>CM060312.1:14528065-14530565 GCA_030674185.1 Monoplex corrugatus
ACAACAAGATCAACTACATTCAAGTGTATGCATCATGTAATGACTCCTACTCAGATGAGGATAAGGACTCCTTCTTCGAAAAACTCTCGGACACCATCAACAGCATCCCAGACCAAAAAGACCTGTACGTCATGGGAGATTTCAATGGCAGAGTCGGAGAGAGAAGAACACCATGGACAAAACACCTTGGTCCACACAGTGACCACAGAACACCATGCAACTACAACGGCAACCCCATGTATTGGAAATGTGTGCAGAGCATGATCTTATTGTCACCAACACCTTCTTCCAGCACAGAGCCACTCAGATCTACACCTGGTACAAATGGAACGATATCGACGTCTCATCTCAAATCGACTTCACACTAGCAAGATCTAGAATGCGGAGCAACATCAGAGACTCAAGAGCCATCCCCAACGCAGGCCTGGACGCAGACCACAGGCCAATCACCACGACGTTGGTCACTCAGAAGAAGAGGAAGTTCACCAAAAAGAAGAAACAGCCGGAAAGACTCAACATGCACAAGCTTCAAGACGAAGAGGTGCAGACTCAGATCAGGTGCACCATCAGTGAAAAATTGGACTGTAGTGACCCTACATTACTAAACGTAGAGGAAGTTTGGGGTATCTTCAAGACAGTCCTCCTGGACACTATAAAAGAAGCCTGTGGCACCAAGAAGACAGGAGGAAGAAACAGAAAGGCAACAGCTTGGTGGAACAAAGAAGTGAAGGATGCTATCAAGGAAAAGAAGAAACTATACAAGATCTGGGTCAAGTTAAAGGATGAAGAGGACTACATCAAGTACAGACTTGCAAAAAGACAGCAAGAAAGTTGTGAGAACAGTAAAGGAAAAGTCATGGACCCAGTATGGTGAAAAACTCTGTGAAACATGCAAAGATTCCCCAAGAGAGTTTTACAAGAGTGTGAAAGCGATGAGAGTACGAGATGAACCTTTCGATCCAACCACTATCATCAACGATGCAAACGGAGAAGCATTGCATGAAGAGGAGAAAATAGTGAAGAGATGGGAAAACTATTTCAAAGACTTACTCAACCCATCAGGAGTACGGGCACAAGACACACAGTCCCGGTTCACCCCCAGCCACCCAGACCACTCAGAACCTACTATCCTGGAGAGTTAAGTAAAAAAAGCAGTGAAGACCAGTCCTAAAGGCAAGGCACCTGGAGTCGACGGCATAACAACTGAAGCCATCCATGTGTGCGGTGAAACCGGAATTCAGTGGCTCACCACCATCTTTCAGAAAGCTTGGGAGGAGAGAAAAGTACCAGAAGACTGGCAAAATGCAATAGTGGTGCCAATATGGAAGAAGAAGGGCAGCAAGAAAGACTGCAGTACCTACAGAGGCATATCACTACTCAGCCATGTAGGGAAAATGTACGCAAAGGTCCTGGAGCAGCGCACTCGAGCGAAAACAGAACATCTCCTCAGTGACGCCCAATTTGGCTTCAGAAAAGGAAGAGGGTGCACGGATGCAATCTTTGCACTCCAACAATTGTGCGAGAGTGCGATCGAATATGACCGAGATCTCCATCTTGTATTCGTTGATCAAGAAAAGGCCTTTGATCGAGTCAACAGAGACAAGCTATGGAAGGTCCTCGAGCAGTACGACGTCAAGGGCCAGCTGCTAGACAACATCGGGCCATCTTCGCCAACAGCAGGAGTGCAGTCCGCACCGCCAGTGGAACATCTGACTGGTTCCCAGTGACATCGGGAGTAAGGCAGGGCTGTAATCTCTCCCCTCTTCTCTTCGTGATTATATGGATCAGATTACGAAGGAGGCAAACCCAGACACTGAGGCACTCAATGAACTCACGTTTGCGGACAACCAGGCAATGGTGAACAATGACAAGATACAGCTACAGGAGCACACAGACCAGCTCAATGAAAGCTGCGAGACATACGGCATGAAGATCAGCGTCAGCAAGACCGAGGTCATGACTGTCAGTAAGAGACAAACAAACTGGATATCAACATCAACGGAACCCAGTTGAAGCAAACCAGTGAATTTAAATACCTGGGCAGCATCTTCATTGAAAATGGCAAACTAGACAGAGAAATCGAGACCAGATGCCAGAAAGCCAACACAGTCAGCTACCAACTTGCCCCTCTCCTGAAACACCCCAGCATTCCCACCAGCACTAAGGCGAAACTCATCAACGCCATTTTTCTACCAACGCTGACATACCAGTGCCAGACATGGTCCCTAACTAAAGTCCTCGAGAGAAAACTGGTCACCTGTGAAATGAAATGCCTGAGGAAAGCAGTAAACAAGACAAGGCGGGACAAGATCAGAAATGAGGTGATACGAGACATGGTAGGAGCAACACCAATCCTACAACACATCGAACATATGAGGATCAAGTGGTTCGGACACCTCACACGTATGCCCCTAAACCATTCAGCTCTTCGGGCATACAACACCAGATACTGCTGGCCAGAGGAAGACCAAGACGACGATGGAGCGACTCCGTGGCAGAC
>CM060312.1:14543065-14553065 GCA_030674185.1 Monoplex corrugatus
GAAAGACAAAAGAGAGGACAGGAGAAAGAAAGAGAAGAGAGGAGAGAGAGGACAGAGAAGAAGAGAAGACAGAGAACAGACAGAGGACAGAGAAGAGACAGAGAGAAGAAGAGACAGAAACAGAAGAAGACAGACAGAGAGAGACAGGAGAAAGAGAGAGAGAGAGAGAGAGAGAGAGAAATAGACAGACAGACAGACAGACAGAACAGAGAACAGACAGAAGAGACAGGAGGAAGCAGAGAAGAAGACAGAGAGAAAGAAAAGAAAAAGGAGAGGGAAAGGGCAGAACAGAGGTACAAGAAGAGAAAATGCACAGACCGACACAAACACACAGGCAGACAAACAGAGACATTTAGTTTGCAAACAGACAAAGACAGATATAGATGAAACAGACAGACAGATTGACAGCAAAACAGTATTTAGCACTTCCTGGGGCGACACGACAAAAATATGACCAGACCACGCACGGATCAATGAGTTATGAACCAACAATCTTCGGAGAGAAGAGAGAGAGAGAGAGAGAGAGGAGAGAGAGACAGAGACAGAGAGAGAGAGAGACAGAGAGAGACAGAGAGAGACAGAGAGACAGAGAGACAGAGAGAAAGACAGAGAGAGACACACACACACACACACACACACAGAGACAGACAGACACACAGACAGACTAACAGACAGAAGACAGACAAAGAAACAGAGAGAGCAGCCAGCCAGCCAGACAGCAGCAGACAGACAGAGACAGTAGATAGATAGACAGACAGATAGATAGTGATAGACAGACAGATAGATAGATAGATAGCAGACAGACAGACAGAAGATAGATAGATAGATAGATAGACAGACAGACAGATAGATAGATAGATAGACAGACAGACAGACAGATAGATAGACAGACAGACAGACAGACAATAGACAGACAGATAGACAGATAGATAGACAGATAGATAGATATAGATAGATAGATAGATAGATAGATAGATAGAGTGTGAACAACAGCAATAAATTCAGCTTTCCTAAGCACAGATTTTTGTAGTACTTTGGGGTAATAAGTTGTTCTCTGACGTTATTTAGCACTGAACAGGTAAACATAAAACTGACTTCGTCTTCCCCTTGAACGAAAAAGCATTAGAACGGATTCAGTCCATTATCTAGGGTATACCCTTTATTGAAATAAAACATCGAAAAACATCACTAGAAAACTGACAACACTAACACCAGAATATTTCTAGACTTACCAATGTTCCCATCAAAGTCCAACAGCTTTTTTGACTTTTCGTTTTACCGAGAGTGTACAGCACTTGGGCTTTTTTGATTGGTCTATCAAGCCAACCGCCATTGTTGTTTTCACTTTCAAAATCAATACTGACGTTCTGTGTGTCAGTAAATGTCTTTTTCCGACAGCACGCCCTTTCAGATGACGGAACCGTTTGTGAAGTGCAATACTATTATAAACTTTTCTCTTTTGACGGGGAAACTTTCCACAAAGTCTTCTTAATCTGTCATAGATTTTGTGTGTCGAGTTTGTTAACTTACACCACAAGGGTTGTAGTCTTTCTTTTTTTTCTTCTGCGTAACAAGTGATTAAGTTTACGTCTGGCCATGTATTATGTTCTTCTGACATTAGCATTTAGTGTTCTACAAAATTTTTTCAGTGACCCTTTTATCTTTATTCTTTTGATCCAACATTCCTGGTCAAACCAGTCATTTTCTGTTGGTTTTTTTTTGTGTGTTAAATTAATGGACGTGCATGTTTTCATACATAACGGTTTCTCTTTCAACAGTCGTTAAAAACTTCTACATCTTTGTAAACACAATAATAATAAGTTCTGAGAGATGATAAAGTCTTGTATGTAAAACATTGTCATTTATCACATGTACGAAAAGAGTTTTAGAATCGTCTTTCCACTCGTATTTTTCTATAAACTTGATTTCCGTTTTGGTATTTTACCATACAATGGTGCTGTCTGGTAAAAACCAAGTCACTTTAAGCGGCATATGGTATGACTTCGTCCATTCACTAATGTTCATTTTTCAACAAGAATACAGAAGAAGAAGAAGAAAATAAAAACTGTTCGTCAAACATGAGAAAATAATCATTTACGCTATTGCTAGAGTCATACATGTTAAACAAACCGACTCATTGCCAAGCACAAGCATCATTCAAAATACACAAGGCCAATTCTGTACCCATATTCAGGATTTTTTTTTCTGTAAGTATTCGTAACCAAGTCTTGAGAATTTCTTCTCAGGTCTTGACTATCATCTTGACCTTTACTAGTTCTACAACTGAAATGACCGCAATCAATATATAGACATATTCACATGTTAAAACATCAAGAATACATTCTTCCAGTTGTTCAACGCAGCTACCTGCTTCACCGTACTCCTAGTACTATCACAGTAATACGTAACATAAATGATAGTAAACGCAGCAGTCTAAATACAGTCATCTGTACTTTGAAGAAATACTACAAGGTTGAGTACACACTGCTGTACATGTAGTACCGACAAACATCTATTAGTATATGGAAGACTACTGTTTCTTGTGCCCATAGTGTAAAGTAAGACAACAGGCTGGCCAAAACGTGATTTGATTTTTTAACACCGTCAACAAAGTAAAACCCCTCACGAGACTTTGGTCCCTCGACCTCGTAATGTAAATTATAGTAACAGATTAGCAGAACATGATTTGTTGTAAATTAAAACAACAGGTACGCAGAACGTCATTTGATGTAAATTTTAAAATAACAGGTACGCAGAACGTGATTTGATGTAAATTATAATAACAGGTTAGCAGAACGTGATTTCATGTAAATTAAAATAACAGGTACGCAGAACGTCATTTGAATGTAAATTAAAATAACAGGTACGCAGAACGTGATTTGATGTAAATTAAAATAACAGGTTCGCAGAACGTGATTTGATGTAAATTAAAATAACAGGTACGCAGAACGTCATTTGATGTAAATTAAAATAACAGGTACGCAGAACGTGATTTGATGTAAATTAAAATAACAGGTTCGCAGAACGTGATTTGATGTAAATTAAAATAACAGGTTAGCAGAACGTCATTTGGTTTGTAATCATCACCAGTGTAGTAAATCCAGACAGACCACATACGAGACTGTTTGTCTCTTGAACCCATATGTGACCCCCCCCCCCCCCCACCACGAAATCAGTCTTAACTAGCATTTTGGGTATTTTGAGATATACATATCACTGGAAAGTATACATTCTGCTGATTATTTTGGTACTTGAATCAAGCTTGTACTAAAAAAAAAATGTAGAAGTTACGTATGTCTAAAGTCATTAAGTTGTATGACGGCCATTTTGAGAAAACGGCCTCTAAACTTTTTGTGTGCCCTCCTACACATTTTCGTTTAATTTCTTTATATGGTGGCTTTGACCAGTTTGTTTCTAATTTTGGCTGTCATTATCTGAAAGGTACACCAAAGAGCTTTCCACCAGTATATTACATGTACAGGTTACGGTTCATAATAAGAGATAAAAATAGATACTTTTGGGAGGAAATTGCGTTCTTTCTGCTGCGATCAGTGCATTAAAATACCGATTTAAATTGATTAATAATCTTTTTTCAAGAAAAATAATTCTGTGGGGGATAGATTATAGTCTACAGAAATCAATTTTGAGAAAAATTCAAAACATCCCAGACGGACCCTCAGTCACCTTTTCAGCTTCTAGTGCTGTTCGACTGACTGCGAGTTAAGACTGATTTCGTGGTGGGAGGTCACATATTGTACATTGAAGTAAATACAAAAGAAATCCAATAGTGAACTACAAACTGACAAGCTATTCCCATCAATGGTGGATGTCACAAATTTACAAACTTCAAAAGGAACACGTCGTTCTTCTCCATCAGCTCACTGTCTTCCCTTATCTGGAACCCTTCCTATAAACACCAACAGGGATTAACGAATTCTGTCACTGAGAAAAGTCACTTAGGAAAGGTCAATTGGAAAGACCATCTCAAGAGACAGTCAGGCCTCCTGAGTGCGGGTCTTAGGGCTAGGGCCACTTGTCCCAGTAAGTTACTGCTGATGTCTGCGTGTGATGCATGGCTCTCTGTTCTTAATTTTGCCTTGTGTTGTACTTGGGCTGTAACAAAGACTTTCACAAATAATGATGCGTATAGACGTGAAATGGTAAATGCTTAATGACTGGACTGATCTTATTTGTTTTTCATGTTCATAAAGTTCGGTCATGACATAAAGTGTAACCTGTGTAGCCTTCAAATCAGTGTCTGATCTGTTTCTAGGGAGACTCCGTTTAGTTGTGTATCTTTTTCATATAGTTGTGTCTCACTACAACTACTACTACTACTACTACTACCACCACCACCACAACCACCACCACAACTTATAGTACTGCTCTACTACTACTACTACTACTGTTGCTGCTGCTGCTGCCGTTGATAATAATAATGACAAGAATGCGAAGAAGGAGAAGAATGCGAAGAAGAAGAAGAATGCGAAAAAGAATGCGAAGAATGCGAAGAAGAAGAATGCGAAGAATGCGAAGAAGAATGCGAAGAATTCGAAGAATGCGAAGAAGAAGAAGAATGCGAAGAAGAAGAAGAAGAATGCGAAGAAGAAGAAGAAGAAGAAGAAGAATGCGAAGAAGAAGAAGAAGAAGAATGCGAAGAAGAAGAAGAATGCGAAGAAGAAGAAGAAGAAGAAGATGCGAAGAAGAAGAAGAATGCGAAGAAGAATGCGAAGAAGAAGAAGAATGCGAAGAAGAATGCGAAGAAGAAGAGAAGAAGAAGAATGCGAAGAAGAAGAAGAGAATGCAAGAAGAAGAAGAAGAAGAAGAAGAAGAAGAGAATGCGAAGAATGCGAAGAATGCGAAGAAGAAGAAGAAGAAGAAGAAGAAGAGAAGAAGAAGAAGAAGAAGAAGAAGAAGAAGAGAAGGATATTTATGAGGCGCCAAATCTTGAAAGACAAATCAAATCAAAAGGTACACTCTCACTATTCACCAAAACAGTTATTCACAGTGACAAAAACTCAAGGACACAGAGTACACGTGCACCGGGGAATAGGACGAATAGGTGGTTACATAGATGGTGGACAAAAAGGTTTATCTTCAAGTTATACTTACAGGAAGACAGAGTTTGTGACTGTCGAAAGGACAGGCGAAGGTCAGTCCAGGCGTATGGATCAGACACAGACAAATGAGAGGGAATGGACTAGGGAACATCTGTATCGAGGAATTTGAGTAAACACGTAGTATCAGAATCAGAATGGAGAGGTCAGACGGTGGTTGCACGTTCGAAAGTGGTCAGAGCGATGAATAGGTGAAATATCATTAATACACTTGAAGCATAATGTATTGATTTTGTATGAAATTGTTTGAGAAACAGACAACCGCTGAAGAAAGTTAAGCAAAGGAATAACCGCAAGCAGATTGAAAAAGTGTGCTCAAGATTTTTGTCGGAGAGACGATTATTTAGTTGTTTCAAACCCTTTTCTCAAAAAGCTTTGAAAGAACGGCAAAAATTGCAGACAGAACAATAGTTTTCGAGACAGTTAGGCTCGAGATTATTCTTTTCAGCAGAGGTCAAACAATGGCTTTTTTGAGAGAAGATAGGATAGATGTAGTGAGGGGAGAGGTGTTGATGATATACGTAATGAATGGAAGAAGCAGAGGAAGTGTTTGTGAAAACAGAGGCAGTATAGGGTCGAGTCTACAGGACTTAAATAACATTTTTTTCAGGATGCTGGAAATCAAAGCTTCAGAACTTGGGTGAAATTTGGTGAGTGGGAAACCTGTGAACGGAGGATCAGGAAGGGATGGACGAAAAGATATTTCGTCAAGCTTGGCTGGAAGATCGTTAATTTTGGAAGTGAAAAAAAAAAAGTCGAAAAAGCTTCTGGGAAATCTGAAGGACTGACGTTAGAGAGAAGTGATGATGACTTAATAGTACCCAAACGATCAGACATGACAGAGAACAAGAGTTTTGTAGATGCAAATTCAAGTACCTGGATAGAAAAATAATAAGTTTGGGCTTTAGTGATCGTTTTTTGTAACTCTTGACATCATCATCAAGTGCCTTGCCCCATGGCGTTGGCAATCATGGCCTTCCATCTGTTTCCATCCCTTGTTGCCTCTAGCACCTCTTCCACCCTCTTGACATGCTCTCAAAGAATCTGGGGAAGAAGTACAAGTTTAACCCTTTGACTCTAACAAAGTTTAACCCTTTGACTCTAACACCCTGTCCGTCCACCAGCGTCCTGCTTTGCCAACCACGCTAACAAAGCAAAACTTTGACCCTTTGATTCCCTTACCCTATCCAACAGCTTTTTGCAGGAAGCTCGTGAATAGGGTGAGGGAATAGAAAGTTATAGGGTGAATAGGGTGCGGGAGTCAAGGGGTTAAAGGGCTGCCACTGGCGTTCAGCATGCCCTCGAGAATGTTACCTTAGTTGGGTGCGGATCGGGGGGAGGGGGTGGGGGTGGCAGGCAGAACACGGATGGTTGGGGTTCAAGCTCATCTAGAAGCTGGTGCCAGACTGTTATTGTGGTGATTAACCTGATCACAGACATTTGATAGAAGGGACAGACAATTTATAACCTCAGGCGAGGTTTTAGCGTTAATCGATTTCAGGTTGCCGCTGGTCAAAGTTCGCTTCCCGCGTACAGGTTTAAATAGACTGAGGGAAACAACAACAGCAGAATGGTCTGAAAGAAGTTGGTACAGGACCAAGACTGATGTAACAAGTTAATCAGTGTTGCAGACGATCAGGCAGTCAATGATGTGGCTGGCTGATCGTCCGCAACACTGATTAACTTGTTCTGGGAGAAAGAGAGAGAGGGAGACAGGGAGACAGAGGGATAATCAGAGAGAGAGAGAGGGGGGAAGGCAGAGTGAGAGAGGAGAGAGAGAAAGAGAGGGAGAGAGGGGGAGAGAGAAAGAGAGACAAAGAGACAGACAGAGACAGACAGACAGAGAGATAGAGAGAAACAGAGAGACAGGGACAGAGACAGAGAGACAGAGATACATAGACAGAGAGAAATGGTGAGTGGGAGAGAGTCGGAACAAAGGAAAGAAAAGAAAAACAACAACAACAACAACAACAAAACAAAGAAGAAGTCAGGTGTGCGACAGAAATTTCAAAGCAACAACAACAACAACAACAACAACAACAACAACAACAACAACAACATTCGGAATAATTCGACTGACCTGCACTAATTTGTAGAGAGGTTGAGTAGAACTGTCTCGCCAGAGGGGAGCCTCAGACGTGTTACCCAGGGCCACCAGGGGGTCCAGGTCCACGAATGACTCCAGGCTCATGGTCAGTTAGCTGGTCAGTTAGCCGGGCAGTTAGTTGGGCAGTTAGCTGGTCAAGCAGCGACGCTATGCACAGAGACAGTAAGTAATCCACTCTCCTCTTACTCCTCTCTCAGTGATGGAGAAGCGTGGCCACCACCAAGATGTGAGGAGGACAGAGTACGTGGTGCATTCGTCGGTTGTAACAGTGGAGTTATGGCCCCTCTGGTCTGTCTGTTTGAACGTCTGTTAAATGACTTTGGTAGACTACTGTGCCAAGTTCAAGTTTCAATTTTCAAGGTTCAGATTTTATTTTTTCTTATGGCAGCGTCTCTGCGTTCGGAATAGATTCCATTTTATGCACTTAACATTGCAAATGCCATGTGACAGAAAGAGGATTTGAAAACAAAATGAACATCATGACATATGCCACAAGCCGACACACACACAAACCACATCCGTTGAATTCCAAGTAAGCAGATCACAAAGTTGCGGTCATTGACTGGTGAAGGATGTTGTGAACAAAAGATAATAAACACATGGTCAACCAAGAGAGACGCCGGTTTCCTATCACCACAGTTAGTGGTCAACAGCCCTATCCCTTACTAGCAACACAGTGGTCATCAGCCCTATCCCTTACTAGCAGCACAGAGTTCATCAGCCCTATCCCTTACTAGCAGCACAGAGGTCATTAGTCCTATCCCTTACTAGCAGCACAGTGGTCATCACTTACTAGCAACACAGTGGTCATCCCTTACTAGCAACACAGTGGTCATCCCTTACTAGAAACACAGTGGTCATCCCTTACTAGCAACACAGTGGTCATCAGCCCTATCCCTTACTAGCAACACAGTGGTCATCACTTACTAGCAACCAGTGGTCATCCCTTACTAGCAACACAGTGGTCATCCCTTACTAGCAACATAGTGGTCATCAGTCCTATCCCTTACTAGCAACACAGTGGTCATCCCTTACTAGCAACACATTGGTCATCAGTCCTATCCCTTACTAGCAACACAATGGTCATCACTTACTAGCAACACAGTGGTCATCGCTTACTAGCAACACAGTGGTCATCCCTTACTAGCAACACAGTGGTCATCAGTCCTATCCCTTACTAGCAGCACAGTGGTCATCACTTACTAGCAACCCAGTGGTCATCCCTTACTAGCAACACAGTGGTCATCAGCCCTATCCCTTACTAGCAGCACAGTGGTCATCACTTACTAGCAACACAGTGGTCATTCCTTACTAGCAACACAGTGGTCATCCCTTACTAGCAACACAGTGGTCATCAGCCCTATCCCTTACTAGCAGCACAGTGGTCATCCCTTACTAGCAACATAGTGGTCATCCCTTACTAGCATTACAGTGGTCATCCCTTACTAGCAACATAGTGGTCATCCCTTACTAGCAACACAGTGGTCATCCCTTACTAGCAACATAGTGGTCATCCCTTACTAGCAACACAGTGGTCATCCCTTACTAGCAACACAACATAGTGGTCATCCCTTACTAGCAACATAGTGGTTATCCCTTACTAGCAACATAGTGGTCATCCCTTACTAGCAACATAGTGGTCATCCCTTACTAGCAACATAGTGGTCATCCCTTACTAGCAACATAGTGGTCATCCCTTACTAGCAACATAGTGGTCATCCCTTACTAGCAACACAGTGGTCATCCCTTACTAGCAACACAGAGGTTATCCCTTACTAGCAACATAGTGGTCATCCCTTACTAGCAACATAGTGGTCATCCCTTACTAGCAACATAGTGGTCATCCCTTACTAGCAACACACTGGTCATCCCTTACTAGCAACACAGTGGTCATCCCTTACTAGCAACACAGTGGTCATCCCTTACTAGCAACATAGTGGTCATCCCTTACTAGCAACACACTGGTCATCCCTTACTAGCTACACAGAGGTCATCCCTTACTAGCAACACAGTGGTCATCCCTTACTAGCAACATAGTGGTCATCCCTTACTAGCAACACACTGGTCATCCCTTACTAGCTACACAGAGGTCATCCCTTACTAGCAACACAGTGGTCATCCCTTACTAGCAACATAGTGGTCATCCCTTACTAGCAACACACTGGTCATCCCTTACTAGCAACACAGAGGTCATCCCTTACTAGCAACACACTGGACATCCCTTACTAGCAACACACTGGTCATCCCTTACTAGCTACACAGAGGTCATCCCTTACTAGCAACACAGAGGTCATCCCTTACTAGCAACACAGAGGTCATCCCTTACTAGCAACACAGTGGTCATCCCTTACCAGTAACATAGTGGTCATCAGCCTTATCCCTTACTAGCAACACTGGTCATCCCTTACTAGCAACATAGTGGTCATCCCTTACCAGCAACATAGTGGTCATCAGCCCTATCCCTTACTAGCAACACAGTGGTCATCCCTTACTAGCAACACAGTGGTCATCCCTTACTAACAAAACAGTGATTATCCCTTACTAGCAACACAGTGGTTATCCCTTACTAGCAACAGAGTGGTTATCCCTTACTAGCAACAGAGTGGTCATCCCTTACTAACAACACAGTGATTATCCCTTACTAGCAACACAGTGGTCATCCCTTACTAACAACACAGTGGTCATCCCTTACTAGCAACAGAGTGGTCATCCCTTACTAACAACACAGTGATTATCCCTTACTAGCAACACAGTGGTCATCCCTTACTAACAACAC
>CM060312.1:14555565-14610565 GCA_030674185.1 Monoplex corrugatus
CGGAAATCGGACAGACAACTACAATTTCATCCTTATATTCCAGTGAGAATCCAGGAGAATACGTCATGAGAGTTTGGAAATCTGTCAGTCATGTCTCCTACGGCCCAGCCGTCTGCGAAGGCTCTCTCAGGACCTGATCTTATTTAGATGGATGCTCGGACTCTTGTGTTGTTAGGAGATGGTATCGATTTTGTTTTCCCAAAAAAAGCGTTTTTGTCGAGGATGTCTGAAGTCATCAAGACACCTTGTCCTGAGGAAAGACAAAAAGATGGAATGTTAGCAATAATTTCTGTTCGTTGTAAATTCGCAACGCGCTCATTCTTATATATTATCACATCAAATGACAAGCTATAAATACAACACAATGCAACTAAAAGCAGTTCGTAATTTCTTTTGATATCTATTGACACATACGTGCTTTTAGAGAGAAAAATAAATTGAAGTGTGTGTGAGGGGTGAAGTGCGTTTTAAGTGAAAATAGTCATTGTATCATATAATTTGAAGTGTGTGTGAGGGGTGAAGTGCGTTTTAAGTGAAAATAGTCATTGTATCATATAATTTGAAGTGTGTGTGAGGGTGAGTGGTTTAAGTGAAAATAGTCATTGATCATATATTTGAAGTGTGTTGAGGGGTGAAGTGCGTTTTAAGTGAAAATAGTCATTGTATCATATAATTGAAGTGTGTGTGAGGGGTGAAGTGCGTTTTAAGTGAAAATAGTCATTGTATCATATAATTGAAGTGTGTGTGAGGGGTGAAGTGCGTTTTAAGTGAAAATAGTCATTGTATCATATAATTGAAGTGTGTGTGAGGGGTGAAGTGCGTTTTAAGTGAAAATAGTCATTGTATCATATAATTGAAGTGTGTGTGAGGGGTGAAGTGCGTTTTAAGTGAAAATAGTCATTGTATCATATAATTTGAAGTGTGTTGTTAGAGGGTGTGAAGTGCGTTTTAAGTGAAAATAGTCATTGTATCATATAATTGAAGTGTGTGTGAGGGGTGAAGTGCGTTTTAAGTGAAAATAGTCATTGTATCATATAATTGAATGTGTGTGAGGGTGAAGTGCGTTTTAAGTGAAAATAGTCATTGTATCATATAATTGAAGTGTGTGTGAGGGGTGAAGTGCGTTTTAAGTGAAAATAGTCATTGTATCATATAATTGAAGTGTGTGTGAGGGGTGAAGTGCGTTTTAAGTGAAAATAGTCATTGTATCATATAATTGAAGTGTGTGTGAGGGGTGAAGTGCGTTTTAAGTGAAAATAGTCATTGTATCATATAATTGAAGTGTGTGTGAGGGGTGAAGTGCGTTTTAAGTGAAAATAGTCATTGTATCATATAATTGAAGTGTGTGTGAGGGGTGAAGTGCGTTTTAAGTGAAAATAGTCATTGTATCATATAATTGAAGTGTGTGTGAGGGGTGAAGTGCGTTTTAAGTGAAAATAGTCATTGTATCATATAATTGAAGTGTGTGTGAGGGGTGAAGTGCGTTTTAAGTGAAAATAGTCATTGTATCATATAATTGAAGTGTGTGTGAGGGGTGAAGTGCGTTTTAAGTGAAAATAGTCATTGTATCATATAATTGAAGTGTGTGTGAGGGGTGAAGTGCGTTTTAAGTGAAAATAGTCATTGTATCAAATAATTGAAGTGTGTGTGAGGGGTGAAGTGCGTTTTAAGTGAAAATAGTCATTGTATCATATAATTGAAGTGTGTGTGAGGGGTGAAGTGCGTTTTAAGTGAAAATAGTCATTGTATCAAATAATTGAAGTGTGTGTGAGGGGTGAAGTGCGTTTTAAGTGAAAATAGTCATTGTATCATATAATTGAAGTGTGTGTGAGGGGTGAAGTGCGTTTTAAGTGAAAATAGTCATTGTATCATATTCAAGTAGTAAATATACAAACCAAGCGGGCAAACACTCAACAGAAAGCAACAGTAATACGCTGAGGCTTCAGAAGTGTATGCAGTGTGCATGTGAGTGTGGTGTGTCCATGTCCAGCATAATACATTTGGGCTGGTTGGATGGTTGGTTAATTGATTGGTTGATTAGTTGGATGGTTGGTTAATTGATTGGTTGATTAGTTGGATGGTTGGTTAATTGATTGGTTGATTAGTTGGATGGTTGGTTAATTGATTGGTTGATTAGTTGGATGGTTGGTTAATTGATTGGTTGATTAGTTGGATGGTTGGCAGATTAAATACTTGTATTGCATTAATTTGTATTGCATTGCATTGCATAGTACGTGCGCGCGCGCGCGCGCACACACTCACACACAATCACAACGCACACACACACATCATACACACACACACACAACACACACACAGACACACACACACAGACACACACACACACACAGAAAGACACACACACACACAAACCAGACACACGCACACACACACAAACAAACACACACACACCATACCCCACAACACAAACCCACACACAACAACACACACAACACACACACACAAACAAAAACACAGACACACACACACACACAAACAAAGAAACAGACACACACACACACCAACACACACACACAAACACACACACACACACAAACACACACACACAAACACACGCATACCCACACACACACTCATATTCCTTATTGAGTTATGATTTTTTTTGCTTCTTTTGTTTGTATTAGTGTCTTATGAGCCACGTTGGTTTCGTTGACAATAAAATTAAAACAAAGGTGTATGATCCATCCATAATAACGCTTTGATTCCTTTAACCTTCTCTACCAGCTTTCTGTATTATCAACCATGGAAGCAAAGGAAAATTTCTACTCTTTACCCTGCTTGCTTGTCTTGCTTACACACACACACACCGTAGGAAGCTGGTAGATAGGGAAAGGAAGTGAAAGGGTTAAGGTCTTGTAGCTAATGGATGAGGTGAAAGAGTTAAAAGATTAGTTTGTTTTTCTTTTCATTTGGTGGATGGCAGGAAGGATCGAAAGGGTTAAGTTTTTGCTGAAGATGGATAAGATGAAGGTAGAAAAGTTCGTTCGTTCTTTGATTTAATAATGCCTTTTCACTATGAGTGATATTAGGCGGTAGGTAGAAAAGTGAGTGAGTGAGTGTGCGTGTGTTGTGTGTGTGTGGTGTGTGTGTGTGTGTGTGTGTGTGTGTGTGTGTGTGTGTGTGTGTGTGTTTGTCTATCTGTATGTGTGTGTGTGTGTTTTGTCTGTCTGTATGGGTGTGTTTATGTGTGTGTGTGAATGTGCCCGCATGCGCGCACGTGTGTGTGTGTGTCTGTGTGTGAGTGTGTGTGCGTGTGTGTGTGTGTGTGTGTGTGTGCGTGTGTGTGTGTGTGCGTGTATGTGTATGTGTCTATCTGTATGTGTGTATGTATGTGTGTATGTGTGTGTGTGCATGTGTGTGTGTGTCTATGTGTATGTGTATATATGTGTGTATGTGTGTGTGTGTCTATGTCAATGTGTGTTTTTGTGTGTGCGCGAACGCGCATGTGCATGAGTGCGTGTCTATGTGTATGTATATGTATGTGTGTGCGTGCACGTGTGTATGTGTGTGTGCGCGCACTCGTGCACGCACACGCACACGCGCTCGTGTGAGTACGTGTCTGTGAGTAAACTGTATCAGCGAAGATTTGTAAGACGTCTTCGATAGATCAAACAAAATACAGATCACAAGTTCGGCCCACGACAAAAATGTCACAAATGTTAAGTGTAGATATGCATGCTTCCCCCCCCCCCAATGCTCTCTCCCTGCGCTCTCTCCCCCCCCCTTACGTTTTCCCCATCTCCCTTTCTTTTTGTAAAAAGGGGGTGGGGTGGGGAGAGATTGTTTCTTATCAATCGGAGAGAGGTGCATATCTACGCGTCTGTTCGCTTATACAATACAATATTTTATTTATATAGCGCAACATCTTGATAAAATCAAATCTAAGCGCTAAAACAGACACACACGCACGCACGCACACACACGCACTCACGCACGCACGCACGCACACACACACACACACACACACACACACACACACACACACACACACACACACACACACACACACACACGGCTATAAATGGGGAGAAAGAATAAAAGCAATGGAAAATTATAGAGAGCATATTATATACAATTATATATTACAATGTGATTCCCCTCCGAGTGGAGACAGGCTGCAGAGGGGATTGAGTGAGGTCAGGATTTTATGCAGACGAGAAAAGGTGAGTTTTGAGAGCGGACTTGAAGGAGACAAAAGTAGGTTGCTGACGGACTGAGAGAGGAAGTTTGTTCCAGGAAAGTGGACCAGAAACAGAGAAGGCTCGTGGACCATAGGTATTGTTGATACATCTGTGACAAAAACGAGTCAGCAAGATTTTCTGAGCTGTCTCTGGATGGATCTTTACCCAAATCTGGGTTAAATGTATAGACGACTGAGAAGCAGCAAAATTTATGCACAAGTTTAGAAGTCATGGCTCCAAGGTCAAGGTCCCACGAACCGAAAACGTGCCAAAATCAGCACTTTTTGAGTGCCGTCTTAGTGGAATTGATCCCTGTTCAGCCCTTTCCGCCAGCACTATACACCAACAACCCCCCCAGTTTCTTCATTCAAAGTTCCAGTGCAAGGAAGCCCAGGGGAGACAGAGATGTCAAGTTGACCATAGGGTCACCCTCCAGATGACACCTGGTGCTGTTGCTGGGTCATTATGGTGGTGTTCAACAGTAGACCTTATGTTGTTGTTGTTGGGTCATTATGGTGGTGTTCAACAGTAGACCTTGTGCTGTTGTTGTTGGGTCATTATGGTGGTGTTCAACAGTAGACCTTATGCTGTTGTTGTTGGGTCATTATGGTGGTGTTCAACAGTAGACCTTGTGCTGTGTTGTGTCATTATGGTGGTGTTCATCTGTAGACCTTATGCTGTTGTTGTTGGGTCATTATGGTGGTGTTCAACAGTAGACCTTATGCTGTTGTTGTTGGGTCATTATGTGGTGTTCAACAGTAGACCTTATGCTGTTGTTGTTGGGTCATTATGGTGGTGTTCAACAGTAGACCTTGTGCTGTTGTTAGGTCATTATGGTGGTGTTCAATACTAGACTTGTGCTGTGTTGTGGTCATTATGGTGGTGTTCAACAGTAGACCTTGTGCTGTGTTGTGTCATTATGGTGGTGTTCAACAGTAGACCTTGTGCTGTGTTGTGTCATTATGGTGGTGTTCAACAGTAGACCTTGTGCTGTTGTTGTGTCATTACGGTGGTGTTCAACAGTAGACCTTTGTGCTGTTGTTAGGTCATTATGGTGGTGTTCAACTACTAACTTGTGCTGTGTTGTGTCATTATGGTGGTGTTCAACAGTAGAACCTTGTGCTGTGTTGTGTCATTATGGTGGTGTTCAACAGTAGACCTTGTGCTGTGTTGTGTCATTATGGTGGTGTTCAACAGTAGACCTTGTGCTGTTGTTGTGTCATTACGGTGGTGTTCAACAGTAGACCTTGTGCTGTTGTTAGGTCATTATGGTGGTGTTCAATACTAGACTTGTGCTGTGTTGTGTCATTATGGTGGTGTTCAATACTAGACTTGTGCTGTGTTGTGTCATTATGGTGGTGTTCAATACTAGACTTGTGCTGTGTTGTGTCATTATGGTGGTGTTCAATACTAGACTTGTGCTGTTGTTGTGTCATTATGGTGGTGTTCAATACTAGACTTGTGCTGTTTGTGTCATTATGGTGGTGTTCAACAGTAGACCTTGTGCTGTGTTGTGTCATTATGGTGGTGTTCAACAGTAGACCTTGTGCTGTTGTTTGTGTCATTACTGGTGTGTTCAACAGTAGACCTTGTGCTGTTGTTGGGTCATTATGGTGGTGTTCATACTAGACTTGTGCTGTGTGTTGTGTCATTATGGTGGTGTTCAACAGTAGACCTTGTGCTGTTGTTGTGTTATTATGGTGGTGTTCAACAGTAGACCTTGCGCTGTGTTGTTGGGTCATTATGGTGGAGTTCAACAGTAGACCTTGTGCTGTTGTTGTGTCATTACGGTGGTGTTCAACAGTAGACCTTGTGCTGTTGTTAGGTCATTATGGTGGTGTTCAACAGTAGACCTTGTGCTTTGTTGGGTCATTATGGTGGTGTTCAACAGTAGACCTTGTGCTGTGTTGTGTCATTACGGTGGTGTTCAACAGTAGACCTTGTGCTGTTGTTGTGTCATTACGGTGGTGTTCAACAGTAGACCTTGTGCTGTTGTTGGGTCATTATGGTGGTGTTCAACAGTAGACCTTGTGCTGTTTTTGGGTGTCATATCGGTGGTGTTCAACAGTAGAACCTTGTGCTGTTGTTGCTGGGTCATTAATGGTGGAGTTTCAACAGTAGACCTTGTGTTGTTGTTGGGTCATTAGTGGTGTGTTCACAGTTAGACCTTGTGCTGTTGTTGTGTCATTATGGTGGTGTTCAACAGTAGACCTTGTGCTGTTGTTTGGTCATTACGGTGGTGTTCAACAGTAGACCTTGTGCTGTTTGTTGTGTCATATATGGTGGTGTTCAACAGTAGACCTTGTGCTGTTGTTTGTGTCATTATGGTGGTGTTCAACAGTAGACCTTAGTGCTGTTGTTGTGTCATTATGTGGTGTCAATAGTAGACCTTGTGCTGTTGTGTTGTGTCATTATGGTGGTGTTCACCTGTAGACCTTTGCTGTTGTTGTGTCATTATGGTGGTGTTCAATCAGTAGACCTTTTGCTGTTTTTAGGTCTTATGGTGGTGTTCACCTGTAGACCTTGTGCTGTTGTTGTGGTCATTATGTGGTGTTCAACAGTAGACCTTGTGCTGTTGTTGTTGGTCATTATGGTGGTGTTCATCTGTAGACCTTGTGCTGTTGTTGTGTCATTATGGTGGTGTTCAACAGTAGACCTTGTGCTGTTGTTGTGTGTCATTATGTGGTGTTCACCTGTAGACCTTGTGCTGTTGTTGGGTCATTATGGTGGTGTTCAACTAGTAGACCTTTTGCTGTTTTTGTGTCGTTATGGTGGTGTTCACCTGTAGACCTTGTGCTGTTGTTGTGGTCATTATGGTGGTGTTCAACAGTAGACCTTGTGCTGTTGTGTTGTGTCATTATGGTGGTGTTCAACTGTAGACCTTTGCTGTTTGTTGTGTCATTATGGTGGTGTTCAACAGTAGACCTTTGCTGTTGTTGTGTGTCATTATGGTGGTGTTCAACAGTAGACCTTGTGCTGTTGTTGTGTCATTATGGTGGTGTTCAACAGTAGACCTTTGCTGTTGTTGTTCATTAGTGGTCACGTAGACCTGGTGTCGTTTGGTCATTAGGTGTGTTCACACGTAGACCTTGTGCTGTTGTTGTGGTCATTATGGTGGTGTTCAACAGTAGACCTTGTGCTGTGTTGTTGTGTCATTATGGTGGTGTTCACAGTAGACCTTGTGCTGTTGTTGTTGGTCATTATGGTGGTGTTCACCTGTAGACCTTGTGCTGTTGTTGTTGTCATTATGGTGGTGTTCAACAGTAGACCTTGTGCTGTTGTTGTTGTGTCATTATGGTGGTGTTCACGTAGACCTTGTGCTGTTGTTGTTGTGTCATTATGGTGGTGTCACCTGTAGACCTTGTGTTGTTGTTGTTAGGTCATTATGGTGGTGTTCACCTGTAGACCTTGTGTTGTTGTTGTTGTGTCATTATGGTGGAGTTCACCTGTAGACCTTGTGTTGTTTTTAGGTCGTTATGGTGGTGTTCACCTGTAGACCTTGTGTTGTTGTTGTGTCATTATGGTGGTGTTCACCTGTAGACCTTGTGCTGTTGTTGTGTCATTATGGTGGTGTTCACCTGTAGACCTTGAGCTGTTGTTGTGTTCATTATGGTGGTGTTCACCTGTAGACCTTGAGCTGTTGTTGTGTCATTATGGTGGTGTTCACCTGTAGACCTTGTGTTGTTGTTGTGTCATTATGGTGGTGTTCACTGTAGACCTTGTGTTGTTGTTGTGTCATTATGGTGGTGTTCACCTGTAGACCTTGTGTTGTTGTTGTGTCATTATGGTGGTGTTCACCTGTAGACCTTGTGTTGTTGTTGTGTCATTATGGTGGTGTTCACCTGTAGACCTTGTGTTGTTGTTGTGTCATTATGGTGGTGTTCACCTGTAGACCTTGAGCTGTTGTTGTTGTGTCATTATGGTGGTGTTCACCTGTAGACCTTGTGTTGTTGTTGTGTCATTATGGTGGTGTTCACCTGTAGACCTTGAGCTGTTGTTGTGTCATTATGGTGGTGTTCACCTGTAGACCTTGTGTTGTTGTTGTATCATTATGGTGGTGTTCACCTGTAGACCTTGTGTTGTTGTTGTGTCATTATGGTGGTGTTCACCTGTAGACCTTGAGCTGTTGTTGTGTCATTATGGTGGTGTTCAACAGTAGACCTTGTGCTGTTGTTGTATCATTATGGTGGAGTTGAACAGTAGACCTTGTGCTGTTGTTGTTGTGTCATTATGGTGGTGTTCAACAGTAGACCTTATGTTGTTGTTGTGTCATTATGGTGGTGTTCAACAGTAGACCTTGTGCTGTTGTTGTTGGGTCATTATGGTGGTGTTCAACTGTAGACCTTGTGTTGTTGTTGGGTCATTATGTTGGTGTTCATCTGTAGACCTTGTGCTGTTGTTTTTCGGTCATTATGGTGGTGTTCAACAGTAGACTTTGTGTTGTTGTTGGGTCATTACGGTGGTGTTCAACAGTAGACCTTGTGCTGTTGTTGTGTCATTATGGTGATGTTCAACAGTAGACCTTGTGCTGTTGTTGTTCGGTCATTATGGTGGTGTTCAATAGTAGACCTTTTGCTGTTGTTGTTGGGTCATTATGGTGGTGTTCAACAGTAGACCTTGTGCTGTTGTTGTGTTATTATGGTGGAATTCAACAGTAGATCTTGTGCTGTTGTTGGATTATTATGGTGGTGTTGAACTGTAGACCTTGTGCTGTTGCTGGGTCATTATGGTGGTGTTCAACTGTAGACCTTGTGCTGTTGTTGCTGGGTATTTATGGTGGAGTTCAACAGTAGACCTTGTGTCTGTTGTTGTGTCATTATGGTGGAGTTCAACAGTAGACCTTGTGCTGTTGTTATGTCATTATGGTGGAGTTCAACAGTAGACCTTGTGCTGTTGTTCGGTCATTATGGTGGTGTTCAATAGTAGACCTTGTGCTGTTGTTGTGTCATTATGGTGGAGTTCAACAGTATCTGTTCTGATCCATCTTATTAAAGACGCTGTCTTTTTATGCTTCCCTACTATCGACAGGCAAAAAGGCTGGTCTAAACTTGAAAGCCAAGAAAATAAAAGTGCTACACAATCAAAGGCAATGACACTGAAAACAATCATGACACCACAATTAACAAAGTGCCTTTGGAAAATGTTAAGGATTTCAAATTTATTGGCTCTGCAAAAACTGATGATGGAGCCTGCTCTAAAGACATCAAAATAAGAACCGGAATTGTAAAGCAAACAATGGTCTACCTCAACAACACTGGGGAAAAAACAGAGGCATACCAAATGGCCTGAAAGTTAGACTTTTTAAACGTTTGCTCTGGCCAGTCATGATCTATGGCTGCCAAGCCTGGACTCTGAAAAGAAAAAAACGTATTGCAGAACAAATGAGGCAGCAGAGATGTGATTTTATCGGAGACTACTACGTGTCAAATGGGCAGATCGAAGAATTATTGAAAGTTTCCCTGAAGAACTTGAAATCACTAGAAAAGTACTAGCAGACATCAACAAGAGAAGACTGAAATACATTGGCCATGTATCACACAACAAGAAAACGGACATCATGGCAACCATCTTTCAAAGGAAAAAACAGTGGCAAAAAGGAAAAGAAAGGCAGACCTCCAATCTCTGGCTTAAATATTCAAGAAATTGTCCACAAAAGTCAAGACAGAGCGGCCTGGAGGGAGATGGTGGTGTCCAGGTGTGCAGCGGCCAACACCGAACCCACTGACACCGACAGGTGAGACAGGTGAGACTATCGACAGTACTCGCTCAATTGCAAAGCCAGATCGGATGAGAAAGCCGCCATTAAGGACAGCCCCCATGAACCACTGATACCCAAGACCCCAGTATGAATTTACCCCTGGCACAGAAACGATGGACTAAAACCGAAACCAAGACCACCACGAGATCAGAGCACTAAAGGCCACAGACTGTGAAACTGCTTTCACGACGCCGTGATAATTGATGGTTTCATGACGATGGGGGATGATGATTGTGATGCTATGCAGTTCTATCAATGACTGAGAACATTCATGACAACAGGGGGGGTGGGGGTGAGGTTGATCATGATGCTATGCGGTTCCATCAGTGACTGAGAATATTGGACAGGGCTTTACTCAGTCTGTCGTAATATTATCCTGGCCGTCGACCGGATCCGGGAGATACAGCTAGACACACTGGGCAGCACTCTCAATGACGCATCCGTAAAGTAGATGATCCGTAAAGTGGATGACATTCGACTTGTGTGCTTCCAGACTTCCCGATGAGCCTATAGCACGCTCAACGTTGAGTAAGTAGTCGTTCAGGGCAGACAATCTCTTATATCCTTTATTTGATTGATGGGGATTCGAATCCACGAGTTTCTGGAGACTAAGTGATCCATTGCGCTGATCAGCTCGTCACACTGACTGGTTTTGTTCCTGAGAGAACAATATCGAGCTTCCCTATCTCTCTCTCTCTCTCTTTCGTTCTCTCTGTTCGTTTATCTGTCCGTCTGTCTGTCTGTCTTTGTCTCTGTCCGTCTTTGTCTCTCTCTTTCTGTCTTGTCTCTGTCTCTCGCTCTGTCTTTCTCTTTCTCCCTATCTGTCTGTCTGTCTGTCTTTTTTTCTTTCTGTCTCCCTGTCTGTGTCTGTCTCTCTTTCTCTCTGTCTCTCTTTCTCTCTGTCTGTCTGTCTGTGTCTGTCTGTCTGTCTCTCTTTCTCTCTGTCTGTCTGTCTCTCTCTCCCCCGCCCCTCTCTGTCTATATGTCTGTCTCTGTCTCTCTCTTTTCTGTCTCTCTTTCTGTGTGTGTCTCTCTCTGTATGTCTGTCTGTCTCTCATTCTGTATGTCTGTCTCTCTTTCTCTGTCTGTCTGTCTGTCTGTCTCTATATCCCTCTCTCTCTCTGTCTGTATGTCTGTCTCTGTCTCTTTTTTCTCTCTCTGTCTGTCTCTCTTTCTTTCTGTCTCTCTGTGTGTGTCTCTCTCTGTATGTCTGTCTCTCTTTCTCTCTCTCTCTCTCACTCCCCTCTCTCTCTATCTGTATGTCTGTCTCTGTCTCTCTCTTTTTCTCTCTGTCTGTCTGTCTCTGTGTGTGTGTGTCTGTCTCTGTCTGTCTGTCTGTCTGTCCTCTCTCTCTCTCCCCCCCTCTCTCTCTCCTAAATGCTCTCTATACTAGCCATCGATATGTGCAGAGTGTGCAGTAATATCATGTTGGCTTGACCGCTCATTAACACTAAAGACAAACAACACCTGACCATAAGGAAATGAACCTTCTACCTGTCTCGTAAATAAGCCCTTTCTCCTGACGAAAACCAGCAGATTCTTCCTTTTTTAGGACAAGCGAATGACATGAGGCCAAAATCTCTCTCTCTCTCTCTCTCTCTCCTCTCTCTCTCTCTCTCTCTCTCTCTCTCTCTCTCTCTCTCTCTCTCTCTCTTCAAATGGATGTATTGTCAGCCATGACTATATTTATAAATCTTTGTTTCGAGAAAGCGTCGCCAAAAAAATTAATGACTTTGTTTATGCTCCTTGCCACAACGACAAAAATGTCAATGGCAATAAACCATTTTCAGTTTCAGTTTCAGTTTCAGTTTCTCTCTGTGTAAGTGAGTATGTAAGTGTGTGTGTGTGTGTGTGTGTGTGTGTGTGTGTGTGTGTGTGTGTGTGTGTGTGTGTGTGTGTGTGTGTGTGTGTGTGGTAAGTAAGTAAGTAAGTAAGTGTGTGTGTGTGTGTAAGTAAATGTGTGTGTATGTGTGTGTGTAAGTAAATAAGTGTGTGTATATGTATGTGTGTGTATGGGCGTGCGCGTGTGTGCATGTGACTTTATGTGTGGGTGAGTGTATGCATGCACGCGTGCGTGTGTGTATATGTATGTGTGAACATAACACAACGCATCGCAACACAACATAACACAACTAACATAACACAACACAGCCCAACGCAACGCAACACTACACTACACTACACTACACTACACTACACTACACTACACTACACTACAACATACACTACACTACACTACACTACACTTACAACAGTACACTACACTACACTACACTACACTATGCTACACTACACTACACTACACTATGCTACACTACACTACACTACACTACACTATGCTACACTATGCTACACTACACTACACTACACTATGCTACAGATACAGTACAGTACACTACACTACACTACAGTACAGTAGAGTACAGTACACTACACTACACTACACTAATGCAACAGTACAGTACAGTACAGTACACTACACTACACTACACTACATACACTATGCTACATACAGTACAGTACAGTACACTACACTATGCTCCAGTACAGTACAGTACACTACACTACACTAACACTATGCTACAGTACAGTACAGTACACTACACTCTACTACACCACACTACACTACACTACATACACTACACTAGATTTCAGACACTACACTACACTACACTACACCACACTACACTGTGCTACATTACATTACAGTACAGTACATACAGTACACTACACTACACTACACTACACTATGCTACAGTACAGTACAGTACACTACACTACACTACACTACACTATGCTACACTACACTACACTACACTATGCTACACTACACTATGCTACAGTACACTACAGTACACTACACTACACTACAGTACACTACAGTACACTACACTATGCTACACTACACTATGCAACAGTACAGTACAGTACAGTAAAGTACACTACTACACTACACTACACTACACTACACTACACTACACTACACTACACTACACTACACTACAATGTGCTACATTACAGTACAGTACAGTATAGAAAAGTACAGTACAGTACAGTACACTACACTACACTACACTACACTATGCTACAGTACAGTACAGTAAAGTACACTACACTACACTACACTACTACACTATGCTACGCTACGCTACACTACACTACACTACACTACACTATGCTACAGTACACTACACTACACTATGCTACAGTACACTACACTACACTACAGTACACTACACTACACTACACTATAGTACACTACACTACAATACACTATGCTACAGTACAGTACACTACACTACACTAAACTGCACTACACTACACTATGCTACAGTACAGTACAGTACACTACACTATGCTACAGTACACTACACTACACTATACACTACACTACACTACACTACAGTACACTACACTACAATACACTATGCTACGTACAGTACACTACACTACACTAACTGCACTACACTACACTATGCTACACTACATCTACACTACACTATGCTACAGTACACTACACTACACTACACTACGCTACCCTACACTACCACTACTACACTACACTAGCACGTACACAGTCAGTACACGTACACTACATACTGCACTACCACGTACACTACACTACATCACCATACCTACACTCACTCACACACACTACCACTACACACTAACACATGCACACTACACACACTACACTCACTAACACACACACACTACACTACAATACACTACACTACACTACACACACGCTACATACACAACACACTACACTAACACTACACTACACTAACACACACATAACTACACTACACTACACTACACTGACTACTGCACTACACACATCAACTACCACTAACACTAACACTACACTACACACACGACACACACACACAGCAACGACGCCACGCACACACACAGCCACGCACAGCACCAACACACGCACGCACCACCACGCCACACACGCACACCACACACACAACCACACCAGCACACAACAGCAGCACACAACACGCAGCACACAACACAACACAACACAGCACACACACACACACAGCACAACACAGCACAACACACAACACACACACAACAACACACAACCACACCCAACACACCACACCAACACAACACACACAACACACACAACACAACACACACACACACACACACACACCAACACACACAACACACCAAACACACACACACACACACAGCACACACAACACACAACACCACACCACACACACACACACACAACAACAACAAACACACAACACAACACAACACAACACAACACAACACACACAACACAACTTTCTTATGTGCAATGAAATATGGCTATAATTGTGTGTGTGTGTGTGTGTGTGTGTGTGTGTGTGTGTGTGTGTGTGTGTGTGTGTGTGTGTGTTTGTGTGTATATGTGTGTGTGTTTGTGTGTGTATGTGTGTGTGTTTGTGTGTGTGTATGCGTGTGTGTGTATGTGAGTGTGTGTGTGTGTGTATGTGTATGTGAGTGTGTATGTGTATGTGTGTGTGCGTGTGTGTAGTGTGTGTGTGTGTATGTGTGTGTGTGCGTTTGTGTGTGTATGTGTGTGTGTTTGTGTGTGTAGATGTGTGCGTGTGTATGTAGTGTGTATTTGGGTGTGCGTTTGTCAGTGTGTATGTGTGTGTGTATGTGAGTGTGTGTGTGTATGTGTGTGTGTGTGTGTGTAGTGTGTAGTGTGTATGTGTGTGTGCGTATGTGTGTGTGTGTGTGTGTAGTGTATATGTATGTGTGTGTGTATGTGTATGTGAGTGTGTGTGTATGTGTGTGTGTGTGTATGTGTGTGTGTGTGTAGTGTGTGTGTGTGTGTGTGTGTGTGGAGATCAAAGCCTACGTACAAAGATGAACACACACTGGTGCAGTCTGTCAACACCTACATGTGTACACACACCAAACTACAGCCTTGTTTCAGTCAATGTAAATCATGTTTGTTTGTTTTAATGTATACATTATAAATGAATCAATGAATTAACAAAATAATAAAACAGGCAAGGAAACACAAGAAAAAAAAACAGAACAATAAATGAAAGAGAAACAAACGAAAACAAAAAGAAAGATTTATGGGAAGAATGACATCTGTTGTCTCCGAAACAAACAAACAAACAAACAAACAAACAAACAAACAAACAAACAAATAAAGGATAGAAATGCATGTGCTACCTACCTGTAGAAGTTCTAGGAGATCCGAGGTGTTAGCACTCTGAGCACACTCTCAAAGAAGTTAATAGATACAAAGCGAAACAAAAGGCATCGGGAACTACAAAGAGACCGACTGCCTGGGCACAAATACACACACGCACACACATGTACACACACACACACACACACACACACACACACACACACACACACACACACACACACACACACACACACACATACAGAGCACGTGGGAACTGGCGCCTTGTCCCGTGCAAGTGACAGAGGCCGCGCCTCCCTCCATTGAGTTGAATACATATTCTCACACCCAGAGCCACTTCTCCCTATGGTCGATTCTGGTTTCAAAAGACGAAAAAACTACAGCTAAACCGAAACTATTCCCCTACCATCCACAAGCTTTATGATGATCATGACAATGACAATGACTATGATAGTGACGGAAATGACAATGACTATGACAATGATGACTATGACAATGATGACTATGACAATGACAATGGCAAGGACAAGGACAACGACAAGGACGATGACAATGACAAGGCCAAGGACAAGGCCAAAGACAAAGACAAGGACAAGGACAACGACAAGGACGATGACAATGACAAGGCCAAGGACAAGGCCAAGGCCAAGGACAATGACAATGACTAATGACATATGAATGACTGTAACAATGAGGATTATGACATTGATAATGACCATGACAGTGACAATGACAATGACAATGACTATGACAATGATTATGACAATGACTATGACAATGATGACTATGACAATGATGAATATGACAATGACAATTACAAGGACAAGGACAAGGACAATGACTATGACAATGACTATGCATGACAATGACAATGACAATAATGACAATGACAATGACAATAATGACTATGACAATGACAATGACTATGACTGTGACAATCACAATGACTATGATTCTAACAATGACACTGATGCTTTGTTTTCCAAAGTAAAAGTTATTGACTTGAAAGCCGTTTTTGATATTTGCGATGGCTGATTTTAATACTGACATTTGCTAACAAACAAAACTTTAACGGAAAAATCACGTCAGTCAATCAATGACGTAAAGACTACGATACAAACAAACCATGTGTGGTGGATAGACTTAGGCAGTGGAAGGGTTCAATTCTCCGCAGACGGGCAAGGTGCTCAAGTGGGTAAGATGTAAGATTTTTCAATCGGAAGGTCTGGGGTTTGATCTTGCCTAGGTATCTCATCTTTGTTAAGGTTTCACCCTCTTAATTAAACTGTTTGTGCTTTGATTTTTTTTTCGAGAAAAATTTGTGCATTTCATCTTTCTTATTTGCTGAAACATTTGTTGTTGTTGTTTTGTTTTTTCTGAACATTTGCCTCATGCGATTTTTTTTAGCATTCTTCTTCTATCCATGCCTTCTCTGTCTCTTCTGATTTTGAAATGTGGCTCTATAGACGACTTCTACAAGTCAAATGGACAGACGGAAGAACAAACGATAGCGTGTTAAAAGAACTGAATGTCAAGCGTCGACTGCTAAAACAGATCAACAAAAGAAAGCTGAAATACGTAGCTAGGCCATGCTATCAGAAACACCAAAACAGATCTCATGTCAACGGTCCTGCAGGGGAAAGTTGAGGCGAGGAGAAGGAAAGGGACGACCGCACACCTCCTACTTCAACAACATCACTGAAGTCTGTGGTCTGGGGATCTAGGAAGTCGCCCACAGATGTCTCAGTCGTGTGACTTGGAGAAAACTTGTGACGTCATGTGTGGCTCCTACCGCCTATCCCGGCGAGAGAGAGAGAGGTGAGGTGGTGAGGTGAGGGTATCTCACGCCTGGTTTATAAAAGGGTGGAGATTTTTCCGGGTATCTCCCAGTTCAACATGTGTGAAGACCTTTCAGCGCCTAAAGCCCTTTCATGTGTATATCATCATCATCATCATCATCATCATCATCATCATCATCATCATCATCATCATCATCATCATCATCATCATCATCATCATCATCATCATCATCATCATCATCATCATCATCATCATCATCATCAGTCCCGTAGTCTGGTTGACCGTTGGGGCACCACTGAAGATTTTGCAACCAACTTCCTCCACTCCTCACGGTCCTCAGCTTTATACACACGCACAACATTAAGTACGCGCGTTAAAGATCCTGTAATTCATGTTAGTGTCCTGTTTCAGTTTGTCAAGGTAACGTCTCTGTACGCATACCAATATGTCAGGTCAGCGACGTATGGGAACCTTAATACAACTAGTACGTACTCCCACCGAAGACGTGGAAACCTAATACAACTAGTACGTACTCCCACCGAAGACGTGGAAACCTTAATACAACTAGTACGTACTCCCACCGAAGACGTGGAAACCTTAATACAACTAGTACGTACTCCCACCGAAGACGTGGAAACCTTAATACAACTAGTACGTACTCCCACCAAAGACGTGGAAACCTTAATATAACTAGTACGTACTCCCACCGAAGACGTGGAAACCTTAATACAACTAGTACGTACTCCCACCGAAGACGTGAAACCTAATACAACTAGTACGTACTCCCACCGAAGACGTGGAAACCTTAATACAACTAGTACGTACTCCCACCGAAGACGTGGAAACCTTAATACAACTAGTACGTACTCCCACCGAAGACGTGGAAACCTTAATACAACTAGTACGTACTCTCACCGAAGACGTGGAAACCTTAATACAACTAGTACGTACTCCCACCGAAGACGAAGTATGCAAACTGTGCAGTACGTACACCCACCGAAGACGAAGTATGCAAACTGTGCAGTACGTACACCCACCGAAGACGAAGTATGCAAACTGTGCAGTACGTACACTCACTGAAGACGAAGTATGCAAACTGTGCAGTACGTACACCCACCGAAGACGAAGTATACAAACTGTGCAGTACGTACACCCACCGAAGACGAAGTATGCAAACTGTGCAGTACGTACTCCCACCGAAGACGAAGTATGCAAACTGTGCAGTACGTACTCCACCGAAGACGAAGTATGCAAACTGTGTAGTACGTACTCCCACCGAAGACGAAGTATGCAAACTGTGCAGTACGTACTCCCACCGAAGACGAAGTATGCAAACTGTGTAGTACGTACTCCCACCGAAGACGAAGTATGCAAACTGTGCAGTACGTACTCCCACCGAAGACGAAGTATGCAAACTGTGCAGTACGTACACCCACCGAAGACGAAGTATGCAAACTGTGCAGTACGTACACCCACCGAAGACGAAGTATGCAAACAGTGCAGCAAAATGCCGACTGCACAGTGTGATCAAAATGACGTGCACGCGCGCATCATAGATTAAAAAAAAATAGGAACTCTAAAACAAACAAAGAAATAAACAAAATTTTAAAAAAAGAAAGAAAAACCAAAAACAAACACACACACACAGACTCATACATGCGCGTGCGCTCCGCACGCACATACACACACACACTCATACACACACACACTCATACACACACACACACACTCTCACTCTCCTCTCTCCACTCTCTCTCTCTCTCTCACACACTCACACACACACATATACACACACATACACACACACACACACACACACACACACTCACACACACACACACACACACTTTCTCTCTCTTTCTCTCTGTCTCTCTCCCACACACACAGACACACAGAGTAACACACAGACACACACACACACATACACACAGACACACACACAGACACACACACACACACACACACACACAACACACACACACACACACTCACACACACACACACACACACACACACACACACACACACACACACACACACACACACACACACAATTACGGCTTAATATATATAAAGCTTTGGCCTTTCCCCTTTCAGTATTTTCACCAGACAGCTTGTGGATAAAGTTAGAAACTGCAAAGGTCCGCAGAATGAACTTTTATGTTGCTTCGGTAAGCAGTCCAGCGGTCGCTTTTTGCCTGTGGACGAGGCAAACAGAATTTATTCCAGAATGATTTCAGTTTTGTATCGGACTGGATTGGATTGAATTGGATTTTCCTGTTGATGTCACATCGGACGTTTTCGGTGCCAAATCCAGATCGTTGTCCCTGGGGTAAAAAACAGCGCCATAGTCAGGCGCCACCCTTTTCCCGCCCTGTATGCGTCTTTCTTTTTTTTGTTTTTTGTTTACCTATAAGAGTAGAATTTTTTTCCTGACCAGATATTTCCCAGGTATAACAACTCTTTTGCTGACCTAGAATCTTTAACGACCACAAAACGCATTTCACATTTTGTTTACATAGCAGAGTTTTATAGTCCTGATGGAGGCAGACACAAGTAGATCACTCATAAGGAAGATTAGGAAAAGACAGGCAACATTTATAGGCCATTTTATGAGGAAGGGGGATTTGGAGCACCTGGTCACAACGGGAAAGCTGGAGGGAAAGAGAGCACCAGATAGACCCAGGGAGAGAATGCTGGACGGACTTGCAGAGTGGCTGGGGATGAGGAGGATGGGGGAGATGCTGGGGGCAACGAGAGATAGAGATGGTTGGAAGTCCATGGTCGCCAACGCCATGCGGCAGGGCACCTGATGATGATGATGATGAGCAGAGTTTTCAATGTATGTATTAATTTCAAATTCGCCATTTTAGATTGTATTAGTTTCTCATAATTTGTATTGTTTCTCATTATTTGCGGTTTACACACACACACACACACACACACACACACACACACACACACACACACACACACACACACACACACACACACACACACACACACACACACACACACACCATACACACACATACACACACATAGACTGGCATTCAAAGACACTCACACACACACACACATGCACACACACGCACACACGCACGCACACACACGCACGAACACACACACACACACACACACACACTGGCACACACACGCACGAACAAACACACACACACACACGCATACACTCACCCCCCCCCCCACACACACACTCACACACACGCTCACACACACACACACACTCACACACACACACACACACACACACACACACACACACAAACACACAAACACACACATATTTACATTTTTTCTCTCTTTGGAAACTAGGAGCGAGCCATACATTTTTTCTCGTCTTTCAATTCTGGAACTCCACGCGCTCTCCAGTGCCCTCTGTCTCAGCACGCCCCTTCCCGGTCAGTACTGGCCGACGATTATATGGCAGAATGACGGTCCCAAAACAGTTATAAAAAAAAAAGCAGAAACGATATTTGAAGAGGATCCAACGAAAACCCAACACAACCATCAAGCAACTACAAATGAAACGTGCTGTTCATCACATATAGCCAACGTGTGACCAGATCTAAATCATAATCAAATCCCCAAAGCAAATGAGAGGAAGAAAGCCCAAGAAAACATAATGAATACTTTGCTCGGAGGAGGGAGACGGGGAGAGGGAGAGGGAGAGAGAGAGAGAGAGAGAGAGAGAGAGAGAGAGAGAAAGAGACAGAGAGAGAATGAGAGAGACAGAGAGACAGAGAAAGAGAGAGAGAGAGAAAGAAAGAGAGAGACAGACAGTCAGAGAGACAAAGTTACAGACAGACAGAATTACAGAGAGACAGAGAAGGAAAGACAGACAGACAGACAGAGAAATAATGACAAAGAGACAGGGAGAGACAGAAGTGAGAGACTAAGAGAGACAGAGAAAGACAGAGACAGACAGACAGAGAGACAAAGATACAGACAGACAGAATTACAGAGAGACAGAGAAGGAAAGAAAGACGGACAGACAGACAGACAGACAGAGAAATAACGACAAAGAGACAGAGAGAGAAACAGAAAGTGAGAGACTGAGAGAGACAGAGAAAGATAGAGACAGACACAGAAACAAAGTATCGCACGCACAGGAGGAGAGAGAAAGAAACTTCAGCAAACTCACGACTTCTTTTATCTTGTCTCGTACGGGTTGTTGTAACTCTCTGCTGTCTGGCTAGTCTGTTTCTCCTATCGGGTGCCTCCAGCGTATTCAGAATTCTGCGGCCCGTCTTGCCCTGCATAAAATTAAGCATGATCATATCACCCCCTTGCTTTACTTTCTCCACTGGTTGCCTGTTTCTCAAAGGATTTCATACAAAATCAACATATTATGTTGCAAGTATATTAATGTTGCTTGACAAGCAACATTTATAGGCCATTTTATGAGGAAGGGGGATTTGGAGCACCTGGTCACAACGGGAAAGTTGGAGGGAAAGAGAGCACCAGGTAGACCCAGGGAGAGAATGCTGGACGGACTTGCAGAGTGGCAGGGAATGAGGAGGGTGGGGGGGGAGATGCTGGGGGCAACGAGAAAAAGAGATGGTTGGAAGTCCATGGTCGCCAACGTCATGCGGCAGGGCACCTGGTGATGATGATGATGATGATGAAGTATATCAATGATACTGCATCTACTTATCTTTGAGACCACCCCTGAATATATACATCCCTACCTGATCTCTTCGTTCTGCTTCTGAACCACTTGTTTTCAAATTCCCAGATACAGACGTTCCACAGACAGTTCCAGTACTATTTCTGTGTATAGTCCATGTAACTGGAACGAGCTTCCCCTGGCTATTGGACAGTCACACACTCTGTCTTTCTTCATGTCTAACTTGACGACATAACCTTTTTGTCCAGCAGTGATTTAACCCTCTATAGTCTGTCTTCCTTCATGTCTAACTTGAAGACATAGCTTTTTGTCCAGCAGTGATTTAACCCTCTATAGTCTGTCTTCCTTCAAGTCTAACTTGAAGACATAGCTTTTTGTCCAGCAGTGATTTAACCCTCTATAGTCTGTCTTCCTTCATGTCTAACTTGAAGACATAACCTTTTTGTCCAGCAGTGATTTAACCCTCTATAGTCTGTCTTCCTTCAAGTCTAACTTGAAGACATAACCTTTTTGTCCAGCAGTGATTTAACCCTCTATAGTCTGTCTTCCTTCAAGTCTAACTTGAAGACATAGCTTTTTGTCCAGCAGTGATTTAACCCTCTATAGTCTGTCTTCCTTCAAGTCTAACTTGAAGACATAACCTTTTTGTCCAGCAGTGATTTAACCCTCCTCTATAGTCTGTCTTCCTTCATGTCTAACTTGAAGACATAACCTTTTTGTCCAGCAGTGATTTAACCCTCTATAGTCTGTCTTCCTTCAAGTCTAACTTGAAGACATAACCTTTTTGTCCAGCAGTGATTTAACCCTCTATAGTCTGTCTTCCTTCAAGTCTAACTTGAAGACATAACCTTTTTGTCCAGCAGTGATTTTAAACCCTCTATAGTCTGTCTTCCTTCAAGTCTAATTTGAAGACATAACCCTTTTGTCCAGCAGTGATTTAACCCTCTATAAGCTGTTTTCCTTCATGTCTAACTTGAAGACATAACCTTTTTGTCCAGCAGTGATTTAACCCTCTATAGTCTGTCTTCCGTCAAGTCTAACTTGAAGACATAACCTTTTTGTCCAGCAGTGATTTAACCCTCTATAGTCTGTCTTCCTTCATGTCTAACTTGAAGACATACCTTTTTGTCCAGCAGTGATTTAACCCTCTATGTGCCCACCCTTGTTGTCCTGCTGCGTTCTTACCCTCCCCGTCCTGGTCTGTGTGTGTTGTGTGTGCGTGAGTTTTTGACATTGCGAGTGAATGCTTGGGTGAATGATGAGAGTGCACGCTTTGACTTGATTTACAGATCAAAATTTGGCGCCATATACATGTCATTATTATTGTAATCGTCATCATCATCGTCGTCGTCGTCGTCATCAACATCATCATTGTTATTATTATTGTTATTATTATTATTGTTATTGTTATTATTATTATTGTTGTTGTTACTATTGTTATTATATTATTATTAATGTTATTATTATTGTTATTACTTGTATCGTATCATCATCATCATAATCGTTATCCTTGTTATTAGTATCCTTATTATTATTGTTGTTATTATTGTTATTATTACTCATATCATAATTATATCATCATCATTATCATCATCATTATCATCATCATCATCATCATCATCATCATCATCATCATCATCATCATCATCATCATCATCATCATCATCATCATCATCATCATCATCATCATCACTGTTGGTTGTGGAGATATTGCCATAACTACTGTTTATCAGTTTAAAGACAGCACATCAAAAGCAGCCGCCTGAAAGTAACGATCACTAATTTGACTGTAACAAGGATATTGCTGCTAGCTCTGGGAAGGGCTTTGGTGATCTGAAAAGAACCCACCACTATTAGCTGGAAGAGGAACCTCTGTTCCTGGTGTAACAGCCTTTATCGGGACGTAACTCTGCTCCGGATAAATAATGTCTTGTTTTAATTTCAGATTGCCACCAGTCATTTTCTGTGTTGACTCTGCTGAGGATAAATAATGCCTTGTTTCAAATTCAGATTGCCACCAGTTATTTTCTGTGCTGACTCTGCTGCTGATAATCAATTTCTTGTTTCAAAGACAGATTGCTGCCTGTTATTTTCTGAATTGTCATTATTCGTCTTGAAGCTGAAGTTTTAAGGATTTATTCTAAAATCTGACTTGAATGGTCTGTTCATATTACTGGCGTGTACATGTATCTTTTTTATTTATATTTTCGTTTAACGTCCAGCGTAGAGCCATATCAGGGCTATAACCATTTCAAAACATACACAATACGTCCACAGTTAAAAAAAAAGGAAAAGAAAATTAAATACACATATCAGTACATTCACGCATATAATCTAAGGAAACGCCCCTGGCGTTGACCACTCTGTCCAATCTATCACAAAGGGGATTTAAAATACATACCTGAATACAAATTTAAACATAACTAAGGACACTAAAACAAATATAAAACGGGCCTAAATTACCTGAAATTAATTGCTTCCGCAAATCTCATGTTCCTAGAGCCAAAAAATGCACTTAATACATGTACCCAATTATCAATCCTAAGAAAAATTACGCAAGACTTACTCATCGAGCACATACAGGTGAATGGACCAGCAGGGCAGAAAATGATAGGAAGAAATGAGAGAAAATAAAGGATGAAGGAGGAAACGAAGAGAATGACAGAAAAAAGGAAATTTCTAGCACAGAATTTTCAGAAGGTTGGGATACTATTTATACTGAAAGAGCCCTCGGTATCCCCACGGGGGCGTGGGGGGAGGTACATGTATGTCAGGGATGCACGCGTAAGTATAGATGAGTACAGAAAGTGGAGGGAAGGAGGTAGGCAGCTATCAAAGTAAGTGCAAGGCGATTGACAACATTTCATTCCCTCATCTCCTTGGTGAGTTAATGTAAGTGCAAGGTGATTGACAACATTTCATTCCCTCATCTCCTTGGTGAGTTAATGTAAGTGTAAGGTGATTGACAACATTTCATTCCCTCATCTCCTTGGTGAGTTAATGTAAGTGCAAGGTGATTGACAACATTTCATTCCCTTAGCTCCTTGGTGAGTTAATGTAAGTGCAAGGTGATTGACAATATTTCATTCCCTCAGCTCCTTGGTGAGATAATGTAAGTGCAAGGTGATTGCAATATTTCATTCCCTCATCTCCTTGGTGAGTTAATGTAAGTGCAAGGTGATTGATAATATTTCATTCCCTCCTCTCCTTGGTGAGTTAATGTAAGTGTAATGTGATTGACAACAATTCATTCCCTCATCTCCTTGGTGAGTTAATGTAAGTGTAAGGTGATTGACAACATTTCATTCCCTTAGCTCCTTGGTGAGTTAATGTAAGTGTAAGGTGATTGACAATAGTTCATTCCCTCATTTCCTTGGTGAGTTAATGTAAGTGCAAGGTGATTGACAACATTTCATTCCCTCATCTCCTTGGTGAGTTAATGTAAGTGTAAGGTGATTGACAACATTTCATTCCCTTAGCTCCTTGGTGAGTTAATGTAAGTGTAAGGTGATTGACAATATTTCATTCCCTCATCTCCTTGGTGAGTTAATGTAAGTGCAAGGTGATTGACAATATTTCATTCCCTCATCTCCTTGGTGAGTTAATGTAAGTGCAAGGTGATTGACAACATTTCATTCCCTCATCTCCTTGGTGAGTTAATGTAAGTGCAAGGTGATTGACAACATTTCATTCCCTTAGCTCCTTGGTGAGTTAATGTAAGTGCAAGGTGATTGACAATATTTCATTCCCTTAGCTCCTTGGTGAGTTAATGTAAGTGTAAGGTGATTGACAACATTTCATTCCCTTAGCTTCTTGGTGAGTTAATGTAAGTGTAAGGTGATTGACAATATTTCATTCCCTCAGCTCCTTGGTGAGATAATGTAAGTGTAAGGTGATTGACAACATTTCATTCCCTCATCTCCTTGGTGAGTTAATGTAAGTGTAAGGTGATTGACAACATTTCATTCCCTTAGCTCCTTGGTGAGTTAATGTAAGTGCAAGGTGATTGACAATATTTCATTCCCTCATCTCCTTGGTGAGTTAATGTAAGTGCAAGGTGATTGACAATATTTCATTCCCTTAGCTCCTTGGTGAGTTAATGTAAGTGTAAGGTGATTGACAACATTTCATTCCCTTAGCTCCTTGGTGAGTTAATGTAAGTGTAATGTGATTGACAATATTTCATTCCCTTAGCTCCTTGGTGAGTTAATGTAAGTGCAAGGTGATTGACAACATTTCATTCCCTCATCTCCTTGGTGAGTTAATGTAAGTGCAAGGTGATTGACAATATTTCATTCCCTCATCTCCTTAGTGAGTTAATGTAAGTGCAAGGTGATTGACAATATTTCATTCCCTCATCTCCTTGGTGAGTTAATGTAAGTGCAAGGTGATTGACAATATTTCATTCCCTCATCTCCTTGGTGAGTTAATGTAAGTGCAAGGTGATTGACAATATTTCATTCCCTCATCTCCTTGGTTAGTTAACGCAGCATTGTTTATTTGGGATAATAGAAGCCTCGATTTCTTCCATGCATTTATTTTTACTTCTGAGATCAAAATTCAAGTTGTTTTGTACCTACACATTAATTGCTTACGTTATCACATATGTTTGTTTGTTTGTCTGTTTCTTTGTTGGCTTCTTTGTCTGCAACTCATTTTCCTAGTTTGGTTTGATGACCTTTCAGACATGGAATGTTATTTGTGAAACAGCGGTTGTTATACTGCTAACATAACTCAAAAAGAAAAAAGCTGACCACATATCTCCTCTCCTGGCACAACTTCACTGGCTCCCTGTATCAAAGCGCATACAGTACAAACTAGACACCATGTGCTACAAAAGCCTCAATAACGCAGCCCCCGATTACCTGTCAAGCCTACTTGAGATCTATGTTCCCTCACGTACCCTCCGCTCTGCCTCCGATCCTCTGACTTTTCGCTTTCCACGCACTAAGCTCAATACCTATGGTCCACGAGCCTTCTCTGTTTCTGGTCCACTTTCCTGGAACAAACTTCCTCTCTCAGTCCGTCAGCAACCTACTTTTGTCTCCTTCAAGTCCGCTCTCAAAACTCACCTTTTCTCCTCCGCATAAAATCCTAACCTCACTCAACCCCCCCCCCCCCTTCTGCAGCCTGTCTCCGCTCGGAGGGGAATCACATGGTTATAATATATAATTGTACATGCTATGCTCTCTATAATTTTCCATTGCTTTTATTCTTGCTTTTATTGCTTTTATTCTTTCTCCCCATTTATAGCCATGCGTGTGTGTGAGTGAGTGTGTGTGTGTGTGTGTGTGTGTGTGTGCGCGTGCGTGTGTGTGCGTGCGTGCGTGCGTGCGTGCTTGCGTGTGTGTCTGCTTCAGCGCTTAGATTTGATTTTATCAAGATTTTGCGCTATATAAATATTGTAATTATTATTATTATAACAGAGGTATAGCAAAGGCCATCAGCCATTAAATCAACTGTTTTTGCGTTCATCCAGTAAATCAGACTACAGTGGGGGAAAACAAACTCTGATCCAAAAACACATAGATAGGTAGATTAAGAAATACATAAATAAATGGAAAAAGAGAAAGACATTGATTTATCTGAACTTTCCAACACTAAAGACACTCACACAATACAACAGTATTTGGTCAATTTTCCATGTTTGCCGTTGATAAAAACTTACTTGATGACGCGCAAACATGCGCACAAAGATAAGAGAGAAAGAGGGGAGGGGAGAGACAGACAGACAGACAGACAGACAGACACAGACAGAGACAGAGACAGACAGACAGACACATCCATAGACACAGACAGAGGGAGAAAGGGGTCGGATATTCAAAAAAAAACAAACAAGACATTGACATATCGAGTCATCAACATGTGAATCATTGATATACTCAGCAGTCAACATACCGAGCCAGAGGCATAGACAGCCATTGGCATAGCAAACCAGCAAACCGTCGATGTAGCGAGCCATTTACAAAGCGAGCCACTCACAAAGCAAGTCATTGACAAGGTAAGCAACTGACATAATAAACTATTGAAATATCGAGCCATTGACAGAGCAAGCCATTGACAAAGCAAGCCATTGATAAAGAGTCATTGCTATAGCACCACTGACATAGCACTATTGACAAAGCAAGCCTTTGACATACTGGCTAGCCATGGACATAGCAAGCCACGGACAGAGTGAGCCATTGACAAAGCAAGCCACTGACATAGCGAGGCAATGACAAGCAAGTCATTGACAAATCAAGTCACTGACAAATCAAGTCACTGACAAATCAAGCCATCGTCAAAGCAAGCCACTGACAAGGCGAGTCATTGGCATAGCGAGCCATTGACAAAGACGGTCATTGACATAGCGAGCCATTGACACAACGAGCCTTTGACACAGCGAGCCATTGACACAGTAAATCACTGACAAATCAAACCATTGACTCAACAAGCCGTTCATATAATTACCCATCGACAAAAGCAAGCCATTGATATGGTGAGTCATTGACATACCGAACCATTGACATAGTAAGTCATTGACAAAGCAAATCGTTGACATTGCGACCATAGATATAGCGAGCCATTGACATAGGAGCCAATGACATTGTAAGCCATCGACAAAGCAAATCATTGACATAGCGACTCATTGACATAGCAAGCCATCGACAAAACAAATCATTGACATAACAAGCCATTGACATAGCAAGCCATTGACATAGCAAGCCATTGATATAGCGAGCCATTGTCATAGCAAGCCATTGGCATAGCGAGCCATTGACATAGCGAGAGCCCCTGACGCAGAGAGCCACCAATATAGCAAACATCAACATAGCGAGCCATTGACATAGGGAGCCAATGACAAGACGAACCAGTGACATAGCAAGCCATTGACAAACAAAGTCATTGACAAAGCGATCCACTGACATAGCGAGCTATTGACATAGCTAGTCATTGACACAACAAGAGCCATGAATATAACAAACATCAACAGAGCAAGCCACTGACATAGCGAACTGTGGACATAGCAAGCCACTGATATAGCGAACTGTTGACATAGCAAGCCACTGACCTAGCGAACGGTGGACATTGCGAGCAATGAACATAATAAACAGTTGACACAGATAGCCCTTGACACAGTGAGCCATTGGCATAGGTAGCTATGGACATTGACAGCCACCGAAAAAGCCACAGCGAGTTGACATAGCGAGCCGTCGACAAAAGGAGGTATTTTCCATAGACGTACAAAGACGTACACACGGGCAAGACATGCATACACATATTTCCTCTGGTCGACATGAATTGTCACCCCCTTTTAAAGTGATAGCAAACACCAGGTTGTGAGAGACCACATAACCCTCTATGGTGACACTTCCCTATCTCTTCCTGTTTTCCTTGTATACACAGATCTCAATCCCAGAAATAAAATAACAAAATAAACTTCCTTTTCCCAAACAACTTTGCAAAAATGAGAGCTAAAATGCCTTAAACCAACAGATCAAAGCATGTGGTAAAACTCGATATCAAATAAACATGTCACGCAACCTTCAACGAACCGCATTAACGCAGCGAGATCTTTTTTAAGTGCACTTCTGAATAACAGAAAATTCAGTTTGCCCAACAAGATTGGTCAGTGTTTGGAATGCACTTTAGAAAGAAGAATTCTTTGGAATATGTTTATCGACCACGTTTATGAAAGAGCGAAATCTATGCCATTGCTTTTGCGTGTCAGACACCGTGGTGCCTTGATAGGAAAATGGAATGAATAGGCCAATCCATTCATGTTTGTGAATAGCACGCTAGATAGGCCGGTTTACACGGCAATCGACTGAGGATGTTGCGTGCACAGAGATAAGCTAATGAGCTACAGGCTACAGATGCCTAAATGTGACCTCCCACCACGAAATCAGTCTTAACTAGCATTTTGGGTATTTTGAGATATACATATCACTGGAAAGTGTACATTCTGCTGATTATTTTGGTACATGAATAAAGCTTGTACTAAAAAAAAATGTAGAAGTTATGTATGTTTATAAAGTCATTAAGTTGTATGATGGCCATTTTGAGAAAACGGCCTCTAAAGTTTTTGTGTGCTCTCCTACACATTTTCCTTAAATTTCTTTATTTGGTGGCTTTGACCCAGTTTGTTTCTAATTTTCGCTGTCATTATCTGAAAGGTGCACCAAAGAGCTTTCTGTAGAATATTACATGTGCGGGTACTGCACAGGTTTCGGTTCATAATAAGAGACAAAAATAGGTACTTTTGGTAGGAAATTGTGTTCTTTCTGCTGCGATCAGTGCATTAAAATACCATTTTAAATTGATTAAAAATATTTTTTCAAGACAAAAATGTCTGTGGGGGATAGATTATAGTCTACAGAAATCAATTTTGAGAAAAAGTCAAAACACCCCAGATAGATAGACCCTCAGTCACCTTTCCAGCTCCTAGTGCTGTTAGACTGGCTGCGAGTTAAGACTGATTTCGTGGTGGGAGGTCACAAATTTTCCTTGACCAAATTTGCTCTCTTTTCGACCGCTGGCAATTACAACACAAAGTAAACAATTTCAAAACAAAAATCATTAGGAAATTTATAACCAGAGACGTATTTCCATTAATTATTGTTAGAAGATTACTCAAGAGTGATTATCGTATTCGGACACTTTCCCATGCACGTCACCAAATCTGACAGTAATTTTCTGGCCGATTTCGTGGGCCTGTGCAAAACACTAGAAACGTAGACGTATGTCCTGAGATAAAGGTTGGAGGAAAAATATTAAACACTCTTTGTTATGCAGACAACAACAACAAAGCCTTTCATGCAAAACAATAGCAAATGGCACAACATTGAGACAGTTAAGACAAGTTGGTACATTCAAATATCTGGGAACAGTCATCTCACCAGAGGTAGATGCACGTCAGAAATGCAAAGCAGAATCGGCCAAGCTACAACTGCATTCAAGAAAACAAAAAACAATAACAACAACAAAAATGCCTATCAATTAACATCAGGAAGAGGGTTCTTCGGTGTTACACTAAACCGATACTGTTGTATGGATGCGAAGCGTGGGCAGTCAACACGCCAAATCAGAACAAGATTGAGGCAGCTGGTTTCTAAGAAAAATGTTAAAGGTTCCATGGACAGCAAAGATAAAAAACAAACAAACAAAAAACAAAAAAAGGACACAGTCTTGAAAGAGATAAACACGAAAAGAACATCAATGAAGAAGATAAGGAAAACACAAGCAACATTTAAGAAGACATTTTATGAGGCAAGAGAAATTTAAGCACCTAGCAACAACAGGCAAGCTGGCGGGGGGGGGGGGGGGCACCAGGGAGAAAACTTTGGATTTGCAGACTGGATGAATACTGAAGGAGCGGGAATTGTACTTGCAGCAACAAAAGATAGATTCGTATGGAGGGCCATGATCGTTAACGCCACATGATGATGATGATGATGATGATGATGATGATGATGATGATGACGACGACAATGATGATGATGATGTGCAACTATGCGATGGCAAAGTCTTGTACCAGTGAGGGAGGAAGGAGGAGAACGGGAATAAAATACTATCATGATGATCGGAACATTCAGATGGGCAGTAATGAGGCCAATTCTCATGTTGCAGGATGATTGAACTCGAGTTATGGGCTGGAATTGAACTCGAGACATTGGATCTAGACTCAGTGGTTTTGCCGACAGAACCAGGGCCAGACTGCAATAAAATGTGGATCGCCCGAGAGCCGAACCCAGGATCTACGCGTCATCAGCATGGCGCTTTTAACCACCTGATCTAACGGCCCAGTGAAGGTTACTCCGTAACCAAACCAAGTGTGATGGGTAGCTAAGCGACTGGCTCAAGTGGCGTGTATATAAGAGCAAGAAAAACAACAACAAAAAAACACACAAAAAACATCGCAATGGTCCGACAATGTAATCATTACATGTGACATACACATCACTGAAGAGAGCGAACAAGTGCCAGTTTCTTCTCAAGTGCGATGTCCCTAGGATGGGTCGATTTTTTCAAGTACCTCAATAAGTTATGTTCTGTCAGTGCTCCCTAAGCGAGAAAATATTGACCACACATCCCATGGGGCAGTCAAGAACTTGGATGACGGATTGCCTCAATGTCGACTAGTCACAGCTTCAAGCTACCGAATACCTCGCACAGCGGGCTAGTGGGTATGAGACGTCAGTCTTCTTATCGGAAAGTCTGAGGTTTGATCCTGCCAGGGTAAGTCTTGATGGTGGATAAAGGTGGAGATTTGTCCTATCTCTCACGCCAAAATGTGTTCAGACCTGTTGTGGATAAATGTTAGAGATTTGTCTACCTCTCATGCCAAAATGTGTGCAGACCTGTTGTGGATAAATGTTAGAGATTTGTCCTATCTCTCACGCCAAAATGTGTGCAGACCTGTTGTGGATAAATGTTAGAGATTTGTCCTATCTCTCACGCCAAAATGTGAGCAGATCTGTTGTGGATAAATGTTAGAGATTTGTCCTATCTCTCATGCCAAAATGTGTGCAGACCTGTTGTGGATAAATGTTAGAGATTTGTCCTATCTCTCATGCCAAAATGTGAGCAGACCTGTTGTGGATAAAGAACGGAGATTTGTCCTATCTCTCACGCCAAAATGTGTGCAGACCTGTTGTGGATAAAGAGTGAAGATTTGTCCTACCTCTCACGCCAAAATGTGTGCAGACCTGTTGTGGATAAATGTTAGAGATTTGTCCTATCTCTCACGCCAAAATGTGAGCAGACCTGTTGTGGATAAATGTTAGAGATTTGTCTACCTCTCACGCCAAAATGTGAGCAGACTTGTTGTGGATAAAGAGTGAAGATTTGTCATATCTCTCATGCCAAAATGTGAGCAGACCTGTTGTGGATAAAGAGTGAAGATTTGTTCTATCTCTCACGCCAAAATGTGAGCAGACTTGTTGTGGATAAAGAGTGAAGATTTGTTCTATCTCTCACGCCAAAATGTGTGCAGACCTGTTGTGGATAAATGTTAGAGATTTGTCCTACCTCTCACGCCAAAATGTGAGCAGACCTGTTGTGGATAAAGAATGGAGATTTGTCTTATCTCTCACGCCAAAATAATGATATTATTTCGGTAGTCCAACTGATTCTCAGATCCCCTGTTGGCAGATTGTAATGACGAAGTTAATTAATTGTTGTCTGTTATAAACTGACACTGTTAACTTATTGTTCTGAATTATTAATTGTAATTGTTCCCCTTCTTACATTCAAACTTCCACTACCCCTTCCCATCCCCATCCCCCCTTTTTTCCCTCTCCCTGTGTGTGTGTGTGTGTGTGTGTGTGTGTGTGTGTGTGTGTGTGTGTGTGTGTGTGTGTGTGTGTATGTGTGTGTGTGTGTGTATGTGTATGTGTGTGTTTGTGTGTCTAAAATCACTATTGTGAACAGACATTAAATAAAGATTCCATTCCAATTCCATCACGCCAAAATGTGTGCAGACATGTTAAGTGCCTTATACCCCATTGTGTGTATACGCAAACAGAACATCAAATATGACTGTCAGTTTCAGTTTTCAGTTTCAATTTCTCAAGATGACGTCTCCGCGCTCGGAATGAATTCCATGTGCACTAATGTCACAGGTGTCATGTGATGAATAAGATCCTGTCAAAGATCCTGTATTGTTATTGCTATTTTTTGTTTAAAGCCCAGCCGACTGCGTAGAGCCATATCTGGACTATAACCGTTTCGAAACGTATACAGTACTTCAACAAGAAAGAAACGAAAAGAAAATTAAGTACACATATCAATGCATTCGTGGACATAATTTAAGGAGATGCCCCTGGCGTTGACCACTCCGTCCAATTTATCGCACAGGGGCTTTGAAAATATACCTGAATACAAATTTAAACATAATTTAGGACATAAAAATATAAAGACAGACCTAAATGACCTAACATTAATTCCGCACATCTCATTTCCCTAGAGCCAAAAATGCACTCAATACATGCAACCACTTATCAATCCTACGTAAGACTTTATCGAACACGTACAGGTGAATGGACCAGCAAGGCAGAAAATGATAGGAAGAAATGACAGAAAGCAAACGAACAAGGACGAAACAAAGAGTGTGACAGAAAAGAGGAAATTCCTTGCACAGATTTCCAGAAGGCGGGGATACTATTCATACTGTAAGAGCCCCCAGCATCCCCACAGGGAAAAAAAGATCGTGTAAATCATGACAGTGTCTGGCGGCTTATGAAAACATAAAGACACCCAGTATACACGCTCTCAGAAGACAGAATATGCAGACTGTGCAGGAACATACCGCCTACAAAGTGCAGGCAAAACACCATGCATATACGTATCTGAGAAAACTCGGAATGCTTCATAAAAGCTATGAATTAATTGAAAGTTGTTAGATTGGTCTGTTTGGTTGGATGGTTGGTTTGGTTGTTTGTTTTTGTTTGTTTGTTTTCTGTTTGTCTGTTTGTTTGTTCACCGCTACCCTACATTCTTCAAGAAGATGACAAGCATTCTTACCAACAAATGCCTATCAATTAACACCAGGAAGAGAGTTCTTGAATGTTACATAGAACCAATACTGTTGTACGGATGTGAGGCGTGGACAGCCAAAAAGCAAAGCCAGAGCAAGATTGAGGCAGCCGAGATGTGGTTTCTAAGAAGAATGTCGAGAGTTCCATGGACAGCAAAGAAAACAAACGAGACAGTCTTGATGGAGGCAGACAAGTAGATCACTCATAAGGAAGATTAGGAAAAGACAGGCAACATTTATAGGCCATTTTATGAGGAAGGGGGATTTGGAGCACCTGGTCATAACGGGAAAGCTGGAGGGAAAGAGAGCACCAGGTAGACCCAGGGAGAAATGCTGGACGGACTTGCAGGGTGGCTGGGGACGAGGAGGGTGGGGGAGATGCTAAGGGCAACGAGAGATAGAGACAAATGGAAGTTCATGATCGCCAACGCCATGCGGCAGGGCACCTGATGATGATGATGATGATGACGATGATGTTGATGATGATGATGACCCTACATTCTGCTCCACTCTGTTCCTGGCTCTACTTACTCCTTTGTTCTGTTCTTTGTTACCTTACTTTCTGCTTCAGCATCCTGTCCACCAGCATCCTGCATTGTCAAACATGCTAGCGAAGCACAAACTTAACCTTTGGACTCCCTCACCTCATCCACCAGCTTCCTACATGAGGCCGGTGGATAGGTGAGGGAATCAAAGGGTTAAGTTTTTTTGCAGTTGCTGGATAGGGTGCGAGAGTCAAAGGGTTAAATAAAAAAAAATGAAATATTGAAAAAAAGAAATATATGGATAAATCATTAGTATAATAGACATAATACGTAGGGACATATAAGAGAACAGCCTGTCTTGTCGTTAGATAAGGATGGAATGAGAGAACAAGGTTGGAAAATAGTTCTTAATATGTGTGCGTGTGCGTGCGCGTGCGCGTGCGCGAGAGAGCGCGTATGTGTGTGGGTGTGTGTATGTGTGCATGTATGTGTGTGTGTGTGTGTGTGTGAATGTGTGTGTATGTGTGTGTGTGTGTGTGTGTGTGTGTATGTGTGTGCTGTATGTGTGTGTATGTGTGTGTGTGTGTGTGTGTATGTGTGTGTGTATGTTTGTGTGTATGTGTATTATTATTATTATTAAGGGCATTTAGAGCGCCTAATCTTTCTGGAAAGCCCTAAGCGCTTACAAACTGTACAATACACATTACATCGAACATAGACACATAGGCCTAATATAATTTTCATCATACATGGCGGACCTCTGTCACTCCATCCCACAAGCACATACACACCGTTAATAATATCAAATATGTGTGTGTGTGTGTGTGTGTGTGTATGTGTGTGTGTATGTATATGTTTGTGTGTATGTGTGTGTGGTGGTCTTTGATTTAATGTCTATTCACTAAAGTGATTTTAGACAAAAAAAAACCACACAAAAAAAACCACTTGGAAATGGTTAATTTTCAGGAAAAAGAAATGAACAAGAAAAACAAGACAAGAAAGAAAAATTCACAAATGACGTTATCATAAATAACGATTGAAACAGTAAACTTAGCTAACCATAACACTGAACATGAGAAGTAATGGCGCGTTAAAGATAATTCGCTATAGGACTTTTTGACAGGCTAACAAAAAATTCATATGTTAAGGATGGTGAGGCAAATATGTCAGAAACTGTCTTCGTTGATAACGTAGGTATATGTCGTTTTACTCGAACGCATGAAAGAATATGACTATGTGTAATCTTCTTTCCACACAGGCACACCACATTCCTGGTGTATTTTGTTTTGAAAGCATCAAGTTTCCACCTATACATAAGGGATTGTATACTTCTACTGGCAGGGAACCGCTTAGGTGTTTTGCTAATTTCAAAATTCATGTAACACTTTTCATACTTTTTCTGTTTATCTTGAAACTGCTTCCATACGTAGGCGTCCACTAAGGTATAACACTCATGCAATGAGAGGGAAAGTTGTATATGTTTTGAATCTGGTGAGCTCTTTGCCCCCCGTTTAGCAGCCCTATCAACCATATCATTGTAATGAAAAGAACTATGAGATGGTATCCAGCAGAAAGTAATATCAGTGCCTCTTAAGGATAAACTATTAATCAAGTGAGTAATTTCCAATATCATTTCAGATCTTGTTTGTAATTTTGATAATTCAAGAGCTTGAAGTACAGATTTTAAATCAACGCAAAAAAGTATCTGGGGAATTGTACTAGGAAGATTTATCATATAATTCAAAGCCATTAAGATTGCAAAGAGTTCTGCAGTAAAGACAGATTTATTAAGTCCTATATAGAAAGATTTCTCAATTTTGAGAGCAGGTATTAAAAACGCTGAGCCTGCTTGTCTTTCAATTATTGAACCATCAGTGTAAACTTTCAAGTGATCGGAATAAAAGTCTTCTATATGACATTTAACGTGACTTGCCAGTAAATTGATATTATCTTCTTTTTTTAAGTCAGTGTGGTGTATGTCAAATCGTGCTCTTTGGAGTTCCCAACTGGGTACTGGTGAAAACGAAGGTCTTAAAGTTACAGGACCTGTGTCTAAATCAATTCCAGAGCCTTTCATAACTTCAGCTGTAAATGTTGCAAGCGTGACCTGTGAGGATATTGATTTAGCTCTTTTTGGAAAGTCGGTATCTGATCTTACTTTTGTCTCTGTTTTGATGCTATTTTCTATGGTAGTGTTTCTTAACAGAAATTTAGTAGAAGCGACTTTCCTTTGTTCATCAAGTGGCAACAATTTGATTGCATTGTATGTGCGATGGCAACAGGCATGCATTGGAAGACCCAGCGCAAGTTTGAAACCTTTACAATCTATGCTCTGCAGTTTTGTGAGTAAGTGTTTTGGTGCACTGAAGAATATTTCTTGGGCATAGGTTAATTTAGATCTAATAAGCGATTTACTGAGATGAACAAGTGTTGATGCATCTTGTCCCCATATCTGTTTGCGAACTATTTTCAAGAAATTTAAACTTTTTTGAGCTTTTGTTAATAAGTATTCAATATGCTGATTCCAAGATAATTTGGCTGTAAGGAAAACCCCTAAGAATTTAATTGACTCATTATACTGAAGAAGAGTATCTCCCAGTTTGAACGTGGGAACATTTGCTGGGTTAGCTCCACTGTTAAACAAAACTATCTTTGTTTTTTCCACGGATAGATGCAGTCCATTTTCTACCATATATCGTGCTATTTTATCGAGTTCTAATTGATAACATTTACGCGTATAATTAAGACAGCGCAAAGGAGTTTTTCTTTTCATATTTACCTGCATCCACATGCATAAATCATCAGCATATTGAGCTAAAGTTACATGTTTAGAAATTTTACTGGGTAAGTCATGCAATAATATCATGAAGAGAAGGGGAGCAATAACGGATCCCTGAGGGATACCCATTTGAAGAAATCGCTTTGAAGAATACACATTTTCGATCCTCGTTTGAATTACACGGTCTTCTAAGAAGCATTGGACATAATCAAAAATGTGACCTGTTAGCCCAATACTTTTCAATTTGAGTAATAATCGGGAGTGCCATACCTGGTCGTATGCTTTAGTTATATCAAAAAATGTAGCTAAAACACATTGGCGTCTGGCAAATTGTTGTTTGATATTAGTGGTTAGCTTTGTTAGGAGTTCCACTGGTGACCTGCCTTTTCTAAACCCTGCCTGATTCACTGGTAATATGTTGTTCTTTTCACAGTAGTACATCAATCTCTTTAGAATTATTTTCTCCATAAGTTTACATACGTGCGATGTTAATGCAATTGGCCTATAGTTTTTCAAGTCAATATTGCATTTACCTGCTTTTAGTACAGGAACCACTATTGATTGTTTCCAATAGTCGGGCAGTTTGCCGCTATTCCAGCATTTTTTAAACATATTATGTAGCAAGATTAAAAAATTTTCTGGTAAATTTTTCAACATCTCATTGGAAATTGCATCAAATCCTACTGATGTCTTTTTATTTGGAATTGATTTAATGGCATCTTTTAATTCTTGGAGCGTGATTGGTGCATTTACATAGTGCGTATTATCTGGGACAGGATCCTTGTATGCGTCGGTCTTTTCTTCCTGTACCCTATAATTTCTACTAGAGGCAGGAAGTCCTTCTACTCGACAGACCTCAGCAAACATGTCTGCAAAAGCTTCTGCTTTCTCCTGTGAGCTAGGTAAAGGGTTGTTTTCTAGCTTTACTGGAATTGATGGCAACTTGATCCCTTTTTTCATTGTTTTCAGTTTTTCCCAAATCTTTTGCATATCTTTATGGTCACTTACTTCATATGTACAAAAAGATGTCCAATATTGTTCTTTAGCTTGTTCTATGACTCTGTTACAGTTTATGTTCGCACTTTTCATTGCCCTATGATTTTCAGGTGACCTATTAGCTATATATTGTTTGTATTTTTCTTTCTTTTCGTTGACTGCCTTTTCACAATCTTTATTCCACCAGACTTTTCCATGATGTTTTCCTGTTTTTGATGCTTTAAGTTCTGGAATTGAAATTTTTGCAGCCCTTAAGAGTGACTTACAGAAATCTGCGTACATATCGTTTAAGGTCGTTGTTTCAGATAGATCTGTTCTTGTATTTCGTAGGAAAGCTTTAAAACTGGCCCAATCTGCGTATTTATAGTTAAACTTGGGTAAACTATCTTGTGGGATTGCATCAAACTCAGTGATCAGGTTAAGGGTAAGAAGTATGGGGATGTGATCTGATCCCAACAAGTCATCCTCTGTTTGCCATGTGGCATTTGGTGCTAGCGATGGTGAGATTAAGGTAAGGTCGATAGCTGTGGGTCTGTGGGTTGGTATATCAGGGACACGGGTCACGCGTCCATTGTTTAGTAAGTATAAATTGGAATTTATAATATTTTCAATCAACCTGTTGCTAGTTATGTTTTTACAATTCTTGTCCCAAAATGGGGCATGTGCATTAAAATCACCACCAACTATCCACTTGTCACGTTGGTCATGAAAATGTTTCAGCCACTCAGTATTCACAGAATCGGGACCTCTTGGTAGATAAACAGAGGCCAAATTCAGAACTAATGATGATGAACATTTTATAATGATTGCACATGAAGAAATAGATGAGGACGATTTTGGTACTGGCGATGATCTTTCGCAGTAGTTCAGTCCTTCACGAACATATATAGCTGTTTGTATTCGGCCACCGTCATTGATAGAGTCATATACTGGTGGATAATAAAACCCCGATATTTTAGGTATATTGGTTTTGGTGGTATTCAACGATTGTAGAAGCAAGACTTGGATGTTTCTAGAAGATAGATAGTTACTCAAATAGGGAATATTTTTAACAATGGAACGTGCGTTCCACTGAACAATGTTCATGTCACTAACTACACACTTTTTCATGATGACCGGTTGAATAAGCTTGGAGTGATATCCTACATTTAGACAATTAGATAATCAATAACTGTAACGTTGAAGTAAAATTTATCATAAGTAAGCAAACAAGTATCTAAGTAAAACAATATATTTGAATAACTGAACAGAGAGGAACTGAATATGGGCTGAATCTAAAATGACCAGGGTGTGTATGTGTATGTGTGTGTTGTATGTGTGTGTATGTGTGTGTGTGTGTGTGTTGTATGTGTGTGTATGTGTGTCTATGTTTATGTATATTGTGTGTGTATGTGTATGTGCATGTGTGTGTGTGTGTGTGTATTTGTATATGTACATATACATATACATATATATGTACATGTATATGTACACACACACACACACACACACACACACACATATATATATATACACATATATATGTGTGTGTGTGTGTGTGCGCGCGCGCGCGCGTGTGTGTGTGTGTGAGCACACACAGATGAGAGAGCGAGGAGAGAGAGGGGGGGGGGAAGGCGTAAACGATGCCAATAAGAATGATGACTTAAAAACCGCTCGTCTTAGATCAGCCTTATTGTCCAGCATTGCTCCTCCGTGTTTTAAAGCGACTCTGCGGATTCCTGTACGCCAGAACTGAAATTTCGACCCCTGATATTTTGAAAATAAAATTGCGGTCCTGTCTCAAATCTACAAGCTGCTAGAAAGAGCAGTTGCCTTAATGTTGATTCAGTTTCAGTTTCTGTTTCAGTTTCAGTTTCTGTTTCAGTTTCAGTTTCTCAAGATAACGTCTCCGCGCTCGGAATGAATTCCATATGCACCAACGTCACAGGTGCCATGTGATGGAGAAAATCCAGAAGGATTACGACACAAGCCTTTGAGCCTGCACATAAACCCAAGAGCTGGCCAGGTCTTGAGATCCTGCTTAGATAGTTCCATAATCCTGGGGTCGTAGTGGAGTGAGGTGACAAAGACCTCAACGTTTCCCCGGGGCCAGCATTATGAGGGTGGCACCCATCCTCTCTCCCTCGCTTCAAATTGACATTCATGTATGTTCACATTGTTTTAACTAAGACTTCGGAAAGGCAAGAAGGCTAACTTGTCTTCATGGGGTGGGACGTGGGAAATCAACCTATATCTCCAATGTTTTATACCAAGGCAACAGGGAAATGCCCTGCTCTTCAAGATTTTCAACTGCCGTGGGATCTTTAGCGTTCGCAGCCAGAAGGCACATGGGTCCGATTCGTTTTTCGTCCCCTTCCGAAGGACTAGACGTTCAGTTCGATTTTCCGGTCAAACTGAGGAGAAAAGTCTAGCAAAGCAATCATTCATTTTTATCAAAACTACAAGCTGCTTCAAATGCCTTACAGTTGATTCAAAACTAGTCAAGCGATCATGTTTCAAATCTACAAGTTGCTTGAAAAGTTGCCTTACAGTTGATTTAACACTGGTCAAGCGATCATGTATCAAATCTACACGCTACTTAAAAGAGCAGTTATGAAAAAAGAAAACACGTACAATACTCATTGCATTTATTATAAAAACAAATGAAATTGCATTTACATGTAATAACAAGCACAGCCTTAATCCCTCAGATACTCAAACTGCTTGCCGTCGGTATTCACACACTCCTCTAATCGAGAGCAGACACTCATGCACACTTAGATCTAAATTAAATTGCCGCTTAGATCTAAATTAAATTGCCGCTTTACCTGCAAAAAAATTTTATAAAATGAAAGTTAGGATAAAAGTACATGCACATTATTAGTTACAATAAAATATGATTAATGACACAGAAAATATCGAAAATAATGCCAACTAACTTAATGTACTAATACTTTTAATGAATTAAGCATTATAATAATGATGTGATACTTACTGTATACCTACTTTTGCACCCCCCTGTATATTGGCAGGTATACTTACCGACACAGCCAACACAGGCAAGCAGACACATAGACAGGCAGTCAGATAGACTATCAAACAGACAGACAAACCAACAGTCAGACAGGCAAACAAACAAAGAGACAGGTCGACAGTAAAACAAGCAGGCAGACACACAGAAACAGGCGGATAGCACACACACACACACACACACACACACACACACACACACACACACACACACACACACACACACACAAACATAGAGAAACAGAAAAACAGACAAACAAAAGAAAACAAACACTGTTGAGGCAGACAGACAGAGAGACAGACGGACATACATCCATACACACACACACAACACACACACGCGCCTCTGGCGGATATGATTTTTTTCCTGTCCTTCTGAAAGGGAAAAGAAACATACAAAAAATCCATGTTTATCACCGTCAGATGCCCAATCTCTTCTTTGCCATTTGCATGTGATTGGTTTCTTGATCTCACCCCCCAAAAAACAACAACAAACAAACCAACAAACAAAAAACCAAACAAACAAGCAAACAAGCAAACGAACAAACAAACAAACAAATTTTCACAAAATTTGAAATGATAATGACTTCAGCAAAGAGAGATAACATGGAACCGACCACAACGAGAGATGAATACAGGGGGGGGGGGGGGGCGGGTGCAAAAGTAGGTAGGCTATACAGTAAGTATCACATCATTATTATAATGCTTAATTCCGCTCTCGATTTGAGGAGTGTGTGAATACCGACGGCAAGCAGTTTGAGTATCTGAGAGATTAAGGCTGTGCTTGTGATTACATGTATATATGCAATATACATTTGTTTGTATAGTAAATGCAATGAATATTGTACGTGGTTTGTTTTTTTTTTGTATAATAAATGCAATGAATATTGTACGTGTTTTCCATTGCTTTTATTCTTGCTTTTATTGCTTTTATTCTTTCTCCCCATTTATAGCCATGCGTGTGTGTGTGTGTGTGTGTGTGTGTGTGTGTGTGTGTGTGTGTGTGTGCGTGCGTGTGTGTGCGTGCGTGCGTGCGTGCGTGCTTGCGTGTGTGTCTGCTTCAGCGCTTAGATTTGATTTTATCAAGATTTTGCGCTATATAAATATTGTAATTATTATTATATTATTAATTATTGTGTTTTCTTTTTTCATAACTGTATACCTACTTTTGCAACCCCCCCCCCCCCCCTGTATAACAGGCACTATTTATTTACATACACGTAGCACTGTGTTTCAGCTCTTTTCTTTCCGCTTCATTTGGAATACTTCACTTTTCAGTTTTGCTTAGACAGGCGGGTCGTAGTTTTGAATGGATCTTGCCATTGTTAAACCCTCTGACTCCTGTGCCCTACCCACCAGCATTCTGCATTGTCAACCATGCGAACAAAGCAAAAACTTAACCCTTTGAACCCCTCGCCGGAAGCTGGTGGATAGGGCAAGGGAATCAAAGGGTTAAGTTTTTGTAGTTGGTGGATTGGGTGCAGGGCGGGAGTCAAAGGGTTAACAACAATATTACAGGAGCGATAGTAGTCTTGCCAGAAAGCAAAGGAACAAGGCAGAAACAAAGAAAGTGACAGAAAACCAGTCGCCGTGGTGTAGTGGTTAGCGCAACGGACTACCGACTGGAAGGTTGTGGGTTCGAATCCCCATCAGTCCCTTCAAACATCACTGTGGGATTTTTCGGCTCTAACCGGCTCTTACCCAGAGTTGGGCGTGCCATGGGCTCATTGGGAAGACTGGAACCACACAGTCGAGTCTCATCCACGCCACGGATGCGTCACTGAAGGTGTTACTCAAATCTCCTGACCAGCACCGCAGGTGACTGTATCTCTCGGGCCTGGGTTGGCGCCAGGATATATTAAGATAGTAAGCGTAGAGTACAGCCCTGTCACGCAGTCTCAATCCTGGCTGGAACTCCATAGCATCATGATTATCATCCTCATCGATATCATCATCATAGCATTGCAAAAACTGTTCCAGCTTCTGTGGCCATTGAGGTGGCGTAGAAAATGGAACGGGGAAGAAAACTAGGTGAGCACTAAGGTAACCTCCCCGAATGCAATGATCCTAAAAAAAAAAACACTTAAAAAGTGACAGGAAAGAGGAGGCGGACAGAGGAGAAACGCAGATGCAAAACCATTTTGTTTGCAAACAGACTGATAGATGGTCTAGCTAGCTCGCAATCTATCGAGCCGGCCATCAATCGATAGACTGCCAGCCCTGATATCCTTTCTCCCGTCCAGCTGGTGTATAAATAACATAAAAAAAAGAATTCAATAAAAGGGGATTGCTTGTTGCCGCATCAGGATTACACCATCTTCGTTACCAAGGCCAAAGACATTGAGTGCTGTTTAAATAAAGATGCTGTTTTCGGTTGTTGTTGTTGGTTTTGTTGTTGTTTATTCGTTCGCTTATTCTTATTGTAGCTTAAATCCTAGCTGACTGCGTAGAGCCACATCAGGGCTATAACTGTTTCAATACACGCACAATACTTCAACAGGGAAAAAAATGAACAGAAAATTAATGACAGTATGAAAGCATTCGCGCACATAAACTCATGAGATGGCTCTGACGTTGACCATTCCGTCCAAAAACAACTGAATACAAATTTAAGCATAACTAAGGACACTAAAAATATATATATAACGGGCCTAAATTACCTAAAATTGCTTCCGCATATCTCATTTTCCTAAAGCCAAAAATGCACTTAATCTATGTACCCAATTATCAATTCTAAGAGAAAGTATGTGAGACTTTATTGAACACATACAGGTGAATGGACCAGCAAGGAAGCAAATAATAGGAAGAAATGACAGAGAGCAAAGTAGCAAGGCAGAAACAAAGAGAGTGACAGAAAAGAAGAAATTTCTAGCACAGAATTTCCAGAAGGTGGGGATACTATTTCTACTGAAAGATCCCCAGGCATCCCCACTGGGAGTAGGGGATGGAGGGTTTCGCTTCATAATATTATTGTATGAACAATGCAAGGCAAATATATGCACAAATGATATAACCTGGTAGAGGTGGTGATCACATTAATTGAATTTACTCAAATCATTCAAATTTATTTCTTGACATTGATTTATTGATCTGTTTATTTATTGATTGATTGATTTATTGATTTATGTGTTTATTTGTTTGTTTGTGTGTTTGTTCGTTTGTGACAATGGTGGGAAATTCGGGGTGCTCTCCCCGTGAAGAGTGTGGCGCCGCAATACAGCGCCACACATTGTTTTCTGTTATTTTCTGTACGCATTCATCTTTACTGATTCATGAAAGTGGAATTTTCTACACAATTTTGCTAGTGATAACACCTTTGTTGCCGTGGGTTCTTTAACGCGAGCTCTTCGGTTTGTCGTCACATCTAAAGACTTGCTCCTAGACCACTAGCTAAGATCTAGTAGAAAGGGGGAGAATACCTTGCCTCCACCTCTCCCCCCCCCCCCCCTCCTGTCCCATCCGTGATATACGACCTTGAGTTTGTCGCTTCTCTGGCAGGAGATGTTTTCACTAGGGCACGCACTACATTACAATCATATTTCTAACTTTTTGTTGTTGTTGTTGTTTGTTTGTTTGTTTGTTTGCTTTTATCTTTGTCTTTTTCCGTTAGGCCACACATTACACTACGATCTTTTGTCTAATTGTATTTTTTGGGGTTGTTCTTTTGTGTTTGTGTTTATCCACTATGCCACACACTACGCTACGATCATAGTTCTAATTGTTTTGTTGTTGTTGTTGTTGTTGTTTGTTTGTTTGTTTTCTTTTGTCTTTGTCTTTACACTACGTGTTTCGTTCTTTCTACAGCCAACTCGGAAGACAGGGCAATGCTTCTTCGTCTTTACTCGTCGCTCTCTGATTCTCAACTGACTACAGTATATATACATATCACAGTGAACAGCAATCAGTTATCATTTAAACGAATATCATGCCGTGCTGTTATCCGCACGCTGTTTACTGTTAACACACGTCACACTACGCTACAATTATATTTCTAATTCATTTTTTGTTGTTACTGGTTTTGTTGTTGCTGTTGTTGTTGTTGTTGTTTGTTTTCTGTTGTCTTTGTCTTTACGCTACGCTACAATTATATTTCTAATTCATTTTGTTGTTACTGGTTTTGTTGTTGCTGTTGTTGTTTGTTTTGTATTTTGTCTTTGTCTTTACACAATGCTACAATCATGTTTCTAATTCATTTTGTTGTTACTGGTTTTGTTGTTGTTGTTTGTTTTTTATTTTGTCTTTACACAATGCTACAATCATATTTCTAATTCATTTTGTTGTTACTGGTTTTGTTGTTGTTGTTGTTGTTTGTTTTTTATTTTGTCTTTGTCTTCACACAATGCTACAATCATATTTCTAATTCATTTTGTTGTTACTGGTTTTGTTGTTGTTGTTTGTTTTTTTATTTTGTCTTTACACAATGCTACAATCATATTTCTAATTCATTTTGTTGTTACTGGTTTTGTTGTTGTTGTTGTTGTTATTGTTGTTGTTGTTTTATGTCTTTGTCTTTACCCACTGTGCCTCACACTACACTACAATCAAATTTCTAACTTCTAATTTCGTTTTGCTGTTTTTGTTGTTGTTGTTGTTGTTGTTTTCTCTTATTTTTACCCACTACGCCACACACTACATTACAATCATATATCTAATTGTTTTGTTGTTGTTGTTGTTGTTGTTGTTCTTTTGCCTTTATTTTTACCCACTACGCCACACACTACATTACAACCATATTTCTAATTGTTTTGTTGTTCTTTGTTTTCTTTAGTCTTTGTCTTTACCCACTATACCTCACACTACACTACAATCATATTTCGAATTTCGTTTTGCTGTTATTGTTGTTGTTGTTGTTGTTTTCTCTTTATTTTTACCCACTACGCTCCACACTACACTCCAACCATATTTTTAATTGTTTTGTTGTTGTTCTTTGTTTGTTTTCTTTAGACTTTGTCTTTACCCACTACGCCACACACTACATTACAACCATATTTTAATTGTTTTGTTGTTGTTCTTTGTTTGTTTTCTTTAGACTTTGTCTTTACCCACTACGCCACACACTACATTACAACCATATTTTTAATTGTTTTGTTGTTGTTCTTTGTTTGTTTTTCTTTAGACTTTGTCTTTACCCACTACGCCACACACTACATTAAAATCATATTACTAATTGTTTTGTTGTTGTTCTTTATTTGTTTTCTTTGGTTTTTGTCTTTACCCACTACGCCACACACTACATTAAAATCATATTACTAATTGTTTTGTTGTTGTTCTTTGTTTGTTTTCTTTAGACTTCGTCTTTATCCACTACGCCACACACTACATTAAAATCATATTACTAATTGTTTTGTTGTTGTTCTTTGTTTGTTTTCTTTAGACTTTGTCTTTACCCACTACGCCACACACTACATTAAAATCATATTACTAATTGTTTTGTTGTTGTTCTTTGTTTGTTTTCTTTAGACTTTGTCTTTATCCACTACGCCACACACTACATTACAACCATATTTCTAATTCTTTTGTTGTTGTTCTTTGTTTTCTTTAGACTTTGTCTTTACCCACTACACCACACACTACATTACAACCATATTTCTAATTCTTTTGTTGTTGTTCTTTGTTTGTTTGTTTTCTCTTTTGTCTTCGTCTTTGCACTTCCCGTGGTTATTTTGCCAGTGGGTCAAACGATGGATTAGCTAAACGGTCGTTTGAAGCAGCATGTTGTTAGAGAGTAAGGAGGGACACACATGGGTACTGGTTCCAGCTTATTTATCAATACATGTTGCATGCAGCTTATTGCCCAACAAGTTTTTTTGTGTTTTTTTTTCTGTAAGACTCGTCATGCAGACGGTCGATGTCTTCAAGTAGCCGGGCAGCGTAATACTCTCTGATGGCTTCCGAGACGAGAACATTATCGACCAGAATTCCCAAGAAGACCAGTGCAGAGCTTGGAGACTTCATGTCCAGCCATTGAACCATGAATCAAACAGCCAATTAAGCTGAAAGAAGAAACGTTGTGCTCTACAGCTTTTTCTACATGAGTGCTACAAAAGCCTCAATAACGCAGCCCCCGATTACCTGTCAAGCCTACTTGAGATCTATGGTACCTCCGCTCTGCCTCCGATCCTCTGACTTTTCGCTTTCCACGCACTAAACTCAATACCTATGGTCCACGAGCCTTCTCTGTTTCTGGTCCGCTCTCCTGGAACAAACTTCCTCTCTCAGTCCGTCAGCAACCTACTTTTGTCTCCTTCAAGTCCGCTCTCAAAACTCACCTTTTCTCCTCTGCATAACATCCTGACCTCACTCAATCCACTCTGCAGTCTGTCTCCACTCGGAGGGGAATCACATTGTAATATATAATTGTATATAATATGCTCTCTATAATTTTCCATTGCTTTTATTCTTTCTCCCCATTTATAGCCGTGTGCGTGTGCGTGCGTTGTGTGTGTGTGTGTGTGTGTGTGTGTGTGTGTGTGCGTGTGTGTGTGTGTGTGTGTGTGTGTGTGTGTGTGTGTGTGTCCGTGCGTGCGTGCGTGCGTGCGTGTGTGTGCCTGTTTTAGCGCTTAGATTTGATTTTATCAAGATTTTGCGCTATATAAATAAATAAAATATTGTACAGCTTTTTCTACATGAGTGAAACAAACTCTTATGTAAGCGGGACTCCAAAACAAGTGTGACTGCCCGCGTTCAAGCAAACAGGAACCAGAAAAAAACAAAAACAAAACAAAAAACACGAAAAGGGAGTAAGAACGCGTATCTAATACAACAAGACGAAACAGGCGCAAATTTTCGGTCAACTGGCCTTTGTCAAGCGAGAATGTAAGATCACAAACAAACAAACACCAGATACAAAAATTTGGAGAAGAAGATTGAAACTTCCTTGCTGCTCTTTCCAGTGTGAGAAAAGGAATAAACTGACTGGGTTTTTTTTCTCTGCATGAGCAAAACATACTCTTTGTATAGGCGAACTAGCTTTTTGTGTCAGTTTTAGACATTTCATATGACTAGGGTAGTTGCAAGAGTATAAAGGTAGGCTTGGGCGCTCCTGTTTTGAGGAGTGTTCTGAGCTGACTGTTTTTGTACTTTGTATCTGCTTCTATGCTAGCTGAATGGGTAGCGCAAACTGTGTTAGATTTGAGAAGTACAACATGGGAGATAATTCTCCAGAGTTATGTCCTTTGATTAATATTATAAAAAAGAAAAACTATGGATGTCACATGAACTATTGTTGCACTGACAACAACATGGACAAGGTATTTCATGATATCTGAAAGGATAAAAGAAAAGAAACGTAGAAAACAAGTTATAATCACGTATGAAAAAAGAAAAGAAAGAAAAAATATCGCAGGACAAGGATCATTGATGACATTACTTGCACTGTAGGTTTATGGTGTTTAATGAAACTTGGTCAAACATAATAACTAGTAGAAATCATATTTGAACTTTATGTATTTATGAACGTTATGAATGCAGAAGTCATATAAATAACAACACACACACACACACACACACACACACACACACACACACACACACACACACACACACACACACACACACACACACACACACACATACTCATATATATATATATATATATATACATATATATATATTTATATATATATATATATACACTCAGCTCAGTATGCAAAAACTTAACCCTTTGACTCCTTCAGCCCATCCAACAGATTCCTGCAACTTAACCCTTTGACTCCCTCAGCATATCCAGCAGGAAGCCTGATGATGATGATGATGATGATGATGATGATGATGATGATGATGGAAGCGGGAGGAGGTAGCGGTGGCAGGGAGTGAACCAAGAATAACTGATTTTGCTCCAAGGTGTTGGACTGTTATTGTTATTTTTGTTTAAAGCCCAGCCGACTGCGTGGAGCCATATCAGGGCTATAACTGTTTCAAAACATCACACAATACTTCAACAGGAAAAACAAGAAAATAATATCAAGTACACATATTAATGCATTCGCGCACATAAGCTACGGATGTACCCCTAGCGTTGTCCAATCCGGCCAATTTATCACACATGAGACTTAAAAAACATTCATGAATACAAATTTAAATGTAACTAAGAACACTAAAACATATACATGTATAAGAACGGGTCTAAATTACCTCAAATGGCTTCCGTGTATCTCACCTCCCTAGAGTCAGAAATGCGCTTAACTCTATTGTGACTGCACTTGCCACAGCTGAGCTCTCCTGCTGGCCTAGGGCTGCCACAATGAAATCACTTGAAATGTCGCCTTTGAGCCATTTTCCATCGATTTTAGACAAAGAAACCGGCAAAACGTAGCTGAAGCGTTCAACGGAAGTTCCCTCCACAAGAGAAACAACTGCCAACTACTAACTCATTAGCATAACAAAAGTAGAGGGAGTTATATAACCTAGACCGTCTGTTACTATATCGAAGTAGCCCATCCTCAGTGAGAGCTCAGCTGTTACTTCAATCGAAGTAGCCCGTCGTCAAAGAGTTAATACATGTACGCAGTTATCAATCTGAAGAGAAAGTATGTAAGACTTTATCGAACACACATAGATGAATGGACCAGCAAGACAGAAAATGATAGGAAGAAATGACTGAAAGCAAAGGAGCAAGGCAGAAACAAAGAGAGTGACAGATAAGCGGAAATTTCAAGCACAGAATTTCCAGGTGGGGACATTATTTATACTGAAAGAGCCTCTGGCATCCCCACAGGGGTAAGGTGTTGGATAAGAATAAACTGGATTGGATTAGATGATGATGATGATGATGATTTATTTATCTATTTATTTATTCATTTCTTTATTCATTTCTTTATTCATTTATTTGTTTGTTATGATTTATTAGAAGAAGACCCTGGATTAAAGGCTGGAGGAAAAATGATAAACAACATTCGATATGCAGATGACACCGTGCTAATTGCAGAAAATGAAAGGGACCTACAAAACTTTGTGAATATACTAGAACTAAACAGCAGGAAGACTGAAGTCATGGTGATCAGTAAAAAACGTTAAATCCCCTCATGCAAAATAACAGCAAATGGCACAACCTTGAGACAGGTTTGATAAGTTTAAATACCTGGGAATGATCATTTCATCAGACGGCAGATGCACATCGGAAATAGCCGGCAGAATCGGCCAGGCCAAAACAGCATTCAAGAAGGTGACAAGCATTCTTACCAACAAATGCCTATCAATTAACATCAGGAAGAGAGTTCTTGAATGTTATACAGAACCAATACTGTTATACAGTTATGAGGCGAGGACAGTCAACAAGCAAAGCCAGAACAAGATTGAGGCAGCCGAAATGTGGTATCTATGAAGAATGTTGAGAGTTCCATGGACAGCAAAGAAAACAAACGAGACAGTCTTGATGGAGGCAGACACAAGTAGATCATTCATAGGGAAGATTAGGAAAAGACAGGCAACATTTATAGGCCATTTTATGAGGAAAGGGGATTTGGAGCACCTGGTCACAATGGGAAAGCTGGAGGAAAAGAAAGCACCAGGTAGACCCAGGGAGAAAATGCTAGACGGACTTGCAGAGTGGCTGGGGACAAGGAAGGTGGAGGAGATACCTGAGGGAACAAGAGATAGAGACAGATGGAAGTCCATGATCGCCAACACCATGTGGCAAGGCACCTGATGATGATGATGATGATAATTTATTAGCCGTTTGTTATTTATTTATTTTGTATTGCCGCAACGGAATGATTTTAGTGTGAAATTTGTAACCACTCTCTACTAGAGAACACGTCGCTACAGTACAAGGACAGCCATTTCCCCACCCTTCCCCCTCCCCCTTTTTTTCTTCCTTTCCCCTCCCCCTGTATGTGCCTGAATTTGTTTATATATGAAAGTGGATTTTTGTACAGAATTCTGCAAGGGACAACTTTTTCCCTTGCTCTTGAATCTTCAACACGTACAAAGTGCATGCTGCACATTGAACAATAACATATCGCCTCATCTGAAAGACTAGCGCCCTGACCAAGGTGTAGTGAAGGGGAGTGGGGTTGTTACAAAAAATGTCCTCAACAGAATTCTAGTTTCTGGCATTCAAAACGGGTGCTTTATTCATTAAGCCCACACAATCCACTCCGGTTCAGTCTACAGCATCACTCCTTGGAATGGTGGCTGCCCGCACTGCTCTCCGGGTCTCTGTCCTCCACGTCTGTCTTTTCTCAACCAGGTTGAAAGTCTCTGGACTATTATGACCTGTCCACTCCTTGATGTTTCCTAAGTAATCTGTTCGTGGTCTTCCCCTTCCTCGTTTTCCCTCGATTTTCCCCTGAATGACATCTTTCACGAGAGCGCATTTTTGTTTGTTTCTGCACACATGTCCAAAGAAGGTCAATTTCTTTTTAAGGATGATCTGTACAATTTTTCTCCAGGTTTTCAGCTCGTCGAGAACTCTTTTGTCACTTCTCTTGTCTTTCCAGCTCACCGTTAAGAGACGTCTATAGCACCACATTTCAGATGAATTTATTGTCTTTATGCTTTTCTTTTTTGGATAAATGGCTATAAACTGAGAGCCTTCATCGGCTTAAGATCTGATATCTTCAGTATACTAGTGAATTACGATTGCAATTCTGACTTATCAGACAATCTTCCCATGTATGCTGACCAGTGTGTTTATCCTTTACGTTACCTGTTTTGCTTCAAAATGGATGTGTCGATGTATTTTACGGATATGACTTATGTTAATTTGAATTGTTATTATGATGTGATCGCCATTACGCTTTGCTACGTAGTTTTTATGTTTGTATTACTGTTTACAAAGCATTTAAAAAAAATTTTTTTTTTTTAAAATCCGTAATATCTTGAGATCGATCCCAATTCGCCACATTAAAAACTGGCCTGTTAGCTGCCTCCTCCACATTTTAATGTTTCCATCATTCTGGTGGTGTCAACTTAGTGTTTCTCAGACCCCTCTTCTTCCTCCGCCCCCCTTCCCCATTATAAGACCTTGCCAGTGCATAAACTTTTGTACAGACTCAGAGAGTTTGGCAGATAATTGCTGGCACATTGGGCGGTGGGAGGTGGGGTGGGGGTTGGGGGGGGGGGGAGAACGCATATGAGATATCCGAGTGGGATGAAGCCTTCTCCAAAAAGATTCCAAACTCCAAAAACTCCTTAACCCTTTGACTCGCGCACCCTGTTCATTAGCATCCAGCACTGTTAATTTAACCATGCTAGCAAAAAGCAAAAACTAAACCTTTTGACTCCCTCACTCTATCCACCAGCTTCCTGCTGCAGGAAGCTGGTGGATAGAGCGAGCGAGGAGTTAAAAGGTTAAGTTTTTGCAGTTGTCGGATAGGGTGCGGGAGGAGTGAAAGGGTTAATCAGTTCGTGGAGCACTATAACACACGCCCACACTGTCAGTACACACACAATCCCAGGCGGAAACGAACCAGGTCGAAGTTGCTTGTAAAGGACAAGCCAACACCGAGTCTACGGTTTTTATCGCTATCTCAGGGGACTACTTGTCCTGGAAAGTGTCATCTAAAAGTGTGTGTTCAGAAAGAGGAGAGAGAGAGAGAGAGAGAGAGAGAGAGAGAGAGAGAGAGAGAGAGAGAGAGAGAGAAAGAAAGAGACAGACAGACAGACAGATAGACAGACAGGCAGGCAGAGACAGAGACAACCAGACAGGCAGAGAGACAGCCAGAGATAGAGAGAGAGAAAGTGAGAGAGAGAGAGAGACAGACAGACAGACGGACGGACAGATGGACGGACAGACGGACGGACGGACGGACAGAGACAGACAGACAGAGACAGAGAAAGAGAGACAGAGACAGAGACAGAGACAGAGACAGAGACACAGAGACAGAGACAGAGACAGAGTCAGAGACATCAACAGTTTCAGTTTCAGTTTCTCAAGATGACGTCTCCGCGCTCGGATCGAATTCCATATGCACTAACGTCACAGGTGCCATGTGTATGGTGACCGTGGCACACGCCTTTAGCCTGCACATAAACCCATGAGCTGGCCAAGTCCTGAGGCCCTACCTAGACTTTGTTTTACCTAGTCTATATTTTATACTGGTATTTTATCAGCCTACCGCTGGAATAATCTTGGTTACATGTAAATGACATGTGTACGTGTGTATCTTACCTTCAAAATGGAGCATATTATATAAAGTAAATAAATAAATAGATTTAAAGGTCTGAATCACAGCACATAGTTTTTGTATAAATGTCTACATGACAGACCCCCCCACCCCCTTATCATGCCAATGCTAGCCTCTATCATTAGTAAATGACATTGTATGTGGTATTTACTTAAAATGGAGCATTATTATTGCTAAATAACATAACTGATAATAAGGCTGAATACACACATCTGCTAGTGTTAATCAAAATGTTATTTGAAGAACCCCCCTAGTCACATGACGCATCATGGTGAAAGTGTGACAGGGACTCGCCTCTGGTGTAGGTCCTCTCTTAGTTCTTCCGCTAGTGACGAGTCCTTGCTTAGCTCCAGGTCCTTAGCAGGTCAACTCCGGATGGAATCCGTTTGGGGCTGAAATATTCCACAAAGATTGTGACTTGACTGAGGGGATCCGAACCGACAACCTTCCAGTCGGAAACGCTTTGCACTAACCACCACACCACAACGACTGGTGAGTCCGTCTTTTGCATATCAGTTTATGTTTGCCTGTCTGTTGCTCTGCCTGCCTATATGACTGTGTGTCTGTCTGTCCCTGTCTGTCTCTGATATATCTGTCAGTCTGTCTGTCTACCTGTCTGCCTGCCTGCCTGCCAGTCACATTTTTTTTCTGTACTTAACAATTTCACTTGTTCAGAACCATTGTCTGATTTGACTAAGTGTTCTTTCGTTTTAAAGAAAATTGTTTGTTTTTGTTAGGTTCATATTTACGGATAATCTGACGCTCTTGATAAATCTTGATTTTTACCAAACTTGGGTCAGAGATGTGGCAGCAGGATCAAGTGCCACACAGACAAAAAAAAACAAAACAAAAAAAAAACAACCCCCCCCCCCCCCCCCCCTAAAATCAGCACTTTTTGCGGAAGGTGTTTCGAACAGCGTGTACTGAGAATGTTTTGACAATATTTACATTCTGTTTTCAATGTTGTGACATTCTATCATTAAGCTCGCTTCACGTCACATTCTCATTTCATCTCATGCTTACCCCCCTTGGGGATGCCAGGGGCGCTTTCAGTATAAAATTCTATCTCCACCTTCTGGAAATTCTGTGCTAGAAATTTCCTCGTTTCTGTCACTGTTTCTTTCTTCCTCCTTTGCTTTCTGTCATTTTTTCCTATAATTTTCTGCCTTGCTGATCCATTCATATAATAATAATAATTCCAATATTTATATAGCGCAAATCTCGACAAAATCAAATCTAAGCGCTGAAACAGACACACACGCACGCACGCACGCACACACACGCACACACACACACACACCACACACACACACACCACACCACACACACACACACACACACAACCACAACACGCATGGCTATAAATGGGGAGAAGAATAAAAGCAATAAAAGCAGAATAAAAGCAATGAAAATTATAGAGAGCATATCATATACAATTATATATTAAAACAAAGTGATTCCCTCCGAGCGAGCGGCTGCAGAGGGGGTTGAGTGAGGTT
>CM060312.1:14615565-14628065 GCA_030674185.1 Monoplex corrugatus
AAACAATGTTGTAACAGAACAAAACAAGAAGAAAAAAAATTTCAATTCATAATAATTGTTTACATAAAAAAAGAAAAGAAAACATATAGCCTACAAAACATATAAAACAATATTCTAATCATTGATGATTTTATTACGTACATCAATATTTAAGAAACATATCATGAAGAAAGTCTGTTTCTTTTTTTTTAGTCCATGTGATCTTGACCAAGGAACTATGTCTTCCAAATTTACGCTTCCATGATTCCTCTGAGTTGTCCACAGATCTGACCAGCATTTAGTAAAGATGAACTGATAAAGAATCCAGACAATCTCGTTAACACATTTTTGCCACAGTCAGACAGACAGACAGACAGACAGACAGACAGAGACAGATAGACAGAGACAGACAGACAAGGCACACACACACACATACACACACACACACACACACACACACACACACACACACACACACACACACACACACAACACACACAAACACACACACGCGTGCGCTCCAAGGTATTATGAATTAAGCGTCACCTCACTCATTTTTGAACGGATGATTGAAAAAAAGGTGAGAGAAAACAACAACAACAACAAACAAACTAGCAAACAAACAAAAACCAGGTCATAATTGTAAACTTCCTGTTGATGTGGCAAAAATCACTAACCTTTAGAAAGGAATGTTAAAATAATAATAATAAACAAACAAACAAACAAACAAAACAAACAAACAAACACACATACACACACATTCGTATATTATAACAGACACAACATTATCGTATATATATATACATGGGGGGTGCAAAAGTAGGTATACAGTTATGAAAAAAAAAAAAAACAGTACAATACTCATTGCATTTATTATACAAACAAATGAATATTGCATATACATGTAATGACAAGCACAGCCTTAATCCCTCAGATACTCAAACTGCTTGCCGTCGGTATTCACACACTCCTCTAATCGAGAGCGGACACTCATGCACACTCTAGCACAAAGATCTTTATCAGCATCAATTTCTTGACAAGCCTGCAAGATGAACTAAATCATGCCATTAACAGTGCGTGGCTTGCGTGCGAAAACCCTTTCCTTTACATATCCCCCCAAAAAGAAGTCCATCTGTCTTCCAGTATTGTTTTAAAATCCATTTGCGCTCCTCGTCTGTCAAATTACCAGCCATGGTTAAATTAAATTGCCGCTTAGATCTAAATTAAATTCCCGCTTTACCTGTAAAAAATAAAAGAATTAAAAGTTAGGATAAAAGTACATGCATATTATTAGTTACGATAAAATATGATTAATGACACTGAAAATATCGAAAACAAGGCCAGCTAACTTAATGTGCTAATAATTTTAATGAGTTAAGCATTATAATAATGATGTGATACTGTATGCACCCCCTGTATATATATATATATATATATATATATATATATATATATATATATATATATATATATATATGTGTGTGTGTGTGTGTGTGTGTGTGTGTGTGTGTGTGTGTATGTAAATAAATAAATTAAAGTGCATTTTTGGTTCTAGGAGAAAGAGATATACAGAAGCAATTTTAGGTAATTTAGGCCTGTTTTTATATATGTTTTGGTGTCCTTAGTTATGTTTATATTTGTATTCAGGTTTGTTTTTAAAATCCCCTGTGGGATAAATTGGACAGAGTGGTCAACGCCAGGGGTATCTCCTTAGATTATGTGCGCGAATGCATTGATATATGTACTTAATTTTCTGTACAAAAAAACCCAACAAAAACAAACAAACAAACAAAAAACGTAAAATAGAAGACACGCAAAACCATATTTCTAATATTTGGATATGTTCTTGGCCACTGCGGCCAGCTCGTTACACATAAATAGATATTTTTGAAGAAGAAAATTAGGTCTTTACAATCGGTCTTTACAATCAATCACTTTCGCTCGACATAGATATAGACCAGTCTATTCTCTGAATTTTTAGAGGTTTTTGTTTTATACAGTGTAATCACGAAGATACAGATGACCTTGAAAACCAATCAAGGCCACCAAGAAAGGTTTAAAAAGTAATCTAATGGGGCTCAGAGTACGGGAGTCGAGTTTGTTTCGAGTTAGTGCAAAAGCGATTTCTCGCACTTCAGCAATCCCATATGCGCTCTACCCAGTCTGATATCAGTGTTATATGGCAGGCTCCTTAAGCCTACGCAAACTCTATGTGCTGGCAAGGTTATGGAATGTAAGGAAGGGGTGCCAAGAAAGGAACAGGAGTTTATACACTGGAAACCTGACACTACCAGAATCTTTGGAGCACTAACCTTTTGACTCCCGCACCCTGCCCACCAACTGCAAAAGCTTAACCCTTTGATGGTGGATGGATAGGGTCAGGGAATCAAAGGGTTAAGTTTCTGCTTCACTAGTATGGTTGGCTATGCAGGATGTTGATGGTCAGGGTGCGGGAGTCAAAGAATTAAGATGGGCAATGAAAACACTAGTTTTTATGTTGAACTGTTATCGTTCTTGGTAGAGAACAGCAGTACGGTGTGGACTGATTACTCTGGAAAGAAAACCTCAAACTTTAACAGAATGTGTCGTGACCATTAGAAAATCCTGTTACTTTTTGTGGGTACTGTTTCTAGAGTGTACGAATGCCGTGACCCCAGCTATTGACATCTGTAGCAAATAAACATGCCTGCTGAAGAAGGAGCATCAGAGCTCCGAAAGCTACGAAAGCTAAAAAATGGTGTTTTCGTGTTTTTATTCGATCATAGTTTTTATGTTGCGAGGGTAGGACTGACCTCAGAATATCAGGTCTGGAGTCCATGACTCTATAACAAAATCTTACCAGCCCGCTTCAAAGAATGAAAAGTATGGTAGACCTGTTGACTACATTTCTTTTTCTTTTTTTTTTCTTATCTCTTTTCCTTCTGCTCACATCTAGAGCAAGAGGACACGATGACACGAGGAAATGAAGATCAAACTAGTTCACTAGAAAAAACCCCACCAAACAGCAGTATATCTAGTCATACAAGCATCAAAAAATACCCTCAAACATTTACACAATGTCTCGGCAATATACATTGGCAAGCTGGGATCAGTGCACTGATCCTTTGTTTAATTTAACTAAGGCTTTCCTTTCTCCATCAGACCCTGGTCCCAAAGCTTCCAACTTTCCGAAAGTCAACAGCAATTTCTCTTCAGAATCTCACGGGACACACTCCGAAATGAATGTACTGGACGAACCTTAAGACACAAACAGCGTGTACCCTAGAACCATACAGGAGAACACAGAACAGTCCACACTCACTTATACACGGCAAATCGATCTAAAATCATCTTAAATAAGAACATAGAACAGAAGAGAAAGAATGTACCAAGCTAAATTCAACCCTTTGACACCCGCACCCTGTCCACCAGCATCTTGTATTGCCAACCATGCTAGAAAAGCAAAAAAGTTAACTCATTGACTCCCTCACACTATCCACCAGCTTCCTGCAGAAAGATGATGGTTAGGACGAAGGAGTCAAAGGGTTAAGTTTTTGCAGTTGGTGGGTAGGGTCCAGGAGTCAAAGGTGAATATGTGAATAGTGTGTAGGTTAGGAGCACGCTCACATTCATATAAACAAAACAGACTTAATATCCAACATTTCAAGTATTGGTCTGTGAAAGCAATTACAGCTTCTGCACCACTGACAAGATTGGTATGGACAGTCTGTTTACTTACATTAGTTACAGTCTGATTACAGTTGTGTTACTACAGTCTGGTTACTATCGTGTTACTACAGTCTGTTTACATCTGTACTTACAGTCCTGTGTTACTTACATCGTATTACTTACAGTCTGTTACTTATAATCTGTTTACTTACAGTCTGTGTAACAGTCTGTGTTACTTACAGTCTGTGTTACTTACGTCTGTGTTACTACAGTTTGTGTTACTTACAGTCTGTGTTACTTACAGTCTGTGTTACTTACAGTCTGTGTATTACAGTCTGTGTTACATACAGTCTGTGTTACATCGTACAGTCTGTGTTTACTTACAGTCTGTGTTACTTCAGTTGCGTTAGTTACGCTGTGTTACTTACAGTCTGCGTTACTTAAAGTCTGTGTTACTTACAGTTGTATTACTACAGTCTGTGTTACAGTCTGTGTTACTTACAGTCTGTGTTACTTACGTCTGTGTTACTTACAGTCTGTGTTACTTACAGTCTGTATTACTTACAGTCTGTGTTACTTACAGTCTGTGTTACTTAAGTCTGTGTTACTACAGTTGTGTTACTTACAGTCTGTGTTACAGTCTGTGTATTACAGTCTGTGTTACTTACAGTCTGTGTTACTTAAGTCTGTGTATACATCTGTGTTACTTACAGTCTGTGTTACTTACAGTCTGTGTTACTACAGTCTGTGTTACTTACAGTCTGTGTTACAGTCTGTGTTACTTACAGTCTGTGTTACTTACAGTCTGTGTTACTTACAGTCTGTGTTACTTACAGTCTGTGTTACTTACAGTCTGTGTTACAGTCTGTGTTACTTACAGTCTGTGTTACTTACAGTCTGTGTTACATCTGTTACTTACAGTCTGTGTTACTTACAGTCTGTGTTACTTACAGTCTGTGTTACTTACAGTCTGTGTTACTTACAGTCTGTGTTACAGTCTGTGTTACTTACAGTCTGTATTACTTACAGTCTGTGTTACTTAAGTCTGTGTTACTTAAGTCTGTGTTACTTACAGTCTGGTTACTTACAGTCTGTGTTACTTACAGTCTGTGTTACTTACAGTCTGTGTTACTTACAGTCTGTGTTACTTACAGTCTGTGTTACTTACAGTCTGTGTTACTACAGTCTGTGTTACTTAAGTCTGTGTTTACTTACAGTCTGTGTTACTACAGTCTGTGTTACTTAAGTCTGTGTTACTTACAGTCTGTGTTACAGTCTGTGTTACTTATAGTCTGTGTTACTTACAGTCTGTGTACTTACAGTCTGTGTTACTTACAGTCTGTGTTACAGTCTGTGTTACTTACAGTCTGTGTTACTTACAGTCTGTATTACTTACAGTCTGTGTTACTTACAGTCTGTGTGTTACTTACAGTCTGTGTTACTTACAGTCTGTGTTACTTACAGTCTGTGTACTTACAGTCTGTGTTACTTACAGTCTGTGTTACTTACAGTCTGTGTTACTTACAGTCTGTTACTTAGTCTGTGTACTTACAGTCTGTGTTACTTACAGTCTGTGTTACTTTACAGTCTGTGTCATTTACAGTCTGTGTTACTACAGTCTGTGTTACTTACAGTCTGTGTTACTTACAGTCGTGTTACTTACAGTCTGTGTTACTTACAGTCTGTGTTACTTACAGTCTGTGTCTTACAGTCTGTGTTACTTACAGTCTGTGTTACTTACAGTCTGTGTTACTTACAGTCTGTGTTACTTACAGTCTGATTACTTACGTCTGTGTATTTACAGTCTGTGTTACTTACAGTCTGTGTTACTTACAGTCTGTGTTACTTACAGTCTGTGTTTACAGTCTGTGTTACTTACAGTCTGTGTTACTTACAGTCTGTGTATTACAGTCTGGTTACTTACAGTCTGTGTTACTTACAGTCTGTGTACTTTACAGTCTGTGTTACTTACAGTCTGTGTTACAGTCTGTATTACTTACAGTCTGTGTTACTTACAGTCTGTAGTTACTTACAGTCTGTGTTACTTACAGTCTGTGTTACTTACAGTCTGTATTACTTACAGTCTGTGTTTCTTACAGTCTGTGTTACATACAGTCTGTATTACTTACAGTCTGTGTTACTTACAGTCTGTGTTACTTACAGTCTGAATTACTTACAGTCTGTGTTACTTACAGTCTGTGTTACTTACGTCTGTGTTACTTACAGTCTGTGTTACTTACAGTCTGTGTTACTTAGTCTGTGTTACTTACAGTCTGTGTTACTTACAGTCTGTGTTACTTACGTCTGTGTTACTTACAGTCTGTGTTACTTACAGTCTGTGTTACTTACAGTCTGTGTTACTTACAGTCTGTGTTACTAGTCTGTGTTACTTACAGTCTGTGTTACTTACAGTCTGTGTTACTTACAGTCTGTGTTACTTACAGTCTGTGTTACTTACAGTCTGTGTTACTTACAGTCTGTGTTTTACAGTCTGTGTTACTTACAGTCTGTGTTACTTACAGTCTGTGTTACTTACAGTCTGTGTTACTTACAGTCTGTATTACTTACATTCTGTGTTAGTTAAAGTCTGTGTTACTTACGGTCTGTGTTACTTACAGTCTGTGTTACTTACAGTCTGTGTTACAGTCTGTGTTACTTACAGTCTGTTACAGTCTGTGTTACTTACAGTCTGTGTTACTTATAGTCTGTGTTACTTACAGTCTGTGTTACTTACAGTCTGTGTTACAGTCTGTGTTACTTACAGTCTGTGTTACAGTCTGTATTACTTACAGTCTGTGTTACAGTCTGTGTTACTTACAGTCTGTGTTACTTACAGTCTGTGTTACTTACAGTCTGTGTTACTTACTATCTGTGTTACAGTCTGTGTTACTTACTGTCTGTGTTACTTATAGTCTGTGTTACTTACAGTCTGTGTTACTTACAGTCTGTGTTACAGTCTGTGTTACTTACAGTCTGTTACAGTCTGTGTTACTTACAGTCTGTGTTACTTATAGTCTGTGTTACTTACAGTCTGTGTTACTTACAATCTGTGTTACAGTCTGTGTTACTTACAGTCTGTGTTACTTACAGTCTGTGTTACTTACAGTCTGTGTTACTTACAGTCTGTGTTACAGTATGTGTTACAATGTGTGTTACTTACAGTCTGTGTTACAGTCTGTGTTACTTACAGTCTGTGTTACTTACAGTCTGTGTTACTTACAGTCTGTATTACTTACAGTCTGTATTACTTACAATCTGTGTTACAGTCTGTGTTACTTACAGTCTGTGTTACTTACAATCTGTGTTACTTACAATCTGTGTTACTTACAGTCTGTATTACTTACAATCTGTGTTACTTACAATCTGTGTTACTTACAGTCTGTATTACTTACAATCTGTGTTACTTACAATCTGTGTTACTTACAGTCTGTGTTACTTACAGTCTGTGTTACTTACAGTCTGTGTTACTTACAGTCTGTGTTACTTACAGTCTGTATCACTTATAGTCTGTATCACTTAAGTCTGTATCATTTACAGTCTGTATTACTGTTGCACCAGAGAACGTTCAAAGAGAATCGCTACTGGAAGAAGAAAGACAGAAACAACGAAACTTGGAAAAGTCTAAAATCGAAAGGAAACATAGCGCTCTTTTATTTCAAAACTGTTACGTTAATTAAAAGAGATTCCAACAAGCGAATATATTTGGTAGTCTTGCTGAGGAACCTAGCCAAGACGATCAGACAACCGAAACATATTTCAGTCAAGTCTCCATTTCCAAGTGGAGCGACAGAGGTATGGCCGACTTTGTTTCCACTGACCACCAAGCTCCATGGCTGCTGGTAGGAAATAGAAAAAAAACAAATAAACAAACAAACAAACAAAACAAAAACGGTCAAAGATTTATGGCCGCGAAGCCTGGACTCTCAGAAAAGCTGATTGAAAAAAAAAAGAAATGGAGGCAGCAGAGATGTGATTTTTTCGCAGACTACTGCGTGTCAAATGGACAGATAGAAGAATTAATGAAAGTGTCCTGGAAGAACTTGATACCACCAGAAAATTATTAGCAGACAGTAACAAGAGAAGACTGGCCATGTGTCACGCAGCAAGAACATGGACCTCATGGCAATCCATTATTAATGTAAAAGCAGAGGCAAACAGGAAGAAAGGCAGACCTCCAATCTTATACATCAAGAAATACCCGAATTCAGTGGCATAAATATTCAAGATGTCCACAAAAGTCAAGACAGAGCCATTTGAAGGCCGAGTGGCTGTGTCACAAGAGTGCAGCGTTCAACACTGCACCTGGTGACGTCGACAGGTCAGACACGTCCCCTGTGGGGATGCTGGAGGCTCTTTCAGTATAAATAGCATCCCCACTTTCTGGAAATTCTGTGCTAGAAATTTCCTCTTTTCTGTCACTCTCCTTGTTTTCTCCTTGTTCCTTTGCTTTCTGTCATTTCTTCCTGTCATTTTCTGCCTTGCTGGTCCATTCATCTGCATGTGTTCGATGAAATCTTACGTACTTTCTCTTAGGATTAATAATTCAGTACGTGTGTATTGAGTGCATTTTTGGCTCTAGAGAAATGAGATATGCCGAAGCAATTTAAGGAAATTTGGGCCTGTTTTTGATATATGTTTTTGTGTCATTAGTTATGTTTAAATTTGTATTCAGGTATATTTTTTAAATCCCCTGTACGATAAATTGGACAGAGTGGTCAACGCCAGGGGCATCTCCTTAGATTATGTGCGCAAATGCATTGATATGTGTACTTAATTTTCTTTTCTTTTTTTTCCTGTTGAAGTTTTGTATGTGTTTTGAAACGATTATAGCCCTGATATGGCTCTACGCAGTCGGCTGGGCTTTAAACAAAACAAAATAAACGATTAAAGCGAGACATATTGACCTAAGCATGATGCGCAGCTTAAGGCGCCCTTGGTGCGCTTATCGGCAAATATTTTTCTAAAAGAGACGAAATGGTTAGCATTGGCAATGTTTATCTTCTGACTGTTGCTTGTTTCTTTTCTGTTTAAAGCCCAGCCGACTGCGTAGAGCCATGTCAGGGCTAGAACCGTTACGAAACATACACAATACTTCAACAGCAAAAGAAAAGAAAAGAAAATTGAGTATGCATATCAATGCATTCGCTGACATTCGCTGAGTCTGCCAGATAACTGATGGCACATTTGAGCGAAGCGCGTATGGCATTGCGCTTATTCGACGAATCCTTCTAGAACAAACTTCAAGCTCTCCTCCCAGACAGTAGTATAAATTATTAACTCCCCCCCCCCCTTTCTGTCTGTCTGTCTGTGTCTCTCTCACTCTCTCTTTTTCTGTCTCTTTCTCTCTATGTCTCTCTATCTGTCTCTTAGCCTCTCCCCTTTCTGTCTGTCTGTCTGCCTGTCTGTCTCATTCTGTCTCTCTCTGTGTCTCTTTCTCTGTGTCTCTGTCCCTCTCTGTCTCTTAACCTCCCCCCTTTCAGTCTGTCTGCCTGTCTCTCTCACTCTGTCTCTCTCTGTCTGTCTGTCTCTCAATGTCTCTGTCTGTCTGTCTGTCTTTCTCTCTCTGTCTCTGTCTGTCTGTCTCTCTCTGTCTCTGTCTCTCTTTGTCCCTGTCTCTGTCTCTCTCTCTCTCTCTGTCTCTCTCTCTCTCTTTCTCTCTCTCCCATCTCTCTGTGTACGTGCTCATATTACACGCAATGAAGACCTTTCGTTGATGTTGTCGTGTTATGTATGGCCCTTGTGCTGGCCGTTGTTTTGATCTATGAACAAACACTGACTATAGCTAGGGGAAGGGAGCTGGCAGCTATATGTGACCGCCCACCACGAAATCAGTCCTAACTCGCAGTCAGTCGAACAGCACTAGGAGCTGAAAAGGTGACTGAGGGTCTGTCTGGGGTGTTTTGACTTTTTCTCAAGATTGATTTCTGTAGGCTATAATCTATACCCCACAGAAATTATTTTCTTTAAAAAATATTATCAGTCAATTTAATGCACTGGTCGCAGCAGAAAGAACGCAATTTCTTACCAAGAGTACTTCTTTTTGTCTCTTATTATGAACCGTAACCTGTACAGTACCCGCACATGTAATATACTGACGGAAAGCTCTTTGGTGCACCTTTCAGATAATGACAGCGAAAATTAGAAACAAACTGGGTCAAAGCCACCAATTAAAGAAATTTAAGGAAAATGTGTAGGAGAGCACACAAAAACTTTAGAGGCCGTTTTCTCAAAATGGCCGTCATACAACTTATTGATTTTAAACATATATAACTTCTACATTTTTGAGTACAAGCTTTATTCAAGTACCAAAATAATCCGCAGAATGTACACTTTCCAGTGATATGTATATCTCAAAATGCCCAAAATGCTAGTTAAGACTGATTTCGTGGTGGGAGGTCACATATGTGACCTGGTGGCAGGACGTGCTGCCCGAAAGACAGATGAAGACCAGAGTGGGCCGAGAGAAGGGTCTTCCATTCTCTCTTGGTCCGGGCGCTGGTGTGGACCTGGTTGGTGCGCGTCGTGTGGCTATGCCCCGAGGGTTTATCATCTCCCCACTTTGCCATTCGGTTTGTAAACAATGTGACTGATGACTGGGTCCGAATGGGTCATGCAACGCATGAACAGCCCCTGTAAATGATAACAGAGAGAGAGAGAGAGAGAGAGAGAGAGAGAGAGAGAGAGAGAGAGAGAGAGAGAGAGAGAGAACAAATCCATTTATATTGATAACAAAGAGAGTTTTGTTTGTTTGTTGAGAGAAAGAGAGAGAGAGAGAGAGAGAGAGAGAGAGAGAGAGACAGACAGACAGACAGACAGAGAGAGAGAGAGAGATGTGAGTGGGGAAGGGAAGGGAGGTTTGATTCAGAGTTATCTGCTTCTACCAGTTGTCTCCCTGTCCCTCTCCTCCCATTGGGGCGTCTTCTCCGATACCTTCATCACAAACGGCTAGACCCGTTGTTTCCCTTCCTTAATATTTGATCCGTACTGGACTTAGGGAACACTGCCCTTTGACCGTTTGCCCCCTGGGAAAAGTACTCCCCTACTATTCACTCCAGCCCATCCATTTTCCCCTCGAAATCTTCATTCACTTGACAACCCGATCGCATCTGTGTTATATATACATATCTGTCTGTCTAACTTCCTCAATCTCTATTCCGTCTGTAGACACACACAGAATGTTAAATATGTACACTGATTTAAAGACCCTGTAAGTCTTGTTAGTGGCTGGCTTATGGAAGCACAAAACGCCCTGTATATATGTCTCCTAAAGGGTTAATAAAACATAGGTTTAGACAAAACTAGAAAAAAACATACTTATGGTTAAAATGACAGAAAATGACAAAATGATGAACAGTGGAACTGATAACAAATGCAAAGCAGCATTAACAAAATTAAATTCATGAAACAATTGTATGAACAGAATGGAGAGGAAGCATAACACACTTACAATTTCAATTAAAACATTTTATGAAATGAATGAAAAGGAACAAAATCCATACAAATGATTGAGCCTGCCTGTTCTCCTGTGGATGCTTCCCATGCTAGTTTCCCTATTCCGTAGATCCCTTCACCAAGAATCCTGATAAATTCAAAGTGATGTTTCACGTTATGTCTCTGAGAATGAAGTAAAGCCTTTCCCCCATTCCGTGGGGTGTTGATCTCTCCCACGGCCTCTGGAGCTGCCGAAGCCACCACACTTGTGGTGTCGTTGTCCCCTAACGGCATATTACCGTTGCAGACAACCATCAAATCCCGACACCGATTGTCGTCTGCTGTCAGGAACCACTATCAAGGCATTGCCATCGACAATCGTCTGCCAGGCTCGTTCCTGTCAAGGGCCGACAACCAAAGCCCACCTGTGACTTCAGCAAGCACACACATCTGTCACAAAAGCAGCAACACACGCAGGTCAGCTTACCAACCTTTATCCCAGGGCATTCTTCCAGGTTTCTCATGATGGTCTCGCTGTAAAGCGAAGACAAATCTGGTGACAGAACACAACCCTGCCTGACCCCTCTTTCGATATTTTGGAAAAAGCTTATATCGTTTTCTAGTCTCATTGCTGTTCTGTTCCCAATATATGTTTCTGATTATTCTTAGATCTTTTCCATCAATATTGAGCCTTTCTAGTTGGTTGATTAATTCTTCGTGTCTTACCCGACCAAAAATCTTGGTATAATCAACAAAGCATAAAAACAAATCCTTATTCAACTCTACTGACCTCTTATGATAGTTCTTTGGAGGTATATGGCAGTAATAATTCATTTCCCTTCGACAATTCCACACTATTCTTCTGCTATTTCTCTTTTGATTCTGTTCCTTGACCTCGTCATGGTTATTCTTAATAAGATTTTTGTTACATGACTCATCAATCTGATTGTATGCCGGAGTTTGCATTCTACAGCCTCTGTTTTCTTTGGAAGTGCAATGAAAATTGATTTTGACATATCTCTGGGGATTTTCCCGGTGTCATAAATTTCATTTAGGAGGACTGTTATTTTTCTCAATACCGAAATCTTCTAGGGCCTCAATCATTTCTGTTGGAATATTGTCTGGTTCTGGGGATTTTCCTGTTTTCATCTTTTTCAATGCTGCTCTAACTTCATCTTACATTATGGGTAATCCTTCAACGTTCTTTCTTATACTGTGTTCTTCTTTTCTGTCATCGTTAAAGAGGTCTTTAATGTACTCTCCCCGTCTCTCTAATGTTTTGTCTTTTTCCATCAATACCCAGCTAGCTCAGGACATCAGCATAATCCCCAACAACAAGAAAGGACATTCCCACCCCCACCCATCCACCCTCAGCTCCAGAGATAACAATCTACTACATGATCATCATCATCATCATCATCATCATCATCATCATCATCATC
>CM060312.1:14630565-14633065 GCA_030674185.1 Monoplex corrugatus
ACTCTAACGATGGAACACCAAGAGCAACAAAGCAGCAGCAACAGCAGCAACAATACCACCATCATCAACCTATTACCATGAAAACTGCACCATCACCACCACCACCAACAACAACAACAATAACAACAGTAGTAGTAGTAGTTAGTAGGCCTCCCTCGGTCATGGCTGACCGTGGACAAAGTACATCCGTTCTAATGTCTAGATGGGCTGTCTGCTTGGTCCAAGCAGCGTCGCCTGTCACCGTAGAGACCAATGCGAGAGAGGCAGTCTCTGTCGCAGCGGTCGTATGTGTATGCTGATGCTGGCCTGTAACAACAACAAAAATAATAACCACCGTTTATCTCAAATTGAGGGCATCTCTTGGAATCAGGTCCAGTTCCATTCTGTCAGCTCGAAACACTAGCACCATGGTTGTCAGGAACATTTGATCTGGAACAGAAAGAAAAGGCAGCTAGAATCAAGTCATAACATCCAAAAGAGGTCAACACCTGCAAGATGTATTGTACAATTGGGAGTCAAAGGGTTAGGGCGCCCTAAGATGTATTGTACAATTGGGAGTCAAAGGGCTAACCCTTTGACTCCCAATTGTACAATACATCTTAGGGTGCCTTAACCTTTTGACTCCCAATTGTACAATACATCTTAGGGTGCCTTAACCCTTTGACTCCCAATTGTACAATACATCTTAGGGCGCCTTAGGCGCCCTAAGATCTAATGAGCAATTAGGAGTCAAGGGGTTAAGTTGCCCTAAGATCTAATGAGTAATTGGGAGTCAAAGGGTTAAGGTGCCCTAAGATCTAATTAGCAATTAGGAGTCAAGGGGTTAAGGTGCCTTAAGATCCATGGACAGCAAAGAAAACAAACGAGACAGTCTTGATGGAGGCAGACACAAGAAGATCATTCTTAAGGAAGATTAGGAAAAGACAGGCAACATTTACAGGCCATTTCATGAGGAAAGGGGGAATTGGAGCACCTGGTCACAACAGGAAAGGTGGAGGGTAAGAGAGCACCAGGTAGACCCAGGGAAAATATATTGGACGGACTTGCAGAGTGGCTGAAGACAGAGAGGGTGGAGGATGTGCTTGAGGCAGCAGGGGATAGAGACAAGATGGAAGGCCACGATCGCCAACGCCATGTGGCGAGGCACTTGATGATGATTATGAAGATCTACTGTGCAATTGAGAGTCGAAGGGTTGAGGAGCCCTAATATCTACCGTGCAGTCGTGCCGGGAGAGAAGAGCAACAATGATGACGGCAACCCGATAAAGAAGACCCAGCCAAGGAAGACACCACTGGTGCTATTCTTGATTTATTGCCAACCGCTCATAACCAGACCAGAGAGAGAAAGACACACTGACGCTCACGTACTCCTTGTACAAACTGCAGAGACCATCAAGTGAGCCTGTACGAAGATGACCCCTCTGATGACTGTGATGATAACATCATCATCATCATCATCATCGTCGTCGTCGTCGTCGTCGTCGTCGTCGTCATCGCCATCGCCATCGTCATTGTCATCATCGTCGTCGTCATCATCATCATCATCATCATCATCATCATCATCCTCGTCGTCGTCGTCGTCGTCGTCGTCGTCGTCATCGTTGTCATCCTCGTCGTCATTATCATCATCATCATCATCATCATCATCATCTTCATCATCATGTGCCCTGCCACATGGCATTGGCGATCATGGCCCTCCGCACGAACCTATCCGCTGTCGCTGCAAATACCTCTCCCACCACCCTCTCTGTCCTCAACCACCCTACAAGTCCGTGCACTATTTTCTCCTTGGGTCTACCAGGTGTTCTCTTTCCCTCCAGCTTTCCTGTATGACATATGTCAGGAAATGCATAGAACACTTTGCCAGCAATGACTCGGAGGAAACCAAAACCTACCAGTCTACCGACATAAGCTAGCTGAACGTGAACAGTTTCCTATCAGTATATCCATTGCTTCCTATGTACTAGGATTCAGATCACAAACAATAGAATCAGACAGTAAATTTTACGTCAAACAGATGTAACAATGATACGTCAGCGGCGTCACTGAGGCTCTCAGCAGGAAGATCAAGAAGTTGGGAGTCAGTGTCCACGCCAATCCCACCAACACCATCAGAAGCCAGTTAGTCCACCCCAAAGACAAAACAGACAAATTGGACACATCAGGGATGATATACAAGATAGACTGCCAGGACTGTGACCATAGTTATATTGGCGAAACTGAGCGCAACTTGCACAAAAGATTAAAACAACACAAACGTGAGTCCTCTCCAGTGGGAGAACATCTGACCCACACCCAACACCACTTTGAAAAGGACAGTGTGCAAGTTCTCGACAAAGAAGCAAGATGGTTCCAGAGGCCAGTTTACATCGCCGCAAGGAACCCCACCCTCAACCGTGACCGGGCCGACACAACCTGCCATCGGTGTACTCCTCACTTATTCAGTCGCACTGTCGTGAGTTCGCTCACGGCGATGCGCACTAAAGCCAGTTCTCAACCC
>CM060312.1:14638065-14643065 GCA_030674185.1 Monoplex corrugatus
TCACAGACCCCAACAAAGATATTCAATCCAAAGAATACTGTCTGAAGTATCTTCTTGCCAAATATCATGGTGATTGGTTAATTAGAACTGAAACACTGAACATCACAATCTTGGTACCCAAATCTGGGTAGGTCTGCCCCCTTAATGCTCCTAACATTCTGATGGTGTCAGCTTAGTGTTTCAGAGGTTCCGTTTCTCGTCCCCTCCCCCCGTTCCCGCCCCCTTCTCATTTAATTTTACCCTTTGACTCCTGCACCCCGTCCACCAGCATCCTGCATTGCCAGTCATGCTATCAAAGCAAAAACTTAAGGAAGCTGGTGGAAAGGGTGAGGTGAGGGAATCAAAGGGTTGTTTTTGCAGTTGGTAGATAGGGTGCGGGAGTCAAAGGGTTAAAGACTTTGTCAGCACGTACGTTTTTTTTTGTGCAGGCTCAAGCAGTCTGCCAAAAACAAATCCTGGCAGATTTGGGGGAAAGCAAAGCGCATATGGAACTGTCTGATGTTGATAATAAGTCTTTCGTGAATCAACCCACGGACTCGAAATTCCACCACTCATGTATATCTGCATATTTATGAAAGTGGATTTTAAAATATACTTTTGCCCGTGACAGCCTCCCTCCCCCCACCCCCCCTTTTTTCCCCCCGTAGGATCTTTAACGTGCGCTGATGGCGTGCTCACCACAAACCCTCGGTTTATTGTCTCATCCAAAGGATTAGCAGCTTAAACCGTCAGTTAAGAGCGTGTGTGTGTGTGTGTGTGTGTGTGTGTGTGTGTGTGTGTGTGTGTGTGTGTGTGTGTGTGAGGAGGGGGAGGGGGGAAGATGTCCGACCATGAAAGCTGGTTGTCAGTTTTCCTGCTGCTCTAGCAGCGTGTAGTTTTCTCTCCAGAGCGTACGCCAGGGCAGAGTGATCTGGAGAACAGCTCTAGCCCGTGCAGCATATCCTCTCTCTCTCTCTTTTCTCCGCTGCCTTGAGAGAGAGAAAGAGAGAGGGAGAGAAAAAGAGAAAGAGAGAGAGAGAGAGAGAGAGAGAGAGAGAGATAGAAAGGTAGGAGAGGGGTCGCTCATGTGTACATTTTATGTTAGTTGTTTGTTTAGCCTTGAGAGAGAGAGAGAGAGAGAGAGAGGGGAAGGAGAGAGAAGGAGAGAGAAGGAGAAAGAGAGAGAGAGAGGGGGGAGAGAGAGGGGAGAGAGAGAGAGAGAGAGGTAGGAGAGGGGGAGCTCATTTATATTTGTACATTTTATGTTAGTTGTTTGTTTAACCTTGAGAGAGAGAGAGAGAGAGAGAGAGAGAAGGAGAGAGAAAGAGAGAGAGAGACACAGAAACAGAGAGAGGGGAAGAGAGAGAGAGAGAGAGAGAGAGAGAGAGAGAGAGAGAGAGAGAGAGAGAGAGTGTGTGTGTGTGTGTGTGTGTATCTTTCTCTCTCTCTCTCTGTCTCTCTCTCTCTGTCTGTCTCTGTCTCTCTGTCTCTCTCTCTCTTCACGCGGCTAACCAACCCAAAGGAATGGCGATGGCCAGTACTGTTTGGCCATCAGCAGTGTCATAAAAGTTACCAGAAGGACGCTGAGATCAGCGTCAGCCTGTCTTCGGGACTATGGCTGCGGAGTTAGTTTGTCTAGATGGCTGACTCCCAAAGCCTTTCCTTTCTCATAGATGGATATAGGCTCAAGGCAGCGGAGATAAGAAATCAGAGGTTACTTTCCTTCTAGAATAGGACAATACTTTTCCAGAGAGAGAAAGAGAGAGAGAGAGAAGAGAGAGAGAGAGACAGAGAGGTAGGAGAGGGGGCGCTCATTTGTACATTTTATGTTAGTTGTTTGTTTAGCCTGTTTGTCTGTCTGTCTGTTTCTCTGTCTAGAATAGGACAACACTTTATCAGAGAGAGAAAGAGAGAGAGAGAGAGAGAGAGAGAGAGAGAGAGAGAGAGAGAGAGAGAGAGACAGCAGACAAACAGACAGAGACAGAGAGAGACAGAGAGACACAGAGACAGAGAGAGGGGGGGGGGGAGAGGGGGAGAGAGTGTGTGTGTGTGTGGTGAGTGAGTGTGTGTGTGTGTGTGTGTGTGTGTGTGTGTGTGTGTGTATGTGTGTGTGTGTGTGTGTGTGTGTGTGTGTGTGTGAGTGTGTGTGTGTGATTCACAACAGCGCTTTGTGCGTGCGTGCGTGCGTGCGTGCGTGTGTGTGTGTGTGTGTGTGTGTGTGTGTGTCTGTATGTATATGTGTATGTACGTGTGTATGTACGGTGTGTGTGTGTGTGTCTGTATGTATATGTGTATATGTGTATGTACGTGTGTATGTGTGTATATGCGTGCATAATGCTAATGCTTGTGCGCGAATGTGAGCCTGGTGTTTCCTTGTAAATTTGTTTTATTACTTTGTTATTATGTTATATCCATACTTTTTTTTCTATCACGCCACGGCGCGTCACACCACACACGTCACTATCAATATAACAGTACACAACAAATCAAACCCACAATCAAAGAAAAGGTGCTTTTTGCAACATTTTATTTACAATACCACGCTCTCCTTCCCTCTGACACGCTTACAACATCAGGCCAATCACAGAAAACAAATTGGTTTTCCCGCCGCATGGACATTTTGAGGAGGGAACAAATCTTCGAGGATATTACATCAAAGTCTGCATTGCACACATGGATAATTTTGTAAAGAACGCTCATCTCTGAAAAAAAAAATGATGCACACCAAAAAAACCCAAAAAAGAACAGTCCAAGGAATATTCAACCACCTACGAGATGTACTAAAAAAAAAGAAGTAACAATTCGTGAAATATATAAAGTTATGTGCTCCTGGATTTCGCATCTGGCGCCCGTGAGATTTATAATTTAACACAACAAACAGGTATTTTCTTAATGATCATTGTATTCTTGAAACATTACTGTAAGATAGAAAGCTTGAGCAATATTGTTTTTGCCTGGTTTCGTGGATATTGTTTTATTTATTTATTTATTTATTTTTGGTGGGGGGGGGGGGTCCTTTAGTCTTGCTTTGCTTTGTTGTTGGTAGGCCTATTGTAGTTCTTGTTGTTGTTGTTTTTGTTGTTGTTGTTGTCGTTTCTGATCATGCCATTTACGAAACAGGATTGGTTACTGAAAAAGCAGTGACGAAATATTCTCTCTGAAACATTTTTCCTTTTGGTTAAAACGTGCACGTGTATGATTTTCACCCGGTTTTTTTTATTGCCCTACTTCTTGCGTAAACGACTGATTTTTGACCGACTTACTCCTTGTACAACCAACCAATCAGCGTCACTGCTGCAGGCCTATACTTTTGGCGCCAACACATCAATGCCTAATGCCTCTGCATTTTGGTGCAAGCAGGTCAATGCTTATTGTTTGTTACTTTTGGCGCCAACACGTCAACGCCTATTGTATCCTTCGTGTCAACACGCCAACACGTCAATGTCTATTGTTTGTACTATTGGCATCAACGCGTCATACCTATTGTTTGTATTCGCAATTACGTCAATATCTATTGTCTGTACTGGCAAACACGTCAGTAACTTTTGTTTGTATCCATGGCGCCAACATACCAAATTAGCTCACTGTTTGCATTCTTGGCGCCAATACGTTTGTATTCTTAGCATCAACACTTCAAATGGCCTATTGCTTGTACTCTTGGTGCCAATACATCAATGTCTATTGTTTGTATTCTTAGCATCAACACTTCAAATGGCCTTTTGCTTGTACTCTTGGCGCCAATACATCAATGTCTATTGTTTGTATTCTTAGCATCAACACTTCAAATGGCCTATTGCTTGTACTCTTGGCACCAATACATCAATGTCTATTGTTTGTATTCTTAGCATCAACACTTCAAATGGCCTATTGCTTGTACTCTTGGCACCAATACATCAATGTCTATTTTTGTATTCTTAGCATCAACACTTCAAATGGCCTATTGCTTGTACTCTTGGTGCCAACACGTCAATGTCTATTGTTTGTATTCTTAGCATCAACACTTCAAATGGCCTATTGCTTGTACTCTTGGTGCCAACACACCAATGCCTATTGTTTGAACCCTTGGAGCCAACACGTCAATGCCTATTGTTTGTATTCGTAAACATGTCAATGCCTATTGTTTTTATCTGTAAACACGTCAATGCCTGTTGTTCGTCTTCGAAAACACGTCAATGCCTATTGTTTGTCTTGGAAAACACGTCAATTCCTACAGTCTGTAATCGTAAACATGTCAACACCTATTGTTTGTATTCGTTAACATGTCAATGCCCATTGTTTGTATTTAACATGTCAATGCCTATTGTTTGTATTCGTTAACATGTCAATGCCTATTGTTCGTGCTTTTGTGTCAATAGGTCATTCCATATAATGTATACCCTTGCCGTCAGCACGTCAATGCTGGTTGTTTGTACTTTTGCACCAACACATTTACACATGTACTACTGTTTGCACCCTTAAGAAACACGCTAGATCCCAAATGTTTGGCATCACAAAAAGGGAGGGTTATCTACTCGGTGTGGTAACAGAAAACAATGTCAAGTCTTTTGTCATCGTAGTGAAACACACACACACACATCTCTCTCACATTCAACAACTGCTCTTCCACTTTTGTTGGAGAATATTGTTGGTAGATTATAACGTTCTGCGTCTGAGGAGTCTTTGGCTTCAGCACAAAACCTTTTTGTGAAGGGCGTATTGGCAGAATTCTTACCTTATGATCTGATAGCAGTATGAGTCTCTAGCTTCAGTTATCTACTGGTGAATGGGGGGATCTGGCTGCACTTAGAGGCAGGAAACGTAAGGCAGCGAGAGACAGGAGTAGGACCCGCCCTCAAAATGCTGACTGTACGAGCGTAGTGAGGAATTTACCGTGTTACTTCCCTGCAGGTAACCATCGGATTATGGGACTAATAAATTCTTCAGGTGTCCTATTGATATCTTTCTGTTGATCAATCACATGAGGGAATTCAACTTCTTCCCCCCCCCCTCCCCCATCCTACGCCCAGCATCATTATAACCCC
>CM060312.1:14650565-14663065 GCA_030674185.1 Monoplex corrugatus
CTAGGGGTGTCAGGGGGCATAACTTGCGCGTGCCGTTGCTATGAACGCTTGCAAGCCGATCACGGATGCCTTGCTCCTTTCGATTTTTTTTTTTCTGTCTTTTTTTTTGTTTTGACAAACCGAAATCGCGGAAATCCGCTCAGACGCAGAACGTTTTAAGCCCTGAATTTTATACATAAATTATTCTTACAAACAACGACAATCGGCTGGTTTGTACTCTTTTCAGTGAGAATGATAGTCACACCCAAATAGAGGATGATAAGTAATGAAATAATAGATCAGTTTGAGCAGAGAATTTTTTTTTTGGGGGGGGGGGGGTCGGGGGGTTAAAAAGGCCATGACTAACAGAACACATACACACACACAAAGACTATGAGAAAAAAAAACACCACTGGGCCCATCTCTGTACAAATAGAAGCTAACTATCCCTGTATAGACGCAAATGCAAATGTAACTGTTTAACTTGTCCCAAAATGACGAAATTTCGAAGTATAAAGACGTAAAACGGACAAATCAAGTACAAGTAGGTATAAATGCTGAGGCCGTCAGTGACCAAAATTTCAATGAAATGTCACTCTTTCTTGCTACTTATGTCTATGGACGGCCGAAGCGTCCTTACTGACAGCTGTTTAGCGACAAAAAGACCAAAGCGAAACCAACACATGGACAACAGACACAAATACACATATAAAGATGCCATTAAGCGATATGACATTTGAAAAGTATGATTGATCATGAGGAGCAGGTTTCAGAAAAAATGAGAAAGGAAAGGAGGTGGGGGGACAGAGAGAGAGAGAGAAGGAGGAGAGACAGAAGAGAGGACGAGAGAGAGAGAGAAGAGAGAGAGGAGATACGAGAGGGAAAGATGAGAGAAACAGAGACGACAGAAGCAGAAACAGAGACAGAGACAGAAACAGAGGCAAAAAGAGACAAGACAGAGAGACAGAAAGGACAGCATCAGAGGAGAGGTGAAAGAGAGGGGGAAGAGACGGGCAGAGAGAGAGGGGGGAAGAGAAGAGAGAGTGAGGAGAAGAGAGAAAGAGAGAGAGAGAAAGAGAGAGAGAGAGAGTGACAAAGAGAGAGAGACAAGAGAGACAGACAGACAGAGAGAGGGAGAGAGAGAGAGAGACAGAGACAGACAGACAGGCAGAAACAGAGACAGAGACAGAAACAGAGACAGAAAGGAACAGAAAAAATCAGACAGAGACAGAAACAGGCAGAAAAAACAGAGAGAGATGGATGAAGAGAGAGGGGGAAGAGACAGGGCGAGAGAGAGAGAGGGGGGGGGGAAGAGAAAGAGAGTGAAAGAGTAGAGGGGAAGAGAGAGAGAGAGAAAGAGAGAGGAGAAAGAAAGAGGGAGAGAGAAAGAGAGAGAAGAGAGAGAGACAGAGACAGACAGACAGAGAGACAGAGACAGAGAAAGAACGAGAGAGGAGACAGGAAAAAAAACAACCAACAAAAGCGAACACACCAAATAAATCAATCAAAACAATATAAATAACAGTCTAAATCTGAGGTTTCTATTGCTGGAAAGTATAAATATGTCTAGAAACCCGTTTTGGTCCCGAGCGACCCATGCCAGCCATTGAGCTTTCACTGGGTGATTGAACATTGATATACTGTCAGTATCCATACACGTACGTACACACGACAAAGTCAAAGAAAAAGAAAAGGACACACTTGCACAACCGTTGTCTAAAACAGCTACATCCTAAAAAAGAAAAACAAACAAACAAACAAACAAAAAACCGCAGTACCTACAAAAATTAACGACAGAAGAAAATATGGACTGGTTATAATAGTAAGTGATACATGCACACATGCACAATCATTGTCTAAAACAGCTAAATCCTGAAAAAAGAAGAACAGAAAAACAACAACAACAACGCAGTACCTACAGAAAACAACGACAGAAGAAAATCTTGGACAGGTTCTAATAAGAAGTGATACACGCACACCACAGACCACACACACACACACACACACACACACACAGACAAAAGCACTGCCATAATTTTAATTATCGCACATTGTTAGCGTGGAGACAGTCTAACCTATGTTTTACTCTGTTTGAAAATAAAGACACGAAGAAGCAACAGAAGAAAATACACACTCGATTATGAATCTTGGAAAGGACAATATATAAACCGGGTATTAACTGGGGAGGGATGAGAAAAAAAGAGTGCACCAGTAACATACAATGAGGATCACATTGATTTACATTATGATTTCGGGTTACTTATGCGAGCATGTAATTAACACGAGGTGGGAGATACAGAGACACGGAAAATCCCCTTTATCAAAAAACAGTATGAAGTGATAATGAAACACACATCAGAGACATCAGAGGAAGTTTTATGAAATCACTGGCAAATATTACTGAAGAGCAAAAGGAAATGATAACAGAAAAAAATGTAAATCTATGAAGAAAAACGACCCAAATAAAACAAAATTATAGAGCATGAAAATAATTAGATTTTAGGCCACATTTAGCTTAACTATTTTGTATTATGTTTTATTGTATTGTTGATTAGATTTGAGGCCACATTCAGGTTTATTGTTTTGTGTTATGTCTTATTTATTGTGTCAATTTACATTTCCCCGTACTGTACTGCAGTTATTTTTAGTCACAACGGATTTTCCCCATGTGCACTTCGGCCTGCTGTCCGCAACATCAGGAAGCGCAGGTGTTGTGTGTATGTTGCATAACAATCCTTTTCAATCAACCTAGAAGACACAACAATGACTGAGCGCTGTTGGAACTCCAATCCCAAACTGATCCATTTACTTGGATACTAAACAAGCAAAATACTTAAACAACTTTTAACAATGAAACGTAACAAACACACACACACACACACACACACACACACACACACACACACACACACACACACACACACACACACACACACACAACAACAACAACAACAACAACAACAAAACAGCAACAACAAACAAACGTTAAAAATAACCAAACAAACCAAATAACTGAAAAGAAAGAAAAAACAGTATTATATATAATTATATAATAGCAGCATCGCCACTTTTTTCCCTTTTTTTTCTGTCGAGGTGTTTTTGGCGTTTTGTTCACACCTAAAGAGGTGGGGTTTACATCAGATTTTTACTACTGACAGTTTTGACAGTTCCTCCGTTGGCGGTTTTTTTTAAATATACATCGAGTACACGCTGATAACACAAACATCGGGTTCTGCCTCATCTGAAAGAATCTAGCTGCTAACTGGCGAACGAACGAACGAACGAACGAACGTACGACCGACCAACCGACCGACCGAACAAACGAACGAAAGAGCGAACGAACCTAAACTAAACTAAACTAAACTCAACTAAACTAAACTCAACTAAACTAAACTAAACTCAACTAAACTAAACTAAACTAAACTAAACTAACTAACCAACCAATCAACTAACAACCAACCAACCAACCGAACGAAAAATCTAATTAACTAAGTAACTTACAAACTAACAGGTAAATTAACCACTCTACCAACACAGTCAGAAATAACACACAAACGAAATGGTCATTCATGCGATCCTTGTCGACGTTTATCAATGGACGGTTCACTGATAAGCTGGTCTGTTAGAAAGTCAACGCTATAAAACAAACACATCCTCCAAAATGGATGAAATTCAGGCAATTCAACTCAGATCATATTATCTATCTATACACTGTCAAAGCGCAGAAGCAACAGCGGGGATGAAAGCACGCCCAACAACGAAACAAATGACAGAATATGATTTCAAAGCGGAAACATTAACACAAGCCGAATACTTAGTAAAGTGATGAAAACTCAAGGTATGTCAAACTAATATTGTATAAACTTGTTCAAAATGAGAATATTCTTGTTCAGAAATATATCTGGAAGAGAGATGTTCAAGAATGTTTTCTTTGCTAAATTAAATGCAGATTGTTATGTCTGATGGCATTCAGGATACCATACACACGAACACACACACAAACACACACACGCTGCTTCATTTGTAATGTTTTTGCTCAATGTTTATAATTCGTTACACTCTCTGTTCATAGTTACAGTTAATGGTAGTTTATTGTTTACATAGTTGTAGTAGGCTGCTTCATTTGTTATCTTTTCGCTCCCCTCTTCCTCTGCCCCTCCTGCATCTACATTCCCTCCCCACGTCGTTTTCTTTCTTTTTGGGTATTATTTTAACACTTTTTTGGGGGTCTAAATCACTTAAGTGAGTAGACATTAACCAACTGACCACCACCATGGACACACAACACACACACACACACGTCTCAGACACACACACACATGGATATACACTAAATAACAGACAAGTGACAAACAGACAGATAACACTCACACACACACCACCACACACACACACACACACACACACACACACACACAAAACACAACACATCGGTGTAGTCCACGATGCCACACGTAGAAAGACCACACACCGCCCTCCCCCCAAAGTTGCCGCAAGTAATATTCTGACTCCCTTACATTGTCCCATAGCTCTCAAGACAGAAACTGACAGACAGGCGGAGCTACTAAACGGTTGATTGAACCAAACACACTTTTCCATCGTCAGTTGGGTAGGCTGAATCACCCATGACCTCACACAACGCTGAGAGCTTACTTAAAACAGACCTATTTTACGATTATCTTTCAGCTATGACGAGTACCTAAATGCTGATATAAGAAGCATGGCATAAAGATGGAGGAAAAAATATTACAAACTGGCTATGCCGATGATACTACTACTACTTAGCAGACAACATTACTAACAGATAGAAGATTCTATACAGGTAGATGCACAGGGCAAAATGGCTGGTCTAAATGTGAACGCCCAGAAAACAAAAGTGCTACATGTCAAAGGCAAAGACAACTGTTAACAATCATGACTCATTAATTAAAAAGTTCCTTTAGAAAATGTTAAAGATTTCAAGTATCTTGGCTCTGTAAAAGATGATAGGATACCTGCTCCAAGACATCAAAATAAGAATGAAATGGCAAAGCAAAAATAATAGTCCAAATCAACAACATCTGGAAAGACCAGAGGCATACCAAATGGCCTGAAAAATTAGACTTTTAAAATGTTTGAATTTGGCCAATCATGATTTACGGCTGTGAAGCCTGGACTCTCTAGAAAAACTGTTGCAGAAGAATTGAAGCAGCAGAGATGTGGTTTTATTGGGACTACTACATGTCAAATGGACAGATGGAAGAACGAATGAAAGTGTCCTGGAAGAACTTGATACCACCAGAAAACCACTAGCAGACGTCAACAAGAGAAAACTAAAATACATTGGCCATGTGTCATGCAGCAAGAACACGGACCTCATGGCAACCATCTTTCAAGGAAAAACAGAGGCAAAAATGAAGAAAGGCAAATCTCCAATCTCATACACCAAGAACATAACCAACATTGGTGGCCAACATATTCAAGAAATGGCCACAAAAGTCAAGACAGAGCAGCCTGGAGGGAGATGTGGTGTCTAAATGTGCAGCGGCTAACACCTAACCCGGTGATACCGACAGGTGAGACAGGTAAGGCCTTCCAGTTTGCTACTGACAGTCAGCTCTTTCTCTCTGTGACACCCATGATCTGGCAGACTCCCTAAACCCGTGCAAAACCTTACGCGCTACCAAGGTCTTTGGATGGGGAAGGAGGAAGAAGGAATCTATAGAAAGTAAGGTGATGCCACCAGAATGATGGAAACAAAAAGATGGGCAGTGAACAGGCTAAGTGTACATGTTGCGGCTGGGATTGAACTCCAGATATCAGATCTTGAGCGTACGGCTCTATCAAAGAACAGAAACAGCAACAAACAATAGGACACTGAAAAAACAACCAAACAAAGCAACTTCAGTCCTACTGGCCTAGCGGTTAAATCACCTGTTTAGAACACGAAAACCGGGTTCGAATCACTGATCAGACATAGATTTTGCTCCCTTCTGCTGGACCTGAAGTGATGGTCTAAGCTGTAATCTTTCGGACAAGACGATAAATCGAGGTCCAGTGTGTGGTACGCACGTTTAAGATCCCACGGCAACATTGTGTGGAAAAATTCCACATTCATAGGTAAACATACATACATGTACCACATACAGAAAAAATCCATAGCACTGCAATGCGTCGATATGCCCTCTCTGAGGAAAGTAGCCTGAGTTTCATACTGTGACTCCATGGAAAACAAACACAACACACACACACACACACACACACACACACACACACACACACACACACACACACACACACACACACACACACACACAAATGCAAATAAAAATCTAACAACGGTGTATAGCGTAGCCATAACGGGAAAATGAAACAATCAAGAAGAATTAACCACACACATCCTATAACTATCAGCTCACGGTTTTACCATGTTAAGCGGATTCTCACTCTTTCGATCTTTTCTTTCTTTTTTACAGAATGTCTGTAGGAAAGGAATACTGATTGCAGGAAAAAAAAATTTTGTTTGAACATTTAGTACATCGACTAACCATCGTGTTCTGATCCAAAAAGCTGAGGGTTAAAAGTGTGTAGCTCAAGTGACATGCAAGAATCAAACGAAATGTTTCATTTTCTATTCAACGGAAGTCAATGACTAAACAAAGAAAAGAAGGACAGTAAGGATCGAAGATCTGTTGAAGTTAAAATGTATCATCTGTGCAAATGTCAAATTCGTTGAAGATATCAGTCGAAGTTAAAATGCATCACCTGTGCGAATGCCAACTTAACTGAAGACTTCGGTCAAAGTTGAAATGCCTCACTTGTGCGAGTGTCAAATTAACTGAAGATATCATTCGAAGTTAAAATGCATCACCTGTGCGAATGTCAAATTAACTGAAGATATTTGAAGTCAAAATGCATCACCTGTGCAAATATCAGATTAACTGAAGAGATCACACTGTGTTGGTGCCGATGAAAACACGTACACAAATGCAATATTTGTTTTAATTACCATTCTTTGAAAAAAAATTATATAAAAAATACAAATTTGAAAATAGCACTTTTTGAAATGCATCTTCTTTTACAAAACAACTTACGACAAACTACCACGTAGAAGAATATAATGCAAAGTTGACAGGGAGTTTGCACACTTTTGCAATAAAATGGCTGTCGTGTTTACGAATCTGATGGAAACCGAAACGCGATGTGAGATCCTACATATTTACAACATTAAAAATGTTTCTTCTCTTAACTTACCCACGTATGTTTGTATCTATGGTAATATTTTTGGTGAAATTATTATGTTTCATTATATGTACATATCTACCCTCTTAACCCAGTGAGTTGCAATAGGTTGAACTTTAATTTAACCTCTTCAATGCCATCAACGTAAACTTTACGGAGCTCTCGTTAAACCTTGTGATGCGATTATACCTATGTTTTACAAATGATACACGTACGTGTCCTTTCTTTAAAAAGGAAAAATAAAAACAAGTTAGAGGAAAACAACAAGGAAACGAATAAATAAGTGAGTGAATGAATGAGTAGTAAATGGGTAATAAACATCAATCAGTCAATTAATTAAACAATCAAACCATTAAACCATCAATCAATCATTCAATCAATTAGTCAATCACTCAATCAACTCGATCAATGAAGGCTGCTATTCCTACTCAGTCTAATCGAAATACTGTTAAATTAATTTCTTTCGTGCAAGTAATGTCGTAACATACAACATGCGATAACCACACGTACCACTTCCTGTAAGATAACTGAAACAAGAACATGTATACATAAATAATGACACCTTTTATCCAGAAAGGTAACTAACAAATCACATATAAGCAATAAAGACTATCATGTGACTCAGCATAAGTTAAATACTGTTCGTGTAATGTTCTGTCTTTAAGAACTCCTTTATGTCAACCGCATACGTCACAAGTCGCACATTTCAAAAGTGGTGAGATCAGTGAATGAGAGTATTTTACACACACACACATACATATGTGTGTGTGTGTGTGTGTGTGTGTGTGTGTGTGTGTGTGTGTGGGGTGTGTGTGTGTGTGTGTGTTGTGTGTGTTGTGTGTGTGTGTGTGGTGTGTTGTGTGTGTCTGCTCTCTCTCTCTCTCTCTGTCTCACTCTCTCTATATATATATGTATATATATGCATACACACATATATACATACACACATACATATATATAGATATACATATCGATATATATATTGTATGTATATATAGATACAGATATATAGATATATACATACATGTATATGTATAAATCGAAAGAGAGAGAGAGACAGACAGCCAGAGAGAGAGAGAGAGAGAGAGAGAGACAGACAGACAGAGAGAGAGAGAGAGACAGACAGACAGAGAGACAGACAGACAGACAGACAGAGAGAGAGAGAGATAGACAGACAGACAGAGAGAGAGAGACAGACAGACAGAGAGAGACAGACAGACAGACAGACAGAGAGAGAGAGAAGAGAGAGAGAGAGAGAGAGAGAGAGAGAGAGAGAGAGAGAGAGAGAGAGGAGAGATGTATACATAATCACTATAATCATATATGTATAGATGATTTTTTTTCGTTCCGATGAACATACTTCCTTCTACACTTTCTTCTGCGCGTTTTCTTCTCAAACATTCATATACACTTGTATATGATATCTCTGCTTCACTTCTTTGTTTTTTTTTCCTTTCTATTTTGATTTAAATAATTTTTGCTGATCCACGGCAACATTTGATTGTTTCTTAGGGCAGAAAAGCTGTGCTGTATGCGTGTGGGCATGCGCGTTTCAGGGTGTATGTATGTGTGTGTGTGTGTATGTGTGTGTGTGTGTGTGTGTGTGTGTGATGTGTGTGTGTGTGTGTGTGTGTGTGTGTATGTGTATTATATACGTATGTCTGACGTGTGCGTGTGTGTGTTTGAGCATGTGCTGTTGTGTAATCGTGTGTATGTGTGTGGTAGTGTGTATGTATGTATGTGTTTGTGTGTACACATGCGTGCATGTGTATGCATAAGACAGAGAGAGAGAGAGGGAGAGAGAGAGAGAGGGAGATAGAGAGAGAGACAGAGAGAGAGAGAGTGAGGCAGACAGACAGAGTGACTGACAGACAGACAGAGACAGAGGCAGAAAAAGACAGCAATACAAACAGAGACAGGGAGGAACGGAGCATTTTGCCTGATCACAAAATGAAACCGACATAGAAGTAAACGAATGTGTTGGCAAGTTCTGTCACAAACTGTGCACAGTGTATCTTTTAAGACACTGACATTGGTGCATCCATTTAAGCGTAGAAGGGAACAATTTATGCACACAAACACACAAAAAGTTGGTACCTATCCGAATCTAGCGTGACAAGACTCAAAAAAGATTTATTTTCCAGTAAAAGTGTCGCCATCTCAGTTTACTAATTATTGCTTTTTGATATGAAACTACTCCTAAACGAGGACAAGTTTAAAGCGGTAAATGTTGAATGTGGTAGGGGTGAAATAGGACAACTAAATAGTTATGATAATGGTGATAATGATAATAATAATTTAATAATGATAATAGTAATAATAATAATAATATAATAATAATAATAATGGTGATCATCATCATCATCATCATCATTAATAACAATATATAATAAAACAACAAAATGAGCGTTTTGTTAGTTATTGCTCAGTTACACGTCTCATTCATTTTTACATTAAGGCATAGGCCTACTTTATATACACATCTCTCTATTTTTAGTAATAAAACATAGAAGCTTGTGTTTTCTTAAAAGGTAATTGCTGCTTTAGTTTAATCTATTCAAAACAGATTATCTTGAAAGATTGTCCACGGAAGAACTGGTTTTCAAAAGGTATTCGCTTTCAGAATCCCAAACTGTGAAAATATAGTTTGTTTTATATTCAATGTAGGCACAGAAAACTGTTTATGAGAATGTGATTTTAATATGTATCTCACTTAAGATAGGAATACGTCGGACAGAACCCGAACGCGTGTTAAACATGACAAAACAAGACAGACGCAAACTTTCGGCTAACTGGCCTTTTCATGCGTGTACAAAAGACAAAAATTGAATGAATGCACAACGCTTAGCACACACACACACACACACACACACACATATTTACACACACACACAACACACACACACACACATATAATACACCATCACAAACACACAGACACATATCACACACACACACATACACATACACAAAACACACACACACACACACATAATATAGACAACTTCCCAAACGCAGGTCCTGGTAGGAGAAATGCAGATTGCATACGCTGGACAAAAGTCAAATGGCTAAAAAAAATGTGCGTATTGTATTGCATATCAAAGACGCGATATGCTACTCTATTTTGTCTTTCTTGGTTTGTATACTTGAACACGGGCAGCGCTTTGGTTCGGGTAGATCATTAAAATGTTTTACATGCATGGAGTATGATGTAACTACACTATAAATCCATACAGCAATCCATCATTTTGTTTATTAATGACTCTACAAATTTGTTTGTATTATAAGAAAAGATGTAACTACACTATAAATCCATATCAACAAATCCAATCATTTTTGTTTATTAATGACTCTACCAATTTGTTTCGTATTATTAAAGAAAGATGTAACTACACTATAAATCCATATCAACAAATCCAATCATTTTTGTTTATTAATGACTCTACCAATTTGTTTCGTATTGTTAAAGAAACACGTTGTTGATTTTCTTTGGTTGTAACTATCATGTTTGTGCCCGTGTTGAAAATGGCATCAGTTCTAGCACGGACCTTGACATACACCTCAGCTAACAACAAGAATAACGTTTTAAAACCCCGCCAGTGACAAAAATGTAACATCGAGACAGAAAAGATAGTATGGAACTCCGCATAAACTGTGCATTTATAGTTTGTTTTTAAAAAAAAAAAGTTATAAAGGTGATCATTTTCATCGAACGCCCTTGCAAAATCTAGAGCATATTTTCCGTAAAGTCTGTTATTGAGTAAGCTTGTCATTCACTGTTTAAGCTGCATTTTCATAAATGTGTGACACGTGTAGTGGGCATGATGGAATACACTGAAGAGCTGAAATGTGAATTTCAGAGAAAGAGACAGAGAGAGAGAGAGAGAGAGGAGAGAGAGAGAGAGAGAGAGACAGACAGAGACAGAGAGAGACAGAGACAGAGCGACAGAAACAGAGATAGAGACAGAGCGACAGACAGAACGACAGAGAAAGAGATAGAGCAGAGCGACAGAGACGAGACAGAGACAGAGAGAGATGGCATTATATAGATATTTCTGTGGGAACTTCACAGGGACAGAGGAAAAGATGAATGATCCGTGGAGTGACATAAATAAAAGGTAACCGATATGTGTTTATCTGAACATGGATCATATCCATATCACTATTTCTGTTTTCTACACTTAACACACTGGTCCTGGTCAGCTATTTCCCCCCCCCCCCCCCCCTTAAAAATAGTGCAAAAACATCGAGTAGTATGAAAATCAGAAGCGACACAAAGTCGAGTATACACGCTGTTTTATGAAAACCACACAGAGCACCATAATTACAATAATAATGTTGATTGTCACACCAAACCGCACTACACAGCTTTTTGCCATCTGTTCACGAATGCATACAAAGTTACACATACGCGGACGCATGGATACACGAGAACACTTTTACAAAAAATGTAATAGAAGGACATTCATATAGTGGGAAAGTGTGAACGGTTTCGAGTTTTATTTCGTTTTGTGTTTTTTTGACTTTTTAAAATCAAGCGTTTTAGATACAGACAGACCGATACAGAGAGAGACACACACACGCACGCGCGCACACACACACACACAATACACATGCACACATATACCTACACACACACACTCATTCACACACACACTCTCTTTCTACCCTGCGTGAGCACACTTATTCATAACAGGAAATACAAAAAAAAAAAAAAAAAAAAGAAATGGTGGGATGGGTGGGATGAGTCAATACATGTAGTTCAATACTGCTATTTTAGTCCTTTAGTCTGTTTCATCCACATGTGTCGAAAGCTTCACCAAAATCTGGAGGACACGGCCGTGCCGGAATGGTAGAAAGAGGCAGCCAACAAGTTTGTGTCTCCTCAGGATCACACTAGTGGACTGAGCGAACGAGTGACTGACATGACGATCGAGCGGTCGATACATTACGTGACGTTTTCCAAAAGGAGATTTGAACACAAACACCAGACACACGCAAGTCTGGGAGTCGAACTTCTCTGAGTCTCTGAGATAACACTCCCGATTTTCAGCGTGACGACCCCCCACCCCACCCTACCGCCACCACCACCACCCGATCTATACTTCCCCCTCAACACCCTTATACAGGTTTTTGTCCTCCGGCCCCGTAAGTTCTACAGGTCGCCTATCAAGGACGTCTTATTGTTGTCGCAGGAGCCGAAACTGGTTTCACGAAACCGGTGTAACGAGTTCCCGTTCCGGCGATTGAGATTGGAGTCACTGACACGAGTGGCCGGCTCCAGTCTGAGGAGAGATTCC
>CM060312.1:14678065-14705565 GCA_030674185.1 Monoplex corrugatus
GTTCTTGAATGTTATAAAGAACCAATACTGTTGTACGGATGCGAGGCGTGGACAGTCAATAAACAAAGCCAGAACAAGATTGAGGCAGCCGAGATGTGGTTTCTAAGAAGAATGTTGAGGGTTCCATGGACAGCAAAGAAAACAAACGTGACAGTCTTGATGGAGGCAGACACAAGTAGATCTCTCATAAGGAAGATTAGGAAAAGACAGGCAACATTTATAGGCCATTTTATGAGGAAGGGGGATTTGGAGCCCTGGTCACAACGAGAAAGCTGGAGGGAAAGAGAGCACCGGGTAGACCCAGGGAGAAAATGCTGGACAGACTTGCAGAGTGGCTGGGGACGAGGAGGGTGGGGGAGATGTCAGGGGCAACGAGAGATAGAGGCAGATGGAAGTCCATGATCGCCAACACCATGCGGCAGGGCACCTGATGATGATGATGATGACTGTAACCCTGATATCATGTCTCTGTGGTATTGACATAATGCCGCTCATTCCAGCTCCACATCGCACCACCAATTCAAGTTTATTCACTTGAAGTCCCAGTGCCAGTTGGCCCATGGGAGGCAGAGATGTCCAACCACTATGGAACCATCAACCAGTGGAGACCTTGCACAGTTGCTGGACCAGTTTGGAATATAATGCTTTCTGTGAGTTCCTTTAACTTTAGAGGTATGAGAATATTAGATCGATGCTATTGTTTCACATCATTGTTATATCATAATCATCACCGTATTCATTCATTCATTCCATCATTCATTCATTCATTCATTCATTCATTCATTCATTCATTCATTCATTCATCAGTTTCATTTATTCATTCATTCATTCATCCATTCATTCTTCTTCTCCTTATTCTTCTTCTTTATTACTACTACTGTTATGCTCCCCCCTCCTCCTCAGATGATGAGGATTACTATCATCATCATCATTTATCATCATCGTCGTGGGCGTCGTCGTCGTCGTCGTCATCATCGTCATCGTCGTCGTCGTCGTCATCATCATCGTCGTCATCATCATCATCATCATCATCATCATCATCATCATCATCATCATCATCACTGTTGTACTTTTTGTTGCTGTTGTTGTTGTTTCTTTTTCTGTCGCCTTCTTCATATGCAGACTGGCATCCGATTCCGACACAGTCAATGGACAAAGGGTTCCTACAGAATCTTCGTTAATTATTACCTGGCAATCTTCATGGGACCTTCGTCAGATAATCAGACGCTGATCCTATTAGTGAACCATATTAATTATTGCCTAAATCGTTCTTCTTGTTCTTGTTCTTCCTCTTCTTCTGCTTCTTCTTCTTCTTCTTCTGCTCATTACCATCGTCCTCGTCATCAGCATCATCGCGCTGTCGTCACGTTGTCGTCGTCGACGCCGTCATTGTCATTGTTATTCTTTCGCTGTTTTTTTTTTTAAAGTCTAGCTGATTTAAGACAATTATCTTGTATTTTTAGCATCATCATCGTCATAATCATCAATATTGTCATCATTCTTATCATATGATTACTTTAATATGAATAGGATTGTTATCATTATTATCATTATCATTACTGCTTGTATTTTTAGCATCATCATCGTCATAATCATCAATATTGTCATCATTCTTATCATATGATTACTTTAATATAAATAGGATTGTTATCATTATTATCATTATCATTACTGTTATCATAACATTGTTTTCATCATCATCATCATCATCATTCTTATTCTTATCATCATCATTATCATCATCATCATCATCATCATACATTTCTTCTTCTCACTATCATCATCATTATTAATGTTACTATTATTATTTTTGTTACTGTTTTTATTATTGTCTTTGCTTTCCCTCTTCTTCCTGTTTTTTTTTTTTTCTTTCATTCATACGTTTTGGTATCAGGGTTACCTGTCAGTCCATTCGCCGATACGTTTGTACTGGAAAGTCCCATCCGGTGTCTTTTGGTACTGGTAGATGTCGTAGCGACCGAGCCCATCGCCATTATCGTTGAACATCACTGACTCCCCACCTATACCTGAATCCATCACAATCACAGCGTGAGGTTGTAATTGGAACGAAAACAAAAATGAGAAGAGAGAAAGGGGAGAAGACAGAAAGGGAGACAAGGGAGAGAGAGAGGCACACAGAGTGAGAGAGAGAGAGAGAGGAAGAGAGAGAGAGAGAGAGAGGAGAGAGAGAGAGAGAGAGCACAGAGAGAAGAGAAAGAAATGAGAGAGAAAGATACAGAGAGACAGAGAAAGAAAATAGAGAGACAGAAGAAGAAGAGACAGAGAGAGAGAAAGAGAAGAGAGACAGAGAAGAGAGACGACAGACAGAAAAAAGAAGAGACAGAGAGAGAGAAAAGACAAGAAAAAGAGAAGAGAAAGAGACTGACAGACAAAAGACAGACAGAGACAGACGGAAGACAACTGACAGAGAGGGGAGGGGCGGGGGGGCAGCAGAAATAGCTAGATTTACAAAGTACGAAGTAAGCCTACACAAGCTATGTCTCATTTGATAACATCTGCATAATTACCCAAAAGGGGCACATTTCGATGAAGATAAAAAAACCAAAAAAACCAGAACAAGATGAAAGAGACGAAGAAGAAGAAGAAGAAGACGCAGAATAACAGCCCCCCTCCTCCTCCTGAAAGATTGCTACTGTTACTGTTATTTTTGTTTAAAGCCCAGCCGACTGCGTAGGGCCACATCTGGGCTATAACCGTTTCAAGACATATACAGTACTTCAAAAAAAAAAATTAAATACACGTATCAATACATTACATCTTACCAACAAATGCCTATCAATTAACATCAGGAAAAGAGTTCTTGAATGTTATATAGAACCAATACTGTTGTACGGATGTGAGGCGTGGTCAGTCAACAAGCAAAGCCAGAGCAAGATTGAGGCAGCCGAGATGTGGTTTCTAAGAAGTATGTTGAGAGTTCCATGGACAGCAAAGAAAACAAATGAGACAGTCTTGATGGAGGCAGACACAAGTAGATCACTCATAAGGAAGATTAGGAAAAGACAGGCAACATTTATACGCCATTTTATGAGGAAGGGGGATTTGGAGCACTTGGTCACAACAGGAAAGCTGAAGGGAAAGAGAGCACCAGGTAGACCCAGGGAAAGAATGCTGGACGGACTTGCAGAGTGGCTGGGGACGAGGGGGGTGGGAGAGATGCTAGGGGCAACGAGAAATAGAGACGGATGGAAGTCCATGATCGCCAATCGCCATGCGGCAGGGCACCTGATGATGATGATGATGATGATCAATACATTCGTACACATAATCCAAGGAGATGCCCCTGCCGTTGACCACTCTGTCTAATTTATCGCACATGAGATTTGTTTAAAAAGAACATACCGAATACAAATCTGAAAATACTAAGGACATCAAAACCTACATAAATGCGGGCTTATATTACCTAAAATCGCTTCTGCAAATCTCATTTACCTAAAGCAAAAAATGCATTTAATACATGTACCCAATTATCAATCCTAAAAGAAAGCACGTAGGACTTTATCGAAAACATACAGGTGAATGGACCAGCAGGGCAGAAAATGATAGGAAGAAACGACAGAAAGCAAAGGAGGAAGAAAGAAACAAAGAGAGTGACAGAAAAGAGGAAATTTCTAGCACAGAATTTGCAGAAGGTGGGGGATACTATTCATACTGAAAGAACCCCCAGGCATCCCCACGGGAACTCTGAGGAACGAAGGGAATTGGTCGTCGTTAGATGTTCCCAGAGCACAAGTCTTGGCACAGTGATGTGGAGACTGTGTTGTTACTCAGACAGCATGTTCTCCCTGTCCACCACTCTGACCTGATCCTGGGGTAAGACCAACGCCAACACAGCTCGAAAAGAGAGTCGCACGGTTTTTTTTTTGTTTAACCCTTTTGACTCCCGCACCTTATCCACCAAATGCAAAAACTTAACCTTTTGACTCCTGCAGGAAACTGGTGGATAGGGTGAGGGAGTCAAAGGGTTAAGTTTTACTTTGTAATGATATCTTTTATGAGGAAAAGGGAATTAAACCACCTGGTCACAACAGGAAAGCTGGAGTGAAAGAGAACACGAGGTAGACCCAGGGAGAAAATATTGGACGAACTTGCCGGGTGGCTGAAGACAGAGAGGGTGGGGTTGGATATGTACTTGCAGCGACAAGGGATAGATTCGTATGGAGGGCCCTCATCACCAACGCCATGCGGCAGGGCACGTGATGATGAGCACGGTTGACAATGCACAGTGCTGGTGGACAGGGTGCGGGGAGCCGGAGTCAAAGGGTTGAGAATTAAAGAAGATAAAAGGCGTACCGATGAAGGAGACGTTCCTGATGTACCCGAGGAATGACTCCCCGGTCATGTTACGCAGATGTGGACAGCGGGCAAAACCGTTCGGACAGTGGTCAGCCAGGCTGTCGTGGACAGCGTGGGCCAGGGACAGCACAGCGTCCATCACAAACTGCACCAGGCCCTCCTGCTTGTAGCCCGTCATGTCCCGAAGATTCTCGTTACCTGCAAAATAATGGAATCGTTCAAGCATCACAGAGCGTTTCTCGATGGTGCTGTTTAGTGTGTATCAAACAACTTTCGCCTGAACAAGTCGTTGGATGGAATCATGCAACAGAGTCCATCCTCAAACACAGAAGGTGGATTTGAACTCCCAACTATTTACAGGACAGTTGTCACTTACGTATCACAGGAAACAGATTTAGTGGCTTATTCAAGCCTTAGTGGTGAAGATTTGCCAAGTGACAGCGAGGCTTATGCGTGTTAGACTGATTCATTATTTTAAGGAACATGCCGTTATATCTGGCTGTTTTCACAAGTCAAAGAAAGACGGAGATTTGGAACAAACAAGCTATATCGAAAAGCCATGAGATTTGCACCCCCCACCCCCCAAAAAAAAATGTAGGCTAGGTAGGACCTCAGAACCCGGCCAGCTCATAGGTTTATATGCAGGCTTAAGGCTTGTACCATGATCACCATACAAATGGCACCTGTGACGTTAGTGCATATGGAATTCGTTCCGAGCCCGAAGGGGCCATCATAAGAAACTGAAACTAAAACTGAAACATTAGCTTGTGGTCCATCGTGAGACATTTGTCGAGAGGAATGTTCTTTTCGCGGCAGAATATATCCTCCTTTTGACAGTGGCCACACAGTTGAAATAACAAGTTTTTCCTATGACCTGAGTTGTCGTTGGTGAGCATGCTAACATGGACATACGCTTCTCTCCAAGCAATAATTACGAAGCACTTACTTGCCTATCCTATCCATTCGCCCTCGCTACGTTATCTTCTTTATTTCCAAAGAGAGATGTTTCAATTTACTGCTGTTCCGATTGGACAGGTGTATTCAAGCTAGTATACGAACGTGGTCACCAGACCACCCGACACCACTTTCTATCGTTATTAACTTCAGCATTCCAAATCATGCGTTCCAGTATACACGCCGTTCTGTCCCGTGGGGACACACTAATATCTATCTGGTCTTGGTTCAAGCTAAACCTTTCCTGCACTCTTTCTACTAACATTAATCAAAGGACATAACTCTTGAGAATTATCTCCCATGTAGTACTTCTCAAATCTAACACAGTTTGCGCTACCCATTCAGCTAGCATAGAAGCAGATACAAAGTAAAAAAAAACAGTAAGCTCAGAACACTCCTCAAAAAAAAAGAGCGCCCAAGCCTACCTCTATACTCTGCAACTACCCTACACACAACTAAGAGAGAGGAGAGAAATACATACAACATATTGGTCTTATGTTCAAGATTGACATAGTCTTTTATTCTTGAATTGACCAAACACACACACATAGACAAGACAGAACATATACAGGGTTGCTTCCAAGGCATATAGGTAATACCAAAGAAATAAGAGGGAAGCAGGGAGAATTTTTATAATATTAATCAAAGGACATAACTCTTGAGAATTATCTTCCATGTAGTACTTCTCAAATCTAACACAGTTTGCGCTACCCATTCAGCTAGCATACATGTAAAGCAGATACAAAGTACAAAAAACAGTAAGCTCAGAACACTCCTCAAAAAAGGAGCGCCCAAGCCTACCTTTATACTCTGCAACTACTCTACACACAACTACGAGAGAGGAGAGAAATAGATACAACATATTGGTCTTATGTTCAAGATTGACATAGTCTTTTATTCTTGAACTGACCAAACACACACACATAGACAAGACAGAACATATAACGCTTCAATCATCATCAACTGCCTTGCCACATGGCGTTGGCGATCATGGCCTTCCATCTGTTTCTAACGCTTTACCTTTACAAAAGCTACATATGTGTGCTGCTGTTGCCAAATGTGAATCAACATGAAGGGTACAGGATCGGCTTAGAAAGGTCCTGCAAAGAGATTTCTTATTTGTACCGTTGTACTTATTTGATTGACAAATTTGTTGTCTGAAGGATAACATGTTTTTCGATATATCAAGTTGTGTGTATTTTGTACTGAGCTCTGGTATAGCTGCCGTCCTTCACTACTGTTGTCTTTCTGATTTCTGAAGATACTTTTTTATTATGTTTTTTTTTAGGATCATGGCACTCAGGGAAATTATCTTTGTGCTCACCTTTTTTCCCGTCCCATATTCTACGTCACCTTAATGGCCACAGACGCTGGAACAGTTTTTTACGATGTGATGATGATGATGTCGATGAGGATGATAATCATGATGCTGTGGAGTTCCATCTAGGATTGAGGCTGCCTGACAAGGCTGTATTCTACGCTTACTATCATAATGTATCCATGGCGTCAACTAGGCGCGAGAGATACAGACACCTCCGGTGCTGATCAGAAGATTTGAGCAACACTTTCAATGACCCATACGTGAAGTGGATGAGACTCGACTGTGTGGTCACAGTCTTCCCAATGAACCCATAGCACGCCCACGTCTGGGTAGGAGGAGCTGGTTTAGAGCCGGAAAATCACACAATGATTATTGAAAGAACTGACGGGGATTCAAACCCACAACTTTACAGTCGGTAATCCGTTGCTTTAACCACTACACCAAGGTGACTGGTTTATTTTTGAAGATACTTCTACACACATTTTCCGAATGACTGGTTATCTTCTTGTCTTTGTGTCAGAATGACTTTGCAAATATGACATCAGACTTATTCTACGCCATATATATTTACAACTCAGTCAGAGGTCAAGAAGGCAACATTTGGCGCTGATTTAAATATTTCTGTGTACGACTGTATCGATTACGAAAATGATCATCTGTCTTCGATGAGAAGAAAGATGAAGTCGATAGTGACGACAAGACTGTTGTCGACACTGGTTGACATTTGATCAGAACACTAGGGTCTGTGCCATCATAGGAATGACCACATCATTGATAAGTAACTTGTCGCATGACTTACAGTCGATGTATACTGGGCCCGAAATGTCAGTGTTGGTATACGATGTTGGCCGACGGATGGTCGATGGCCTTTTACTATGAAAAGAAACAAGAAGAGTTGGCCGATGTCTGGTCTGGGTGTTCCTGTATATGGCGAATGACATTTTATTTTTCATCATCATCAGGTGCCCTGCCGCATGGCGTTGGCGACCATGGACTTCCAACCATCTCTATCTCTCGTTGCCCCCAGCATCTCCCCCACCCTCCTCATCCACAGCCACTCTGCAAATCCGTCCAGCATTCTCTCCCTGGGTCTACCCGGTGCTCTCTTTCCCTCCAGCTTTCCCGTTGTGACCAGGTGCTCCAAATCCCCCTTCCTCTAAAATGGCCTATAAATGTTGCTTGTCTTTTCCTGATCTTCCTTATGAGTGATCTACTTGTGTCTGCCTCCATCAAGACTGTCTCGTTTGTTTTCTTTGCTGTCCATGGAACTCTCAGCATTCTTCTGAGAAAGCACATCTCTGCTGTCTCAATCTTATTCTTGCTTTGCTTGCTGACTGTCCACGCCTCGCATCCTACAACAGTATTGGTTCTATATAACATTGAAGGACTCATTTTCTTTTTATGAGAACAAAACAAAACAACTCCCACCTCCTTCAACACCACCACCGAAAACATACAAAATACACGTTAGTTCAATGTCATAAACAAGACACAAACAGTCATCCATTTCTTTCTTTGTTTTTTTCTTTCATCTTGTTTTAAGCATACGTTTATTAATAAGACGTTGATGTTCCGTTCTGTTATGATTTTGTATTTGAATCATTTGAACGGCAGCAGTTTTTTTTTCAGTATATGTCTTATTTCAAAGTTCAATCGTCAACAGGACAACAGTTATGTTCTTTACAGCTCTATATTGTTCAGGTCTGGTCTCTTATAGTTCAAGTTTGTTCTGTTTTGTCCTCTTCTTTACAACTCTGTTTTGTTCTGTTCTGGTCTGTTATTAACAGGTCTACTTTGTTGTGTTCTGTTCTCTTCTTTACAGTTCACATCATCATCATCATCAGGTGCCCTGCCGCATGGCGTTGGCGACCATGGACTTTTATCCATCTCTATCTCTCGTTGCCCCTAGCATCTCCCCCACCCTCCTCATCCCCAGCCACTCTGCAAGTCTGTCCAGCATTCTCTCCCTGGGTCTACCTGGTGGTCTCTTTCCCTCCAGCTTTCCCGTTGTGACCAGGTGCTCCAATCCCCCTTCCTGATAAAATGGCCTATAAATGTTGCCTGTCTTTTCCTAATCTTCCTTATGAGTGATCTACTTGTGTCTTTTACAGTTCTACTTTGTTCTATTCTGTTGTCTTCTTTACAGCCCGATTTTGTTCTGGTATTGTGCGTACTATTACACAGTGGTACCGACTTGTTACTGTGAATATTTTGGTTTACTTTTTCTAACGCTGTTTGAAAACAAATATTTGCAGTTGCATCTCTCTCTCTCTCCCTCTCTCTCTCCCTCTCTCTCTCCCTCTCTCTCTTTTCTCTTTCTCTCTCTCTTTCTCTCCCTCTCTCTTTCTCACTCTCTCTCTCCCTGTTCTCCCAATATGTGTGAGAGCAATCGCGTATGTGTGCGTTTCAATGCATGTGTTTGGTGCCAGTATAATGGTCTGGTGCCAGTGTAATGGCAACATGATTTGTTTTAATCTTGTTGCAAAAGTCTCTGGTTTTCCAGGCTTACCCGGAAAATGTGAGTTTTTAAATGAATATTTGTGATTATTTTTTGTTTAACAGCACTAAACAGTAATTACAGGATTCGTCGTCGTCATCGTCGTCATCATCATCATCATCATCGTCATCATTATCATCATCATTGCAGTAGTAGCGGTTTTTTGTGTGTTTTTGTTTTTTACTTCGGTATGTTGTTCTTGTGATTTGAAACTATTATTGTAACAAAGCATTATCATTCTTAGTATTCTTGTTGTTGTTGTTAATTTTACTATTACTCTTCTTCTTTGTGTTTCTTCTTATTGTTACAAGTATTACTATGGACAGTACTACTTCTTATGCGTACATACCAGTGCATTTTCTCTTGATTCTACTGCCTTTCACACTGCAGTTGAATGTAGCCTCCCAGAACTCAGGAAACCAGGGGTTGCGTTTATTGTTGTTCAAAGTCAGGTTAAGAAAATAGTCGTCAAAAGCTGCAACAATAATGTGATAAATGAATACAACGATAAACATATTCAGTGCAGTTAAATTCAATATAATGACACTTTACTAATCCTTCAAATGAAATTATAAATCTGCCCAAAGACATGACATAACACATACAAGAACCAGAAAAGAAAAACACGAAAGAAGAATAAGAACGCGTATTTAAAACAACAAGACAAGACAGGCACAAATTTTCGGCCAACTGGCCTTTGTCAAGCGTAAGATCACAAACAAACACCAGATACAAGAAAAACAAATCACAAACAAACAAACACCAGATACAAAATTTGTTGTATATGGTGTTTGTTTGTTTGTGATCTTACGCTTGACAAAGGCCAGTTGGCCGAAAATTTGAGCCTGTCTGGTCTTGTTATATTAAATACGTGTTCTTATTCTTCTTTTGTTATTTTTCTGGTTCCTGTTTGCTTGAACGCGGGCAGTCACACTTGTTTTGGATTTCATAATACATATAAATCATAGTACAGTTCAAATCATATATAAGAACATCATGATAAATGCTTTAGCCTTACTTATCCTGACCCGTTATTCTCTCACCCACACACGTACAAAAATAATCTGCACAAACACATGACATAACACAGACATATCACAGTACAGTTCAAATCACATAAACGAACATCACGATAAAGGCTTTAGCCTTATTCTACCCTGTTATTCTCTCACCCACACACGTACTCACCCTAGCCCTTCCCTTTACACACACACACACACACACCACACACACACACACACACACACATACACACACGATACACACACACACACTCGCACACACACACACACACAAACTCACACGGACGGACGCACACACACACACATACACACACACGCACACACACACACACACACACACACACACTCACACACGCACGCACACACACACGCACGCACGCACACACACGCACAACACACACACACACACACACACAAACTCACATTCACACACAAACATGCATGTTCGGTTGGATTTCTTCAACATCCACCTTTCCGTCACACATACCCTCCAATCACACATATACACGCACTCATACACAAGCGCAAGAAGACATATTCAAATCTACATAACTTCTTATGTGCTAAGTCTGCCAAACTGTCTTCTCTTGTCACTGTTAAAAACTACTACTGTACGTGAAACAATGTTCAATGTTTCATCATCATCATCATCAGGTGCCCTGCCGCATGGCGTTGGCGATCATGGACTTCCATCTGCCTCTATCTCTCGTTGCCCCTAGCATCTCCCCCACCCTCCTCGTCCCCAGCCACTCTGCAAGTCCGTCCAGCATTTTCTCCCTGGGTTTACCTGGTGCTCTCTTACCCTCCAACTTTCCCGTTGTGACCAGGTGCTCCAAATCCCCCTTCCCCATAAAATGGCCTATAAATGTTGCTTGTCTTTTCCTAATCTGCCTTATGAGTGATCTACTTGTGTCTGCCTCCATCAAGCTGTCTCGTTTGTTTTCTTTGCTATCCATGGAACTCTCAACATTCTTCAATTTTAGTGTTCACTAAATGTCCCAATTGGGGCGGAGAGGATAACAGCGACTAAATGAAAATCCCACAGGATTAACATACAACATGAAGCAAAAACAAAAACAAAAACAAACAACAACAACAACAAGAAGAACAAAAACCCCAGTCCAACAGAAAAAAAAACACATTTCAAATCGTCTCAGTAGGATTACTCAAATGTTAAGAAGATAACCATACAATCTGAGAAAATTTGATACATTTTGCTAATTTCAACTGATCTGTTTTCATTCCACAGATACAATTACACAATAATAATAATAATAGTAATTACAATATTTATATAGCGCAAAATCTTGATAGAAATCAAATCTAAGCGCTGAACATCGATCTGACTGACAGATATTCGAACGAGTTCAGATACGTTCTTTTCTTGACGTTTACCAGTCTGATTCAACAGCCGCTTTGATTGACTCGACTAAGACATTCTGGTCTAAAGGGATGTATTTTTGTTCCACACACTGACTGCCAGTTTGTTCGCTGTCCTGCTTGTTGTATAGTGCATCCAAAGGGTCTCGTGACACTCTGGATAACTTAATGGATATGCTCAACAATTCACGCTTTCATGGAAACAGGAGGCTGAAGCGCAAAATTTATATTTTTCGAGTTTTTAACTTATCTTACAATGTCAAAGTTCATAAATCGAAATGTAAAAACAACAACAACAAAACAAAAAACAAAAAAACAAAAACAAAAAAACCAGTCGCCGTAGTGTAGTGGTTAACGCAACGGATTACCGACTGGAAGGTTGTGGGTTCGATTCCCCATCAGTACCTCCAAAAATCATTGTGGGATTTTTCGGCTCTAACCGGCTTCTACCCAGAGTTGGGCGTGCTATGGGCTCATTGGGAAGACTGGAACCACACAGTCGAGTCTCATCCACTTCACGGATGCATCATTGAGGGTGTTGCTCAAATCTTCTGACCAACACCGCAGGTGTTTGTATCTCTCGGACCTGTTTGACGCCAGGATATATTATGATAGTAATCGTAGAGTACAACCCTGTCACGCAGTCTCAATCCTAGATGGAACTTCTTAGCATCATGATTATCATCCACATCGACATTATCATCATCGTATAATAAAAACTGTTTCAGTTTCTGTGGCCATTAAATTGGCGTAGAAAATGGGACGAATACAAAGGTGAGCTCAAAGGTGACCCCCCTGAGCGCAATGATCCTAAAACACACACACACACACACACACACACACACACACACACACACACACACACACACACACACAGAATTGATTTTTTAATTTCATACATTTTAGGCGTGTTTGAACTGTTCATTTTTAACGAGCGAAAATACTACATACGTACTTTGAAAAAAATATTAATGCATAGTCGCCTTTTATGGTGCTCTCACTAATGTTAAAATTGGTGATAAGATGTTAAAGACTCAAAATACAGAAAGATCTCGGTTGACCCAATTTTCATCCAGTACAATTATTTTTAGCCACTTCTACAATTGACCAGCTGCGTCTACAGCCTCCTTTTCTTATACTGGGTCATAAATAAATAAATAGATAAATCGACAGATAAACAAATAAATCAATAAATAGATAAATAAAATGAGAAAGGAAAAGTTCATGATCACCGTGTTATATTAACGATTTCCCCTTTCCCAAAGCAAATGACAAAATCAAAAACAAAAAACAACAACAACAACAACAAAAGAAAAGAAAAAAAATCTCACTGTGATAGGTAATGGCGCCGCATAAGGTTAAAAGCGTTACCGTTCTTGTTTTACATAACGTTTTGCATTGCATAATGTTATGTTGAAAAGTGGACTGTCTTATTCGAGCGGACCCAATCTTGACGTGTTATTAAGATAAAGTGAACATTACAATCAGGGTAAAGAGCTTTTTTATGTACATTGTTAAAACTTCTTAATGATCTTAGTGTGTCACCTGTATTTGATTTAGAAAATGCCACGTTCCTGAAAAATCTCTGTTCAAAAACCTTCCACCTTTCGGTCGCAATACAGAAACTCATTATAACTTATTATTCGTGACTTCCAATCAACCAGCACACACACACACACACACACACACACACACACACACACACACACACACACACACAACACAGACAGACACACACACACACACACACACACACACACACACACTAACACACACACACACACACACACACACACACACACACACACACACACACACCTGCAGGCACTCATTCACACACACACTCACACACAAGCAGCAAGTCTTCTACGATGGATGAAACCTTGGTGTCACATTTGGTTCACACACACACACACACACACACACACACACACACACACACACACACACACACACACACACAGAGTCACACACACACACACACACACAGAGTCACACACAAGCACGCACACATGTCCTCTATCTGGCTTAAAAAGAAATCACACTTTGCAAAACGGAAAGGAATTGAGAAAAAAAAATCACGCTGAAGCCACAGCACATAATCTAGTGAACACACACACACACACACACAGAGTTTATCCCGATTTGATCAGTTCAAATTAACGGAAGTTTCCATCACCTTGTAAATTCACACACCACGTTCTTCCTTTATTAGATCTGCACGCCCAAAATCCTAATCTTATTCCGAGGCAGAGTTAAATGTGTTTTTCATTTACGCGAAATTGCAGATAAAGTCAAGAAGTCGGTCAAATTTTCCTGCACCGCTAGTTTTAAATCGTACAACATTTAACACTGTTTTTTTTAATTTAATTTTATTTCATTTTATTTTATCTCATTTTATTGATTCTATTTTATTTAATTGTATTTCGTCTTATTTTCTTTTCTTTTCTTTTCCGGAAATCAGGTCTAAATTGTACGGCACCTAACACCATTTTTTCAGGTGAAGCTAGTTTTAAATCGTACGGCATTTAACACTGTTTTTTCTGGCAAGACAAGCTTCAAATTGTAGGCCACCTAACACCATTTTTCAGGTGAAGCTCGTTTTAAAATCGCACGGTATTTAACATTGTTTTTTTCTGGCAAGACAAGCTTCAAATTGTAGGACACCTAACACCATTTTTCAGGTGAAGCTGGTTTCAAATCGTACGGCATTTAATACTGCTTTTTGTGGCAAAACAAGCTTCAAATTGTAGGACACCTAACACCATTTTTCAGGTGAAGCTGGTTTCAAATCGTACGGCATTTAATACTGCTTTTTGTGGCAAAACAAGCTTCAAATTGTAGGACACCTAACACCATTTTTCAGGTGAAGCTGGTTTCAAATCGTACGGCATTTAATACTGCTTTTTGTGGCAAAACAAACTTCAAATTGTACGGTACCTTACACTGTTTTCAGGTAAAGCTAGTTTCACATCGTACGGCATTTAACACTGTTTTCCCCAGCAAACCTAGCTTCAAATCGTAGATCACTTAACACTGTTTTCCCAGTAAAGCTAGTTTTACATCGTACGGCATTTAACACTGTTTTCCCCAGCAAACTTAGCTTCAAATCATAGATCACTTAACACTGTTTTCCCCACAAAGCTCAAATCAAATCGCACGGCATTTAACATCTTTTTCCAGCCAAGCTAGTGTCAGCTCATATAGCACTTAACTCTTTCGCTCCCGCACCCTATCCACCAACATCCTGCATTGTCAACCATGCTAGCAAAGATCACAAACAAACACCAGATACAAGAAAAACAAATCACAAACAAACAAACAAACACCAGATACAAAATTTGTTGTATATGGTGTTTGTTTGTTTGTGATCTTACGCTTGACAAAGGCCAGTTGGCCGAAAATTTGAGCCTGTCTTGTCTTGTTATATTAAATACGTGTTCTTATTCTTCTTTTGTTATTTTTCTGGTTCCTGTTTGCTTGAACGCGGGCAGTCACACTTGTTTTGGATTTCATAACACATATAAATTATAGTACAGTTCAAATCATATATAAGAACATCATGATAAATGCTTTAGCCTTACTTATCCTGACCCGTTATTCTCTCACCCACACACGTACAAAAATAATCTGCACAAACACATGACATAACACAGACACAACACAGTACAGTTCAAATCACATAAACGAACATCACGATAAAGGCTTTAGCCTTATTCTACCCTGTTATTCTCTCACCCACACACGTACTCACCTTAGCCCTTCCCTTTACACACACACACACACACACACACACACACACACACACACACACACACACACACGACACACACACACACACACATACACACGACACACACACACACACTCGCACACACACACACACACACACAAACTCACACGGACGGACGCACACACACACACATACACACACACGCACACACACACACACACACACACTCACACACGCACGCACACACACACGCACGCACGCACACACACACACACACACAAACTCACACACAAACATGCATGTCCGGTTGGATTTCTTCAACATCCACCTTTCCGTCACACATGCCCTCCAATCACACATATACACGCACTCATACACAAGCGCAAGAAGACATATTCAAATCTACATAACTTCTTATGTGCTAAGTCTGCCAAACTCTCTTCTCTTGTCACTGTTAAAAACTACCACTGTACGTGAAACAATGTTCAATGTTTCATCATCATCATCATCAGGTGCCCTGCCGCATGGCGTTGGCGATCATGGACTTCCATCTGCCTCTATCTCTCGTTGCCCCTAGCATCTCCCCCACCCTCCTCGTCCCCAGCCACTCTGCAAGTCCGTCCAGCATTTTCTCCCTGGGTTTACCTGGTGCTCTCTTACCCTCCAGCTTTCCCGTTGTGACCAGGTGCTCCAAATCCCCCTTCCCCATAAAATGGCCTATAAATGTTGCCTGTCTTTTCCTAATCTTCCTTATGAGTGATCTACTTGTGTCTGCCTCCATCAAGACTGTCTCGTTTGTTTTCTTTGCTGTCCATGGAACTCTCAACATTCTTCAATGTTTAGTGTTCACTAAATGTCCCAATTGGGGCGGAGAGGATAACAGCGACTAAATGAAAATCCCACAGGATTAACATACAACATGAAGCAAAAACAAAAACAAAAACAAACAACAACAACAACAACAACAAGAACAAAAACCCCAGTCCAACAGAAAAAAAAAAGCACATTTCAAATCGTCTCAGTAGGATTACTCAAATGTTAAGAAGAATAACCATACAATCTGAGAAAATTTGATACATTTTGCTAATTTCAACTGATCTGTTTTCATTCCACAGATACAATTACACAATAATAATAATAATAATAATTACAATATTTATATAGCGCAAAATCTTGATAGAAATCAAATCTAAGCGCTGAACATCGATCTGACTGACAGATAATCGAACGAGTTCAGATACGTTCTTTTCTTGACGTTTACCAGTCTGATTCAACAGCCGCTTTGATTCATTCGACTAAGAAATTCTGGTCTAAATGGATGTATTTTTGTTCTACACAATGACTGCCAGTTTGTTCGCTGTCCTGCTTGTTGTATAGTGCATCCAAAGGGTCTCGTGACACTCTGGATAACTTAATGGATATGCTCAACAATTCACGCTTTCATGGAAACAAGAGGCTGAAGCGCAAAATTTATATTTTTCGAGTTTTTAACTTATCTTACAATGTCAAAGTTCATAAATCGAAATGTAAAAACAACAACAACAAAACAAAAAACAAAAAAACAAAAACAAAAAAACCAGTCGCCGTAGTGTAGTGGTTAACGCAACGGACTACCGACTGGAAGGTTGTGGGTTCGATTCCCCATCAGTACCTCCAAAAATCATTGTGGGATTTTTCGGCTCTAACCGGCTTCTACCCAGAGTTGGGCGTGCTATGGGCTCATTGGGAAGACTGGAACCACACAGTCGAGTCTCATCCACTTCACGGATGCATCATTGAGGGTGTTGCTCAAATTTTCTGACCAACACCGCAGGTGTTTGTATCTCTCGGACCTGTTTGACGCCAGGATATATTATGATAGTAATCGTAGAGTACAACCCTGTCACGCAGTCTCAATCCTAGATGGAACTCCATAGCATCATGATTATCATCCACATCGACATCATCATCATCGCATAATAAAAACTGTTTCAGTTTCTGTGGCCATTAAATTCGCGTAGAAAATGGGACGAATACAAAGGTGAGCTCAAAGGTGACCCCCCTGATCGCAATGATCCTAACACACACACACACACACACACACACAGAATTGACTTTTTTAATTTCATACATTTTAGGCGTGTTTGAACTGTTCATTTTTAACGAGGGAAAATACTACATACGTAATTTGAAAACAATAACAACGCATAGTCGCCTTTTATGGTGCTTTCACTATTATGTTAAAATTGGTGATAATATGTTAAAGACTCAAAATACAGAAAGATCTCGGTTGACCCAATTTTCATCCAGTACAATTATTTTTAGCCACTTCTACAATTGACCAGCTGCGTCTACAGCCTCCTTTTCTTATACTGGGTCATAAATAAATAAATAGATAAATCGACAGATAAACAAATAAATCAATAAATAGATAAATAAAATGAGAAAGGAAAAGTTCATGATCACCGTGTTATATTAACGATTTCCCCTTTCCCAAAGCAAATGACAAAATCAAAAACAAAAAACAACAACAACAACAACAAAAGAAAAGAAAAAAAATCTCAGTGTGATAGGTAATGGCGCCGCATAAGGTTAAAAGCGTTACCGTTCTTGTTTTACATAACGTTTTGCATTGCATAATGTTATGTTGAAAAGTGGACTGTCTTATTCGAACGGACCCAATCTTGACGTGTTATTAAGATAAAGTGAACATTACAATCAGGGTAAAGAGCTTTTTTATGTACATTGTTAAAACTTCTTAATGATCTTAGTGTGTCACCTGTATTTGATTTAGAAAATGCCACGTTCCTGAAAAATCTCTGTTCAAAAACCTTCCACCTTTCGGTCGCAATACAGAAACTCATTATAACTTATTATTCGTGACTTCCAATCAACCAGCACACACACACACACACACACACACACACACACACACACACACACACACACACACACACACACACACAGACAGACACACACACACACACACACACACACACACACACACACTAACACACACACACACACACACACACACACACACACACACACACCTGCAGGCACTCATTCACACACACACTCACACACAAGCAGCAAGTCTTCTACGATGGATGAAACCTTGGTGTCACATTTGGTTCACACACACACACACACACACACACACACACACACACACACACACACACACACACACTAACACACACACACACACACACACACACACACACACACACACACACACACACACACACACACACCTGCAGGCACTCATTCACACACACACTCACACACAAGCAGCAAGTCTTCTACGATGGATGAAACCTTGGTGTCACATTTGGTTCACACACACACACACACACACACACACACACACACACACACACACACACACACACACACACACACACACACACACACAGAGTCACACACACACACACACACACAGAGTCACACACACACACACACACACACACAGAGTCACACACACACACACACACACACAGAGTCACACACACACACACACACAGAGTCACACACAAGCACGCACACATGTCCTCTATCTGGCTTAAAAAGAAATCACACTTTGCAAAACGGAAAGGAATTGAGAAAAAAAAATCACGCTGAAGCCACAGCACATAATCTAGTGAACACACACACACACACACACAGAGTTTATCCCGATTTGATCAGTTCAAATTAACGGAAGTTTCCATCACCTTGTAAATTCACACACCACGTTCTTCCTTTATTAGATCTGCACGCCCAAAATCCTAATCTTATTCCGAGGCAGAGTTAAATGTGTTTTTCATTTACGCGAAATTGCAGATAAAGTCAAGAAGTCGGTCAAATTTTCCTGCACCGCTAGTTTTAAATCGTACAACATTTAACACTGTTTTTTTTAATTTAATTTTATTTCATTTTATTTTATCTCATTTTATTGATTCTATTTTATTTAATTGTATTTCGTCTTATTTTCTTTTCTTTTCTTTTCCGGAAATCAGGTCTAAATTGTACGGCACCTAACACCATTTTTTCAGGTGAAGCTAGTTTTAAATCGTACGGCATTTAACACTGTTTTTTCTGGCAAGACAAGCTTCAAATTGTAGGCCACCTAACACCATTTTTCAGGTGAAGCTCGTTTTAAAATCGCACGGTATTTAACATTGTTTTTTTCTGGCAAGACAAGCTTCAAATTGTAGGACACCTAACACCATTTTTCAGGTGAAGCTGGTTTCAAATCGTACGGCATTTAATACTGCTTTTTGTGGCAAAACAAGCTTCAAATTGTAGGACACCTAACACCATTTTTCAGGTGAAGCTGGTTTCAAATCGTACGGCATTTAATACTGCTTTTTGTGGCAAAACAAGCTTCAAATTGTAGGACACCTAACACCATTTTTCAGGTGAAGCTGGTTTCAAATCGTACGGCATTTAATACTGCTTTTTGTGGCAAAACAAACTTCAAATTGTACGGTACCTTACACTGTTTTCAGGTAAAGCTAGTTTCACATCGTACGGCATTTAACACTGTTTTCCCCAGCAAACCTAGCTTCAAATCGTAGATCACTTAACACTGTTTTCCCAGTAAAGCTAGTTTTACATCGTACGGCATTTAACACTGTTTTCCCCAGCAAACTTAGCTTCAAATCATAGATCACTTAACACTGTTTTCCCCACAAAGCTCAAATCAAATCGCACGGCATTTAACATCTTTTTCCAGCCAAGCTAGTGTCAGCTCATATAGCACTTAACTCTTTCGCTCCCGCACCCTATCCACCAACATCCTGCATTGTCAACCATGCTAGCAAAGCAAAAACTTAACTCTTGGACTCCCTCACCCTTTCCACCAGCAGTCTAACATATAACGCTTCGATCATCATCAACTGCCTTGCCACATGGCGTTGGCGATCATGGCCTTCCATCTGTTTCTAACGCTTTACCTTTACAAAAGCTACATATGTGTGCTGCTGTTGCCAAATGTGAATCAACATGAAGGGTACAGGATCGGCTTAGAAAGGTCCTGCAAAGAGATTTCTTATCTGTACCGTTGTACTTATTTGATTGACAAATTTGTTATCTGAAGGATAACATGTTTTTCGATCTATCAAGTTGTGTGTATTTTGTACTGAGCTCTGGTATAGCTGTCGTCCTTCACTACTGTTGTCTTTCTGATTTCTGAAGATACTTAGTGCATAGGGTGCGGGAGTCAAAGGGTTAAATTGTTGTCTTTTTTTTGTCTCCGTTGGGAGATTAAAATTTAATCTTCCAGCGGTCTTAATCTTCTGCTCGTGGTTTTAGATTCAATGATGCACGTATCTTCCTGCCGTGCATTTGTTACTTCATTTCTTTAAGTCTTTCACGAAAACTGACCTTCAGTGGATAGCGATAAGCACTTGGTGGCAACGCAAACGTATCAGAACAATAAGACAAAAGATTTTGAACTTTATTGAAAAGTCCTATTCTTCATCATCATCATCATCATCATGTGTCGTGGAGTTGACGATCATGGCCCTCTATACGAATCTATCTATCCCTTGTCGCTGCAAGTACATCTCCCACTCTCTCTCTCTCTGTGTCCTCAGCCACCCTGCAAGTCCGTCCAATATTTAATCCCTGGGTCTATCTGGTGTTCTCTTTCCCTTCCGGCTTTCCTGCTGTGTGTTATTCATGTTTCGGCTTATTTCAAGTTTATATACAATCATCTGGATTACTATAACGTCTGGTGCATTTACTCAAAATCTCTATAAAGCAAAACCTGTTCTTAGAAGTACGAACACACAACACACACACAACAACACACACACACACACACACACACACACACACACACACACACACACACACACACACACACACACACACACTTAAAGTCAGTAGTTTTTATGTCGTTTCTATTTCTTGTCGACGATAGTACGATCTTGTTACTTCAATCATATGGGCGAAGCTTCTTGGTAAAATCTTCATGACAAGCCAGTTTTCATCTCTCTGATTCCTACTACTGCAAATCTGTGGGACATTATGGAAACCTGGACCCTCTGGCAAAAGTATTACCTAGAAGATGAAACAGACTGGTGAAATCTGGAATTTTTGGCTTACGTCGCAAGGGAGAAACAAAAGAAGTATTCAATGCAAATACCATGACAGTCATTAGTGCTTGGACCAAAAAATGTGGTTGAGATACGTTTTGTAAACGATTAAATCAGCTACAGACTTTTCGATTTGTTATCATACAACTATCACCGCTGTCATGCATTTTGGTAGTGGAAACGTAGAAGGCATTGGAAATGGTAGGGACTGCAAGGCGTGTCACTTATCTAAAGATGTTATAAATAGATTTTGCACTCACCGCACCCCTCTTTATTCATCATCATCATCAGGTGCCCTGCCGCATGGCGTTGGCGATCATGTACTTCCATCTGTCTCTATCTCTCGTTGCCCCTAGCATCTCTCCCACCCCCCTCGTCCCCAGCTACTCTGCAAATCCGTCCAGCATTTTCTTTCTGGGTCTACCCGGTGCTCTCTTTCCCTCCAGCTTTCCCGTTGTGACCAGGTGCTCCAAATCCCCATTCCTCATAAAATGGCCTGTAAATGTTGCCTGTCTTTTCCTAATCTTCCTTATGAGTGATCTACTTGTGTCTGCCTCCATCAAGACTGTCTCATTTGTTTTCTTTGCTGTCCATGGAACTCTCAATATTCTTCTTAGAAACCACATCTCGGCTGCCTCAATCTTGTTCTGGTTTTGCTTGCTGACTGTCCACGCCTCACATCCGTACAACAGTATTGGTTCTATATAACATTCAAGGACTCTCTTCCTGATGTTAATTGAAAGGCATTTGTTGGTAAGAATTTATTACTGGGCTTTAATTATCGAAGTAAATGCAGCATCATTGTATTTTTACAACAACAACAAAAAAGCGCTTCATTTTCTCTGCGCTTTCCACACTCCATCGAGTTTGTTACCTCAGACTAGCAGTTATCTTTGATATCAATTCATGTGACAAAGTTGTGATGGTGGCCTACAGAAAAAGGGTGAATACTGGACATCGTAACAGTCTGAGTTTCTTCTTACCCCAATCATTAAACGACAATCCACCATAACAACATCCTACACAATATCGATTACCATGTGATACTCCTCTATTCCATTACCTGCAATATTCCTATCTTCGATTACCTCTAAGACTACTACTATCTTTTTGTTTGACCAGGACAGTGGTGGCATGTTCGGCAGCGCTGCAATCATCCCAATCATTTCCGATGCATTCCGCGTTTCCGTTACCAAAATGCATGGCAGCAGTGGTGGTTGAAATGTAACAAGTCGAAAATCTTGTAGCAAATTCAAGCATTTACAAAAACGAATCTCAACCACCTTATTGTTTGGTCCAAGCACCCATGAACTGCGGTTACTTAGGCCTTAGACTCCCGCACCTTGTCCACCAGCACCCTGCACTGTCAACCATTCCATATCGAAGCAAAAACTTAACCTTTGACCCCATCACCCTACCCACCAGCTTAGTCAACCTATCCACCAGCTTCATGCAGGAATCTGGTGGATAGGGTGAGTGAGTCAAAGGATTACGTTTTTGCAGCTGGAGAATAGGGTTTTGGGAGTCAAAGGGATAGAGCTCTAGAGTTTGAAGATACCCCCACCTTAGTCAAACTACGACCACTCAAATATATATATATATATATATATATATATATGTATGTATATATATATTATATTATATTTAATGCTCAGCAAATTAGAGCGAACCAATCAACTGTGAAAATTGGATGCTGTTCAAGTTCATGACAATTGCTGGGGAAACGCTGAGGAGGTCAAGATCATTCGTAACATCAGCCTTCAGAGTCAGGGTTCTGCCTTGTCCACGTCGAAGGTTGACACGGTCGCTGAGGTTGGCAGACAATAATTATGTCATCAATTACATTTGATATCTTTGCGTTTGACCAGAAAGCAAAAAACTTAACCTTTGACCCCATCACCCTATCCACCAGCTTAGTCAATCTATCCACCAACTTCATGCAGGAAGCTGGTGGACAGGGTGAGTGAGTCAAAGGACTTAGTTTTTTCAGTTGGTGAATATGGTATGGGAGTCCAAGGGAGAGAACTCCATCTTTTGAAGACATCCCCATCCCATTCAAACTACAACCACTCAACAAAATCATTTACATTTGATGTCTTTGCGTTTGACCAGGATGGTGATGGTGCCCACGGCAGCCTCCTCCTGTCCGTACACGGGGTGGATCTTGGCGCCCCAGCTGTCAGAGGCCAGCAGCCTGAGGTCCTGGGTCCTGTTCAGCCGTACCAGCGCCTTGATGAAGCGACGAGAATTGTCCTCGTTGGCGAACATCACCCCTACCTGTTGACGCACACACACGCACACACACACACACACACACACACACACACGCACGCACACACACACATACACACACACATACACACACACACACACACACACACACACACACACACACACACACACACACACACACACACACACACACACGCAATTGTTAGTTTTGTCCACAAAAAAGACAGAGAGAAAGAGAGAGAGAGAGAGAGAGAGAGAGAGAGAGAGAGACAGACAGACAGACAGACAGACGGACAGCGAGAGAGAGAGAGAGAGAGAGAGAAGTAGGAAGGGAGAGGGAGAGAGAGAGAGAGAGAGAGAGAAAAGAGAGACTGAGAGAGAGAGAAACAGCGAGAGAGAGAGAGAGAGAGACAGACAGACAGACAGAGAGAAAATGAGAGAGAAATATATATATATATACATATATATATGTATGTATGTATATTATATATACATACATATATATATATATATATATATATATATATATATATATATATATATAAGAGAGAGAGAGAGAGAGAGAGAGAGAATGATGGAGAGAAAGACAGACAGAGACAGAGACAGAGTTCTTTTCCTTTTATTGGCGAAAGCTGTTCAGTTTTACACCTTTGTTCTGAGCTCCTAACTCAGAACGGCTGTGTAGATGGTTTGTGGCCTAATGGTCAAAGCTCACTTCTAAGATGCCAAAAGTTCTGGGTTTGAGTCCTGGAACTGAACTGAACTTCTCTCTCCATCTACTATACCTTGCGTTGTGATCTGAATGGTACTTTTTTGTGTAGTTTTTGATTTTGTTCTGTTTTTGTGTCAATAAGATGATACACTATTCGGCAACAGAGGAGTTGTCCCTAGCAAACATCTGTGGAGAACTTCACGCTCATTGTCAAAATTACACGCACTCAGAAGATACAGCTGGTGCAGCACTGTGGACACATGTTCTCCCTAATTTTTCAAACTTAATATTGCCAATCTATATACTTGCCTATAATGACACACATAGAAGAAGAAATAAATAATCCATAAATTGATCGATCGATCGATCGATCGATAGAGAGAGAGAGAGAGAGAGAATGAAAATGGAAAGAAAGAAAGAGAGAGATAGAAAGAAAGAAAGAGAGAGAGAGACAGACAGACAGACAGAGAAAGTGAGACAGATAGACAGACAGAACGAGAGAGAGAGGGGAGAGAGAGAGAGAGAGAGGGAGAGAGAGAGAGAGAGAGAGAGAGAGAGAGAGAGAGAGAGAGAGAAAGTGAGACAGACACAGAAAGCACAGAAAGAGAGAGCGAGTGAGAGAGACAAAGAGACAAAGACACAGAGACAGAGAGAGAGACAGATACAGAGATGGACAGAGAGAGAGAGAGAGAGAGTGAAATACGTACGCATGTAGGTATGCAGCAATATATGCATGTGTCAGGTTCCAGTCCTCTGAGTGCTGACTTTGTTCTGGTTAAGCCTTGACTGGAATTATCATTTGAGAACCAAGGTTGTTTTTTTTGTGGCCCATATGGTTGCCTTGGTTAGAGGTGGAGATTTCATTGATGTTATCTTCATGGTCAAGGGAGTCTAATTTCTGTTTGAGAAATATTTCTCGGTAGGGCTTCTTTCCCTTGCTGCTTCTTTTTCCGTGTGTATCTGTAGGTCTGTGTTCCAAGGGGCGAGTCACTCTCTTTCTGTTGGACGGTTCGTTTGGAGATAAGATTAATGTGTGTTGTGTGGCAGGCAGACTGACAGACAGTTGACGAGGAAGTTAAAGATAAAATGGATATTGTAACTTTATTATTGAGTGCCAGTATGAGTGTGTGGCTATTGTCAAGGGCCGGTTGATGTTTTGTATTTTGGGCCCATGTCGTGGTAAAGTTCTATGGTTTTATTTCATGCGATTCTACTATGTGTGTACGTTGTGATGGGTAACGAAATTACCTTCATATATTCATAAAATTTGATCGGGGCTATATGTAAGTTCAATCATTTGCCTTGCCTTGGGGCAACGCGATGGTTACTTATACCTGATTTAAAATCCACTTCGATTGAGACCCTAACAAAATTTTTGGGGTATTGGAATTGTTACCTTAGTTTCGTGTATTCATAAGCTTTTGTCAGGGCTAGGTTTAATCATTTGCCTTGCCTTGGGGCAACGGGATGGTTACTTATACTTGATTTAAAATCCACTTCGATTGAGAACCTAACAAAATTTTTGGGTATTGGAATTGTTACCTTCGTGTATTCATAACCTTTTGTCAGGGCTAGGTTTAATCATTTACCTTGCCTTGTGCGACGTGATGGTTACTTATACCTGACTTCAAGTTCATTTCGGTTGACAGTTCAACAAAAATTCAAGGGTTTATGTTTCTTTCGTGGTATTAAGCTTATCATAATTTGATTGAGCCTTTAACTGTGAAGCGCTGTGGATTATACAATATTAGTACGTTGTGTGGTTATTCGATGAAATTCGTGATGTTGGACTTGTTTTGAGAACCGTTTTCGTGGGGTTTAACCAGCCTGGGACTGCCAAGCTGGTTTAGACAGCGTTTGGGTTAAGACTGCTGATAGCAAAGGCCAGCATCAGGTTGACTGTGCAGTCGAGTAACTCTGTGCACTCGCTGTTAGAGTCCTGGTGCTGTAGGGTGTTTGGATGTAGATGTTTGAAATGTGTGGGTCAGCTATTTGTGTGTGTGTGTGTTGTGTGTGTGTGTGTGTGTGTGTGTGTGTGTGTGTGTGTGTGTGTGTGTATGCGTGTGTGTGTGTGTGTGTGTGTGCGTGCGTGCGTGTGTGTGTGTGTGTGTGTGTGTGTGTGTGTGTGTGTGTGTGTGTGTGTGTGTGTGTGTGTGTGTGTGTGTGTGTGCGTGCGTGTGTGCAGTGAACAATTACGATTAAGATATATGTTAATGTGTAATTTGTGAACTCCTGCATTGTTGGATGACAGCTATTAAATATGGGTGAATGAAAAAAAAACCAGTTGTTGTTGACCATTACTGTGCGTTGGGAAGATAAGTAATTAGGTCTGTAAATTCTGTCTATCCCTCTTAACAAGGTCAGGTCTTAGCGAGCCTGACAGCATGCACGTTTGTTCTTGCAATTTCTCAAATGATTATAAAGAAGTTGAAAACAACACCAAAACAACAACAACAATCCACGAGTAAACAAAAATATACGACCTACTGTCTGACTGTCCATAAAACGGAATAGTTTGCATACACATTACGTATTCATGATGAAAGCTGCATGTTTATTTTTATAACTAGCGCAGTTACCTGCTGGTTAAATTAGACGAGAAAGATCAACTTTGTGTCAAGTTCGTTCTTAAAGAGTAATCAAGCTAACAAACAGTAAATGTGACCTCCCACCACGAAATCAGTCTTAACTAGTATTTTGGGTATTTTGAGATATACATATCACTGGAAAGTGTACATTCTACTGATTATTTTGGTACTTGAATAAAGCTTGTACTCAAGAAAATGTAGAAGTTATGTATGTTTAAAGTCATTAAGATGTATGACGACATTCTGAGAAAACGGCCTCTAAAGTTTTTATGTACTCTCCTACACAGTTTCCTTACATTTCTTTATTTGGTGGCTTTGACCCAGTTTGTTTCTAATTTTCGCTTTCATTATCTGAAAGGTGCACCAAAGAGCTTTCCATCAGTATATTACATGTGCGGGTACTGTACAGGTTACGGTTCATAATAAGAGACAAAAAGAGGTACTTTTGGTAGGAAATTGCGTTCTTTCTGCTGCGATCAGTGCATTAAAATACCGATTTAAATTGATTTATGATATTTTTTCAAGAAAAAAAAAATTCTGTGGGGGATAGATTATAGTCTACAGAAATCAATTTTGAGAAAAAGTCAAAACACCCCAGATAGACCCTCAGTCACCTTTTCAGCTCCTAGTGCTGTTCGACTGACTGCGAGTTAAGACTGATCTCGTGGTGGGAGGTCAC
>CM060312.1:14710565-14723065 GCA_030674185.1 Monoplex corrugatus
TTTTTTTCGTCTATGTATACACCGATAAACAGTGTTCAGAAAACTGTTCTATATTCACACCATCTAAAGTTAAAAGAAGAGCTAGTTTTGATAAGGGATGTTTTTGGCAAGTTGTTATTACCACTGCTTTTGTTTTTGTTGGACTGACCTGCATATGCTTTGTATCACACCATTCTGATACTTGGTTTAGACTTAGTTGCTAATGTTTGTTGGATTTCAGAAATCTGTTATCCAGGATGTGTTGGTAATGTCATAAGCAAGCATACGGCATTCAATACATTTTGACGTTATGTGTGAGGGTAGATCATTGATGATACAAAATAAAATTGGGCCTAGAATTGAACCTTGTAGTAAACCAAACGATATCCTTTCTTCAGAAAAGAGGATTTCATGAGCATACATGTTATATTCTTCCCATAAGATATGACTGAAAGAAAGGAAGGATAAGGGAGTTATTTACAAACCGATTAAATTTTGAGGGAAGGGTGTTACAGTCAGTGAGGTCAAATGCTTTCTTAAAGTCTAAGAAGAAAACTTCAAACATATTTGTTTCATTTATGGCGGATAACTCTGAGTTTGTCGATCCGAAAGAGCTGCGTTGAATGAATGATTTGAAAGAATTCTCTTTGAAGTGACTGAAATAGTGAATGATCTTCCATGAATGTTACCATGTGTTTAGGAACGTGTCTTTGAAGAAGTTTAGCAACCACATAATGCAGTGATATTAGTCTGCAGTTGTGTAGAGTATTTGTCTCTTGTCTTTGGTAATGAGATTATTTCGTTTTTAAGGAAGAGCAAAACAGAAAGGGAGTGACAGAAAGAGAAAGAGAGAGAGAGAGAGGAAGAGAGAGAGGGAAGGAGAGAGAGACAGACAGACAGACAGAGCAAGAGAGAGAGGGGGGGGAGGGAGGGAGGGAGGGAAAAAGAGAGAGAATGAGAGAGGAGGAGAGAGAGAGAGAGAGAGAGAGAGAGAGAGAGAGAGAGAGAGAGAGAGAGAGAATCAAGAAAAGTACACAATCAATACAAACAAACAGGCATACAAAACCGTGCTGCACTGTTAAGATCACTGCCTGGTATATTTACATAACCAATGTCCCCAGTTAAACAAGAAAAGAAGAAACAGTTGTTATCCATTAAAACAAATAAAGAAAGGAAGGGGAAAAAACAAAGAAACAAAGCAAAACAAAGAAACAAAACAAAGAAAACAAAAACATGCAACGCAGCGCTAATCCTTATATCTGCTATTTTGATCCTTTGATCGTCACTCATCAAAGAAAGCCGCGTGCACGTTGTTTCAAAGAGCTGTCTTGCACAGCTTGTGTGAACACATGAACGATTTCATGTGTCAACTCTGTCTGAATGGTTGGCTAAACATGGTCAAGTCCTTGATGTAGCGGAGCACAGATCCTGATCCATTTCTAGCCAGAAATCCTAACTGGTAGTTGTAAATTTTGCGGTTGTTACAGAATTTAAAACTAAATTACAAGCATCAAAACTAGGATATGATGAAAATGAAATTGAAAGTGAAAATGTAGACGTTATGTTTTCTAAGTTCCAGGAGTCAGTTCTAGCTGCTGCAGACCTCTCCATTCCGAAACTCAAAACTTTTAAGTCTAATAATCGTTTGGGTAATGTTTGGTGGACAGAGGCATGCGAGAAAGCAGTTCAGTATAAAAAAGATAAATTCAAAATCTACATCAAAAGCAGAAAACCGGACGATCACATGGAAATGAAAAAAGCTAACACCCAGTGTAATAAAATCATCGCTGAAGCAAAGAAAGATTATTGGGCATCATACTGCACCAAAGAAATTTAAGATTTTAAGGATTTTCATAAAGTCTGGACAAAAATGAATCAAATGAAAAACGGAGCCAACTTACCTAGATTTCCAATAATGATTGATACATGTCACAAATTTCCTTCCGACATGGACAAAGCTGAAACTTTTGTAGAACTCTTTGCTGAAAATAGTAAAGTAGATGGATTGTCTCCTAACTGCAAACACTACAGAGAAACGGCAGCTAACAACCCTATCTTCACTGATCCAATAACTCAGACTGATTGCTGGTTTAATTCTCCGATCACCCTAGAAGAGCTAAAAAACACTATCTTGTCTCTACACAACAAAAGGAGTTCGGTAGGTGTCGATGCAGTTTCAAGTGAAATGATTAAGCATCTTCCAGAAAATTATATTATATTCTTACACAAAATTTTTCAGAAATGCTGGGTGAGTGGAACTGTACCACAGGTATGGCAAAAGTCTGTTGTTATACCCATATTAAAAGCAGGAAAGCCTAAAAACAATAAAAACAGTTACAGACCTATTGCGTTGACGTCCCATACGAGCAAACTAATGGAAAGATTGGTCTTGAACAGACTTATACATTACTGTGATAAAAATAACGTTATTCCGGTAAACCAGGCAGGTTTCAGAAAAGGGAGATCCACAGTTGAGCACCTGGTTAAACTTACAACTCAGATAAAACAACAATTTGCCCGTAGAAAAAGTCTTTTAGCAACCTTTTTTGATGTGAAAAAAGCTTATGATCAAGTTTGGCATACACGATTATTGTACAAGCTGAAATCTATTGGTCTGTCTGGCAATATGTATAATTATATCAAGTCCTATTTAGCCAATAGAACAATTCAGGCAAGAGTGGGAACAAGTTATTCTACTTCACGATGTCTTGATATGGGAATTCCTCAAGGTTCAGTGATAGCACCTATATTATTTAATATCCTTATACATGATCTTCCTAATGTACTCTCAAATCGTGTTGTTTTGGTACAGTACGCTGATGATGTATGCATATGGATGAATATTACTTTAAAAAAGACAACTCCCCAGAGAGCACAGAATTACATCAGGAAAGTGTATCAATCTGATCTTGATAGTCTTGGAAACTACATGTTAGAAAATGGTCTATCGTTATCAACTGAAAAAAACTAACATGATGCTATTTAATCCTGGTGGTACTTTAAATAACTTGCCTACTTTCAGACTGCATGGTGAAGTGATACATTACAAACAGGTGGTAAAATTTCTGGGAGTTTTTATAACATCGAAATTAAACTGGAATGTCCATTTTGATTATGTTTTAACAAAAGCAAGAAAAGCCTTAAATTTTCTAAAGATAATAAGCAGATTACCCTGGGGAATGGATACAAACATACTACTTCATCTATCAACAGCACTTGTAAGATCTAAATTATCCTATGCACAAGAGGTGTTCTTCAGTGCACCAAAATATTTACTAAAGAAGATTCAAAGCTTAGACTGCAAAAGTCTTAAAATTGCACTAGGTGTACCAGTCCATGCTTCAAATCTGGAAACGTACAAAGTTGCTGGAATTCTGTCTCTGAACAACTATCGTGAGCTAGCGACAGCAAAGTTTGCAGTCAGAACTACTTCACAAACGGACAATTTTGTGAGCAAGGAAATTAAACTAAGGTCTGATGTTGACTTTCCAAAACGAGCAAGCAACATTTCATCACAAATGACTGTTGCAACTTATGTCTCTGACTTAGTCAAACAGTATAACATAAATTTGGATGAAATAGCTGAGACACCATCCACAACGCCTATCCCTACATGGGAAATGCTTAAAGCCACTTTTGATATTGATTATACAGATGCTAAGAAATATGAAAATATTAACATTTCGATATGCACAGCGAGAGAACACGTCGATGAAAATTACCGTACTCACCTCCATATTTTTACCGATGGGTCAGTATTAGAAAATAAATGTGCTGGAGCAGCGTTTTATGTTCCAAAATTTAGAATACAAAAGTCATTTTTCATTGGGCCAAATATATCTATATTTACAACGGAATTAGTCGCTATTATACAAGCGTTGCATTATTTAGTAGACCTTAAACCTGTATTTGTCAAAGTAGTTCTCTTTGTTGATTCAAAATCTGTATTATATGCCTTACAGTCTTTTGATACAGACACAAGACCTGACTTAATTACTGAGGCAAATCATCTTATACATCGTTTAAGGACAAAAGGTACATATATCAGTTTATGCTGGGTGCCTTCTCACGTTGGTCTTCACGGCAACGAAGTAGTAGACAGAGCAGCTAAGCAAGGTGCACACAACACTGATAATACTATAGAATTACGTATTAAAACTTCCGTAAAAGAAGCTTGCGGCTTGCTAGAATCAGCCTCATGGATTCGTTTTCATGAACAATTCAATGAAAAGTGTGTGACACAACAAATGAAAAAACGTTCTTTTCAAAATGTATGTAAAAAATTGCAGTATTCTTCCATAATCAGTCGAGATCAATTGTTGCTGTTCATTTTCGTATTCAGCTAAACGCGTTGAAAACAAAATATTGTAAAAATATCAAGTGTATTTGCGGAGAACAGTTCACACTGTTTCACTGTTTATTTTACTGCAAAAAGCTACGTTCCTTTTTACCAAAAATGTTTACACAAGAAAACTATTCTGAAACTCATTTTAAAGAAGTAACTTCAGATCAATCTTTGTCAGTTAAAATTTCAGAATCATTGGTTCACAGTCCTGTTAATGTATTGCTTTAAGTTTATGAAGTTTGTACTTTAGCGTTAAATTTTCCCTTCGCATTGTTAATGTTAACTATTAGTGTTAAGATTTTGTTCCATTTTTATATTTACACGCTTATTCATGTCTCATACTCATTCTCCCCTCTGCCCCCAATCCAACTCGCCCATCTCCCATCCTCCATTTTTCCCCCGTCTAATATCACTCATAGTGAACAGACGTTAAATCAAAGAACGAAACGAAAATGATGAATTAAATCTAAGATGGTTGCAATTTCTGCATGCTCTTTTTCTTATGTATGTTGTGAAGGAAGGGAGAAGCATTCTGTTGTGTTGGCAACAACCATCTATAAGCACATGAACAGCTTAAATACACATAGACAGACAGACAGACAGACAGAGGGAGAGAGAGAGGGAGAGAGAGAGAGGGAGAGAGAGAGAGAGAGAGAGAGAGAGAGAGGAGTGAAGGAGGGAAAAAAGAATCAAGAAAAGTACACAATCAACCAAACAGGCAGGCATACAAAACAGTACAGAACTGTTGAGATCACTGCCTGGCCTATTCCACGTCGCTGATGTCCTCAGTTAAACAAGAAAAAAAAAGAAGTAGTTCTTTCCCCATTAAAACAAACGAAGAAGATGAAAAAAAAACCAACAACAAAGAAACAAAAGAAATCAAGAAAACAAAAACATGCAGTACAGCGCTAATCCATATATCTGTTATTTTGATCCTTTGATCGTCACTTATCAAAGAAAGCCGTGCACGCTATTTCAAAGAGCTGTATTGAACAGCTTGTGTGAACACACGAAGGATTTCACGTGTCAGTTCTATTTGAATGGTTAGCTAAACACAGTCAAGTCCTTGATGTAGCGGAGCACAAATCCTGATCCATTTCTAGCCAAAAATCCCAACTGGTAGTTGTAAATTTTTGGGTTGTTATGGAATTAAAAACTGGACTACAAGCATCAAAACTAGGATATGATGAATCAAATTCAAGGTGGTTGCAATTTCCGCATGCTTTTTTTATCATTTATTTTGTGAAGGAAGAGAGAAGTATACTGCATGGTGTTGGTAACATAATATGTCCATGACCATATGAACTGCTTGAGTCCAGAGAGAGAGGGGGTGGAGAGAGAGTGAAAGAGAGAGAGAGAGAGAGAGAGAGAAGAGACAGACAGACAGAGAGACAGACGAGAGAGCGGCAATTACAATGACAATGACACCATATTTTCCAATGACAGAAAATTTTAGCTAACAGCTATTTTCAAACTTGCTGTTGCCACGTTTCATAGTGGCCCAATAGTTTTGTGGTTGGTGCGCCATGTTCGTAACATAGGGGGTTTGGGTTCAACCCTTGCCCGGGCCAAATTTCATAGAGGGCCATCAGCTGAGCTGTAAATCCTGTGATTCTTGCACCCTGTTCACCAGCTTCCAGCAAAGACTTAACCCTTTGACTCCAGAAAGAGATGGGGTGGGGTGGGGGAGGAAAGAGAGAGAGAGAGGAGAAAGGGAGGGAGAGAAATAATCAAGAAAACTACACAATTAATCAAACAAACATACAGATAAGCATACAAAACAGTGCAGCACTGTTGAGATCACTGCCTGCCCTATTCCACGTAACTGCTGTCCTCAGTTAAACAAGAAAAGAAGAAACAGTTGCTCCCCATTAAAACAAAGAAAAAAGAAAAAACCAAAGAAATAAAAACAAAACAAAACAAAGAAAAAAAAAACATGCAACCAGCGCTAATCATTTTTTCTGCTATTTTGATACTTTGATCGTCACTCATCAAAGAAAGCACGTTGTTTCAAAGAGCTGTCTTGCACAGCTTGTGTGAACACATGAACGATTTCACGTGTCAACTCTAGTTGAATGGTTGGATAAACAGGGTCAAGTCCTTGATGTAGCTGAGCACAAATCCTGATCCATTTCTAGCCAGAAATCCTATCTGGTAGTTGTAAATTTGGGGGTTGTTAAGGAATCAAAAACTGGAGTACAAGCATCAAAACTAGGATATGATGAATCAAATTTAAGGTGATTGGTTGCAATTTTTGCATGCTCTTTTTAGTATTTATTTTGTGAATGAAGGGAGAAGCATTTTATTCAGTATTGGCAACAACTATCTATAAGCACATGCACAGCTTAAGTCCAGAGAGAGATGGGTGGGTGGGTGGTTGGGGAGCTAGAGAGAGAGAGGGAGGGGAGAGAGAGAAAGACAGACAGACAGAGCAAAAGAGAGAGAGAGAGAGAGAGAGACAGAGAGACAGAGACAGAGATAGACACAGAGAGAATAACACTGACATTGGCATCTTATTTCCCAATGATAGAACTTTTTAGCTAAAAGCAATTTTTCAAACTTGCTGTCGCCATGTTTCATAGTGGCCCAATACCTCTGCTGTTGGTGCACCATGCTCATAATGCAGGGGGTTGTGGGTTCAATCCTTGGGCAGGCCACGTTTTATAGAGGCTCATCAGTTCAGCTGTTAACCCTTTGACTCCTGCACCAGCTTTTTGTGCTGTCAACCATGCTAGCAAAGCAAAAAACTTAACCCTTTGACTCCCTCACCCTAACCACCAGCTGGTGGATAGAGTGAGGGCATCCAAGGGTTAAGTGGTTGCAGTTGATGGATAGGGTGTGGGAGTCAAATGGCTAACCCGCTATGCTAATAACAAAGGATTATGGGTTCATCTGTCGAATGGCCACGCTTCATGGCAGTCCACTGGTTCAGTTGTTAGAGTGCCATAGTCATAACACAAGAAGATGAAAAGCAATCTTACCAACAAATGTCTATCAATTAACATCAGGAAGAGAGTTATTGAACGTTATATAGAACCAATAGTGTTACACAGTTGTGAGGCATGGACAGTCAGCACACAAAGCCAGAACAAGATTGAGGCAGTTGAGATGTGGTTTCTAGGAAGAATGTTGAGGGTTCCATGGACAGCAAAGAAAACAAACGAGACAGTCTTGATGGAGGCAGACACAAGAAGATCATTGATAAGGAAGATTAGCAAAAGACGGAACATTTATAGGCCATTTTATGAAGAAAGGGGAATTTGAGCAAGTGGTCATGGCAGGAAAGCTGGAGGGAAAGAGACCACCCGGTAGACCCAGGGAGAAAATATTGGACGGACTTGCTGGATGGCTGAGGACAGAGAGAGTGGAAGATGTGCTTGCAGCAACAAGGGATAGATACATGTGGAGGGCCACGATCGCCAAAGCCATGTGGCAGGGCACATGATGAGTCACAACACAGGGGTTGTGGGTTCAACCTCAGGCAGACCACTGTATTTTCCCCCAAGACCTTACCAGTGCAAGGGGCTTGTATTCAGGTATAAGGCTTATATCACGATCATTTTGGGTATTGTCTGTCACATAGCGTCTGTGGCGTCCATGTGTATGGTTTTCATTCTGAATACAGATACGCCCATCTTGAGAAACTCAAACCGAAACTCAGATTCTCTCTCTCTCTCTCTCTGTGTGTGTGTGGTGTGTGTGTGTGTGTGTGTGTGTGTGTGTGTGTGTGTGTGTGTGTGTGTTGTCGTTCTTTGATGTTATGGTGATGACGGTGTGTGTGTGTGTGTGTGTCTGTGTGTGCGCGTGCCAGCATGTCTATGTGTTTGTGTGCGCGGTGCAGCATGTCTAGTTTGTGTGTGCAAGTGATGTGTAGTGTATGTACGTGTGTGGCACAACAACAACAGCAACTATTACAACAATAAATACAAGTCACAAACCGTCTGCCCTCCTCCTTCCTGCAACGAACACACAAAGTAAACGAACAACAAACAAAACAAACGAACAAACAATAACAAAACAAACCCCAAAAAACAAAACAAAATGAACAAAAAACAAACACACAAACAAAACAAACAAACAAACACACAAACAAAACAAACGAATGAACAAACAACAAACAAAACCAAAGGCACAAACAAACGAATAAACAAAACAAGACGGTGAAGTTCTCTAAAGAACACTGCCCACGTTGAGGGAACACAACTGATGGCATCAATAACAGACCGGAAAAGAGCAACACTTGTTTCATGTGAAAAAAAAAACTGGCACCCATTACACTGTCAGCTATCACCCCTTTATTCCCGTCCTTTGATCGTGGGTCATGAAAAAAAAAATGCTGCCTACGCTTTTTCTTTATAGAGCTATATTAAACAGCTCGACTGGCTCTTCAAAATATCTAATGTTTCAAGTCTCTGCGAATGACCCAAATGAATACGGTTCTTGACAGGCTGAGCGAAAATCCTGATCCCATTTCAGTGCAATATTCGTTCATAAACCGAAGACAAACTATTGATGGGAGATTCTAATGTCAAGGACGATGGGATCTAAAAGCTGAGATGTGTTTGTTTCAGGTAAAATTCTCTTCTTCCTCCACCTCTGTTTTTTCTTGTTTCTTCTTTTGAAAATGTACTTGTCTTCAAATTTATCCATAAGAACCCACGCAATGGTACAACGACAGAGGGGGGGGGGTGAGAGGGAGTAGGAGAGAGAGAGAGACAGAGAGAGAGGGGGAAGAGAGAGAGGGGGGGAGAGAGAGAGGGGGGAGAGAGAGAGAGAGAGAAAGAGAGGGGGAGAGAGAGGGGAGAAAGAGAAGGAGAGGGAGAGAGAGAGGAGAGAGAGAGAGAGAGAGAGAGAGAGAGAGAGAGAGAGAGAGAGAGTTAACAGTAACCATACTTTATTTTCCAGCTGCACAAATTGGTTTAAGTTGAAAGTCGTCTTTCAATTTGCTATTGGTAATCTACAGATCTATCTAGAACTACGAACACACACACACGCACACACCACACACACACACACACAACACACACACACACACACACACACACATACACACTCGCGCGCGCGCGCCCAGAGAGGAAGGGAGGGAGGGAGAAAGAGAAGAGAGAGAGAGAGAGAGAGAAGAGAGAGAGAGAGAATTGAGTGAGAGAAGAGATGAGGAGAGAGAGAGAGAGAGAGACAGACAGAGACAGGAGAGAAAGAGAAAGAGAGAAAGAAAGAAAGAAAAAGAGAGAGGGGGAGGAAAGACAGAGATATAAACAGAGAGAGCGGAGATCTATCAAATGTTCAGATGAATACTGACAGAATAATGATGGGCTGAAAATTTCTCCAGTGTCTCCAGAAATAAAAGACACTGAAAAAAGAAGAAACGTAAAAACAAATACTCGGAAAGTGGGTTGAGGTGGGGGTGGGGGAGGGGGAGATGAGGTACGTAAATTAAGTATTTAACACACAAATCAGACAATACGATTTTAAAGATCTTTAATGAGTAACTGTCACGTCACCTTAGCTTGCCTCAAACAACAGGTTGAACAGATGAATATGTGTCCTGGAGAAAATTGTCTTCAAAAATAGTTGATCAGTGTTTCTATGATTTCATTTTCCATTACAACTTAATAAATCACTTTCAAACGAGCGTTTTCACTGCCCATTTTTGAATGACATGTTCCAATTTTTGGTTCACAGAGATTGAAAAGATCTCATCTGATGTGCTTTTCCTGATAATGTGAGTAATCACTGGTCATTCTTTGAGCTAGGTGCCTCATCTTCTGTGTGACTGCCTCTATGCCGCTCCTCTCGGCTCTTCCATTCCCATCAAAATTGTGGTCACCATGAGAGCGTGGCACGAAAGGCCACAGAATCTGGGGTCATTTTTCACAATGCTGAGACGATACATGAAAATGGGGATGATAGTGATAAAGTTATCGAGTGCTATTCTGGGTTGTGACGGCGTGACAGGGCTCCACTCTACGCTTTTTTTGACAATAATTATATTTTATTGTCAACCTGGCCTGAGAGGTACAACAGATACGTGCAGTACTGGTCAGAAAATTTGAGGAAACACCCTCAATGATGCATCCATGAAAGTGACGAAACCTGAATGTATGATCCCAGTTTCCAATGATCAAAGAGTGTTCAACCATTAGGTAGAAGCTGGTTAGGGTAAAAAACAAATTGACAGTGATATAAAGTGATGGAGGTTTGAACTTCCAACATCCTAGTCAGCAGTCTGTTGTATTGTTCTGATCCATCATATCATTGTGTGTGTGTGGGTGGTGGTGGTGGTGGTGATGGTGGTGGTGGTGGTGAGGATGAGGTTACAGTGTTTTGATTGCTGTTTTAACTTTCTAATTTCACCTATCATCTTGCTAACCATGTTCTAGACTTCACACCGCAGTCCACACTCTAATATCACATTATGTGGATAGACATTAAATGAAATTAGAACACCGCAGTCCTTCTCGTCCTTTGCAAAACACACAAGACAACATCATTAAGCGTTCTGTGACACAGGCTATGATTATGTTTATAGAGGGTCTCCTGAATAAGTAGGGATTCATTCTGAATGTATCAGTGGATCTCTACATATGGATTGACAAGTAAGGAAGCCAAAGCGTGTGAGAGATTTTCACATGCAGACAAGGCATCGGCAAGAATTTTTTCTACAAAACGACCCAACCTCGGTCAGAAAGTCAAGCTGTCATGTAGGCCACTGTCACGATCAGAGAGCCCAGAAATAATTGACAGAAAGCAAAGGAACAATGCAGAAACAAAGAGTGACAGAAAAGATGAAATTTCTAGCACAGAATTTCCAGAAGGGGGCGGGGGGAAGGGGTTTACTATTTAACTAAATCTGAATAGGTGGTCTTGCTATCTGGCGCATTAACGGTTGGGAAAGCCACAGCATGACAAAAGACTACCTTGCTTGATAAAAGCCTTTAAAGGGGTTTCCCAAAACAGGCGATTTGTACTGCCAGAAGGAACCAGCTCACTGTGCATTTTTAAGAAACGAAAAGCTGATCAGCTGGCCAGACAAAAAGAGAAGACAGTAAGAAAAAGTATATGCAGTCTTACGATCAAAAAGACGCTCATAGAGTCAGCGTTCTCTAAACGATTGTTTTTATCAATTCTAACAGCGGGTTGTAGTGATGAGACTAAATACATGCCACGGATATTCCAATTCCATGTGCGGGGAAATAAAACGAGTACTCTCCTATATTGCACCTGCGGTCCTGAAGATCACACAGCAGGCCACATCCTGAAGACATGCCCACTTCTGTAGACAGCTAGAAACTGCGTGTTGTGAGAAGAAGAAAAGAAGAAGAAGAAGAAGAAGAAGAAGAAAGAAAGAAGAAGAAGAAGAAGAAACAAAAATACAGACAGGAATCAACCAACCATCCAACCAACCAAAAAAAAAGCAAAAACAGCAACACAGTATACTCACAGTACAAATGATAGAAAGTAGGTTGATTCAACTCGATGATTCAATGAAACACGAAATGTCTCATGAAAAGAATACAGCAATCCTGCAAACTGCGGTTCTGTTACATATCAACCTTTAACTCCTACACCCTATCCATCAACTGTAAAGGGCTTAACCACTTCACTCCCTCACCTACAAGAAGCTGGTGGATAAAGTGAAGGAGTCAAGCAGTTAAGGTTTTGCTTTGCTAGCATGGTTGACAATGCAGGATGCTGGTGGGCAGAGTGCTGGTCTCAAAGTGTTTAGCGCCATAGTTCCACGGACGAGCTTTGTATTCACTGCAAAAGGTTGATCTTTTACTTGCATACTTTAAAAAAAACTTCCTTTATTCCACTTCTAGTTTCCTTAAAAATACCTTGCATGTAGGTCGTTGTGTGTGTGTGTGTGTGTGTGTGTGTGTGTGTGTGTGTGTGTGTGTGTGTGTGTGTGTGTGTGTCTGTCTGGTGTGTGTGTGTGTGTGTGTGTGTGTGTGAGTGAGTGTGCGTATGTCTGAGAGAAGAGAGAGAGAGAAAGAGAGGGAGAGAGAGAGAGAGACAGAGAGAGCGAGAGAGAGAGAGAGCTTGCTTCTCTCTCTGTGAATCAATCTAAATATTATCTCTCTCCCCCTTTCGCTCTCCTCCCCCCCCCCTCTCTCTCTCTTCTCTTTCTCACTGTACTCCCTCCCTCTTTCTCTGACACACTCTGTCTGTCTCCCTC
>CM060312.1:14730565-14738065 GCA_030674185.1 Monoplex corrugatus
TTTCGCAAAAGTGCAAAGTGCTTAGGGGCTTCCTTTCTGATTGCTGCGCTATATATGGACATAAATACGCTTTGTAGACGCATGCAAAAGGGACCTTAGAAGCTCAGGGATTGACCCAGGCTCTTGGAAGACTCTGGCGGAAGACAGGGCAGCGTGGCGGACAGCCGTTCAGCAAGGCGTTGTGAATGCGGAGAGGAGAAGAGCGGAAAGCGCAGATGAGAAAAGGGCTCTTCGCAAGCAACGTTCCAGAAACCAGACAATAGCGACTCAGTTTGTATGTGGCAGATGTGACAGAGATTGCCACTCAAGGAGCGGCCTGCACAGCCACAGCAGAAAGTGCACGTCATGACCACAACGCCTCCTGGTGCAGACTGTCATCTCCTGAGATGTAAAGAGGCCGACGACATATATATATGTGTATATGTATATATATATATGTAAATATATATATATATACATACATATGTATATGTAGATGTATAAATATATATATATCTGTGTTTGTAGGTATGTGTGTGTGTCTTCATGTGTTCGTGTGTGTATTGTGTGTGTGTGTGTGTGTGTGTGTGTGTGTGTGTGTGTGTGCACGTGCGCGCACATGCGTGTGTATGTGAGCATGTGAAAGCGGGCGTTCGCGTGTTTGTTCATGTATGAAGGCTATGTCACTCTCATCAGCGTTTATGCCCCAACTCTGTCCGCCTCTCCAGACACCAAGGATGAGTTCTACGAAAATCTTGCATCAACCATAAGGAACATCCCCAGGACAGAACAACTTGTTCTCCTGGGCGACTTCAACGCCAGAGTGGGTGCAGACAATGACCTATGGCCCTTCTGCCTCGGTTCCTTTGGAGTGGGGAAAATGAATGAGAATGGACAGCGACTGCTTGAGTTTTGCGCCTGCCATGAACTGTGCATCGCCAACTCCTTCTTCAAGACGAAGCCTCAGCACAAAGTCTCCTGGAGGCATCCCCGCTCAAAACATTGGCACCAACTGGATTTGATCCTAGTAAGACGTGCCGCTATCAAAAACGTTCTCCACACTCGCTCTTATTACAGCGCAGACTGCGACACAGACCACTCTCTGGTATGTTGCAAGATCAGGCTACAACCAAAGAAGTTCCACTGCTCACAGCCAGATCTTGTAGAACAGTTCGCAGAGGCCTTTCAGAGAGAATACGATGCATTGCAGCCCAGAGACTCTGCCACTGAGAGATGGGAAACGCTACGAGACACCATGCACCGCATTGCTATGGCCACTTTTGGGAAGAAAACTATGAAGTCCAACGACTGGTTTGAGGCCAAATCATCAGAGATGACTCCCACTGTTGAGGCCAAGCGTGCCGCACTCACCAAGTATAAGCGGTCACCCAGTGAGAAGAACCTGCAAATCCTCAGGGCTGCCAGAAGTAAGGTTCAGTTTAACGCCAGGCGCTGCGCAAACGAGTACTGGACAGAGCTCAGCGAAGAGATACAGAGTGCTGCTGAAAGAGGCAACATCCGAGGAATGTATGATGGCATCAAGAAGGCACTGGGACCAACACAGAGCAAGATCGCCCCCCTCAAATCCTCCATTGGGGAAGTAATCAGCAATCCTAGCCAACAGATGGAAAGATGGGCGGAACACTACTCCGACCTCTACTCCACACAGAACATGGTGTCCCCCTTAGCCCTCGATGCCATCAAGTGCATGCCGGTAATGGAAGAACTTGACGCAGAGCCAACTGCGGACGAACTCAGCAAGGCCATTGATAGCCTGGCATCAGGGAAGGCACCTGGCAACGACGGAATTCCCCCAGACCTCATCAAGCACTGCAAGACTTCTCTTCTGCACCCTTTGCACGCAGTTCTCTGTCAGTGTTGGAATGAGGAAGCTGTACCACAGGACATGAGGGACGTCAAGATCGTCACCCTGTACAAAAACAAGGGCGAAAGGAGCGACTGCAACAACTACAGAGGTATCTCGCTCCTCAGCATTGTTGGCAAAGTCTATGCTCGGGTCCTCCTAATCCGCCTGCAGAAACTGGCTGAACGCGACTACCCGGAATCACAGTGTGGTTTTCGAGCAGAGAGATCCATGGTAGACATGGTCTTCTCCTTCGCCAAATCCAGGAGAAGTGCAGAGAGCAGCGGATGCCCTTGTATGTGGCATTCATTGACCTCACCAAGGCCTTTGACCTAGTCAGCAGAGATGGCCTTTCAGGGCTCTCCGAAAAATCGGCTGCCCCCCCAAACTGCACAGCTTAATTGAGTCCTTCCACTCAAACATGAAAGGGATGGTGCAGTTCAACGGAAACCTCTCCAAGCCCTCGACGTACGCAACGGTGTGAAACAAGGCTGCGTCCTGGCCCCAACCCTCTTTGGAATCTTCTTCGCTCTCCTCCTGAGGCATGCGTTCAGCACAGCGCAAGAAGGGATCCACCTGCGGACCAGATCAGATGGCAGGCTCTTCAACCTCGCCCGCCTCAGAGCAAGGACAAAGGTCCGTGAAGCCCTCATCAGAGACATGCTATTTGCCGACGATGCCGCAGTTGTGACCCATACTCAGCGGGACTTGCAGTCACTAATGGACCGCTTCTCCCAGGCCTGCAGAGATTTTGGTCTGACCATCAGTCTTAAAAAGACAAACGTCCTGGGCCAAGACACGCCATCTCCACCAACCATCACCATTGATGACTACGAGCTTGAAGCCATCCATCAATTCACATATCTTGGGTCCACCATCACCGATAACCTCTCCCTTGACACAGAGGTCGACAAGAGGATCGGGAAGGCAGCCACAACACTAGCCCGCCTCACACAAAGGGTGTGGACAAATCCCAAGCTGACCACAAAGACAAAGATGGCTGTATACAACGCCTGTGTCCTCAGCACCTTGCTGTATGGCAGCGAGGCGTGGACCACGCATGCTCATCAGGAGAAAAGGCTCAATACCTTCCACCTGAGAAGCCTACGGCGCATACTTGGCATTTCCTGGCAAGACAAGGTGACCAACACCGAAATCCTAACCTGTGCTGGCCTCCCAACCATGCATACCATGCTGAGACAGCGTCGGCTGCGCTGGTTGGGCCACGTTCGCCGCATGGAAGATGGTCACATCCCAAAATACATCCTTTATGGTGAGCTTGCCACAGGGCAGAGAAACATTGGCCGCCCACAGCTGAGATACAAAGACGTTTGCAAGCGTGACATGAAGGCACTTGAGATCAACACTGAGTCCTGGGAGGACCTCGCAGACGACCGCAACAGCTGGAGAACTACTCTCAAGAAACAGCTGCGGATTGGTGAGGACAAACTGTCAGCTGCTGCAGCAGAAAAGCGAGTTCGCAGAAAAGGGATGACAGCCAACAGACCAGCATCAGCATACACATGCGACCGATGCGACAGAGACTGCCTCTCTCGCATTGATCTGTACAGTCACAGGCGACGCTGCTTGGACCAAGCAGACAGCCCATCTAGACATTAGAACGGATGTACTTTGTCCATGGTCAGTCATGACCGAAGGAGGCCTACTACATGCCTCACTTGACTGCATGCGATGAATTAAGGGAAGTGAGATGAATTCTGCAATGTCAGTGTCATCATGCTATTTGAATATTATTTTACGCTAAGGAAGGTCAGGGACCGAAACATAAGAACTATTCAGAGTACTCAGGTTGGGCGTCTTCTCTCTAATGTGTGTGGTGTGTGTGTGTGTGTGTGTGTGTGTTTTGTGTGTGTGTGTGTGTGTGTGTGTGTGTGTGTGTGTGTGTGTGTGTGTGTGTGTGTGTGTGTGTACACGTACATATATATATGTATATACATGCAAACATATACATATACATACAAACATATACATATATATATAATGTACGTATATATATATATAATATATATATATATATATATATATATATATATATATATATATATACATATACATACATATATATATATATATATGCATACGGGTATATGTATATATATATATGTACATATATATATGCATGTATACACATACATACATACACATATATATATATATATATGTGTGTGTGTGTGTGTGTGTACATATATTATATATATGTATATATATATATTTACACATGTCTATGTTTATATATCTATATTTGTGTTCATTATTATCATTATTTAATCTCCATCCTCTCTCTCTCTCTCCCCCTCTCGCTTCGTTTTGCAAGGAAAGGCTGGAAATAACGATAACATTCATTTCACGTACCATCTTGTCAGTCTAAGGATGGACAGCAATGACAGGAAGAAATCAATTCAGGGAATAAAGCAAAACAAACAATTTAATTAATCAAGGCGATATGGAGCAAAAGAGCCAAATGGGAACAGGGCCAAATGGGAAAAGAGCCAAATCAGAAAAGGGCAAAACGAGAAAGATGGATCGCGACACCTCCCGCTTCTTCGGAAATGGCTCTCGATTTTTGCTCAGCATAACAAGGACTCACTCATCACGTTTTATTCCACTATTGGTGCAAATGCCTGGAACATGAAATTCTTGCCCAAGATATGGGGTACTTCATTTTTGCCTTCTTTGCAAAAAAAACAACTGTCAAGTGTGAATGCAACACACGATTAATCACGTGAGTGTGCGTGTGACACACTCTTTGTTTCCGTCTGCAAACATAGCAAAGACATTTCTGTAGAAATGATAAAAGAAAGCCAAGAAATAACCCGAAAGACACTTTCTTTGTTCTTCTCTCTTCTGTCGCTGTGTCTCGATCACCTTGACCTCCCACACTGTTTGGGGAGGTGGTGTGTGTGTGTGTGTGTGTGTGTGTGTGTGTGTGTGTGTGTGTGTGTGTGTGTGAGAGAGAGAGAGAGAGAGAGAGAGAGAAAGAGAAAGAGAGACAGAGACAGAGAGACAGAAAGAGAGACACAGACAGAGAAAGACAGGCAAAGAGAGAGAGAGAGAGAGAGAGAGAGAGAAAGACAGAGAGAGATACAGACAGACAGACAGAGACAGAGAGAGAATACAAATATAAAATGCAGAGCAGATTAACATAATGTAGAAGCATTTGAAGAAGCAAGATAAGAGAGCAAAGCAAAGATAAAAATCTCAACAACAACACCTAGAAAATACGCACACAAAATAAAAACAAACAAACGACCCCAAAAATCCAATAAGAAACAAACAACGAGGAAGTGATAATTGAGAATAAAATGGTCACCGGTTAAAATGTCTGACTTGAATTTATGCATATTGCATATCAGGCTAGAAACAGATATTTGTCTTTGTCCAAAAGAATCTCAGAAAATTTGAAAATCATTATTCGTGGAGATTTTCAGTTTTGGGACTGGTACTAAAGGCAGAGAGGGAGAGAGAGGTAGTGAAAGAAAGAGAGTGACAGAAAGAGAGAGAGAGAGTGTGTGTATGAGAGAGACAGGCAGACAGGCAGAGAGTGACACGGATAGAGAGAGAGTGACAGAGAGAGAGAGTGTGTGTGTGTGAGAGAGAGAGAGACAGGGGGGGAGGGGCAGAGAGGAAAAAGGGAGGGAGTGAAGGAGAAAGAGCGAGAAAGATGAGGGAGACAAAGAGAGAGAGATGGAGACAGATTTAGTATTTTAATGCAGAAAGACAACAGATTAAAATTTGAATAAACTGAACCTGTGGGAGATAATGAGACTGACCAGAAATTTCATTTGAACAGGGTTTTAGAGAAGAAGGGTTTCAACTGGGATTAATATCATCCATGCTATTTGGCGCAAATATTGATGAATCTTCTTAGTAGGGCTTATTGCCGTCATTGCTCTTTAAAGCCCAGCCGATTGCGCAGACCCAGATCAGTGCTATAACCATTTAAAAAAGTTCACTATACACTATTGGAGAAAAACACCTAGAAAAGAAAATCAAGTAGACATATCAATGCTTTCGGGCACATAATCTCGCATATAATATAAGGATATGCCTGGTGTTGACTACTCCGTCCGATTTATTACTAGGGGATAAGAAACCAAACATGACAACAAAAATACATGTAATATAACAAAGGACCCCCCCCCCCACACACACACACATGTATATATACTGTATCTATATATATGTATCTATATATATATATATATATATATATATATATATATATATATATATATATATATACACATACATAAATTACCTAAAATTGCTTCTGCACAACATATCTCCTTACAGCCAAAAATGCACTTAATACATATAACCAATTATCAATCCTAAGACAAAAGTGTGTTATGGGTTTATGAAAAAACAAAACATACAGGTGAATGGACCATCAGGGCAGAAAATGATAGGAGGAAATGACAGAAAGCAAAGGAACACGGCAGAAACAAAGAAGGTAACAGAAAAGAGGAAATTTCTAGCACAGAAATTCCAGAAGGTGGCGATACTGTGTGTGCGCGTGCGTGTGTGTTCGTTTCTTAGACGTCTTTTTGCCTTAAATGATATCACATCAAAGTGTGTGTGTGTGTGTGCATGTGCGTGCGTGCGTGCGTGCGTGCGTGCGTGCGTGCGTGTGTGTGTGTGTGAGTATGTGTGTGTGTGAGTGTGTGAGTGTGTGTGAGTGTGTGTGTGTGTGTGTGTGCGCACGCGCGCGCGTGCATGTGTACGTGTGGTGTGTGTGTGTGTGTGTGTGTTTGTACACTGAGATCAGTGTCAGTTTCAGACATTTAAACATAATCATATCAAACTACCAGTATGCCAGTATTGTTCTGGTCATATCTTAGGAGACGGTAGTATAAACATATGTGAACTAACGTCTTCAGAACATTATAAAAGATGGATAACTAGCTTTTCATGGCTGGACCCAAAACTTCAAGACTAATATACAGTGTGTTTATTTACTTAAACCAAACAAAAAATGTTTAAAAAGGGAGATGAAAACAGTGTTCACGTTCCTCAGCACATGTACAGTGTATGTAACATTACTGTGAACGCTGATGTCAACCAACGACCAGCGAACAATTTTTGACATTTTGACCTATTTCCAGAAACTGTTTGTGCGTGGGGGTGAGTGGGTTGGTTATTTTTATGTCTTTTTTCACCACATACCCTTGAAGACGTTTAAATATCATAACAAATGAATGTTAACATTGCTTGTTTCTGGAAACCACATTTTGGCCGTTTTCCCAGAATGGACAAAATCAAGACGTATTCAAGGAAACCAGTGTGTGTGTGTAGGGTGACCTGTTTTAAACGCCTGCCAAGCTCACTTCCGGTTCGGTGATAACATAGTTCCCTCGAAAAAACAAAAACAAAAATAAAACAAACAAAAAAAACCAAAAAAAAAAACAACAACAAAAACCCCAAACAAACAAAAGCTGAATTCCCAGGTCTCTCCCTGTGAAGCAATTTAGCCTTTTTACCTTTCTGAAGTCTTGATAAAAAAAAAAAAAATAATAGGATGCAATGCAGTGCGGCCACTCGCTCTTAAAGGGGAGAGCAGACCTAGTTTCACATGGGCAAATGCGCTGTGATAAATGAAATGAATATGAATATGGATATGAATATGAATATGAAAA
>CM060312.1:14745565-14755565 GCA_030674185.1 Monoplex corrugatus
GAGAGAGAGAGAGAGAGAGACCAAGAAAGAGAGAAGCAGGATGACAGAGAAGAAAAGGAGGGGAAGGGAGAGAGAGAGAGAAAGAGAGAGAGAGAGAGAGAGAGAGAGACCAAGAAAGAGAGAGGCAGGATGACAGAGAAGAGAAGGAGGGGAAGGGAGAGAGAGAGAGAAAGAGAGAGGAGAGAGGAGAGAGAGAGAGAGAGAGAGAGACCAAGAAAGAGAGAGGCAGGATGACAGAGAAGAGGAGGGGAAGGGAGAGAGAGAGAGAAAGAGAGAGAGAGAGAGAGAGAGACCAAGAAAGAGAGAGGCAGGATGACAGAGAAGAGAAGGAGGGGAAGGGAGAGAGAGAGAGAGAAAGAGAGAGAGAGAGAGAGACCAAGAAAGAGAGAGGCAGGATGACAGAGAAGAGAAGGAGGGGAAGGGAGAGAGAGAGAGAAAGAGAGAGAGAGAGAGAGAGAGACCAAGAAAGAGAGAGGCAGGATGACAGAGAAGAGAAGGAGGGAAGGGAGAGAGAGAGAGAAAGAGAGAGAGAGAGAGAGAGAGAAGGAGTGAGAGAGAGAGAGAGGGACAGACAGAGACGGAGACAGAGATACGCTGACTGACTGACAGACAGACAAAGACCGAGGGAGACCAAGGAAGAGAGACAGAGACAGAGAGAGGAAGAGAGTGAGGGGTGGGAGAGAGAAGGAGGGAGAGTGAGAGAGAGAGCGAGACCGAGAAAGAGAGGCAGGGGGACAGAGAAGACAAAGAGGGGAGAGAGAGAGAGAGAGAGAGATAGAGAGAGAGAGAGAGAGAGAAAGAGACAGAGAAAGAGACAGAGAGAGACAGAGAGACAGACAGTATTCCTCCCTCAGTGGATTCTTGAACTTTTCCGGAAACAGCATATCCATACCATTCGTTCTTTCCTTACAAATCCTCTGACGCTAGCTTTCAGAATGGTCTTAAAAGTTTGTTAGCTTGTTCCTGTAAAAGTTTTGGGAGAGAGAGAGGGGGGGGGGGGGAGAGGGGTTTGACCTTTGTAAAATAAACTCCTCTCTTGACTCCAGCCATCTTTCCTGCAACTCAGAGCGTGAGGAAATGGAAGAAGAAGAAAAAAAGAAAAAAAGAAAAGAAAACCCCGAAAGTCAGCCAACAGAACATAAACGGAAGACAAAAAGGGAACGACACGCAGCAATCCGATGACTAAGACCACATAAGCGGATATAGCCATCGCCAGGTTGACCAGGCAAGCAGCGGTTGATTTAATTAGAGCGTCTGAGGACCTTGGAATTGATGGCACTCGGCCTCTGCCAGTACAGATACGGCTGGGTATGAGGGTGAAAGGTAAAAAACTTATCAACGGGTCCTTGACAGCAAGCCCTGCTGGATCCTGTCCCCGCTGAAACAATTTCATCACTGTAAGGACGGTCTCTGGTCTCTGTCAAGAAGATCTGTACATGTACATTACCGTATGCTTGCCCTCTGATGCCATACAGGGTGATCTGATTTTACAGATGCATTCTCATTCCCAAGGATTAAGGTACATTCTCATTCCCGATACAGGGTGATATGATTTTACAGGATACATTCTCATTCCCAAGGATTAGGGTACATTCTCATTCCCAAGTGATTAAGGTACATTCTCATTCCCAAGGATTAAGGTACATTCTCATTCCCAAGGATTAGGATACATTCTCATTCCCAAGGATTAAGGTACATTCTCATTCCCAAGGATTAAGGTACATTCTCATTCCCGATACAGGGTGATATGATTTCACAAGATTCATTCTCATTCCCAAGGATTAAGGTACATTCTCATTCCCAAGGATTAAGGTACATTCTCATTCCCAAGGATTAAGGTACATTCTCATTCCCAAGGATTAAGGTACATTCTCATTCCCGATACAGGGTGATATGATTTCACAGGATACATTCTCATTCCCAAGGATTAAGGTACATTCTCATTCCCGATACAGGGTGATATGATTTCACAAGATACATTCTCATTCCCAAGGATTAAGGTACATTCTCATTCCCAAGGATTAAGGTACATTCTCATTCCCAAGGATTGAGGTACATTCTCATTCCCAAGGATTAAGGTACATTCTCATTCCCGATACAGGGTGATATGATTTCACAGGATACATTCTCATCCAAGGATTAAGGTACATTCTCATTCCCATGGATTAAGGTACATTCTCATTCCCGATACAGGGTGATATGATTTCATAGGATACATTCTCATTCCCAAAGAGTAGGGTACATTCTCATTCCCAAGGATTAGGGTACATTCTCATTCCCAAGGATTAAGGTACATTCTCATTCCCAAGGATTAGGGTACATTCTCATTCCCAAGGATTAAAGTACATTCTCATTCCCAAGGATTAAGGTACATTCTCATTCCCAAGGATTAGGGTACATTCTCATTCCCAAGGATTAAGGTACATTCTCATTCCCAAGGATTAAGGTACATTCTCATTCCCAAGGATTAAGGTACATTCTCATTCCCAAGGATTAAAGTACATTCTCATTCCCAAGGATTAAGGTACATTCTCATTCCCGATACAGGGTGATATGATTTCACAGGATACATTCTCATTCCCAAAGAATAAGGTACATTCTCATTCCCGATACAGGGTGATATGATTTCACAAGATACATTCTCATTCCCAAGGATTAAGGTACATTCTCATTCCCAAGGATTAAGGTACATTCTCATTCCCGATACAGGGTGATATGATTTTTACAGGATATATTCTCATTCCCAAGGTATAAGCAAAATAATCGATTGCAACAGAGAACAAGACGAACAGCTGAGGGGGAAAAGGCAACACCAATGCCAATGTTACGTTATGTTCCAACGGTAGTAATTATTAGCTAAAAACACATTTTTCGATTGTTTGTTGCACTGTGCAGTTTCATCTCGCCCATACCGATTCAATAGGATAAAGGGAATAGCCAGAACATTGTCTGTTATGTATCAGAATGAGAACAACACACAATGCCAATGCTAATGACAATGTTTCATAACGTTCCAGCAGTAGAAATCATTGACGAAAACCCATTTTTTTTATTAGTTGTTGCACTACACAATTTCATCTAGCCCACACCGATTTAACAGGATCAAGGAAATAGCCAGAACATTGCCTGTTTTGTGTCAGAGTGAGAACATTAGAGAACAAGACTTAATGCCTTAACTGGGTCTTTATATGGACATAAGTGAATACGACTGACTGCAAGTTTCAGTATTAAAAAAAAGGGCCATGGTCATGCTTGCCCAAACTGCACCACTACGAGAAGATAACTCAGAAGGCTATACTGTCACTCAAGTGAAAAGACGTTAAATAAAAGAACGAACTGAGCAAAGTTGCCCACAGCGAGCCACCCAGGCTTGATCAAGCTACATTGCCCAGACTTCAAATGCCTAATACAGATGAACAAGACTGCTGATACGGTATTACAAAAAACAAACAAACAAACAAAACCAACAACAACAACAAAACCAACCAACCAAACAAAAAAACAAAACCACACAAACATGATAATTTTGCCTGGCTTAACTGATCTGAATCGAAGCGATTGCCAACTTTCAAGCAAACAGCAACCAGAAACACACGCACGTGGAATGAGAATACATACTTAATTAACACACATGATTAACATATTTCCGGCCAACTTGCTTTAGTCACCGTACACAAAAGACAACAGACAAACAGATTTATATGATCTAATACTAAAACACCAAACCTCAGCATAACATGATTTAAAACAACCCTGCTCATAATGCACCACTATAAAACAGACAAGGGCATGTTTGCCCATGTAACATTATATCACTGAAAAGGCTGCGTGCACAGCAGCACTATGAAAGCAGACAAACGCACACCAGTGCTATAGAGCACTATATAAAAACTTCTGTCACCAGCATCATCCAGCTTTCCTGTTGTGACCAGGTGCTCTTATATTCCCCTTTCCTCATAAAATGGCAAATAAATGCTGCTTGTCTTTTCCTAATCTTCTTTATCAATGATCTTCTTGTGTCTGTCTCCATCAAAACTGTCTCGTTTGTTTTCTTTGCTGTTCATTTTTCTTAATTTGGCTGGCCATGATTTATCTTGGGGAAAATACAGTGATGGTTTCCCCGTTGCCTCCCATCAGTTTGTGTACAGATTTACCGCCAGTCTTTGTCGTTCCTAGGACAATCTACAAGGCAGTAGGGGTGATTTTCTGTCAGGATTTACTCTCTTAACCTTATTCTCTCCCAAGATAACCACAAGGCAGTGGTGCTATTTACCCAGAGCTGGGAGTCTGGTTCGTGGGCTATGCATTAAAAAAAACTGAAGAGATTACTTGACATGTGACAGAATGAGAACGGGGTTGAAGCAGCGGAAAAGGGGACAAGTACTACAACTGAAGTGAAGAAAAACACGCAGCTCTTCAGTGTTACCGATGTTGTCCCTACCCTTCGCTAAATGGAGTGGACGGAAACGAAGTCTGCCAGCACAAACTCCATGAAGATTGAAGGGCATGGGACAATCAAGAGACTCATCATGAAAACGGAAATAGTTTTCACCAGAATGACGACCCAAGCAGCTGTTGATTCAACTACTGTGTCTGAGGACCTGGAACTAATGGCACTCGGCCTATCCCGGCGATAGCGTGGTTGGATGTAAGTGAACAATTTGGGTGGATGGGTTGTAGGTTTGTTTGTTCGCTGTTTGTAGTTTCTAAGAGGATGGTGGGATCATTGTTGTTTGTTTGCTTGTTTTGTAAGGGGATGGGATCAGTTATTTTTGTAGTTTACTATGCAGGCATAGTAGGTAAGGGGTTGGAACTAAACAGCAGAAAGACTGAAGTCATGGTGATCAGTAAAAAACATGAAATCCCCTCATGCAAAATAACAGCAAATGGCACAACCTTGATACAGGTTGATAAGTTCAAATACCTGGGAACGGTCATTTCATCAGACGGCAGATGCACATCGGAAATAGCTGGCAGAATCGGCCAAGCCAAAACAGCATTCAAGAAGATGATAAGCATTCTTACCAACAAATGCCTATCAATTAACATCAGAAAGAGAGTCCTTGAATGTTATATAGAACCAATAGTGTTGTACGTTTGCGAGGCGTGGACAGTCAGCAAGCAAAGCCAGAGCAAGATTGAGGCAGCCGAGATGTGGTTTCTAAGAAGAATGTTGAGAGTTCCATGGACAGCAAAGAAAACAAACGAGACAGTCTTGATGGAGGCAGACACAAGTAGATCACTCATAAGGAAGATTAGGAAAAGACAAGCAACGTTTATAGGCCATTTTATGAGGAAGGGCGATTTGGAGCACCTGGTCAGAACGGGAAAGCTGGAGGGAAAGAGAGCACCAGGTAGACCCAGGGAGAGAATGCTGGACGGACTTGCAGAGTGGCTGGGGATGAGGAAGTTGGGGGGGATGCTGGGGGCAACGAGAGATAGAGATGGCTGGAAGTCCATGGTCGCCAACGCCATGCGGCAGGGCACCTGATGATGATGATGATGACTATGCAGGCAGAAGGAAAACTATCTTTAACCTGCTCCTGTAAAACGGCGCTCGCCATACGCTGCGAAAAGTGTAGTTCTTACTTTATTTGCTTGTTTTTACTGCTGATTTCCCCTATATCTACAGAGGTAAAGAGTTAAGGGCGGGTCCTTGATGTCTGTGACAGCCGTTTCTACCGAGACAACTTTTTTTAAAGGATCACTGCACTCAGGGAGGCTACCTTCGTGCTCACTTTTTTTTCTTCCCATTTTCTACGCCACCTTACTGACTACAGAAGCTGGCACAGTTTTGTTTTTACATTGCGATGGTGATGATGTCGATGAAGATGATAATCATGATGCTATGGAGTTCCATCTAGGATTGAGACTGCGTGACAGGGCTGTATTCTACGCTTACTCTCATAACATATCCTGACGTCAACCAGACCCGAGAGATACACACATCTGCGGTGCTGGTCAGAAGATTTGAGCAACACCTTCAATGACGTGTCCGTGAAGTTGATGAGACTCGACTGTGAGGTCCCAGTCTCTCTCAATGAACCCATACCATGCCCAACTCTGGGTGGGAGCCAGTTAAAGCCGAAAAATCCCACAATGATTTTTGAAGGTACTGATGGGGATTCGAACCCACAACCTTCCAGTCGGTCTGCTGAAACTTCAGCAACGTCTGTGATGATTATACCAGGTCTCCGTTAACACTGTCCATACTGCATCAAGAGAGAGAGAGAGAGAGAGAGAGAGAGAGAGAGAGAGAGAGAGAGAGAGAGAGAGACAGACAGAGACAGAGAGACAGAGACAGAGACAGAGAGAGAGAGAGACAGACTGACAGACAGACTGACAGAGACAGACAGAACGTGTCTCTCTCTGTCGCTCTTTCTCTCTCTGTGCCTGTTTCGCTTTGTATGTATGCATGTATGCATGTATGTACGTATGTACGTACGTATGTATGTATGTATGTATGTATGTATGTATGTATGTATGTATGTATGTATGTATTTATACCATTCGAAACAACTTCCCGTTAACATTACAGTCTCATAACATCAGCCCGCCCTTCTCTAGCACCCCTTTATCTGCTTTTGTTCCCGTTAGTGAAGATCTAGTGAGAAAAACGATCATGCAGACAACTCCAAAGACTTGTGAACTAGATCCAATGCCCACCAAATTTCTAATTCAGCATATAGACCTTCTTCTGCCTAGCATTACTCATATCATGAACGAATCACTCATTTCCGGCGTCTTTCCAACTGAATTTAAAACAGCCGTGTTAAAACCCCTTCTGAAAAAATCAAATCTGGACCCCAACGAGTTGAAAAATTACAGACCCATCTCCAACCTTCCATACCTCTCTAAACTTCTTGAACGACTTGTGCTTCGCCAGCTTTTCTCCCATTTGACCTCTCATTCACTTCTCAGCGATCACCAGTCTGCTTACAGGCCTGGCCATTCTACAGAAACTGTTCTTTTACGCATTGTAAATGATCTTTTGAATGCTATTGACCAAGACAAAATATCTGTTCTTCTACTTTTGGACCTTTCTGCTGCCTTTGACACAATAGATCATGACATCCTTCTCTCACGCCTGAATACAACATTTGGAATTACAAATATCGTGCTCAACTGGTTTCGATCATATCTCTCTGACAGAAAGCAAATTGTTCTAGTAGACGGAAATAGATCCTCTGAATCTACTCTCACTTTCGGCGTTCCTCAGGGCTCTGTTCTGGGCCCTGTTCTTTTTCATACTCTACACCACTCCACTCACTCATCTCATTGATACTCATTCCATTCGTCATGAAATGTATGCTGATGATACTCAACTGGAACATTCTGACACGCTTTCAAACTACGATAATCTTATTCAATCTCTCCAAGATAGTGTCACAGAAGTTAAAAATTGGATGACCGAAAACAAACTGAAACTAAATGATGACAAGACTGAAGCTCTTAGACTCCTTCCTCCATCAGTTGATGCCACTTCCCTACCTCCTACTTTTGACCTAGGAAATACGCCCGTCTCATTTTCAGACAATGTACGTGACCTTGGCTTTTTCCTTGATAAAGAGATGTCCATGAAACATCATATCAGTAAAACCTGTCAAGTAGCCTACCATGAACTCAGACGCATCAGCTCTATACGTCGCTACCTCACAGTTGATGCAACAAAAACACTTGTCAGTTCTTGTGTACTATCTAGACTAGACTATTGCAATTCTCTTCTTGTCGGTTCTCCACATACCCTGATCAGACCACTACAACAAGTACAGAACTCAGCAGCCAAAATAGTGTGCAAAGCAAAAAGATCGGCACATTGTACACCCCTTCTACGAGAGTTACACTGGTTACCTATTGAACAAAGAATCAAATACAAAGCTTCTTGTCTCTGCTACCAAGTCATAATTGGCACTGCGCCTAAATACCTTTCTGACATCTTTACGATCTATGTACCACCCAGATCTCTTCGCTCTGCTACCGATGATAGAACATTCCGCGTTCCAAAATATAAACGAGAGAGGCATGGTGGTCGAGCTTTTTCATCATCTGCTGTGCAGATGTGGAACTCCTTGCCTCACAATCTCCGTCACAGCCCTTCATTTCCCTCCTTTAAAACTAGTCTGAAGACTTTTCTCTTCCAGCAACATTTCTTGTAGACCCTCTTCCTGCCGCTCTGTATTTTTGATGTGCGTGTTTTTGGGTGTAAATGCGTGCGCGTGTGTGTTTGTGTGCGTGCGTGCGTGCGTGTGTGTGTGGTTTGTGTGTGTGTGTCTGTGCGTGTTTGTGTGTGTGTTGGTGTGTGTCTGTGAGTTCGTGTGTTTGTTTTACTTTTATTGTTGTTGTAAAGCGCTTTGTGCAAGTGGAAAGCGCTCATAAATAACCATTTATTATTATTATTATTATGTATGTGAGTATGTATATATGTATGCATGTATGTGTGTATGTATGTATCCATGCATGTGCGTACATAGTACGTATGTACGTACACACACACACACACACACACACACACACACACACACACACACACACACACACACACACACACACACACACACACACACACACACAACTACATGTACACACATGCAAATATATACAAATAGAATTACAATAATAATGATTACTATCATCATCATTACTACCAATGTTACCCTAAAAATCATTCTCCTCTTTCTATCATTAATATTATCATTATTATCACTGTTATTATTATTATTATTACCATATTTCCTGACATGTTAGAGGCGGGAGGGGCAAAATGGAAACACACAACCTCAATCAACAGAGAACAAATGGACATTAGAATGACGCGCCGCACATCGGGAACAAACCTTGGATGGATGGAATCTTATATATTTAATGTCTGTTCACAATAGTGATTTTAGACACACACACACACACACACACACACACACACACACACACACACACACACACACACACACACACACACACACACACACACACACACACACACACACACCACACACATACACAGGGAGAAAAAAAAAGGATGGGGAACGGGGATGGGAAGGGGTAGTGGGAGTTTGAATGTAAAAAGGGGAACAATTACAATTAAGAATTCAGAACATTAAGTTAACAGTGTCAATTAATAACAGACAACAATTAATTCACTCTTCATAACAATCTGCCAACAGGGGATCTGAGAATCAGCTGGACTACCGAAATAATATTATTTTTGTTGTAAAGGATATCTCTAGAGTCAGTACATGAAAAATCGAGATTGTTATTTCTATATGTCATAAGTAAAATAGGACATTCAAAGAGTAGATGGTGGACAGATAATGCTTTTGAACAAATACATACATTCTGTGTATATTTTGTTTTCCAAGAGTTAAGCCTTAGTTTGTATATCAAGGACGCTAGCTGTCTGGGGCAGTTAGGTATCAGACTTTGGGTATTGGAAAAATTGGAACAAACCTTGTACACGAGTGACGACATCGCCAAGACGACGACGACACAAGGAAGTAAGCTCACTTGTTGATCCAACTACAATGTCTGAGGACCTGGAACTAATTGCACAAGGGGCAGGGGTTAAAAGTTAACTTTTGGGCGTGTCCTTGACATCTGGGGGGTCAGCTGAGGGATAACTTCCATCAAAGTCTGTAATGACAGTTTCAGGTCTCTCCCAGGCCTACTTCACTGACAAGCCAATGCCCCTCATGAAGGTCGCGGTGTGTGTGTTGTGTGTGTGGTGTGTGTGTGCGTGTGTGTGTGTGTGTGTGTGTGTGTGTGTGTGTGTGTGTGTGTGTGTGTGGATGTGTGTGTGTGGGGGGGGGGGGGGGTGTAGCGTGTAAACATATACACTTGAGCACAACAATCAAGCAAAGATAAACAAGCGTCCATGCGTTTAGGCCTACTTCACTGAAAAGCCAATACCCCTTATGAAGGTGGCGGTGTGTGTGTGTGTGTGTGTGTGTGTGTGTGTGTGTGTGTGTGTGTGTGTGTGTGTGTGTGTGTGTGTGTGTGTGTCTGT
>CM060312.1:14760565-14778065 GCA_030674185.1 Monoplex corrugatus
GATTGTTGGCACTGCACTGACGAACCTAGAATCTTGAGCCAAAGGGAGTGGGCACTATCTTCCCACAGACAAGATTAATCAGTGGCTAAACGCTCAGGGTTCGGGTAGCTGGACATTCATTAACGTTCCTGCGGTTTGCATTCATTGCCCAGAACCAACGCTTTCGAGCAAGAAGATGAACAGTCCGCCGTTTGCCGCTAGTTTGCATGAATTACCCCGACCGGCTCTTTAAGTCCCCATCCCACCTTAGACATTAGCGGTGCCAGCGTGTTCTGTTCGTTTGAAGAATGACGTTGGTATTGTGGTCAGTCACTGACCTATGTACTTAATGACTTCCCAAGTCATCTAGCATCTTCGGATGGATGGGGGGGGGGGGGGGGGAAGGGATGGTCAGCAATGAACGTTGTATCATTAGCAAATTGTCAGCAAGACTTATTTGTGTAAATCTGCTTATAAAATGTGACATCTGTACACACACACACGCCCTGATTTTGTCATCAGCGATACATTAACCCTTTGACTCACGCACCCTGTCCTCCAACACGCTGTATTGTCAAACATGTTATCAAAGCATAAATTTAACTCTCTGACTCTCTCACCCTGTCCACCAGCTTCTTGCAGGAAGCTGGTGGATAGGATGAGGGAGTCAAAGGGTTAAGTTTCTGCAATTGGTGGATAGGGTGCGGTAGTCAAAGTTTTAATTAAAACGAAGGCAGTTACCAAACAGGAGAAATCCTTGTATTCCTTTCTTTTAACGTAGTGTCAGTCAAACCCATGTTATCTGGTGGCCGACTTTTTGTAGACCATAGCAGAGTAGCCTGCTGAAGACTGCGAAATTAAAGACCCCCTCCTGCTCTTACCATCACACTGATCTTCTTTTTGTTTTACAGGTTCCTCTTTTCTGTTGTTTTTCTGTTTATTTTTTCTCTGTCTCTGTCTTTCTCATTTGTCTTTTTTCCTCTCTAGATGCTTTTATCGTTTTTACGTCTCACTCACTGATATTCCATCACGATATCTGAAAGTCTTCTCCTCCTTCTGTTATTACTTTGTTGTTGATATGGACGTTAGATCTAGAAGAAAACAACTTTCTCGGGAGGATACGTGTGTGTGTGTTAGTGTGTGTGTGTGTGTGTGTGTGTGTGTGTGTGTGTGTGTGTGTGTGTGTGTGTGTGTGTGTGTGTGTCTGTGTCTCTGTGTGTGTCTGTGTGTGTGTGAGTGTCAGAGAGAGAGAGAGAGAGAGAGAGAGAGAGAGAGACAGACAGACAGAGACAGAGAGAGAGACAGACAGACAGACACAGAGACAGAGAGAGAGAGACAGAGATCGAGACTGACAGACATGGACACAGAGAGAGAGACACAGAGAGAGAGAGAGAGAGAGAGAGACACGCACACACACACACACACACACACACACACACACACACACACACACACACACAGACAGAGACATAGAGAGACAAAGAGACAGAGAGAGACAGAGAGACACACACACAGAGACAGAGAACTAGGAAGAACACTACTTAGACAAAAGAAAAGAAAAAGGAATAAAGGAAGAATAATGACATTAGTTCGTTATATAGGAAGCGTTTCTTGGTCAAAGCTCAAAACAAGAAGCGCGAGGATAAGATGAGGGAGGGAGGGAGGGAGTGGGTGGAGAGGAAAACTGCTAAGAACCTGATAATGGAATGTCCAAAACGGTGCCGGAAATGGAATGTTCCGCCAAAGATGTTTGAAAGCATTTGTAAGAAGGTGATTTAAAATGTTGCGAACTCGTCCCCCTCCCTCCCTCCCTTTCTGTCTGTCTGTCTCTCTGTTCGTCTGTCTGTCTGTCTGTCTGTTCGTCTGTCTGTCTGTCTGTCTGTCTGTCTCTTTGTGTTCCATCCCTGTCCGATATTGGTTCTGGAGAGTGGTTCTGCCGACACAGGCTAATGGAGTTTGTGTTTGAAAAAAAAAAAAAAAAAAAAGGGGGGGGGGGGAGGGGGGGCTTTTTTCATCTTTGAAGCTGAAGGACGCTACTGATGTGATTCAACACAATCGTTCAATACTGAACACGTTGTCTTTCACTGTTACATTCTCTGTCCGAGGTGGCCTTTGGTGTATGGTGGGGGGGGGGGGGGGATAGCTGAGGGAGGGATGCAATGATGTTGAAGACTAGACACAAATGACTGACCTTGCCATTCCAGCCTTTAAGGTCTGTGGCGTTTTTGTTTGTCTCTGGGTCAATGTAGTATAAGAAGTAGGAATCTTGCGTGCCAGTGTTTTATATATATATAATAAGCAGTGATATTTCTGCCGTGTTTGGGAACCGGTATATATATATACCTGTTTAATGTAGGTAGAAGTGGGAATCTTGTGTGTGATTGTTTTATCTCTCTCTCTCTCTTTCTTTGTTTCTCTCTCTCTCTCTTATTAAATTTTCATTATTCATTCATTCATTTACAATTCTTTTTGTTTGGCTTGGATGCATTTTACTGACAGCATAGGATATTAGACCACACAAGACAGGACAGCAGAAAGTATGTAAAGTTTCTTCTTTGGAGAAGGTACAATGTAGAAACATGGCAGAAATATCACTGTTTATTATCGCAAGGTTCCCAAACACGGCAAAAATATCACTGCTTATTATCGCAAGGTTCCCAAACACGGCAGAAATATCACTGTTTATTATCGCAAGGTTCCCAAACATGGCAGAAATATCACTGATTATTATCGCAAGTTTCCCACACATGGCAGAAATATCACTGTTTATTATCGCAAGTTTCCCAAACATGGCAGAAATATCACTGTTTATTATCGCAAGTTTCCCAAACACGGCAGAAATAGCACTGTTTATTATCGCAAGTTTCCCAAACATGGCAGAAATATCACTGTTTATTTATCGCAAGTTTCCCAAACATGGCAGAAATATCACTGTTTATTATCGCAAGTTTCCCAAACACGGCAGAAATATCACTGTTTATTATCGCAAGTTTCCCAAACATGGCAGAAATATCACTGTTTATTATCGCAAGTTTCCCAAACACGGCAGAAATAGCACTGTTTATTATCGCAAGTTTCCCAAACATGGCAGAAATATCACTGTTTATTATCGCAAGGTTACCAAACACGGCAGAAATAGCACTGTTTATTATCGCAAGTTTCCCAAACATGGCAGAAATATCACTGTTTATTATCGCAAGTTTCTCATCTTACTTTCACCATCATTTTTCCATGTTTATGCTCACAATAATGATCCCTTTTTACCATCATCTGAAATATCATTATTCATCATCACCACAGGTGTCTTGTTAATCATTATCAGATATATCTCTGTTTATAACCATTGTCTTGTTAATCATTATCAGATATATCTCTGTTTATAACCAAATGCACACCCCAGTTTGTCTAAAGGTTTAGTTTTTAGTTTTGGGGTAGTCTGTTTTTAAGGGGAAATAAGTTATTATATCCTGACCGAATCATCAGTATTGAAAAAAAAAGCCGAATCACATTTTTTCTGTTATTCACATTTATGGGGAAATCGTCATGTTTCTTTAGTTTTGTTGGGTTTTGTTTGTTTACTGTGTTTTTTCGTTATTGTTGTTGACGTTTCTCATCTTGTTCGTCTTTTTGCCTCCAATAGTTTCTCTATTTTTCCCCTGTGTGTGTGTGGGGGGGGGGGGGGAGGGAGGGGGTGTTTTGTTTTGTTGTTGTTGCTTATTCTCGTTTCTCATCACCAGAAATATCACTGTTTATCGCCACCAGAAATATCTCTGTGCATCATTACCAGAAATAGCCCTGATCATCATCACCACAAATATCCGTCTTTATCATACTAGAAGTATCGATGTTGATCATTACCAGATATATCCCTATTTGTAATCACTAGGTGTATCCCTGTTTATCATCAGTAGTAGTATCCCTCACAGTCAACACTGACAAAATCAAAACCTACATTTTGAACAGAAGACAAGTTGTGTAGTGCAAATGATATACAATACAAACCAGACATCAAGTGAAGGACAGTCAGTGTCTTATTATTACTGTTTGTGATTAATGAACTCCGACTCCCCAAGCAAAGGCTGGGCAGTATCTTACTGCAATTAGTATAGACGAGCACCTTGTAGGGAGCTGGAAATTCACTGTTCTTGTAGCTTGCATTCATTATCCAGAACAACACGTTAAGCAGAAGATGGATAGTGTTTTCCGCTAGTTTGCCTGAATTAACCCCAACCGGTTTTGTATCTCTCGTTAGGCATTTACGTGCTAGCGTATTATGTTCGCTAAGAGAATGACGTTGGTGGTGTGGTCAGCCACTAATCTGAATACTCAGTGATTTCTGGTCATCTATTATCTATGTCTAGAAAGGGGATTGCCTACGTGGAGTTGTATCATCAGCAAAGTCTACAAGAGATAAACTATTGACATAGATCTCGTAATCATCGGTTACACATTCGTGGTGGGACCCTTCGATCATAGGTCTAGCAGAGCAGCACCCACTGCCCGGACCCTTTGATCATAGGACAGACGGTATAAGGTACGAAACTCACTTCTCTTTCTTGGTACTTTAGCTGTCTAACTGGACAGTTACCTCCCTTAAAACAGTATTTCCGGCGGAGGTATTGCGTGCGTTTTCGATCGAGATTTGAAGTGCTTTTGGTCAGAAAAATGTCAACAAGTAGAGGTTTGAATCGCGAGGAGATTCTACGGTTGTTTGACCTTGATGAGAATGAAGGTTACACTGAAAATGGATCAGATTCTGAAGAAGAAAGTAGTGAAAGCGCTGAGGAGGAAGAAGAAAGTGTCGTAAAAAGTGTACCCAGGCAATATCAGTGACATAATAGGACTATAACCGTTTCAAAACATACACAATACTTAAGCAGGGCAAAAAAAAGGGAAAACACACAGTGTTACTAGGGGCAGGAGCGTTCAGCGAGGAGTTCGATTTCGAAGTACTCGCAATGTAAAAAAATTGACTTTAGAAACCATTTTCCATAAAGCACACCAAGTTTGGTATGCATCAGACTTTATTTAAGATTGTAACAGGGGTTTCTTTACAAGCAGTCTAATTCTGACATTTTCCCCAGAACATGCTCAGGCTAGCACACTGATTTGTAAGCCGCAGCTCCAGTCACAATAGAGTGAACTCTTATACAAATTATTTCATTACAAGACAAATCTTTTGAAAATAGTGACCAAAGAGCTGAAATATCAACCAGAGAGCTAAAATATCAACAAACATTTGAGTCGTACATCAATTCAAACTTTTCATCATAATCTGTATCTTGGGTGCACATTTGTAGACTGCAGCTGGACAGCACAAACTGTTCATGAAAGCACACGAGCTTATTTCCACTCCTGTCTATTCCATTTCATATTGTCTGCCCACAGTGGTAGCACAGTACATGCACAATCAGCACTATGTCACTGTAGTAAGCATGGCACAAAACAACGATATCAAGATGTACTTTTTGTTTGTCGTTGATGGGACGGGTCTACGACCTTGTCGATCAGTACAGCTTGTACACTGAGAAAAAATTGTACTTTTGCTAATTCAGACCAGATTTTAAGGCGGTATGTAAACACAGCTGAACAGACACCATTGTTGTTATCATTGTTGTTGTTTTTCATGACACCATCATCCAGAGTCTTAAAATCGTGTGAACAATCTGCATGGAAAGCGAGGCATTCCAACAGTGCAGTTTCCACGCCAGCGTTTTTGAAAAAGTTATAATCAATATATATAATATACTTTGGTATACAACAGCGAACATATACATACTAATCAAAGGACGCACAGTGTGCAATAAAAGAAATTCAGATAATAATAATAATGATTATGATAATAATAATAATGATAATAATAATATAATAATAATAATAATATTAATAGTAATAATAATATTAATAATAATAATGATGATGATGATGACGATGACGACAACAATAATAATAATAATAATAATAATAATAATAATGATAATAATAATAATAATAATAATAATAACAACAACAATAATAACAATAATAATGACAACAACAACAATAACAATAAAAAGATAAACAGACAAAGGGACAACTGTATAGGAACTCGTCAGGACGACGCAGTTAAAGTCAACAATATGATGCATGCAGGCTGTCCATGTGAAGCACAGAAAATCCTATATACCATGTTGTAGCAATGCAAAGAACAGTTAAAATGATCAACGCACCACGGAGCAAAACAAAACAAAACAAACCAAACAAATCAAAAAAAAAACAAACAAAAATTGAACAGCCTATCTTCCTGAATTTATTGTGCTTGCTTTTGTGTGCAGGTGAATATGCGGTGTGTGTGTGGTGTTGTGTGTGTGTGTGTGGTGTGTGCTGTGTGGTGTGTGTGTGTGTCGTGTGTGTGTTGTTGGTGTGTGTGTGTGTGTGTGTGTGTGTGTGTGTGTGTGGTGTGTGTGTGTGTGTGTGTGTGTGTGTGTTGTGTGTGGTGTATGTTGTGTGTGTGTGTGTGTGTGTGTGTGTGTGTGTATGCGTGTGGGGCGTGTGTGTGTGTGTGCCGCGCGTGTGTGTGCATGTAGTGGTGCCTTCTATTTTTTTTTTTTTACAAATTTAATATAATCCTCAAATAACTGATTATAGTTTCTCATACTGTGCTCGTGTCAATTGTTCTCATTTTTTTTTCACATGTCGGTGGAACGTTCATGTTAACCTGACAATAAATGGTAATTATGATGATGTGTGATATTGTATGTTGAGTTATGATGAATGTGATGATGTTGATGTGTGTGTGTGTGTGTGTGTGTGTGTGTGTGTGTGTGTGTGTGTGTGTGTGTGTGTGTGTGTGTGTGTGTGTGTGTGTGTGTGTGTGTGTGTAGTGTGTGTGTGTGTGTGTGTGTGTGTGTTGTGTGTGTGTGTGTGTGTTGTGGTGTGTGTGTGTGTGTGTGTGTGTGTGTGTGCTTGTGTGTGTGTTTAATGTGTGTATCCCACAAGTGTTTCTCTGTATTTATATCGATTGAACTCTGAACAGTACATGATCTGAGCTTTGGTAATTGGTTCGTTCAACTGATATCAACGGCCAAACGTAACACCATTATTATGAACGTCATCATCATCATCATCGTCGTCGTCGTCGTCCTCGTCATTATCAGCATCATCATTTTTATCATCAACATCATAATAACCATCTCCATGATCACCATCATCCTCATCCGCATGATCATCACCAAAATCATGATGATGACGATGATGACGATGATGATGACGATGATGATGACGACGACGATGATGATGCAGCTCGATGAGATCATGATCATGCTATTCATCTCATCATCGTCATCACCATTGTGATTGTTGTGGTTGTTGGTGATATCATCGTTTCTGTAATCATTATTATTACCATTGTCATATTTGTGCTTATTATTATTTCCATCAAAAACTCACGGCTTTTGTTAACTTCCAACGTGCCTTTTCTAATGACAACCCTTGGCCCAACCCCCAACTCATCTGGCAAAACATAATAGGAATGCTGTGTCTTCATGCTGTACTCTTTGACTGTTGTAGTTGTTGCTGATATCATTGTCACTGCACATCCTCATCATCATTACTATTATCGTATGTGTGGTATTATCACTTCAATCAAAGTCTCGGCGGTTGTTGACTTCCAACGTACCATTCCTATGTCAAACCTTGATAAACACCTAACCCCCACTCCCCACCCCCAACATAATAGGAATGCTCAGCCCTCATGCTGTATCTCTTTGACAGATACCTCCATCCCCGCTCGACCTGTACGACAAAAGACAATGGGCTGCCCTACATTTACGTTGCAACTGGTTTAAAGACAAGATTTAGATAAGATTTTCTTCTTATTCAATTTTCGTCTATACATTTCATGTATTGCCTGACCTCCTGGGCAGTGAATAGAACGCATTTCAAACGAATGAATGCATGAAAGTGAACATCATGTGAACGAAGCATCAAGCTAACAAATAAACCAACAAAATCACAAACAAATGAATTATAAAATAACACGAGAGAGAGAGAGAGATAGATTAAGATAGATAATAGATAGATAGATACCATACATACATACATACATACATACATACATACATACATACATAGATAATAGCTGAATAAACAAATAAATGAATAAGTGAACAAGTAAATAATGTAATAAATCAATGAACGAATAAATGAAAAAAAAAAGTTTGTCCCAAGTCTGTGTTTACTCCACCCTAAATCAAATTCTACTTAAAACGAATGATGAAACAAGTAAATTGATAGATAAATTAATAAATAAATAAATAAACTTTTGACCCCCTCAAACAGATAGACTAATAAATACAATAAATTTTGGACCCCTTACTTTTTCCACTTTCTTCTTTCACACGGAACCAAAGCCAAACAATAGCTGGGGACCTGAAAAGGACACAGTGACGAAGCCAGTCAAGTTTAAAGTCTTCAGCGACACTCCTTGCTTCTCTACGTCTCTAACCCCCTCCCCCTTTTCCTCCGTCTGCCCCCCCCCCTCCTTCACTCCCCACACACGTACGTACTCAAAGGCAGACCGAAAATGTAGCGAGAAAAGACAAAAGTGTTCGTTCAGTATTGAAGGATAATGCCGAATCACATCAGCACCGTCCGTCAGCCTCAAGGAGGACAGAAGAAGAAAACCTTTTTCTATTCTTTTTGCTTTATTTGTTTCACAACCGCAAACACCATTAGCCTTCGTCGGCAACACCGCGTCTCCAGAACTAATATTGGACCGAAGAGGAGGGAGGGGGAGAGAGAGGGGAGAGAGAGAGAGAGAGAGAGAGAGAGAGAGACAGACAGACAGACAGACAGATAGACAGACAGAGACAGAGAGACTGGCAGAGAGAGAGAGCGGGGAGGGAGGGAGAGAGAGAGAGACAAACAGACTAACAGACAGGGAGGGAGAGAAAGAAGAAGGAAGGGAGACAGACAGACGGAGAGGGAGGGAGGAGAGATACAGAGAGATCCAGAGACAGAGACACAGAGAGTAACAAAGAGAGAGAGAGAGAGAGAGACAGAGAGACAGAGACAGAGAGGGAGGGAAGGAGAGAGAGAGAGAGAGAGAGAGAGAGAGAAGGAAGGAGAGAAAGAGACTGGCAGAGAGAGAGAGAGAGGGAGAGGAAGAGAGAGAGAGAGAAGGAGAGAGAGAGACAAACAGAGAGAGAGGGAGGGAGAGAAAGAGGAAGGGAGAGAGACAGACAGACGGGGAGGGAGGGAGGAGAGATACAGAGAGATCCAGAGACAGAGACATAGAGAGAAACAAAGAGAGAGAAAGACAGACAGACAGACTGACAGAGACAGAGAGGGAGGGAGGGAGAGAGAGAGAGAGAGAGGGAGAGAAGGAAGGAGAGAGAGGGAGAAGGAGAGAGACTAACAGACAGACAGACGGAGAGGGAGGGAGAGAGGGAGAGAGATACAGAGAAATACAGAGACAGAGACAGACAAAGAAAGAGAGAGAGAGATTGAGACAGAGAGACAGAGAGAGTGAGAGAGAAGATAGATAGATAGATAGAAGATAGATAGATAGATAGATAGATAGATAGATTGGTATGTAGATAGATAGATAGATTGGTATATAGATAGACAGACAGATAGGTAGATAGATAGATAAACAGATGGATAAAGAGAGAGACAGAGAGAGAGACAGAGAGAGAGAGAGAGAGAGATACAGAGATACACAGAAATACAGAGACAAAGATACAGACAGACAGACAGACAGACAAGCCGACAGACAGAGACAGAGACAAACAGACAAACAAAGACAGAGACTGAGCGAGTATGAGCTATTTTACAATCACATCCCTCCACAAATGCTTTCAAATCTCTTTGGCAGCCACATTCCATTTCCGGCGGCGTTTTGAAAGTTCCATTATCACGTTCTTAACAGTTTTCTTCCCGCCTTGTTATCCTAACATATCTCCTTTTAAGCTCTGACTAAGACCCTTTTCTTTGAAACGAAATTTTTGCGGTCATTACTCTTCCATTCTTGTCATCTTAACAATGTTCTGTCTGTTGGTCTCAAATCTGTGGAATAAATCTTACTGTATCTCTTTTGACGTGACCAACTCTCACACATGGGGACGTGGGTCAGTCGCCAGAAACCGCCCCGTCGTCGGGATGCCAGGGGCTCTGTTTCAGTATAAATAATATCTCCACCACCTTCTGGAAATGTTGTGCTAGAAATGTCCCTCTTTTTCTGTCACTCTCTTTGTTTATTTTCTTCTTCATTTGCTTTATGTCATTACTTCCTATTATTTTCTGGTCCATTCACCTGTATGTGTTGGATTAAGTCTTACATACTTTCTCTTAGGACTGATAATTGGGTACATGTATTAAGTGCATTTTGGGCTCTAGGGAAGTGAGATATGCGAAAGCAATTTTTTAGGTAATTTAGGCTTGTTTTTACATTTGTTTTAGTGTCCTTAGTTATATTTGAATTTAATATGCAGGTGTATTTTTTCAAAACCCCTGTGCGATAAATTGGACGGAGTGGTCAACGTCAGGGGCATCTCCTTAGATTATGTGCACTAATGTATTGATATGTGTATTTGATTTTCTTTTCCTTTTTTTTCCAGTTGAAGGATTGTGTATTTTGAGACGTTATAGCCCTGACATGGATCTACGCAGTCGGCTGGACTTTAAACAAAAACAAAACAAACAAAACAAAACAAAAACAAAATAGGTCGTGATAAATCGAAATACAGTTTACAAAAAGTGGCGAAATCTCCAGTGTTTCTTACAGCTGTTAGCAAAGAAGGCCCCCTTTGCCTTTTTTATGAAAAAAGGGTCATTCTACAAAATATAAGGGTCAACTATAAACAAGAACTCACCTTTTCTCCTCTGCATAAAATCCTGACCTCACTCAACCCCCTCTGCAGCCTGTCTCCACTCGGAGGGGAATCACATTGTAATATATAATATAATATAATATAATATAATATAATATAATATAATATAATATAATATAATATAATATAATATAATATAATATAATATAATATAATATAATTGTATATATACAATATATAATTGTATATCATTGTATATAATATAATTGTATATAATATGCTCTCTATAATTTTCCATTGCTTTTATTTTTTCTCCCCATTTATAGCCATGTGTGTGTGTGTGTGTGTGTGTGTGTGTGTGTGTGTGTGTGTGTGTGTGTGTGTGTGTGTGTGTGTGTGTGTGTGCGTGCGTGTGTGTGTTTGTGCGTGCATGTATGTGCGTGCGTGCGTGTGTGTCTGTTCAGCGCTTAGATTTGATTTTTATCAAGATTTTGCGCTATATAAATATTGTAATTATTATTAATTATTAATTTTGGTATACACATCGTATAACACATCATGGCTCGACAAAGTATAAGAGATAAACCCAACTGTGGCCTGGGGAAAGAAGGGTTATTGTTTATGGTCAAATTAGCTATGCTATCAAACCTGTTGAGACACACTGTTCTGGCACCAGTGGTGGGAGGGGTACAGGTTTGGACAAACAAGAAAAACAAGTATCACTAACACTCACGGCCATGTATTTTAGGAGACCCGCGATTGCAGCTGAGTGAGATTAAAATCAAGTTCAGCTTTGACCAAAGACTTTTTGAAAACCAAGGCTTCATAAAGAATCAATAGAAGCGTGGCTAAAACGCAATCATGTGGTACTTTAACTCTTTGCTTGTAAATTAATGCGTCATTTCTAAAAAAAAAAAAATCAAAAAAAATCAATGCGTCATTTCTGAAAATTAATGTGTCATTTTATGCACAGATGTGGTTTCTCAGAAGAATGTTGAGAGTTCCATGGACAGCAAAGAAAACAAACGAGACAGTCTTGATGGAGGCAGACACAAGTAGATCACTCACAAGGAAGATTAGGAAAAGACAAGCAACATTTATAGGCCATTTTATGAGGAAGGGGGATTTGGAGCACCTGGTCACAACGGGAAAGCTGGAGGGAAAGAGAGCACCAGGTAGACCCAGGGAGAGAATGCTGGACGGACTTGCAGAGTGGCTGGGGATAAGGAGGGTGGGGAAGATGCTGGGGGCAACGAGAGATAGAGATGGTTGGAAGTCCATGGTCGCCAACGCCGTACGGCAGGGCACCTGATGATGATGATGATGTGAGTTATAAGGACCATTGGTCTGTCTGGGTGAAATTGAAAGCTGCAACTTTGTTCTTTCGGGTTTTCTTCAGGTGTACGATCATTTTCACAGTGGAATTCAACCTTAAAAAAGCGGTAAAATTAAACGATTACGGTGATATCTCTCAGCATTGCTTCTTTGAAATTACCTGAAATTAGCAGTTTTCACACCGCCATTACGATTCAATCCCCTTACAGAACCCCGATATTTTATACACCGTTTTCAAGCTCATGGCATTAACGTCTGAATGCTGAACACAGTAATTCACAATAATCCAAGTGGAATTTACAAGAGACCATTTGTAGTGGTTGATAAAGAGAACCTGACAGTGAACGCTCTCAAACTATCCCCTCTATTTTCTCAAAACAAAGATTACCTACATGTAATAGTTCTATAGGCCACAGCTTCTACATTTTTGCTTTAAAAGACTTAATTCGTATATCACAGAGAAGTACTTTTCATGCCCTGTACAATATCATCATCATCATCATCATCATCATCATCATCATCATCAGGCGTTGGCGACCATGGACTTCCAACCATCTCAATTTCTCGTTGCCCCTAGCATCTCCCCCATCCTCCTCGTCCCCAGCCACTCTGCAAGTCCGTCCAGCATTCTCTCTCTGGGTCTACCTGGTGCTCACTTTCCCTCCAGCTTTCCCGTTGTGACCAGGTGCTCCAAATCCCCCTTCCTAATAAAATGACCTATAAATGTTGCCTGTCTTTTCCTAATCTTCCTTATTTGTGTCTGCCTCTACCAAGACTGTCTCGTTTGTTTTCTTCGCTGTCCATGGAACTCTCAACATTCTTCTGAGAAACCACATCTCGGCTGCCTCAACCTTGCTCTGGCTTTGCTTGCTGACTGTCCACGCCTCGCATCCGTGCAACAGTATTGGTTCTATATATATATATGTTCTATATATGTACAATATCACTATCTTGATATCCAAAAAAACCATCGACTTACGTCTCCTTCTGTGGGAGCAGGTCACTTACTGACTAACTGCTCTCTCTGAGTTTGGATTATTTTGAGTTAAGATGTATTACTAAAGTTGTTTTACTAATGTGTAATGTAAACCCTGTTTTGACAAGAATGGGTTGTTCAGAAAAGCGTGTGTCAGCTTAATGTATTACTCGCGTAAATAAGAAAAATCGTTCTTGCGCTTGGTCTATTTGCGTCTAAGCCCAGCACAATGCTTTGGTTTCTCTCGTTCCAGTAATCGCGTATTAATGAATTTCGTGTAAGGTTTTTGAGGGCAAAGGTTATGCATTGAAGATGGATAAAACTGGAAAGTTTTCAGCGTAATATAACAATTGAGTTTGTACGCATCACTGTTACCTACAAAAAAAAAGTATGAATTGTTGGTAAGGGCCACCCTGACGTTTATTGAAGACTTTGGATTGTCCAGTCTGAATTAACTTGACCGCAAGCGTTTAAGCCAACAGATACCGGAAACAAATCAAAAGAGAATAAGAACCCGGAATAAACTGACGAAACAAGCAAGACAGGCCCAATTTTTTTAGCCAATTGGTCTTTGTCAAGTGTGTACAAAAGACAACAATGAAACAAAGTCATTACATTTAGTTTAGACAAGAACGGATAAGATAACCCTGACAGGCTCATTTCATTCTTTGAGCTGGACAAGTTCAGTTGAAGTATGAGCCCCAACCATTTATGTCAGATCACAAGCAAGGAATAGAGGTACTGCTTGTGTCCAGAGTCGATTTGGGGTTTTGAATTAAAAGGTTTTATGAACTTTCTTTTTCGTGATTTTTAATGCACCTCAGTTGAATGCAGATATATAGAGCACCATTTTTTTTTTTTTTATTTTTTATTTTTTCCTCTTAATGTTTCATATGTCCTTCTTCATTGGTCAGAGGGAGAAAGAGAGAAAGAGAGAGAGAGAGACAGAGACAGAGAGAGAGAGAAAGAGAGAGACAGACAGGAAGAAGAGAGAGAGAGAGAAGAAGAGAGAGAGAGAAGAGAGAGAGAGAGAGAGAGAGAAGAGAGAGAGAGAGAGAGAGAGAGAGAAGAGAGAGAGAGAGAGAGAGAGAGAGAGAGAGAGAAGAGAGAGAGAGAGAGAGAAGAGAGAGAGAGAGAGAGAGAGAGAGAGAGAGAGAGAAGGAGGAGAGAGAGAGAGAAGAGAGGTTGAATACGAAATCCCAACATATCACAAAGACGATCTCAAAGACGAAAAACCAATCCAAAAACTACAATTTCATGACGACCAGCATCACCACAAACTACATATCTAACTTATGACCAATCTAAAACCAAACTTGTCATGCCAATGCTCAAATCCAATCGAAGATATTCAACATCTTCAAACATCAACAGCTGTCTCGGCTAGAGCGTCACTTCATCGAATGAATCGTGAGCTTTTGACAGAGTTCCAGCAGTCGATGAAAACAAATGCTGACAGATTAACAGACAGACAGGCAGGCAGAGCAGAAAGACAAACACAGAGAAAATAACAAACGCATAGACACACTGACGGACACACAGACAAACACAGCCAACCTGTCAGGCAGGAACATAACACATCGTCCGCTAATGATGTCACAGGAAGTCCAAAGATTTAAAATTAATAGTCCTAAAAGTTTTGATATGGCCTGTTTTAATTTAACCTTTTGACTCCGCAACCTATCCACCAATTGCAAAAACTTAACCGTTTGACTCCCTCACCCTATCCACCACCTTCCTGCAGGAAGCTGGTTGATAGGATGAGGGAATCAAAGGGTCAAGTTTTTCCTTTGCGAGCATGGTTGACAATGAAGGACACTGGTGGACAGGGTGCGGGAGTCAAAGGGTTAATGTACGGTTGAGAAGCCTGGCCACTTAGAAAAAAACGCAGAAAATAAAGTCAATGCAGCAGATATGTGGCTCTATATACAACTGCTCAGAGTCAAATGGAGAGACATACGAACAAACGATAGCGTGTTAAAGGAACTGAATGCCAGGCGCCAGCTGCTGACAGAGATCAGCAAAAGAAAGCTCAAATACGTAGGCTATGCGATCAGAAACACCAAAACAGATTAGACATCAACGGTCTTGCAGGGGAAAGTTGAGGCGATGAGAAGAAAGGGACGACCACACATCTATTTCAACAACAATCGCTGATGTCTGTGGTCTGGAGATCCAGGAGATCGCCCACAGATGTCTCACCCGTGTGACCTGTAGAAAACTTGTGACGTCGAGCGTGGCTCCTACAGCCAATCCCGGCGCGGCGAGGGAGAGAGGAGAGAGGTGAGGTAGTCCAACGAAATCAACAACAATTTAGCACGTACAACAGAGCACAGCTCAGCATGGACGAGAGATCATCCTTCCCAGCCCTCCCCGCGTAGTCACTACGATGTCTGGCATTCCAACATCAGCCAGCACCAACTCCCAGAAGAGCCAGCCTGAAATCGCTTAAATTAATGTAGATTTGAATGACATGGAGAGAGAGAGAGAGAGAGAGAGAGAGGAGAGAGAGAGAGAGAGAGAGAGAGAGAGAGGGAGAGAGAGAAAGAGACAGACAGACAGACAGACAGAGACAGACAGACAGATAGAGACAGACAGACAGACAGACAGATACAGACAGACAGACATATAGAGACAGACAGACAGACAGACATATAGAGACAGACAGACAGAGAAAGACAGAGAAAGACAGAGAAAGAGAGGCAGACAGAGACACACACACACACACACACACAGAGAAGAAGAGACGCAGTGAGAGAGAGAGAGAGAGAGAGAGAGAGAGAGAGAGAGAGAGAGAGAGAGAGAGAGAGAGAGAGAGAGAGAGAGAGAGAGAGAGAGAGAGAGAGAGAGAGAGGCAAATGGTTAGTTTAGGACATAAGCTTTACGAATTCGGTGAACTTAGCTTGCATGATAACGCACGAATAACAGCAAGAAGACATGTCTGATTACAGTGCATGAAACACTCTCGACTGATTAACTGGTAAACGAATTCTCGTCTTTTTAAACGATTCCATACAGAAATATGGCAAAGGTCTTTATAATAGTTGTGTAGTTTGAAGAAAACAGCAAAACTTATCTTGAAACACATTTTTAATTTAGCTGTCTTAAGCTCTGACAGAAATAAACTGTTTCTGAAGCGTTTGAACGACTGGACAGCATAAACGAAAGTGGGCTTCGTCTTCATCAGTACAACATGCTACGTTACGTGACGTGACGTTACGTTATGTGTCCCCAAAACCCTGCGGGTCGAAGGGGCACCATTGATGACTTTGCAACGAGTGTCCTCCATCTACCTCAGTCTTTTGCCACTCTTTGCGAACCGCTGAAGTTTAGGCCTGCCCGCTCTTGGATGTAGTCTTTAATATATCTTCTTCTGCCTTCCTATCTCTTCTTCTTCTTGAGATTTGTACCATGCGGGATGGTTTTTGCAAGGCTTGAGGATCTTGTGACATGTCCGTACCATTTTATTTTGCGTCTTTTCTCTCTCTCTCTCTCTCTTTCTCTCTCTCTCTCTCTTTCTCTCTTTCTCTCTCTCTTTCTCTCTCTCTCTCTCTCTCTCTCTCTCTCTCTCTCTCTCTCTCTCTCTCTCTCGTTGTCAGAAGGTCTTAAATGCGCAAATAGCTTGTTTGATTCTATTGTGTAGTCTCGCTGATGACGTGGTCGATGTGTGAGATACGTAGAGTCTTTCGATAGCAGCTCGTCTCCATAGCTTGGATCCTCGTCTGCATCACAGCTTCATGCGAGAGTGAATATTTCATAATCATAGAGAAAAATGGACATGGCGGAGGAGCGCAGCATTATTTTAGAGCTGATGAAGATGTTTTGAACATTAACTAAGTAACATAACTCTTGACAGTCAAGGAGTTATCTCCCATGTAGAATTCCTCAAATCCAACACAGTTTGCGCTACCCATTCAGCCAGCATAGGCGCAGCCACAAGGCACAGTATTGCAAACTCAGAACAGTCCTCAAAAAAGGAATGCCCAAGTCTGCCCCTATACCCTGCGTCTATGCTAGCTGAATGGGTAGCGCAAACTACATTGGATTTGAGAAATTCTACATGGGAGATAACTCCGTGACTCTCAGGAGTTATGTTACTTAGTTAATATTTAAAAAAATTCTCCCTGCTTCTCTCTTATTTCCTTTGATGTTTTGAACGTTTTGGTCAGAACAACACAATGGACTTGAAGCATCAATGTCTGTACAGGCGTGCGTTGCCAGTGGAATGATACCAAATCTAAGTTTTTACAGGCACGCTATGTAATGTTTCATTCTTTCCGACTGGCACATACCTGGCCTTATTATAGCTTGTTTTAAAGAGTGGACACAATTGAAACCTGTCATTGGGTACTTCATCGTGCCATTCCTGCCAGCCACAATTTATGAAACGTTATTTCTG
>CM060312.1:14788065-14800565 GCA_030674185.1 Monoplex corrugatus
AACCAAGGAACAGACAGAATTTATCTCCTCCCCAGTGCCCCCCCCCCTCCCCCACGGAGCGTGTGGCCTAGTGGCTCAGGCACGTGCCTAGGACGAGAGGAACCAAGATTCGAACCCTGGATTAGACAGGGTTTATCTCCTCCCCAATGCACCCCCCACCCGTGCCCCCGGAGTGTGTGGCCTAGTGGCTTAGGCACGTGCCTAGGACACGAGGAACCAGGATTCGAACCCTGGATTAGACAGGGTTTATCTCCTCCCCATTGCACCCCCCCCACCCGTGCCCCCGGAGTGTGTGGCCTAGTGGCTCAGGCACGTGGCTAGGATGCGAGGAACCAGGATTTGAACCAAAGAACAGACGGGGTTTTTATATCCTCCTCCCTCTACTAAATCTTAAGTGGTTACAAAAATACCTTCAACATTAAAATCACACGAAACTAGTGTTGTTCGGTGTTTATCAAAATGTATAAAACAGATAGAGTATGTGATCTTATAGTAATGCTTGCAAAATCATTTATATGTGACCTCCCATCACGAAATCAGTCTTAACTCGCAGTCAGTCGAACAGCACTTGGAGCTGAAAAGGTGAATGAGGGTCTATCTGGGGCGTTTTGACTTTTTCTCAAAATTGATTTCTGTAGACTATAATTTATTCCCCACATAATTATTTTCCTTGAAAAAATAGTATTAATCAATTTAAAATGGTATTTTAATGCACTGATCGCAGCAGAAAGGACGCAATTTCCTACCAAAAGTACCTATTTTTGTCTCTTATTATAAACCGTACCCGCACATGTAATATACTGACGGAAAGCTCTTTGGTGCACCTTTCAGATAATGACAGCGAAAATTAGAAACAAACTGGGTCAAAGCCACCAAATAAAGAAATTTAAGGAAAATGTGTAGGAGAGCACACAAAAACTTTAGAGGCCGTTTTCTCAAAATGGCCGTCATACAACTTAATGACTTTAAACATACATAACTTCTACATTTTTTTGAGTACAAGCTTTATTCAAGTACCAAAATAATCAGCAGAATGTACACTTTCCAGTGATATGTATACCTCAAAATGCCCAAAATGCTAGTTAAGACTGATTTCGTGGTGGGAGGTCACATATATAAATGCTAAGTAGACAAATGTGTTCCGAAAATACACATTTTCCAAGGAATGCTAAATCAGAGATTCAAAATTGAACAATATTATGACAAACTAAACTTTCACTTGTCCATCTTTAACGCCCAGTGGAATAAACCGTATATGCCAGTGTTCTCCCCGCAGAAAACAGATTTTCTTCATGACATGTTCTTGAATATTGATGTACATAATAAAACCATCGTTGATTAAAAATATTGTCTTATGTGTTTTGTAAGTTATAGGTTGTTTTTATGTGAACAATATTTGTCTTGTGTGAATAAATTGATATCATTTCTGTTACCGCATCGTTCGTTGATGCTTGATTGTCGTTTAGCCAATGGATGTAGTTTGTGAAACGGGTTCATAGGGGAACTGTTGACATGTGCTAAATCTCAATGTTCATTTTTAAACTGTCAATGCATAGAATATCATTATATATAGTCTGTATACTATGTGGAGTCCATGTGTCAACACTACCTTTTCGTATGTGTAAAATTTTTTTGCAGTCACTTTTCGTTGCCACATTGCGTGTAAGATGTTCGTTTGTTGTGAAATAAAATAAAAGTAAAAAAAAAAAAAAATCTTTAAGTGGTGCTTAAAACACATGCTGAGGACGTGAGGAATCCGAGTTCGAATCGCAGGGGTCGGACATGGATTTTTCCTCTTCCTTCCTCTCCTCCTTTCTTGCGGGCTTGTTGGTTGTTTTGATGGAGCCATGGACTCACGATCTGATATCCTGACTTCATTCCAGCTGGCAACATAAAACAGTGGCCTGTTCACTGCCCATCTTAACGTTTCCATCATTCTGGTGATGTCAGCCTGATGTTTCCATCATTCTGGTGATGTCAGCCTGATGTTTCCATGGTCTTCCCGCCCTCTTCCCCTTCATGCTCTTCAGTTCAAGACCTTGCCAGAGCATGGGGTTTTTCGTAGGCTCAGGGAGTCTGCCACATAAATGCTGACAGATTTGGGTAGAGCTCATATGGAATTGTCCGTGTGCGATGAATCCCTCTTGAACAAACTCCAAACTCCTCTCCGCTACATCTTAAGTGGGAGGTTTGGTAGGTCTAAGTATTTTTTATTTTTTTATTTTTTATCATCGCACTCAGGGAGGTTACCTTTGCAAGGGTGACACTTTGAAAATCTGAAAAAACGGAAAATCAGGCTAACTCGAAAACTTTTTCGCTTGAAGGCACTAGCAGCACAATGGCGCGACGTAAGTGATGTGTGGAGCCTTACAAAGATCGCTGGACCTGTGTTGTCTTCAACGATAGAGAGCGCTTCCTCATTTCCGGTCGTCTGCTACAGTGCTGCTTCGGTCATGATACCGCCGATTCAACTGTTTTTTCCCCCCAACTATTTTTTTTTTTTTTTTTTTTTTTTTTTTTTTTTGATAACGAAACTGAAAAAACGGAATTTCCGTCTGAGGCCTTGCCGAGAAAACGGATTTCCGTCACCCAGACGGAAGAGTGGCACCCATGCCTTTGTGCTCACCTTTTTTATTTTCGTTCCATTTTCTACGCCATCTTAATGGCTACAGAAGCTGGCACAGTTTTCTTTTACGATAAGATGATGATGATGTCGATGAGGATGATAATCATGATGCTATGGAGTTCCATCTAGGATTGAGACTGTGTGACAGGGTTGTACTCTACGCTTACTATCATAATATATCCTGGCGTCAACCAGGCCCGAGAGATACAGACACCTGCGGTGGTGGTCAGAAGATTTGAGCAACACCCTCAATGACACATCCGTGAAGTGGATGAGACTCGACTGTGTGGTTCCGATCTTCCCAATGAGCCCATAGCACGCCCAGATCTGGGTAGGAGCCGATTAGAGCCAAAACATCCCACAATGATATTTGTTTTGAAGGGACTGATGGGGATTCGAATCCAAACCTTCCAGTCGGTAGTCCGTTGCCTTAACCACTATACCACGGCAACTGTTTGGTAGGTCTAAGTGATAGTCTTTGGTCCAGTGGTTGAAACATAAGCATAACATGTGAGAACTCCCAAGTTCGAATCATGGACGGGACAAGGATGTTTCTCTTCACTCACCCACCCCCGTTCATCAGACGTAACGTGGTGGTCTGACTGCTAGTTTTTCATTTATATTCATTTCTTTCTTTTGTCAAAGGGGATTTATTATGTGAAACTCGGGCTGCTCTTCCCTTTGAGAATGCGTCGCCACACTGCAGCGCCACCCATTTTTTTAACCAAGACTGAAAGGCAGAAGGCTAATTGGCGTTCAAGGGGAGGGATCTGAGAAAACCTATCTCTCCGATCAACCTATCTCTCCCATGTTTTTATACTAGCGCAGCCAGGCGAAAACCTTGTTCTTCACGACTTCTAACTGCCGTGGGATCTTACATTTGTGCAGGTTAGATGACACGGGTCCGACTCGTTTTCCATCCCCTTTCGAACGACAGGACTGAACGTTCAGTTCGATTCTCCGGTCAAACAGGAAAAAAGACAAGGCTTCATCGGGAAACAAACCCTGGAACCTCGAGGTTAGTTACTGGCAGGCGAACGTCTGAACCACTCTGCCACTCTTCTCCTTCCAATTTTGGTCTATGGGTTTCAGTTTCAGTTTCAGTTTCTCGAGAAGACGTCTTCGCGCTCGGAACGAATTTCATATGCACTAACAACGTCACAGGTGCCATACGTATGATGATCATGGCACAAGCCTTACGCCTGCACATAAACCCACGAGCTGGCCAGGTCCTGAGGCCCTACCTAGACTATGTCTTATCTAATCTGTATTTTATGCTGGTATTATATCTGCCTATCACTGGAATAATCTTGGTTTCATGTAAATGACATGTGAAATCATGTGTTCCACCTGGGTCAGGGTCGAACCCACGACTTCCTCGTTATGCGCACAGCGCTCTAAGCAACTGAACTAGTCACAACGTAGAACTTCGAGTTCGATTCTCTAAATGGACAGAGACTTTTCCTCGGTCTTAAGTGGTGGTTTAGGTGCTGATCTTTGGGGGTGAACCGAAGTCCTGAGTGAAGCACGCACCCGGTGCACGTTAAAGATCCCTAGGAAACGAAGGAGCTGCCCCATGCATAATGTCTTTAACAGAATGCACTTTGGTAGGTAAACGGAACGACACACATACGGAGAGAAGAAGAAAACAATGTGGCGGGAGGCTGTCCCCGAGCAAAGCGGCCAGAATTTCACATGGCAAGTTCATTGTGACAACAACAACAACAATAAGTAAATAAAACAAAAACAAATAAGATAGAAACAAACAAAAAACAAACAAACAAAAAGAAAAGAAAAGAAAACCAAACCAAGATGATCATGATATTTCAGCAATGTTTTCTTACGCACCAAGATACAGTTCATTCATAAAGTCTCACCGCGAGTCTTCTCCTTCTTCTTCTTCTTCTTCTTCTTCTTCTTCTTCTTCTTCTTCTCTCTCTCTCTCTCCCTCTCTCTCTCTCTGTCTCTCTCTCTCTCTCTCTCTCTCTCTCTCTCTCTCTCTCCACGGCTCAATTAAATTTAAGCTAATCTTTTTTTCAATCTCCTTTTGAAACAGTCATTTCTTTTTTAAAAAAAAAAAGAGACTGCTTCAATGTGACTGGAGGTTTGACAGAAAGATTCACCTTCAGATTCAGATGATTTGTTTATAAAAGCCATGGCACCTCAGAAGGCATGAAAACATAAAAATAACAACATTATGCATTCCCACAGACAGTAAATACGTTGTAACAAAAGCAAAATGTTTCACGATTTCTTCGTTCGCCGATGACTCATAATAATAAACAAGAAGAAATAAGGATTTCTACAATAATTTTGTGGTATAAGTTCTGCTCTTACATTCTTTATAACCCTGGACATGAACTTACTAAGTTAATTTCATCTTCCTTTAAACCTTGACACAATGAACATAGAAAGAAAACTACTGGCTGATGATCGACGAGAGAGAGAGAGAAGAGAGAGAGAGAGAGAGAGAGAGAGAGAGAGAGTGTGTGTGTGTGTGTGTGTGTGTGAGTGAGTGAGTGAGTGAGTGAGTGAGTGAGTGAGTGAGTGAGTGAGAGACAGACAGGCAGACATGCAGACAGACAGACGGACAGAGAGGGACAGACAGACAGACAGACACAAACACACAGGGTGAGAGAGAAAGAGAGAGAGAATCAGACAAACACAGACATACTGTTGTGTGTTGTGTGTGTGCACGTGTGTGTGTGTGTGTGTGTGTGTGTGTGCATGTGTCTCTGTGCGTGCGTGCGTGCGTGCATGCATGTGTGTGTGTGTGCGCATGCGTGTATGCGTGTGTGCGCGCGCGCATGCGCGTGTGTGTATGTATGTGTGAGTACGAGCGTGCGTGTATGAGTGTGTCCCTTGTGTGTGTGTTTATATGTCAGTCTACTGGTCTGTCTGTGACAAAAAATGTGTTAACAAACTTTGTTTAGCTGTTTCTGATTCGATCTTTACCTATTCGAGTCAAAAGTGTAGCTCGATGAGGAATCGGCAATAGCACAATTTTGGAGTTTCGACTTTTGGGACACGGTCACTCAGACAAAAAAAGTGCCTAGAATCAGCGCTTTGTGTGTGTGTGTGGTGTGTGTGTGTGAGTGTGTGTGTGTGTGTGTGTGTGTGTGTGTGTGTGTGTGTGTGTGTGTGTGTGTGTGTGTGTGTGTGTGTGTGTGTGTGTATGTGCGTGTGTGTGTGTGTGTGTGTGTGTGTTCTGAAAAAGTATGTGAACAGTACTTTCTTAGAAACTTCTAACAATGCTTAAAATCTGATTCCAATGCTGAAAGTGTCGATCATTGTTCTCACTTCATATCACATTTCGTTTCAACCAAAGTTTCTTCGAGATCTCAGTGACCATAAAGGGTACAAAATCTGAATTTTGTGAAAAAAAAAATGTTTGTATAAAAAAGAGGGATGGGGAAATAATAATGACCGTATAAAACAAGCCTTTTGAGAATGGTTTGACCATCCTGATTTATCTGTTGTTGTTGTTGCTTTCTTTGTTGTGTGAAAGAACGTTGGTGAAGACAGAAGGAATAAACAAGAGGAAGCGATGGGAGATAAGATCCTGATTGAGAAAACAGTAAACTGAGGAGGACAGATTAGACAGGCGTTCAGGTGGAAGACGGTGCAAGACGTAGCTAGATATCATAGAATAAGAGACAAATACCTGATATGTTCCAGTCATATTAACAATGTCTTTTACTTGGCTTGTTTCAGTCATATTAACAATGTCTTTTACTTGGCTTGTTTCAGTCATATTAACAATGTCTTTTACTTGGCTTGTTTCAGTCATATTAACAATGTCTTTTACTTGGCTTGTTTCAGTCATATTAACAATGTCTTTTACTTGGCTTGTTTCAGTCATATTAACAATGTCTTTTACTTGGCTTGTTTCAGTCATATTAACAATGTCTTTTACTTGGCTTGTTTCAGTCATATTAACAATGTCTTTTACTTGGCTTGTTTCAGTCATATTAACAATGTCTTTTACTTGGCTTGTTTCAGTCATATTAACAATGTCTTTTACTTGGCTTGTTTCAGTCATATTAACAATGTCTTTTACTTGGCTTGTTTCAGTCATATTAACAATGTCTTTTACTTGGCTTGTTTCAGTCATATTAACAATGTCTTTTACTTGGCTTGTTTCAGTCATATTAACAATGTCTTTTACTTGGCTTGTTTCAGTCATATTAACAATGTCTTTTACTTGGCTTGTTTCAGTCATATTAACAATGTCTTTTACTTGGCTTGTTTCAGTCATATTAACAATGTCTTTTACTTGGCTTGTTTCAGTCATATTAACAATGTCTTTTACTTGGCTTGTTTCAGTCATATTAACAATGTCTTTTACTTGGCTTGTTTCAGTCATATTAACAATGTCTTTTACTTGGCTTGTTTCAGTCATATTAACAATGTCTTTTACTTGGCTTGTTTCAGTCATATTAACAATGTCTTTTACTTGGCTTGTTTCAGTCATATTAACAATGTCTTTTACTTGGCTTGTTTCAGTCATATTAACAATGTCTTTTACTTGGCTTGTTTCAGTCATATTAACAATGTCTTTTACTTGGCTTGTTTCAGTCATATTAACAATGTCTTTTACTTGGCTTGTTTCAGTCATATTAACAATGTCTTTTACTTGGCTTGTTTCAGTCATATTAACAATGTCTTTTACTTGGCTTGTTTCAGTCATATTAACAATGTCTTTTACTTGGCTTGTTTCAGTCATATTAACAATGTCTTTTACTTGGCTTGTTTCAGTCATACTAACAATGTCTTTTACTTGGCTTGTTTCAGTCATACTAACAATGTCTTTTACTTGGCTTGTTTCAGTCATACTAACAATGTCTTTTACTTGGCTTGTTTCAGTCATATTAACAATGTCTTTTACTTGGCTTGTTTCAGTCATATTAACAATGTCTTTTACTTGGCTTGTTTCAGTCATATTAACAATGTCTTTTACTTGGCTTGTTTCAGTCATATTAACAATGTCTTTTACTTGGCTTGTTTCAGTCATATTAACAATGTCTTTTACTTGGCTTGTTCCAGTCATATTAACAATGTCTTTTACTTGGCTTGTTTCAGTCATATTAACAATGTCTTTTACCCGACGTGTCCAGTCATATTAACAATGTCTTTTCCCCGACTAGTTCAGTCATATTAACAATGTCTTTTCCCCGACTTGTTCCAGTCATATTAACAATGTCTTTTCTCCGACTTGTTCCAGTCATATTAACAATGTCTTTTCCCCGACTTGTTCCAGTCATATTAACAATGTCTTTTCCCCGACTTGTTCCAGTCATATTAACAATGTCTTTTCCCCGACTTGTTCCAGTCATATTAACAATGTCTTTTCCCCGACTTGTTCCAGTCATATTAACAATGTCTTTTCCCCGACTTGTTCCAGTCATATTAACAATGTCTTTTCCCCGACTTGTTCCAGTCATATTAACAATGTCTTTTCCCCGACTTGTTCCAGTCATATTAACAATGTCTTTTCCCCGACTTGTTCCAGTCATATTAACAATGTCTTTTCCCCGACTTGTTCCAGTCATATTAACAATGTCTTTTTCCCGACTTGTTCCAGTCATATTAACAATGTCTTTTCCCCGACTTGTTCCAGTCATATTAACAATGTCTTTTCCCCGACTTGTTCCAGTCATATTAACAATGTCTTTTCCCCGACTTGTTCCAGTCATATTAACAATGTCTTTTCCCCGACTTGTTCCAGTCATATTAACAATGTCTTTTCCCCGACTTGTTCCAGTCATATTAACAATGTCTTTTTCTTGGCTTGTTCAGTCATATTAACAATGTCTTTTTCTTGGCTTGTTCAGTCATATTAACAATGTCTTTTCCCCGACTTGTTCAGTCATATTAACAATGTCTTTTCCCCGACTTGTTCAGTCATATTAACAATGTCTTTTTCTTGGCTTGTTCAGTCATATTAACAATGTCTTTTACTTGGCTTGTACAGTCATATTAACAATGTCTTTTACTTGGCTTGTTCAGTCATATTAACAATGTCTTTTACTTGGCTTGTTTTAAAGTCATGTCAACAATGGCTTTTTTTGCGGTTTCAAGTTGATCCTGATATAACAAAATTCAGCATTGTTAAACCGAAAGAGAAACAAAACCTCCCGTTTGTAAAGAAGTAACGAAGAAGTTTGATTGTGCGTCTTGTTTTTATTTTCATTTTGTTTGTTTGTTTGTTTAAAAGAGATTGTCTGATATCGACCAGTGTGTGTATGTATGTGTGTGTGTGTGTGTGTGTGTGTGTGTGTGTGTGTGTGTGTGTGTGTGTGTGTGTGTGTGTGTGTGTGTGTCTGTGTGTCTGTGTATGTGTGTGTGTGTGTTTCTCTCTCTCTCTCTCTCTCTCTCTCTCTCTCTCTCTCTGTGACATTGTGATTTAACCAGATTTTGTCTGCTGTTTCCGGATGGATCTTTACTAAGCTTGTCTGAAAGGTCTGGTCGTTAAGGACTCGCAAATGTATAAGTTTCAAAGTCATGGTGTCACGGTTAATGTCACACGGAACACGTCCCCCCCAAAAAAAACAAACAAACAAACAAACAAACAAAAAAACAACAACAACAAAACAAAAACAAAAAACGTTTTTCGGTAAATTCTGACAATATATGAAATTCTTTTCCACAGTTATAATTGTCTACAATTGTGCAGCTTCATGTCAAGTTTTATTTCATATCATATTTTCTCAAGATCACAGTGACTTTCAGAAATACAAAACCTGGACTTCTCCATGGGAAGCAAAAACTTCATGGATGAAAGAGAGATATTAGGATTCACCATCTTGGTTCTTGTTTCTGCTTTTTCGTGTTTGTGTGTGTTTTTTTCCCCCTTCTTTTCTTTCTTCCTTCCTTTCCTGTTTTCTTTGTCGCTCTCGGTTTCTTTCTTTGTCTCTCTCTCCTCTTTCTCTCTGTCTCTGTTTGTTTGTCTCTCTCTCTCTCTGTCTCTCTCTGTCTGTCTCTCTCTATCGCTCTCTCTCTCTCTCTCACGCACGCTCTCTCTCTCACACACGCACGCTCTCTCTCTCTCTCTCTCTCTCACACACACACACACTCTCTCTCTCTCTCTCTCCCTCCTTTCTCTTATTCGTTCTCTCTTTCTTGTTCGTTCTTTCTTCCTTTCGTTTCCTGTTTCTTTTTTTCCTTGTTGACTCTATCTGTTTCATGTCTTTCTCTAGTTTTTCTTTCTCTCTTTTTTTTCTTCTTCTTTTTTTTCGTTCCTTTCTTTCTGTCTTTTGTTACTTTTCATGTTGTTTCTACTCCTCATTAAAACTGTCTTGTACTTTTTGACCCTTCGGAATCGTAATAAGCTTAATTTTCTCTTGACTGATCCAAATCTCGAAATTGGGCGTATGTCTATCTCAGCACATTTTTACGTTTTCCTGTCGTCCTGTCCTATGCTTTTTCTTATTATTCCCACCTCCCTCCACCCAAGGAGAGAGAGAGAGAGAGAGAGAGAGAGACAGACAGACAGAGAGAGAGAGAGACAGACAGACAGACAGAGACAGACAGACAGAGACAGAGAAAGGTAGAGAGAGAGAGACAGAGAAAGAGAGAGAGAGAGAGAGAGGGAGAGAGAGAGAGAGACAGACAGACAGATAGACAGACAAAGAAACAGAGAGACAGAGACAAAGAGACAGAGGCAGAGAATGGGCGTGTGAGATGGAGACAAGAGGACAGTCAGACAAACAGACAGACGGACAAAGAGGAAAGGAAGGAGGGAGAGAAAAGAAAGAGAGAGAGAGAGAGAGAGAGAGAGACAGAGAAAGAGGGAGACAGAGACAGAGAAAGAGAAAGAGAAAGGGAGGGAGGGAGGGAGAGAGAAAGAGACAGACAGATAGACAGACAGACAAAGAACCAGAGAGACAGAGACAAAGAGACAGAGGCAGAGAATGGGCGTGTGAGATGGAGACAAGAAGACAGTCAGACAAACAGACAGACGGACAAAGAGGAAAGGAAGGAGGGAGAGAAAAAAGAAAGACAGAGACAGGGAAAAGGATAGGAATCGTTTCATTTTTCAACGGTACAGGCAACGATACGATACACTAATGCTTGTTCAGGGGCAAAAAAAAAAAAAAGGAAAAAAAAGTGTGGTGGTGGAGGTGGAGGTATGGCGGTGGTATGTGTGAAAGACAGAAAGTCAGAGAGAGAGAGAGAGATCAGAGCAATTTTTATTAAAAGTGTAAGCATTTCTTTATATACATTCAATACATTTCTTTCAGAGAGAGTGAAAAAAGAAGAGGAAGAAGGATAAAGAAGGGAAGGAGAGAGAGAAAGAAGCAGAGACGAGAGAAAAAGGAGAGAAAGTCAAAAGAGATGGACAGAGAGACAGATGTACAGACAGACAGACTGATTCAGGCAGAAATACAAGTATACAAACATACGAACAGACAGACAGACAGACGGACAGTAAGGCCGACACACGCATATATCCAGAGGTATTGCACGCAGATACAAAATCAAAATATGAAACAATCATGTCTTGTTTTCAAAAAAGGGAAATTGAAAAGAAAAGAAAGAGATACAGGGAGACAGAGAGCGTCCGATTTGTGCCCAAACTATAACATATCTATGATGATGATGAGAAGGAGGTTGATGATGATGATGATGATGATGATGATGATGATGATGATGATGACGACGACGACGATGATGATGATGATCGTGATGATGGTGGTGGTGATGATGATGATGATGATGATGATGACGATGAGGACGGTGATGATGAGGTGGTGATGATGATGAATAATGATGAAGATGATGATACTGATAATGATAATGGTGATTACGATGATGATGATCGATGATGATGATGATGATAGAGATGATAATGATGAGGGAGGTGACACTTATGATGGTGTTAGTGGTGGTGGTGTGATGATGATGGTGATATGATGTGGGTGATAAAGATGATAAGATGGTGGTGGTGGTGGTGGTGATGATGGTGATAATGATGGTGGAGGTGATAAAGATGATAATGATGGTGGTGGTGGTGGTGGTGATGATGGTAATGATGATGATGGTGATGATGATGATGGTGGTGTGGTGGTGTGGTAATGATGATGATGGTGATGATGATGGTGGTGGTGGTGGTGATAATGATGATGATGGTGGTGATGATAGTATGATGGTGGGATGATGACGATGATGATGACGATGAATGATGACGACGACGACGATGATGACGACGACGACGACAATGGTGACGACGACGACGATGACGACAACAACGACGATGATGATAATAACAGACACTCCCATCCATACGGCAGATGAGCAAGGCATAATGGTTATCCACCGTCTGGCATGGAGTCTTCATGTGGGATACAAAACCGATCCTTGAAGCACGAGTTCTTCCACAGGCGCGGCAGGGGAAGGAATCCTGCAGTCCTGGATTCTGTTTCTGCCGTGTCCCCCTCTTTTCTGTTCAATGGCACCTCCTTTGTGCTGCTCGTATGGACCGTGCCTCACCGTGCATTTCTGTCGCCAGCTTAGTCTGTTGTGGGTAATGTCTTTTCAGTTTGTAGTGTCGATGCCACAGCTGATGAGGTTTGGCCCTTTTGAGTATAAGCTTACCCGCTGTAGTTGTCTCCCTTTGCCGAGGTATCCCTCGCTTCAACTTTCCGTATAGAAGCGTTTGCATAACGTGTCCTGTCTGATGAAGCTGCTGGCATTTGATAGTGGAAACTGTGATTTCTGTCTTTCTTCTTCTTCTTCTTTTTCATTGTCATCATCATCATCATCATCATGATTATGATTATGATTATGATGGTCATCATCATCATCTTCATCATCATCATCTTCTTCCTCTTTATTTGTTTGTTTGTTTTGTTTGTGTTTTGTTTTGTTTTTT
>CM060312.1:14805565-14813065 GCA_030674185.1 Monoplex corrugatus
ATCCCCAGCCACTCTGCAAGTTCGTCCAGCATTCTCTCCCTGGGTCTACCTGGTGCTCTCTTTCCCTCTAGTCATGTAACAAAAATCCTGTTAAGAATAATCATGATGAGGACAAGGAATAGAATCAATATGTGTATGAACACGCTAAATACACTAGAACTCAGAACTCCGAGCAAGTTAGAGTTATTCCACGGTAACTGTACAGCTGATATTGTCGCGTTTTTCTTTCTTCTTTCTTTCTTTCTTTCTTTCTTTCTTTCTTTTCAAGACAGGAACGATAATAGATTCAATCCATTTCTTTAAAGAAAAAAAAAGTCAAAAACTGTGTTTGAATATTTCACGAGAAATGTGATTATCGTTTCACTGGCTTTTTACAACGTTTCGCCTGCGACCGTGTCTGTTCCAAGACTTTCCTGTTTTCAGTTTTCTGATGCTATATGTTAATCCCTCTCTTGTTGTGAGTTCTTCAAGTAATGATTCGATGGTCTGACCATCAGGTTCTTTGTCTGGGAATTTAGTGGTCGGCAAGGTAAAGATAACATCATTAAAGACAGGAGAAAAGTGTTCATACCACTGATTTATTGTTATTAGTATCATATGTTATTGGCCATCTGTTTACTGAGCGTATTGTTGTCCAGAAAAAGATGTAGGGTTATTGATAGACTTGTTAGTTTCTGCTAACCCTTCTTCTATATACTGCTTTAGGGACTGGGATCAACAAAAATGGAATAGCGATCAAAGATCAAGGGGAAACCATAGCGAGACATGGTAATACAAGAGATCAAGAAAGAAGAGGATGCCAAAAGATTCCATAAGGCAGTCAGTCCAGCAAGACCGACAGGGGCAATGAACAGCGTGGGAAAGAACACCCCAAAAAAGTATCAGCTGGAATGACATGTAGCATAAGCCCCCCCCCCCCCCCCCTTCCTCTCTCTCTCTCTCTCTCCTCATAGAATCACTTTTCATCCTCGGACTGGTATAGGACCTCCTGGCCTCGAATGCAAATCTGGTGAAATGGGGGAAATCAGATGACCTTGTGTGCCAGCTTTGCCAGGGCAAACAAACAGGAACTTTTCACGAGCTCATGCAAAGTAGTGCTAACTCAAGGAAGGTATTTATGGAGATACAATCAAGTGCTTAAAAAAACACAGAAACAATCAGTTCTGCCGGGGGTAACACCACGCCACCAGAAGTTCCAGCTACCTTCCACACGACAGGAGGCAGCTGCCTACAAAAGCTGAAATCTGAAGCACAGAAGCAAGGTCTTCTGGATGGAGCGAATGGCTGGAGTGCACAGAGGATGTTCCAAAATGGAAAAAGAAATGTCCCCAAATCATGAGCAAAAGTGGCATGAGGCCAGATATAGTACCTCCCCCTATTGATCAAAACAAATGATTCTGATCGAACTCGCTTTACCGAATGAAAAAGCAGAATGGGGAAAGACCATTTCCAAAAGACTGAAAAGTATGCCATTCTAGCCATCAACTTGAGGGAATCGGCTTCCAAGCTAAAGTCGTCGCTCATAGGGGTTGCAGAACAGGTGCTGGTAGGCACGTTTACAAATTACATCACGAAACAGCTCTCCATTTATAGGAAAGAGACGGCTAGACCCCTAAAGCCAATGGCAAAAGCGACTGAAAAGAGTTCTAGCGAGATCTGATCAAGGAGGAAGGAAAGTGAACTCCATAAGAATTAAAAGTTCCCTATGTATATCAGGTGTCCGCTGGCAGAGGTGACTAAGACACCTGTCACAAAGGCGATTTAGCCTTGAGGCGCCCGACACTTTGGGGGCGTGCGTTCGAACTCAGGTAGGGGAAAACCAACCACAGCAGAGGGCATCCAGAAGTCATCTTCATCTTCTTCTTCTTGGCGTACGCTGCTACACAATCATCTGAGTCCGGGTGATGAATGCAGCCGTCTTTTCCAGCTCCTGTCTACAGCCATGGAGTTTGGTTGTCAGCGGAGTGTCTGTCGGCCACACGTCCTGTCTTGCCACCTGGTGAAGGGGACATCTTTGGAGTATATGCTCCGTGGTTTGGTCTTCTTGACCGCAGGGACAGGTTGGGGAGGGCGCCAGCTTCAGTTTGCGGTACATGTGGCTGTTCAGCCTACTGTGACCAGTGCGCAACCTCACCAGGGGTCGGAAGTCATGACATGGATGACGCCCTGCCCCCTTAGAGTGTAAGGCCTTTAGAGTCGAAACACTTGCTTGAGAGGAGCTTCTCCTCTGAGGACCTTACACTGTCCAGCTTTTCCCAGGATTTCTTACAGATGCTTCATCATTGCTGAGCTTTCTTTTATACATTGCTTTCTGTTTACCATTAGCATATGTTTATATCATTTTCTCACTTGCGCGTACAGTTCTCTCTGTTCCGTTCTTCCTTTTGGTTTTGAATGTTTGAACTGTCTCAACAGAGGTTTTGTTTTAAAATAATCACATTCTCCTTCAAACCACTAATTCCCATTTTTCATATTCCCCGCCGTCTTAATCATGCAGGCGCTTTCACTGAACACAATTTTCAAAAACAAATCGAACGACTGATTAACCTCTACGTTTGGACTTACTAATATGCCCACTCTTTTGAAACACCATGATTTTGTGTTGTAAGTTTAACCACTGAAGAAAGCCTGATTAACCTCTTCCGATATAAATGCGATTACGCTTTAATATTTATGTTTTGCATTTGTATGTACCATCTGTTTAAAATGAATAAAAACATTTGAAAAACAACCTGTTTGGAGTCATACTGGCTGAGACAGAGAGATGGGGGGCAGAGAGAGAGAGAGAGAGAGAGAGAGAGAGAGAGAGAGAAAGAGACAGACAGACAGACAGACACAGACAGATAGACACAGACAGACAGACAGACAGACAGACACAGACAGACAGAGAGCATGGAAATTCACATGCGCGTGCGAACGCTCGAGCACACACACACACACACACACACACACACACACACACACACACACACACACACACACACACACACACACACACACACACACACACACACACACAAAACACGCACACCAGACAAAGAAAAAAACAAATCAAAGAAACCAACAAAAAAAAGAAAACACACACAGACCAGTGAAACTAAATACTGATTCAATCAACGAAACCAATGCATACATAGTATGGTTTAAACAAAAAACAAAAACAAAACAAACTATGTCCGGTATGCAAGCAGTACGCCGTGGCTATCGTTGGAAGATTTTATGTAGATTGCATCAGAATCTCGTTGTAATAGGACCCAATGCTAATGATGTCGAATGCTGTTGTGCAGAAGATTTCCTGTTGTTATGCTGATGACGTCTTGTTATTCTTTCTGCATTACACCGTGTGCGTTTGGTATTGCAGGTCAGATGGGAACCAGACATCTCATCAATGATATTTTGGATGAGTTTTCCCGCCTCTCATTGGCATATATGTTGCTCTGGGTACAGTTCGGAGGTCTATCTGTATGTTTTGTTCGTTGTTTGTTTCTTCTTCTGTCTGTCTGTGGGTTTGTCTGTCCCTTTTTCTGTCTTTCTTACTTGATCTCATCTCTGTTTGTTTTGTCCACGTCTATCTTCTTGCCTGAAATAATGGCTATTAGTTGATATATTTTTTTTAATGTTTTAAACGTTGGAAAATGATTCCTCGTTCTCACTGTCTCGTTATGTTCGATCACAAAACAGTCACCTAGTGTCCCGTTCACCTCTTATTCATTCATTCATTCATTCATTCATTTATTCATTCATTCATTCATTCATTTTCTTTCATTCATTCATTCATTCATTCATCATCGATCCATTCATCCATCAATTCATTTATTCATTCATTCATTCATTCATTCATTCATTCATCCATTCATTCGTTCGTTCGTTTGTTCATTCGTTCGTTTATTCCTTCATCCATTGACTGTACTTTAATACATTTATTCATTCATTCACTGGTTTGCTGGTTCACTTGTCCTGAATTCATTCTCTCTCTCTCTCTTTTTCTCTCTTTCTCTCCCTCTCTCTCTCTCTCTCTTCTTCATCTCAGTTGATAGCTGCTGATTTTGTTTTAACATAAACTTTCTTCTGGCTTGGTTAGGTTGTTAACAGGCAACGGTGTTTCTGTCTGTCTGTCTGTCTGTCTCTTTCTCTCTGTCTGTCTCTCTCTATGTCTGTCTGTCTGTCTGTCTCTCTCTCTCTCTCTCTTCTCATCTCAGTTGATAGCTGCTGATTTTGTTTTAACATAAATTTTCTACTGGCTTGGTTAGGTTGTTAACAGGCAACAGAAGTTTCTGTTTGTCTGTCTGTCTGTCTGTCTTTCTGTCTCTTTCTATGTCTGTCTGTCTGTTAGTCTCTCTGTCTCTCTCTCTCTTTCTCTCTGTTTGTCTGTCTGTCTCTCCCCTTCCCTCTCTCAGATTGAATGGGTGGGCCAGATTTAAAACAATTATTGAGTGTGCCTTTGTGTTACATAAAGAAAAAGAAATGACAGGATACCACACACACACACACACACACACACACACACCACACACACACACACACACACACACACACACACACACACACACACACACACACACATGCGCGTGCATAGAGAGAGAGAGAGAGAGAGAGAGAGAGAGAGAGAGAGAGAGAACAATGACAATGATGCTTTATTTTCCAACGGTAAAAGTTATTGGCTAGAAGCCATTTTTCAAACTTGCCGTTAGACAGAGAGAGGAGAGAGAGAGAGAGAGAGAGAGAGAGAGAGAGAGAGAGAGAGAGAGCAGAGAAAAAGAAAAGAGAAAGATAGAGAGAGAGAGAGAGAGAGAGAGAGAGAGAGAGAGAGAGAGACAGACAGACAGAGACAGAGAAACATCGACAGACAGAGACAAACGCACACACACACACACAACCTTACTCTCTACCCAAATACCATCCTCTGAATCTCACCACACTTTTCTTTCTGACTCGCCCTTAGGGGGGGGGGGGGGGGGTGAACACTGTATTGGTGCATATTAGAGATTTTCTTGTTAAGCGATGAGGCAATTTTCCCTATCGGCGATTTTGTATGACACGCCAGTGAGGGGGGTGGGGGGTGCGGGGATATGCCAGGGAGGGAGGAAAGGGGGTGGGGACATGAAGCAAAATACATGAATTGTATATTTTTGGACAGGGGCTGGAGAAAACGGGGAATGGGGATAGGGAAAGGAGAGACAGGGGTGGGGGGGGGGGTGGTGGTGGTGTGGAGCAGAAGGCATAAATCGTATTTCTTTGTTTAATTAACCCTTTGACTCCCGCACCCTGTCCACCAGCAACCCGAACTATGAACTATGGTAAGCAGAGCAGAAACTTAACTCTTTGACTCCCTCACCCTATCCACCAGCTTCCTGCAGGAAGCTGGTGGATAGAGTGAGGGGGTCAAAGGGTTAAGTTTGTTTTTTTTGCAGTTGGTGGATAGGGTGGGGGAGTCAAAGGGTTAAGGTTCTGAGTTAAGGTTAATGATACGATGACCCTCGGTGGGAAAGGAGAGAAGCAGAAATTGAACTGAATGTGTTGGTTGTCATATTTTCGATCTTTCTTCCCCCTTTCCTCTCCTTCTTGTTCCATTTTTTTTCTCTCTCCATCTCTAAATTTTTGCCACACTCTCTTTGTCCTACTTTTCCTGTTAAACAAATAACTATCCCTTCTTTTCCCTCTGTTTCTCCCCAAGGATATGAATGCTTTTGGTCAAAACATGAAAAGTCTGAATCTAAATCTCTCTCTCTCTCTCTCTCTCTCTCTCTCTCTCTCTCTCTCTCTCTCTCTCTCTCTCTCCTCTCTCTCTCTCTCCCTCTGTGTGTGTGCTCCCAGCCCCTGCATGCTACCCGCAATGTGTGCGTATTGCCCTGAGGCTGTGCTGTATAGTAAAACATTCTGAGTAGAGAAGGGAAAACTAGAAACTGTCGAGATAGAAATGGAAAGATTGAACATCAATATTTTAGGATTAGGTGAGGTGAGATAGAAAGGAGCAGGCATGATAACATCGAACAAGCATAAAAGTATACATTCTGGTGAGGACACACATGGCAGAGGTGTAGGCATCATAATGGACAGTGACAAGAAAATGTCTATCGAACGGTTCTGGGCTATATCAGACCACGTTTTTCTAAGTTAGATTGGAGGGCAAGCCATTTGACGTCAACATCATCCACGCATAAGCATCAACATCCACAAGTAGTGAAGAAGAAACTGACAACTATATAGAAAAGAGACAAGCCAAGGCTCAATGTAAATTCCAGGACATTACAATAACAATGTGATATTTTAATGCTAAAGTGGGACAGGAAAAAGCAGATGACATAGTTGGACTTCATGGCCTTGCACGCGGAATGAAAGGGGAGAGATGCTTGCTGATTGAGCTCAAGTAAAATGACTTCATAAAAGAAAACACTTCGTTTGAGCAATCTAACGGAAAAAAAATGGACAACGATGAATCCAGGAGACAGCACAAGAAATCAAACTGATCATATCCTGATAAATAAGAACTTTAGTAATGCTTTACTGATTAGAAGAAAAAAAAGAAAAGAACGAAAACATTACCAGATGCACATTGCAACAGTGACCACAATCCTATAATAGAAAATCAAGGCTGGAACTAAAGAGGAGAACACAAACCAAACATTACATCAAACTAAATCCTGGACTCTCACAGATAGATAAACCAGCCTGTGCAAAATGTAGCGTGTGTGTTCAAAACAATTTCAGTGCTCTGGATAACGTTGGGGATAGTGAGGAACAATAGACGAATTTGAAAGAAAGCTCGATATATGAAGCTTGTGAAGAAATTCCCCAAGTTGAAAGAAAAGCAAAGAAAATCTGGATGACAAGTGAAATGTTAGGCTTGATGGATGAACGAAAGATAGTAAAGGGAAAAGAGAAAGAATACAAAAAGATACAAACGGTATATCACTTTCTGTCTGTCTCCCTCCTACCACCCGTCTTTCTCTATATGCGATCCCACCCCTTGCAAACCGTTCGCACTGTAAGTGTTGTTGTGGCCGAAGGTTGTACACTAAAACACTCCCAGTTCGAGTTTCTCTCTCAGCCTCACACTTCATCGTCTATCGCTTACAGCTTATAAGCAACAACGTTGTTCCCGTTCTTTCTCTTTCTCCTCCCGCCCATTCCATACCATCACACTGTATGTGTAGTGTCCTAAGAGCTTTGGACAGAGAAACAGTCTGAATCTGAGTCTCTCTGCCTCTGTCTTTTAGCGTCGTACTTCGTCCTGTCCAACTTAGTATTCCAACGTTTCTCTCTCTGTCTGTCTGTCTCTCTCTCTCTCTCTGTCTGTCTGTCTGTCTGTCTCTCTCTCTGTCTGTCTGTCTCTGTCTGTTTGTCTGTCTGTCCCTCTCTCTCTCTCTCTCTCTCTCCCCTGTCTCTCAGCTCCACACTTCCTTCTCTCTCAGTAAGTTACATATATCATTTGCTGTCTGTCTCCCTCCTACCTCCCGTCTTTCTCTATCTGCGATCCGACCCCTTCCAAATCACCCGCAT
>CM060312.1:14818065-14820565 GCA_030674185.1 Monoplex corrugatus
CTGATCATACCACCAATAAACAAGATACTAAACATCAGATACACTGATCATACCACCAATAAACAAGATACTAAACATCAGATACACTGATCATACCACCAATAAACAAGACACTAAACATCAGATACACTGATCATACCACCAATAAACAAGACACTAAACATCAGATACACTGATCATATCACCAATAAACAAGATACTAAACATCAGATACACTGATCATACCACCAATAAACAAGATACTAAACATCAGATACACTGATCATACCACCAATAAACAAGACACTAAACATCAGATACACTGATCATACCACCAATAAACAAGACACTAAACATCAGATGCACTGATCATACCACCAATAAACAAGACACTAAACATCAGATACACTGATCATACCACCAATAAACAAGACACTAAACATCAGATACACTGATCATACCACCAATAAACAAGACACTAAACATCAGATACATTGATCATACCACCAATAAACAAGACACTAAACATCAGATATAGTGATCATACCACCAATAAACAAGACACTAAATATCAGATACATTGATCATACCCCAATAAACAAGACACTAAACATCAGATACATTGATCATACCACCAATAAACAAGACACTAAACATCATATACACCGATCATACCACCAATAAACAAGACACTAAACATCAAATACATTGATCATACCACCAATAAACAAGACACTAAACATCATATACACCGCTCATACCACCAATAAACAAGACACTAAACATCAGATACACTGATCATACCACCAATAAACAAGACGCTAAACATCAGATACACTGATCATACCACCAATAAACAAGACACTAAACATCAGATACACTGATCATACCACCAATAAACAAGACACTAAACATCAGATACACTGATCATACCACCAATAAACAAGACACTAAACATCAGATACACTGATCATACCACCAATAAACAAGACACTAAACATCAGATACACTGATCATACCACCAATAAACAAGTGTGTTAAACCGTAAAGCAGCACAAAGGACCATATGAAAATCTGCTGACTTCAGTTAAGAAAGGAAAACTGCAATAGTATGGCCATGCAACAAGATCCAATGGCCTTGCTAAATCAATCCACCAGAGAACTACTGATGAAGGGAGTGGGGGAGAAGACAGGAAAACTATGGAATGACAACATTGCACTGCAGCATGGCCAGAAAACATTTGCAGCCACCCAGGCTTTGGCACACAAACTAGAGAGCTGGAAGAATGTGGTGAATAGTTCTCAGTTCGGCACTCTAATGACTTTTCATTTTGTTAAGGAGGAGGAGGAGGAAGAAGAAGAAGAGGAGGAGGAGGAGGAGAAGAAGAAGAAGAAGAAGAAGAAGAAGAAGAAGAAGAAGAAGAAGAAGAAGAAGAAGAAGAAGAAGAAGAAGAAGAAGAAGAAGAAGAAGAAGAAGAAGAACAAGAAGAACAAGAACAAGAGCAAGAACAAGAACAAGAAGAAGAAAAACAAGAAAAAGAAGAAGAAGACGAAGGAGACGAAGACCTCTTTCTTTCTCTTATTTCTTCCCCACCTGAGTGAATGCCTTTGGTCATGATCTATTAAGATTATGATTCTGAATCTCTTCTTCTCTCCTCTCGTACACTTTCCATGACCCTTCCCTCCACACTGTATGTTGTTGCCTCTGGCCGTATACATTAAAACATTCTGGGTCTCTCTCTGTCTCTTGACTTCATACTTCCTCCCGTCTTACTTAGTAAAACACACGTTTCTCCTTCTCTCATCCTCTCTGACTCTTAAATTCCTTACTTTTCTGTTATTCCAATGCTCTATGGTCTATTACTCTCTCTCTCTCTCTCTCTCTCTCTCTCTCTCTCTCTCTCTCTCTCTCTCTCCCCTCTCTCTCTCGCTTTCTATCTTTCCCATCCTTTCCCCTACTCTCCAATTCCTTACATTTTTGTTATCGTATTGAACTTATCTATGTGTAGCTCAGGCTCTCTTACTACTGGAAGCAAAACTCTGTTTGCCTGTTGCTTGTCTGTCTGTCTGTCTCTCTCACAGACTTTGTTACGTCACATGTCTGTCCGTCTGTCTATCTGTCTGTCTGTCTGTCTCTCTCTCTCTCTCTCTCACGCAGACTTCGCTACGTCACCTCCCCCTCCTCTCCCACACAAACACTCTGTCTCATTCCATCCCCTCTCTGCTGTCTCGCTCTGGGTGGAACATTTCATTGGTGCAGATTACAGATTTTCTTGATAAGCGATGAAGCAATTTTCCTATCGATGTTTCTGTGTGACAGGCCATGAGAGAAGGTGAGGGAGTGGGAAAAGTGCAACGGAAGGGGGAGAGAGAGAGAGAGAGAGAGAGAGAGAGAGAGAGAGAGAGAGAGAGAGAGAGAGAGAGAGAGAGAGAGAGAGTATACGACATGAGTTGTCTCTCTTGGACAGGGCCCTGGGTAGAAAGTGGGTGGGATATAATAGGGGCAGGGGGGGGGGGGTGA
>CM060312.1:14825565-14828065 GCA_030674185.1 Monoplex corrugatus
GACATGAATAAGAGACAGAGAGAGAGGGGCTGGGAGGGGGGAGGGGGAGAAAGAGAGAGAAAGAGAGAGAGAAGAAGAGGGAAAGAGGGAATGATATAGAGAGACAGACAGACAGACAGACAAAGAACGAGAGAAAGAGAGAGAGAGACAGACAGACAGACAGACAGACAGACACAGCGTAAGAGACAGACAAAAGAAAAAGAGAAAGACGGACAGAGACAGAAAAGCAGACTGAGAGAGACAGCGAGGGAGTCAGGAAAGGGATTTTAACACATCTCGAGAGGATAGGGAAGGTTTCTGCGTGTCAAGGGTTGGTAAGGAAATAAGAACTCCGCTGCATTTAAAGGAATGGAGTGGGAAATGAATAGGGACAGGGATTGGACGATACCTGCTTCTTGGGAGGTTGGAAATAAGACAGGTGGCTTCCAAGTGTCTAAGGAGCGAGAGAACTGTAGCTATAGTCTAACAGCAAAACCCAGTAGCCATGTAGGGTCTCTTGGGGGTGGTCCGTTGCAGATTGACATCTCTGGCTCCCACGAGCTCCCTGCCACTGGAACTTGACAATCAAACAAGAAAACAAAAACAAACTCACACAGAACCGATTTCAAATTTTATTTTCATTGAGAAACTCCCAGCTGAAGTCTTTTTCAAAGAAAGAAAGAAAAAGTGAATATAGAAATGCAACATTCATGGTTTGTCAAAGAAAGTCAAAGATGTAATGCTAGGTACACTCGGAATTATCTTCATAGCTCTCCATTTTCATGCAATGAAGCGGCATAACTTGCTTCGCTTCAAGAAGACTGGCAATTTTGTGTTTGTCCGACCTGAAGGCATAAACATCTGAATGACAGTTGCTTCTAGCACACACAGAGTTGAACCAACAGCAGATGCAAGTCATACGTCCACATTAGGCTTCCCAACAAACACGTACAGATAGCTACTAAACACTAGACACTTCTTATGGAGAAATGAAACACCAAACATGGTATATTTCTGTGTAGTACTTCTCTGTATACTCTCTCATTTCAAGGTTAAGGACCACTTAAACCTATCCTTCCTCCTCAGCTATTATAGCAGAGGACATTGTAAGATTAGTCCCAGCGTTCTGCTTTCATGTAAAAAGCAGAACAAATTAATCAGTAGTGAATCACAACTATAATGAATGTTCATAAACCATCCAGAAAATGGATAAAACAAACCATCCAGAAAATGGATAAAGCATGAAATCACAATCTCAATACAACAAAATTGCAAATCCAATTATCTGTGATTTGACTCGATTAGGTTTCCACCTGCCGATAGAGGGCCCACCGCAGATGGAATTGGGAAGATGCAACATGGTTGGAAAAATGGGAAAGGAGTGGGATGAGGGAAACCAGCTTTCTTGGAAGAATTGCATTTAACGGGACGATCTAAAGTGGAGACGAAATTCTGACAGTAATGAATTTCGTAGCCATTGTTGTTTCTATCCACCACCTGCAAGGCTGTATTTGTACTGCTCTTCTTTTTCTTTCTTCCTTCTCATTTTCTATTTCTGTCTGTGTGTTTTGTTTGTTTGTGTATACTTATCTGTTTTTCTGCGTCCACCCATGTTGGGCTTCCTAATGAATTCCATTACTCCTTTAGCCCCAGGCTCCTCCTTACCGTCGCTCTCTCTTTCTGTCCAAGGCTGTCCCCCCCCCCCCCCCCACAAACACACTTTCTATGTCTCTCTGTGATAAAGATTTTAACCGGCCACTTAAAGCTCAAATGCTCAAAAAAACACCATCCAAAGCGTTACTGTGAAACCCTGTACCACCCATCCCTACAATCCACAGCTAAGTGCCTACCCAATCAGTATCCACCCCTGACACACTTACCCCGGTTCAACAGTGGCTGTAGTCTGGGGTAAGGGGCATGGAGGGGACGACGTCATGGTGGAATTAGATGAATGGGGTGGGATGAGGTCACAGTGTCCAGAACACAGGGGAGGAGAGAGGGATTCCATTGCAGCATGATGGGTTTCTGCGTGTCTTGGCATGGGGGAAAAGGGAAGGAGACTCCGCTGAAACATTGTGATGGAGACTCGGGGGTGGGGTGGGTGGGTGGGGTTGGGGTTTGGGGGGGGGGGACAGGCACGGAAACGCCGGAGGGGAGAGGACTGAGTGAAGCCAGCTTGTTGGGAGGATTGCATGTTCTTAATGGAAGCATCAGGACTGGGGGTGGGGTTCTGACAATGATGAATTTCATTACCGTAGGTTTCCAGCCGCCACCTGCAACTCTGCATGCCTGCACCTCCTCCCCCCTCCCCTTATTGTTTCTCCCTCACGATTCTTCTTTTTTTTTCTTTGCTTACGTGTGTTTGTGGTTGTGCGTGCTGTGTGTGTGTGTGTGTGTGTGTGTGTGTGTGTGTGTGTTGTTTGTATGTGTGTTGTGGTTTGTGGTGTGTGGTTGTGTGTGTGTTTGTGTGTTTGTGTGGTGATGTGTGTGTGTGTGTGTGTGTTGTTGTGGTGTGTGTGTG
>CM060312.1:14835565-14865565 GCA_030674185.1 Monoplex corrugatus
GTGTGTGTGTGTGTGCGGCGCGCGCGCGCGCGCGTGTGTGTTGGCCTTTGATTAATTGACTAAAGTGATTTTAGACAAAAAACAAAAAAAATGTGTGTGTGTGTGTGTGTGTGTGTATGTGTGTGTGTGTGTGTGTGTGTGTGTGTGTGTGTGTGTGTGTGGTGTGTGTGTGTGTGTGTGTGTGTGTGTGTGTGTGTGTGTGTGTGTGTGTGCACGTAGTGTGTTCTTTCTTCTTCTTTTTTTTCTCCCCCTCCCTCCTTTCTTTTTGTTGTTTCGTTCGAGTGTCTGTCTCTCTAATGCATTCACTGCTCTCTTGCAGCCCTTTCTCTGTCTCTCACCACAGCTGATCTTTCTCTGTCTACCACTTTCTCTTTTTATCTTAAATACAAGACGACTGGCAGACACAAATAGATCACTCATAAGGAAGATTAGGAAAAGACAAGCAACATCTATAGGCCATTTTATGAGGAAGGGGGATTTGGAGCACCTGGTCACAACGGGAAAGCTGGAGGGAAAGAGAGCACCAGGTAGACCCAGGGAGAGAATGCTGGACGGACTTGCAGAGTGGCTGGGGATGAGGAGGGTGGGGGAGATGCTGGGGGCAACGAGAGATAGAAATGGTTGGAAGTCCACTGTCGCCAACGCCATGCGGCAGGGCACCTGATGATGATGATGATGATGACAAGACGACTGGTTAAATTAACACTGAAGTGCTGCAAATCATAATCACCAAACTGCAACGCTTCAGTTTCACGTCACCAACACTCCACCAGCTTCCATTCAATCAATACACTTACAACTTACTCTTACATAGGCAGTCAGGTAAAAAAAAAAAAGTAGATAATTATGTACAGACCATGGGTAAGAGACATACTGGGGATGTCATAGATAATGGACATGGATTAGGAGAAAAGGAACCTTTTATGTCTAGGGGACAGGACGGATGTGAGTGGGATTCCACTGTAGCCTCTGAAGAGTTTCCAGAGTTGGGGATGGAAGAGACAGTCTGCTGCAGCATTTAAAGTAAAAGAAGTGATGATGAAAATGATGGAGGGAAGGAATTGAGGAAAACCAGCTTGTTGGCAGGATTGCACTCTCTTAATTCTTTCACCGCCAAGTTTCCCCAGAAACGGCACTCCTCAGTGCCAAGTATATTTTGGGCAGCCAATTTTGCAGCGCAATATGCATTTTTAAAAACTTATATCTCAAAGACTGTTAAAGATGTTCACTTACTTTTTTTTTTTTGCTGTGTAAAGGGCAGATGTTGTATTTATATATGAATGCTTGCTTATGTTTATATGCTTAATTGATTATTCCACAGATAATGTTTTTATAAAGTAAACCTTTTTTTTCATACGGTTTATTAGTTGTACTATTGACTTTATTTTGTGAGTTGTGCGCCAGATATCATTATAATAAATGAGGAAAAGCAATGGAAAATCTACAAACAAAGTCAGCTGTCTGCTTATTCTACTCGGAGTGGTAGGCAGTGCGTGTCAATTTGCAGCCATTCTGGAGAAAACGCTTCGGAAAAACGTGACGTAATTTCCGACAGTTAACAAAGCCACACTTCCGCCTTACTGCTGAAAAACTAGGTCGCTGGGTAAAGTTAAAAACACAGCGCAGTCGCCTGCATTCACCAGTGGAGCTGACAAAAGCTTTGTACCCGCGTGAAAAGTTATCGTTTAGCATGACCCCTCCAAGTCGCACAAATGCGACCATGGCGGTCATACGGGAAGTCGCTTGATTGCGACCATGGTAGGAAAAGAGTTAATGGGAATATCAAAACTGGACGCAAAGTTCTGACTATACTGAACTTAACTGCCATGGTTTTTGATCTGTCACACGAAAATCTGCCACTGATCTTGTTCTCTCTCTCTCTCTCTCTCTCTCTCTCTCTCTCTCTCTCTCTCTCTCTCTCTCTCTCTCTCTCTCTCTCTCTCTCTCTCTCTGTATACATTTATATAATATATGTATGCATATATATGTATATGTATGTATGTATACTCTGTGTGTGTGTGTGTGCGTGTGTGTGTATGTGTGTGTGTGTGTGTGTGTGTGTGTGTGTGTGTGTGTGTGTTTATCCTTTCGTTATTTGTGTGTGTGCGTGTGTGTGTGTGTGTGTGTGTGTGTGTGTGTGTGTGTGTGTCTGTGTGTCTGTGTGTGTGTCTGTGTGTCTGTGTGTGTGTCTGTGTCTGTGTCCGTTTGTTATTTGTGTCTGTCTTTCTGATGACGTTGTCTGTCTGTCTGAATTTTTCTTTTTGTGTATCCGTGATTTGTCGATCCAATCTATTTACTCATCATTAATTGTACTCATAACTCTCTCTCTCTCTCTCTCTCTCTCTCTCTCTCTCTCTCTCTGTCCGTCTTCTGTCTCACTCTCTCCTTTTCTCTCTCGGAACTTGCTAACTGAACTTTGTGGAGTGCAGACGTGTTTCGTTGCTCTGCTACTGGCTTAAGTGAACAGTGGTTTTGAAAGTCAAGTAAACAATTGCAAGTAAGAAGACAAAAATGAAAAATGCCAAACGAATACAATGCTAGTCACATCACAGTAGGAATCTTCTATCCCACGCTGCTCCATCCTCTGCAAAAAAATGACTGCTTTATGCGGAAACTCTGGTGTTAAGTATGAGGTCAGTGTAAAGAAAGAATCCAGATCGTGGCTAGCATATGTCTGTCTGTCTGCACTGCATTTTATCTGTGTCCTGCCACTCGTACAAAGTATGGATGTCGAACAAAACTGAGGGCCTTGTGGTGGAAATTGTCATGACAAAAACCCAGGATATTACTGATGAAAGATTTTCACGAATGTTCCGGTGCCTCGATGTATAGAGTGCAAACGCATTGTACACTCGGAAAACAAATGGAGGACCTGCTGTGGAGATTTGGCCAATCTCTACAGAAAAAAACTATGATGAAAATCTGGTTGCATTCTTTCTTACAAAGCTTTTCAATAGACTGTAAGAGTCCAATCTTTTTCCAGATGACTGGTGTAAATCTGCAATAATACCTCTGTTCAAAAAAGGAGACAAATAAAATCCAGATAATTACACAGGCATTTACGCGAAGTCTTCACCTTTATTCTAAACAGGAGATTGTGTATATGGGCAGAGAAGAAGAGCAAGATTAGTGAAGAACGGGCAAGGTTTCGGAAGGATTCTCAATTACTGATCATATTTTCACTTTAGTTTCTACGGTAAGAAATGCCTTTGGCAGTAGACGTCCTGGAAAGGTTTATATTGCTTTTATTGATTACAAAAAAATCTTTTGATACTGTTGATCGTGACCAGTTATGGAACATAATGCAAAAGTTACAAACATAGACGAAAATGATAAATATGCTAAAATCTGTGTACAAGACAGTTAAATCATGTTATGCTAAAATCTGTGTACAAGACAGTTAAATCATGTTATGCTAAAATCTATGTACAAGACAGTTAAATCATGTTATGCTAAAGTCTGTGTACAAGACAGTTAAATCATGTTATTATTACAGGAATTCCTTAGGGCGGCAGATGTATTGAGACATTATTTGATGTTCCAGTAGAATGGATCGGTAAAGTAAAGGCAAACACCAAAGGCCACTAGTAGGTATCGCATTTTGAAAAGTAATGGTCAGTCGCCATTGTCCAGTACTAAAACCTTTCGCAGTTGGGCACAGAAACGGATTAAAGCTGTAATGGGGGCAAGAGGAAATAAATAGACATTAGACTGGATGGATCAATACCCTAGACCGTGAAGTGACCGCACCAAAGACCAGAAGCAAATATCAAGAAATAACGCCATTATTCTCCACGTTGGGGAGTTGGACAGATTTTAAGGGGTGACACTTAGCAGTAAAAGTCACCGTCCGAAACAGACTTTTGAAAATGGCCTGTTAATTGGCCGAAGGTAATGTTAGATGTAACCACCACAATGTCAGGATTAAACTTCGAATCATTCAAACTTGAAGTCAGGCTTTAGAAACGCGGTCAGCTAATCACACGTTCAAACTTGAAGTCAGGCTTTAGAGAAGCGGTCAGCTAATCACACGTTCAAACTTGAAGTCAGGCTTTAGAGACGCGGTCAGCTAATCACAGGCGGTCCTATTGATGGTCAGGGAGGGAAAGCGTCCTGACCTGAATCACCTTCTATAAAAGGGATAGTCAGTCAGCCTCTGGGCGCTCTTTTGGGGAAACCAGCTTCCAAGCTACCTCACAGGTATGTGACCCACGTTTTAATTTGTATTCTTGTTAGGTGCTAAGGTTAGGGTTAGAAGTTAGAGGCATGTTTTACTTTCCAGGAAACAGAAAGAATAGAGCTGGAAATGTGCAGTATGCTAGTAACATGTAAGCTGGTGAAGATTCGTTGTGCATTTTAGGATTTAGGGCCATTGGGACTTAGGCCAGTAGAACGGTGAATTATGTTTTACGTTGAAGTTGATCAATTAAATAAATGTGTTGTATTTATCATTCCATGTGTGGACTACCTTTGAGAATCCTTGTCTAGTGTGGTTAGTGCGTTTCCTCTCGTCACACTCTCCTCCCTTATTAAGTGCATAATTACCAAGTAGAGAAACAATTCTTCATAATCATCCTCAATTCCTTATACACATCATCGCAAATTCCTTCTTGCGATACGTGGTGGAGTTGCAGTCTTTCCCCTTTACCTCAAAAATCGCAGCCTTCGAGTATCCCCATTCTTAAAAGTTCTAGATAGAATTATAGTGAAAGTCGGAGAGTGTAAAAGTCAGACACAAACGAGAACTTAGATGTGTTGGTGTTTCGAACACAACCTTCAGCGTTGCCACACAGCACAAGTCAACAGACGTGGCTAGGCCTACTGCCTGATCAGAGTGAACGTAGATATAAATAGTGAAGTAATACATAGATTGGCTACTCAGTGGTTTCATTTTCTGTGACAACTTCTGTAGAGAGTCCTTTGTCGTAGATTGGGTGACGTCTTTATATCTCGATATAATATCTAGGCAAGTTAACAGATGTTTCCTGGATCATATTTCATACGTAAAACGAAACAACCATGTCACAGACAGCCACAGGGCTACTTGCCTGTCTCTGATACGATGTCTATGATTTCATCAGCGAACTAGCGTCCAGCGCGTGACAGTTGTCGCAAAGCTTGGGCCAGCTACGACAGCATTGTGGTCACGCCTAGTCTCTCCCTCCCTCCTTCAGTCCCACCCTCCCACCCTCTCAGATTCATTGATCATTTGTTGTCCATTGTGGTCACTCAACCGTGTGGTTTGTAAATACGGCTTTTGACGACTCGGTCTTCGCACAGTGTCCTTCCTATTTTGTTCATTGATTACGTTACGCCGTTCTGCCCGGATACAGTGTTGAGACAAGTTACAGATGATTGTTGGGCAAGGATGTTCTATAATTGGCTATGATGGTACTAGTCTCATGCTTCTTCCATATCTGCACTTTTGATGATGAATTCTTGTTCTGAGTTGTTTTCTTTCAAATGATTGCTTGCCTTACATGCGTATCTAGTGACAAGTGACAAAGATAGTCACAGGCTTTGAGGGTTGCATATGTATTCATTCAGTCATAAGGGCTCAATAATGGATACAGATAGCATTTTTGTCCCGGGGTCACATAAGGCCACAACCTTCCACATTCCCAATCAGTTTATTCCTGAACCATTCACAGGCCGACCTTCTCAAGATATCGATCTATGGCTCAAAACGTTCGAGTCCTACGCCCTCCTCCATGGGTTGACAGATGATCAGAAAGCCCATCTCCTACCTCTTTTCCTTAAGGATCAAGCCCAAATCTGGTTCTACAGTTTAAGTTCAGAGCAGGTTTCTTCTTACCGCACTATTACTGATACTCTTTCAAAGAGATACAGGCCTCATGACTCCACAATATGGATTCGTGCCAAGCAGTTCCGGGGGAGAAAGCAACTCCCACATGAGTCAGTCGAAGAATATTTTGATTCTATGCGCTACCAGGGCCAAAACCTAAGTAAAGACTCAAAAGATATAATGGAAACAATTGTCAATGGTCTCCGGCCGTCAGTCTCTAAATTTGTTATGTCACACAATCCTCACACCTTTGAAGATGCGTTCGACCTCGCCCGTACGGCTGCTACCTTTACTGATAATGTTGATGACCAGGTAGAGATAGCTGTTGCAACCCTGGAGACTCAGCTAGATAAACTGCAAGATGAAATTACTAGTATGTCACGCGGACAAACACAGCCCCGGCGCCAACCGCAGTCACAAGACTGTCTTTCAGGTAAGCAAAGGTGGCACCGCCCACCTTCAAGAAAACAGAGCAAACATGGCTCGCTCTTTAGGCCGCGGCTGTTACGGACGAATAACCAACAGCACCAGTCAGGTTCCTATACTCCAGATCGTTACTTCCCTCGTCCACAGCGCCCATGTAAATCATGTGGGGGTGATCATCCCCGCCACACATGTAGGTTTCGTCATGCACGATGTCAGTACTGCCGTAAAGATGGGCACTTAGCGCGTCATTGTTTCCGTCGTGCTAAACAGGGGATTCCCCGTACTTTTACATCTCGTAAAACTAACAGGACAAGGAAAGGCATAAGACCGAAGTCACAGAAATCCCCCTCCATCCCTCACATCCGCTCCTTTGCCAACTGCAGCAAGATCAGGCTGTTCCTTAAAAATCGGTCATATGTAGCTCTGATAGACACTGGTGCTGATGTGTCCTGTATTAGCAAACAACTAGCTGATGTCCTTGTTGATCAACGTGTTGTTTCTATGCAGGCGTGTTCTCTTCCTTTGATCAAAGGTGTTGGTGGTGTTCCTGTTAGAGTAACAGGCAAAATTGACCTTTCCTTTAAAGTTTCAGGTTTACAGGTGTCACAGCCTTTCATTGTGATCGAACAACTAACATGTCCCCTCATATTAGGGATTGATTTTCTGACCTCTCATCAAGCTTCCTTGAACTTTGCTAATCACCAGCTGCAGCTGTATAATGGATTTACTTCCATTCCACTGCTCAAAGACAGGCCAGACAGCTCACCTGTACAGGTGCTCAAGACGACAGTTATTGCCCCCCACTCTGAAGTGCTGCTACCTGTGCGAGTTGTGTCAAATAGCGTTCACACCACTGGTATTATTGAGCCCTCACACGCGCTATTGTCTGACAAGAAAGTGATTGCTGCAAGGACCTTGGTTACGCTTCAGAATAGCCAGACTATGTGTACCGTGCGTAATACCTTTTCCTCCCCAGTCAAACTCAGACCTCAGGATATTCTAGGGCATTTTGAAGACATTTCAGACGAACTAGGTGAACTGTCCGACCAATCAGCTCAGATCATGTCCGCCACCACCGACTCCAATTCCCATCAGCTTCCCCAGGCACAGGCCATGCTTAATGAGTTAGGGGTTAACCTAGCAGATGCTGCTCTGACAGCTGAACAAAAGGAAAACTTGACCCTTTTTCTGGCGCAAAACAGAGACATATTCGCTGCCGACATGTCAGAATTAGGGGAAACACATCTTATGTCACATACCATAGATACAGGGGATGCTGCACCCATTAAACAGAGACCCTATAGGACAGCCCCTGCCCTCAATGCTGAGATAGAGAGACAGGTAAATGAAATGCTTCACCATGACGTTATCAGGCCATCCACTTCACCATGGTCCTCCCCAGTTGTATTGGTGAAAAAGAAGGACGGTACCTACCGTTTTGCGGTAGACTACCGTAAACTGAACAAGGTCACAAAGCCAATTCATTTCCCACTTCCCAGACTGGAGGACGCTCTTGACATCATGGGCCAGTCCACAATATTTTCCACTCTAGACTTGTTCTCTGGATTTTGGCAGATTCCTCTTGATAAACAGTCACAAGAGAAGTCGACCTTTACCACACACTTTGGGTCGTTTGCTTGGAACAGAATGGCCTTTGGATTACAAGGTGCCCCAGGATCTTTCCAGTCATTAATGAACACAGTCCTTGCAGGACTGACCTTCAAAACCTGTCTGGTATTCATTGATGACATCCTTTGTTTGTCAAAGAACTTTCAGGAGCATCTGTCTCATCTATCATGTATCTTTGATAGGATAAGGAAAGCAGGTCTCAAACTGAAGCCTAGCAAATGTCATTTCGCAGCAGCCAAAGTCAACTATCTAGGGCACATTGTCTCAAAAGAGGGCGTTTCAGTGGATCCAACCAAAGTGGAACTAGTTAAGAATTTCCCCACTCCCCAGTCGCAGCATGACGTTCGTTCATTTTTGGGTTTAGCGAATTACTACAGACGCTTTGTCAAGAACTTCTCAGCTATAGCTTCCCCACTCAATGCACTTTTGAAAAATGATTCAAAATTTGAATGGAATGACAAAGCAGAACAAGCTTTTCAGACTCTGAAAACTGCCCTCACTACTACTCCAATTCTGGCATACCCTGATTTCTCTCGTCAGTTCATTCTGTACACTGACGCAAGCAAACAAGCCATTGGCTATGTGCTCGGCCAGAGAGATGAACATGGCAGAGAACGAGTCATTGCTTATGGTGGTCGTGCACTGCGAGGCGCAGAACTCCGTTACGGAATTACGGAAAAAGAGACTCTGGCTCTCGTAGATGGTATTCGCCACTTCAAGGTGTATCTCTGCCATGCCAAATTTCTTGTGTACACTGACCATTCTGCCACAAAATTCTTGCAGAATGTTAAAGATCCCACGGGTCGTTTGGGACGTTGGGCTCTTTTTCTACAGGGTTATGACTATGACATTGTGCACAAACCAGGCAGGGTGCACAATAACGCTGATGCACTCAGTCGTATGCCTCACGCTGTCAGTGACAGGCCACCGCCTGACTACGACCCGCCCACACCGACCTTGAAGGGCGAGTCAGCGACACAGGTGACTTCACCGGCGGGTCAGTCTCTCCCTACCACCCCACCCCTGGTCAGGGAACCAGTCGTAAGCACACTGACTCATTCACCTACCATCGTTGACCCCACCTCACCTCTCCCCGCCCCCACGCCTGGATGGAGCAATACGGTGAATGAGAGAGAGATGGTTGTCTGTCAGGTAGATAAGGTCGATGATACAGACTTACGACAAATGCAGTTGGCTGACCCCCAGTGTCGTCCTTTAATTGACTACTTGGAAAACGGTCAGCTTTCCCAGGATGATAAGATTGCTCGTCGTCTCATCCTGGAGAGTCAAGACTACCTGATGTCTAATGGCATTTTGTACCATCTATATTATCCTCGTGGTCATGGTCATAGAACTGAACGAATAGTCAGACAGTTAGTGGTTCCCTTTGAACTGAGAAACGATATCCTGCTGTCGTTTCATGATTCTCTGTTGGGCGGTCACTTTGCCACTGAACGTACCTACCAGTCAGTCAGGCTGAGGTATTTCTGGATCGGTATGTACTCTGACATCTTGGAGTATGTCAAGTCGTGTGAGGCTTGTCAAAAAGCAAAACGGGTTATCCATCCTCAAAACCCGGAACTACGACCCTTGCCTGTAGCCCCAAACAAGCTGTTTTCCAGGTGGCATTGTGACATCTTGGGTCCACTTTCACCAGGCAAAGAAGGCTACAAGTACATTCTGCTGTTTGTTTGTTCGTTCAGTAAGTGGGTGGAACTGATTCCATTGAAGGATTCAACAGCCTCTACCATTGCCTGGCATTTGTACGAGACCATCATCTGTCGTTATGGTGCTCCTGACCACTTACTGTCAGACAGGGGACAAAACTTTTTGTCCAAAGTGGTCACTGAGGTGTGCAAAATCTTTCAAATCACTCGTTTGCATACCAGCAGCTACCATCCCCAAACAAATGCCACATGTGAGCGAACAAATTCCACTATCGCTCAGTCTATCAGGGCACACTGTGCTAACAACCCACATAACTGGCCTTCTCTGCTGCCTGGTATTGCTGCTGCACTTCGCACAGTGCCATCCACCGAGTCTACTCTCTTCTCGCCATTCTTCATTCTCTACAAGCAAGAGTGTCGTCTTCCCATTGACACAGCGTTACGCTCTGATGATCTTCCTGCATCTGCCCAACCCTGTATGGAAGACATCATTCAGAATGCAGAGCTTACTAAAACGCTGGTCAGCGAAAACATTCAGAGAGCCCAGCAGCGCTACAAAACTCGGTATGATGGGAAAGCCCGCCCCCCTCACTATAAAGAAGGTCAATGTGTTCTGGTGCAGTGCTCACACAGGATTCCAGGAATCTCGGAAAAACTGCAGCAAAAATATGACGGACCATATTACATTACCAAAATCCTGCCTAACAATGTGTATGTGCTCCGTCACTGCCAGAACAACAAGCTGCTCAAATCGCCCATCAATGCGATGCGCTTGCGACCCTATCATTCCCCTGAAGACAGACCAACTAACCCACTGCATGAGCCAGGGCAGACAGGGGACACGGACAACACTGGGTCCACTCAGCTGGGACAGACTGCTGGTACAGAGCCTACCACTGTTTCACAGCCTGGGCCAGACCATCTCAGTCACACAGAACCTGCTGCCGCTAGCCCTTCCACTTCTGTGGAACAACGTGAGAATCAGTCAGATAAGGATATGTACTTTGTAGAAAGGATCCTCGCTAGCAAGGTCATTAACAAAGTCCGCCACTACAGAATCAAGTGGCAGGGTTACAAAGCCACAACGTGGGAACCAGAGTCACATATACCGGCGGAACTCGTTCGCGATTTTCACGTCAATAATACTATCAAAGGCCGAAGACGCCAACGATAGTCTACCTGGTCAATGACGCCACACTATTTTTAGGTGTACTATTTGTTGTGTCTTCACTCGTATTTCTCTTTAGATTCTACTGCTACTCATCACATATCATGTAAAGCAATTACAAAAAGTTTCGGTCTGCTTGGTATGGCCCCTTGACTGTTTATTACGAATACCATGTTCGCTTTGTACATACTGATTCCATTTTGGGGGACTTCCGATCGACCCGTGTACCTTATCGCTGCTGAGTGACGTTCGTTTGGATTATTTTCACGTCTCACTGAGCTACACTGATGGTCAGTCATAGCACTCCTACTCCTTGGTTGGAATGGTGGACAGCTGTATTGGGCATGGTAGAGAGAAAGTATCCCCATGTAGTCTGTGTAGTTTACATTGGAATCCACTTCTGTGGACGGTACACTTGGACTATTGGTAACAGGTGCACATGTTGCCAGGGGAATCATTTTTTTTCTTCTCATCTCCTACGGCATGGGTATATTAATCATAAATTCACGAGGTCAACACAGAGGCTTAACTATGGTAGTCCCCCTATCCATTTGCAGCTCAATTATCACGTCATAGTTCTCCCTGTTGATCGTGTTGTCCACTTACGTTCATAATTGATGTGTTACAATGGCTATGTTGTTTTCTTGTCTCAGTAGTTATTCATTGATAATTAATTGCACATAGTTCATATTTTCTATGGTTTGTATGCAATAATATTATGTCTCAATGCCACATACTGCGTACTGTTCATACTACTTTTTGCTTACGTTATTTTGCACACGTCTTGGGGTCACGCGTTGTCGGCCTCATATTACTTCTTGTACTCTTGTACCACAGAATGTGTGTTGCGTGTCGCACACGACAGGGTGAGGTGATGGCTACCTCAATATTGTCTGTTAAAACTGTTTTCTTGGTATACTACTCTTCACATTATACCACGTTGAAGGACCTAACAGAGTACGTACCTGTATGTGTTCGTCCTTTCGGACTTATCAATTCACGTTGTGTGACACACACGTCAGAGACTTGTAAATATGTTATGTTTATTGGATGTAATAAGGCCTATTCAATACATAGACAATGCATTTTATGTCGGCAGACATTTCCTCCTCTTGAGACTAATATTATTGAATGTACTCGATGATGTCTGTTATACTTTTGCTTCTATCGTCTGTGGCCAACAGTCTTTTCACAGCTATCAAGATAGCTCTAAATGTTTGGATTGTAAACGAGCATTGCATTTTCAAGATGACTCAATGTTTCTTTATATTGTGTATGTTTTTGGTACTAACGTGTTGGTTTGTTGCAGGCAAATATTCTTCACAATACAGGAACCATCATGATTCAACTTTATATTCGGTTGTATGATGGCTTACGATTATTTCACAGATCCTGTCGTTCTTGCCGGCTTTAAATCAGGACCGTCAATTGTTCGTGATATATATTCCGACATACTTAACCAACCGTTACACAGTATGTTCAAAGTTTCCACACTCTTCTGAACATTATCGCAATGGAAATCCGTTGCAAAGGTCAGTACCGCGCGACCCCTGTCTTTTCCCCTTGCGTTCGTCTTCATTCATCACGGTATACAGTCGGTACTATAGCCACACGTTCTTGATGATTGCTCGCGCTCTGGAACTCATTAGTTGTATGCAATCCCTGCGCTACTTTAGCATTCCTGTGCGTCATTTCATTCCTATGTTCCTTACGCGTTCATCTGCTCACGTGCATACTCTGCGTTCATTTTTCAAACTGCCTTCATAAAACATTAATCTGTTTATTTTATATCTGCGTTCATTACTTGTTCACCACATTATTCTTCTCCTCATTTATTTGCATGCAACCCCGGGGTATCATTCTATATCATCGTGTATCATTCCGTATCATTGTATATCATCGTGTATCATTCCGTATCATTGTATATCATCGTGTATCATTCCGTATCATTGTGTATCATCGTGTATCATTCCGTATCATTGTGTATCATCGTGTATCATTCCGTATCCTTGTATATCATTGTGTATCGTATATTGTCCTTTCATCCTCTGGTATCATTTCACAGCATACGTTATCATCTTGTGTCATTTTATATCATTTCCTATCATCTGGTATCATCTTGTATCCTGTTGTATCATTTGATAATATCTCTATGTGGCATCATACCATACCATTTACCTCATCGAGTTCATACATGTCTGGTGTCACATCACATCATGCAGTCCCTGTTTTCTGCTGTTTCCTTATTTCATGCTCGTTGTTATCGTCATCTACCTGTTTTTGTTTAATGTTTTTATCACTCAGTTGACATCTTGGAAGTTAACATACGCACTTCCTAGTCAATACATGTCTTGTGTCATTCTTTGAATAAAATCTTCGTGTCTATTGTACACTGGTCAAATGTTTCACGTAATCATACTAACCATACTAACAATACTATTGTAAGCCAGTTGGTCATGAGACAAATATGTTTCTTTTTTTCTCACCTATCAGCTGATGAAATGATTGTCATACGTGTGAAACAAGAAACGTTCGTCTTGGTATGATGAAATCTTACTTGAGCTCTGTTACAAGTTTGCAAGACTTCTGCTGAGATCCCTCTCCGGTACCAAGGAGATATGCCACTTGGTGTGATTTCATGTACATTTTCAGCTTGCTTCGAACATGTGTGTATTCAAGTGCTACAGGTTACTGTCTGTACGTCCTATGAGGCGAACTTGTGGAATCGCCAATCCACTTCTGTAACGAACATTCGGTCAGCTTTGGACTCAGTGTGCTACAAATATAGTGTTGTCTTCAACTTTGCTTACTTCTGGGACTAGGATAATGTGTGTCAGTACTTTTGATGATATTTCAAGTGGCGTTCCTCTTTGATGAATCCATTTTACTTCCTGACGGTGATGTTAAACTGTCCTATGGCTTCAGTATACAGTGCAGCTTTACACTGCATGTCTTGCAATCTTGTGAGGATATCAAGTATTGTTCTGTCAATGATGTTATTTCATGTGGTTCTACTTCTTATATGATTGTAGTAGTTTTTACAAGTGTGACGAGGATGTTTTCAAGCATTGGTTGTTTACATGTACGAAGTGTGTTTTTCAGCAGACTTTTCCTAATACCCATTATGTTTGTTGATTGCTAGTGTATTATTCACATGCTTATGTCCTTGCCTTTTTATGCCTTACATGTCTTTATTCTATGATGTAGTGTGACCTTGTATGGTATTACAGACAACTTCATTCATATTCCGATTATATTTCTATTTGGCCTACGCTGCATAGTCTACTTAAGGTTGGCATAGATTACAGTTGACTTATATACAGTGTATACCTTGCTTATTCTTGACATGGATGACAAGCGATTGCTCTATTTAAATGCTGTATGTTCCAATCCCTTACCCTCCAAGTCAAAGTCCCATGAATCCGAACACGTTGTGCAAGAAGTTACTGTCTTCATCATCGGGATGATTCTACGCTACTAACTGTTCTTCATCCCAGTGCCTGCAGCAGCTCGTCTCTGCTCCAGTCATCTCAGCTCAACAACGTTCCTGAGCCATCCTTCCTCCTGGCTTTAATGGACTTCATGGACTCCTTTCACACACCATCATATTTACTGTGGTATTCATCTATCTAGCCACAGATTGCATACGAGACATCATGAACACACATGACCATTAACATTGCTGTTCAAAAGGGTGAAACAGACGATACATGTTGGCATGAATTCTGCAGTGAACTGTGCCACATGCAACACCACCCTTATCTCCATGGTCATCATGTAGTGTGCAGTTCTTCCCTGTCTTCAGTCTTCCTACTTGGTGACACGCCACATTATCTCCATCTTCAGTGCTTTCTTTGACGTTCTCCTGCATACGTCACATGGACATGAACTCAGCCTGAACGATGTTCTCGTAGTGCAAACACAACATACTTGCATGTGTGGAAGTCTGACAGTTTTCAGGAATATGCTGACAGAACTCTGTCTACCACAGGTGACGCACGCGATCTTCTTGGAGCTGGCCCATCGATCCCAACCTCTACGGTATCTTCTTCAGAATGCACACAAATGTTCAGATTCATTCCATTTCATATAATTGACTGATAAAATTCCCTTTCCCCAAGCCTTCCTATCGCCTGTCAATCATGTACGAGAGTCTTGTCTACTGAATCATATGTTATATTGTGTATGTTCGTTATCCCCCCTATTCTCTTAAAAAAAAAAAAAATGAGGACATTTTTTATGGGGGAGGGGACATATTATTACAGGAATTCCTTAGGGCGGCAGATGTATTGAGACATTATTTGATGTTCCAGTAGAATGGATCGGTAAAGTAAAGGCAAACACCAAAGGCCACTAGTAGGTATCGCATTTTGAAAAGTAATGGTCAGTCGCCATTGTCCAGTACTAAAACCTTTCGCAGTTGGGCACAGAAACGGATTAAAGCTGTAATGGGGGCAAGAGGAAATAAATAGACATTAGACTGAATGGATCAATACCCTAGACCGTGAAGTGACCGCACCAAAGACCAGAAGCAAATATCAAGAAATAACGCCATTATTCTCCACGTTGGGGAGTTGGACAGATTTTAAGGGGTGACACTTAGCAGTAAAAGTCACCGTCCGAAACAGACTTTTGAAAATGGCCTGTTAATTGGCCGAAGGTAATGTTAGATGTAACCACCACAATGTCAGGATTAAACTTCGAATCATTCAAACTTGAAGTCAGGCTTTAGAAACGCGGTCAGCTAATCACACGTTCAAACTTGAAGTCAGGCTTTAGAGAAGCGGTCAGCTAATCACACGTTCAAACTTGAAGTCAGGCTTTAGAGACGCGGTCAGCTAATCACAGGCGGTCCTATTGATGGTCAGGGAGGGAAAGCGTCCTGACCTGAATCACCTTCTATAAAAGGGATAGTCAGTCAGCCTCTGGGCGCTCTTTTGGGGAAACCAGCTTCCAAGCTACCTCACAGGTATGTGACCCACGTTTTAATTTGTATTCTTGTTAGGTGCTAAGGTTAGGGTTAGAAGTTAGAGGCATGTTTTACTTTCCAGGAAACAGAAAGAATAGAGCTGGAAATGTGCAGTATGCTAGTAACATGTAAGCTGGTGAAGATTCGTTGTGCATTTTAGGATTTAGGGCCATTGGGACTTAGGCCAGTAGAACGGTGAATTATGTTTTACGTTGAAGTTGATCAATTAAATAAATGTGTTGTATTTATCATTCCATGTGTGGACTACCTTTGAGAATCCTTGTCTAGTGTGGTTAGTGCGTTTCCTCTCGTCACACTCTCCTCCCTTATTAAGTGCATAATTACCAAGTAGAGAAACAATTCTTCATAATCATCCTCAATTCCTTATACACATCATCGCAAATTCCTTCTTGCGATATTATGCTAAAATCTGTGTACAAGACAGTTAAATCATGTTATGCTAAAATCTGTGTACAAGACAGTTAAATCATGTTATGCTAAAATCTGTGTACAAGACAGTTAAATCATGTTATGCTAAAATCTATGTACAAGACAGTTAAATCATGTTATGCTAAAATCTATGTACAAGACAGTTAAATCATGTTATGCTAAAATCTATGTACAAGACAGTTAAATCATGTTATGCTAAAATCTGTGTACAAGACAGTTAAATCATGTTATGCTAAAATCTATGTACAAGACAGTTAAATCATGTTATGCTAAAATCTGTGTACAAGACAGTTAAATCATGTTATGCTAAAATCTGTGTACAAGACAGTTAAATCATGTTATGCTAAAATCTGTGTACAAGACAGTTAAATCATGTTATGCTAAAATCTGTGTACAAGACAGTTAAATCATGTTATGCTAAAATCTATGTACAAGACAGTTAAATCATGTTATGCTAAAGTGTACAAGACAGTTAAATCATGTTATGCTAAAATCTGTGTACAAGACAGTTAAATCATGTTATGCTAAAATCTGTGTACAAGACAGTTAAATCATGTTATGCTAAAGTGTACAAGACAGTTAAATCATGTTATGCTAAAATCTGTGTACAAGACAGTTAAATCATGTTATGCTAAAATCTGTGTACAAGACAGTTAAATCATGTTATGCTAAAGTGTACAAGACAGTTAAATCATGTTATGCTAAAATCTGTGTACAAGACAGTTAAATCATGTTATGCTAAAATCTGTGTACAAGACAGTTAAATCATGTGTAAGATGAAGAGCAAAAAACTCAGATTTCTTCCGGATTCCAGATGGAGTAAAGCAAGGATGTCTGTTAAGTCCCCTGATTTTTTCACTTCTAATATCTGAGGTAGCTGATTTCGTTAAAAAGCACGGAAAACATGGCATCCAGATGGTCCCTAATCTCGATGAAATTTTCTTTCTATTACTTGATGATGCCTCTGTACTCATACCATTTATGTCGTCAGGATTACAAAATCAAATAGACAATCTTTATAAAGTATCAAAATATCTCGGCCTGATAAAACTAAAGTTATCATATTATAGAAAGGAGGGCATACTGCAGCAACAGAAAAATGGCTCTACGAAAATAACGAAATTGAAATAGTTAATCGCTAGAAGTATTTGAGATTCCCACTTTCAACGAAACTGTCCTTTAATACTGCTTGGGACGAATTTTCCAGCAAAGCGAAATGCAGAATCTCAGATTTGATGAAAACCATGGGGTCCCTTGGCACCTTGAACACTACCGTTTTCTTTCAACAGAATGATGCACAGGTTAAACCTTCGAGAAGAGGTAACAGTCTGAAAATGTTTGTACTGTTCATTCGAACTACAAAACGGACGACGAGTGAAAGGTATTGTGCGTACATGAACAATGTTACTCCCGTCCCACAATTCCGGTTTGTATATGGGTTGGTGGCCTTCATAATAAGCCACGTGTCAGTGTCTTTTCTCTCTGTGTATGTACGCATCTCCTCTCTCTCTCTCTCTTTCTCTCTCTCTGCTCATCGTTTACTCTTGTTTAAATCTCTCTCTCTTCTCTCTCTCTCTCTCTCTCTCTCTCTCTCTCTCTCTCTCTCTCTCTCTCTCTCTGTGTGTGTGTGTGTATCTCTGAGGCTCTGTCTGTCTGTTTATCGGTATGTTTTTCTCGTTATTTTTATTTCTTGTTTAGATTATATTTTTGTAACATTTATTCTTCCAGTTTGTGAAAGAGATGAAACATGCTTTGTGGACAGCATTAAAGCCGGCCTGATCTTCTTTGCCCGCGTGTTTGTCTGTTTTTTCCCTCCGGATTTATTCTCATTATATTGACTTTCCTTGGGTCCATGAAAATATGCATCTAAAATGCTTTCACCAAGAAAAGCAGTTTATGCAGGGATTAAAAAAAAAAAAAAAAACATAAAAAAAAAAAATTCCCCCTCCAACCATCTCTTTTTTTTTGCTCTAACTCTGTCTGTGTGTCTGTGTGTCTGTCTGTCTGTCTGTCTCTCTCTTTCTCGCGTGCGCGCGCGCGCGCACGCGTGAGTGTGTGTGTATATATATATATATATGTGTGTGTGTGTGTGTGTGTGTGTGTGTGTGTGTGTGAGTGAGTGAGTGAGTGAGCGAGTGTGTGTGTGTGTTGTGTGTGTGTGTGTGTGTGTGTGTGTGTGTGTGTGTGCGCGGCGCGCGCGCGCACGCATGTGGATGGTGTACCCTTCCCCCCCCCCCATCCCTCTCTCTCTCGGCTACTTGTTTTTTTCTTTCAAAGAGGATGAGGGTATGGTAAAGGTTCTCAGAAATCTCTTTTAGAAATGCCCATTGTACATATTGTTCCACAAAATTCTCTCTGTCAAAATGGTAAACGCAATCCAGTCACCCTACTGAATTGTATTACTGGGCTGTTTGTCTGCTAACGTGTCCGACAGCGTGTCTGTGTGCACGTACATGTGCATGCTTTCTTTAAAAAAAAAATTTTTCTGGTCCCACATCCTCCTCATCATATTGTGTATGTAATTGTGAACATTTTTTATCACCTTTTGCCTTTCTTGCGAAATGTAAAGCGCTGGTGAGCATGTTTTTATATGGAATATGCGCTATACAAATAAACGTTATTATTATTATTATTATTATATTATTATCAGGTGCCCTGCCGCATGGCGTTGGCGATCATGGACTTCCATCTGTCTCTATCTCTCGTTGCCCGCATCCTACACTTCATTAATGGTCAGAATCTAGAGCACCTTTTCATAATGCTGTGATGATGCATGACGACGGTGATGATGATCATGATGCTGTGGCGTTTCCATTCTGCACTGAGACTGCGTGACAAGGTTGTACTCTACGCTCTGCGTGACAAGGTTGTACTCTACGCTCTGCGTGACAAGGTTGTACTCTACGCTCTGCGTTACAAGGTTGTACTCTACGCTCTGCGTGACAAGGTTGTACTCTACGTGACAAGGTTGTACTCTACGCTCTGCGTGACAAGGTTGTACTCTACGCTCTGCGTGACAAGGTTGTACTCTACGCTCTGCGTGACAAGGTTGTACTCTACGCTCTGCGTGACAAGGTTGTACTCTACGCTCTGCGTGACAAGGTTGTACTCTACGCTCTGCGTGACAAGGTTGTACTCTACGCTCTGCGTGACAAGGTTGTACTCTACGCTCTGCGTGACAAGGTTGTACTCTACGCTGTGCGTGACAAGGTTGTACTCTACGCTCTGCGTGACAAGGTTGTACTCTACGCTTGCGTGACAAGGTTGTACTCTATGCTCTGCGTGACAAGGTTGTACTCTACGCTCTGCGTGACAAGGTTGTACTCTATGCTCTGCGTGACAAGGTTGTACTCTATGCTCTGCGTGACAAGGTTGTACTCTACGCTCTGCGTGACAAGGTTGTACTCTACGCTCTGCGTGACAAGGTTGTACTCTACGCTCTGCGTGACAAGGTTGTACTCTACGCTCTGCGTGACAAGGTTGTACTCTACGCTCTGCGTGACAGGGTTGTACTCTACGCTCTGCGTGACAGGGTTGTACTCTACGCTCTGCGTGACAAGGTTGTACTCTACGCTGTGCGTGACAAGGTTGTACTCTACGCTGTGCGTGACAAGGTTGTACTCTACGCTGTGCGTGACAAGGTTGTACTCTACGCTCTGCGTGACAAGGTTGTACACTACGCTTACTATCATATTTATATCCTGGCGACAACCATGCTCGAATGATACAGACACCTGCGGTGTAGGTCAGAAGATTTGAGCAACACCCTCAATGGCACATCTGTGAAATGGATGAGACTCGACCGTGTGGTACCAGTCTTCCCAATAAGCCCACAGCACACTCAGCTCTGGGTAGGAGCTGACTGGGTCTGACAAATTTCACAATGATTTCATCAACAGGACTGAAGGGATTTTGAACCCACACAGCCTTCCATTCGGTAGTCTGTTGCGCTAACCACCGTACCACGATAATTGGTATGTGCATGATATTTACTAAAAATATTGGTCAATAAAGCCCTGGGCATTTTGGCTGACTTTAGTAGATATGGTTGTAGATACAACCCCCCACACAGGAAAACGCAGTGGCTCAAGTTAGTATGATTCATTCTCTTTTCATGCGTACTTTTAAAAGTTTGTTTCATTCATTTGAAAGCAGCTGAGTAAAACTTTGCTGAAAGTTTGTTCATAGACAGACAAACAGAAATGTAGACAGAGGCAGGTACTGAGAAAGAGAGAGAGAGGGAGAGAGTGAGATAAATAGATAGATAAAGAGAATGGAGACAAGACAGAGACCAGAGACAGAGAGACAGAGACAGAGAGACAGAGACACACACACACACACACACACAGACATCCAACTGATAAGAAGTATTTGCCAATGTAATCGTGACCTTGAAGGATTTGTGCGAAAATCGTGTGACCTTGTTTGCAAACATGCACACACAAAAATCTAGTATACATCCCACACTTTCAGTCTTACGACGCCTCAGCTATACCCGTTATCAACAACATTCAGTCTCTGACACTGCGTCCAGTTATACACTCACCCATATTTCATGTGTATGCTAAACTGCATAGAGTATTGATTTCCAAACGCAGAGAATCATGCAGCAGATACATATCATCATCATCATCATGTGCCCTGCCGCATGGCGTTGGCGACCATGGACTTCCAACCATCTCTATCTCTCGCTGCCCCTAGCATTTCCCCCACCCTCCTCATCCCCAGCCACTCTGCAAGTCCGTCCAGCATTCTCTCCCTGGGTCTACCCGATGCTCTCTTTCCCTCCAGCTTTTCCGTTCTGACCAGGTGCTCCAAATCCCCCTTCCTCATAAAATGGCCTATAAATGCTGCTTGTCTTTTCCTAATCTTCCTTATGAGTGATCTACTTGTGTTTGCCTCCATCAAGACTGTGTCGTTTGTTTTCTTTGCTGTCCATGGAACTCTCAACATTCTTCTGAGAAACCACATCTCGGCTGCCTCAATCTTGTTCTGGCTTTGCTTGCTGACTGTCCACGCCTCGCATCCGTACAACAGTATTGGTTCTATATAACATTCAAGGACTCTCTTTCTGATGTTAATTGATACGCATTTGTTGGTAAGAATGCTTGTCATCTTCTTGAATGCTGTTTTGGCTTGGCCGATTCTGCCAGCTATTTCCGATGTGCATCTGCCGTCTGATGAAATGACCGTTCCCAGGTATTTGAACTTATTAACCTGTGTCAGGTTGTGCCATTTGCTGTTATTTTGCATGAGGGGATTTCATGAAATCCCCTCATGCAGATACATAACCACTCGTAAACACGTACGGCAGACAATTTCCATCACAACATCCTTCCGCCTAACCCTCCAATGAACACCACCAACTGTGCAGTGTCAAAAGCAGTCAGTGTCACTTTTTATTCCATGGTCTCAAAAAAGAAAAGAAAAAAATCCCGTAGGTTGTGTACACACTTTGCGCCAGTTATCGATTCTTTCTAAAAATGAACTAGCTTTTCATCAGGGATGGCGGAGATAACTATGGACATTCCTGGAAGGACTTCTAAAATCTTTGTTTTCTAGTTTATTAAAAGACATAATAGAGAGGGTGGGAGATGTAGGCCTACTTGCAGCGACAGGGGACAGATTCGCGTGGAGGGCCATAATCGCCAACGCCATGCGGCAGGGCACATGATGATGATGATGATGAAAAGACCAAATATTTTTCAGTTTATAAAACGACGCTATATGAGGGATGTTAGTGACACTGCAGTGTCCAGATTGGTTAATGTATACCCGTAACGAACGAAACTTCTTTAAAGGGCAGTGAAGTTTTGTACACGCACGGCTATTTTGGTTTGTAGTAAGTGCACGGTTTTCACCTTTTAAAGAGAAATCAAACAAAACCCACAGCTGATCACATAATGTTGCACATCAACTCACGTTTTTGTTTTTACCCATTTTCAGTTATCGTTGTCCATGCTGCAGGTGCACAGGAATACAGACACACTACAGAGCTATCCCTACCACAATCTCATCCACAACTCACCTACCAGCTATCCCACACACTCATCCACACTCACTACAGAGCTATCCCTACCACACATCTCCATCCCACCACTCACACTACAGAGCTATCCTTACCACACATCTCCATCCCACCACTCACACTACAGAGCTATCCCTACCACACATCTCCATCCCACCACTCACACTACAGAGCTATCCCTACCACACATCTCCATCCCACTACTCACACTACAGAGCTATCCCTACTACAGATCTCCATCCCACCACTCACACTACACAGCTATCCCTACCACACATCTCCATCCCACCACTCACACTACAGAGCTATCCCTACCACACATCTCCATCCCACCACTCACACTACAGAGCTATCCCTACCACACATCTCTATCCCACCACTCACTACAGAACTATCCCTACCACACATCTCCATCCCACCACTCACACTACAGAGCTATCTACACAATCTCCATCCCCACTCACCACAACTATCCTTACCACACATCTCCATCCCACCACTCACACTACAGAGCTATCCCTACCACACATCTCCATCCCACCACTCACACTACAGAGCTATCCCTTACCACACATCTTCATCCCACCACTCACACTACAGAGCTATCCCTACCACACATCTTCATCCCACCACTCACACTACAGAGCTATCCCTACCACAGATCCCCATCCCACCACTCACACTACAGAGCTATCCCTACCACACATCTCCATCCCACCACTCACACTACAGAGCTATCTCACTCCTACCACACACATCTACCCCCTCCCACCACTCTCTTCACCATATCATATCATCCCCCACACCCTGCCCAACATTCCATTTATTTCTGCCCCCCTTGTGCAGAATGCAAGCCTCTCTCTTCCGAAAACGTCTGGTATCCAGTAAAATACACGGTCACCCACAATCCTTTCGGCGCCCCCATACATTCCCAGGATCTCCCGTCATCCATCAAAGATTCCTTCCGCCAGCATGCGCTTTGCACAAACATCGATTCAGCTGAAATGACCCACGGGTTCAAAGCACCAGGCAGGCATGGTTGTCAAGTTTCGTAAGTTTATCAAATGTATATACCGGCTACTTTCAAAGTTTAGATAATGTGAGCGGGCCTCCCTGGGTCCGAAGATTGAGCATTGGATTAATGCCATTGGTTACAGGATTGGAATCTCGGATACGCTACATTAAACAGCACTGCTCTTTTTACTATTCCATCTTAAAATTGTTGTTCCGGTGGTGTCAATAGATAGAACCAGCCTTCTTTCCCCAACTTTTTTTTGGGATGGTTATTCCCGTCGGCCATATCACCTGAGGTGTGGGCACTGACGTAAAACTGGATCAAATCAATCAAGTAATCAGATATTGTGAATCATAAATTGTCAACTTCGTCGAAGTCGTCGCCATTTAGTAATAGAAATCTACCTGTAATCATAACGAATGTACGTGTCTAAGTATTTATTTCTGCTTGGAGTTTAAACTTAAGATTTCAGTGTTTTGTTTCTTTCAAATCAATTTCTTTTTGATTTGTTTTAAACAAGATACAACGACGAAAAATTGTTAGAAAAGCAAATCATGTCTTAAAAAAATTAGAATTCAAAACACACGCACATCACCTTTGTCTTCAACAAAGGACCTGCGCCATGAAGTACATTCACTGTCAGAAACATTAGGAGTGGCCAATATTTTACTAAACATTTTACTAAATACACACTTACAAGCAGCACGAAGTCATTGCATACATGCGAATTTTGCCTTAATCACAACCTGAATATCGAAATCAAACAAAATAACAGAGCAGTGGATATATTTCCTACGTCAAACTGGTTTTGTTTTACAATTTCGTCTATCCTTAACTGTGTAACAGGTAGGTACACAGAAATACACGGAAACGCACCACAATTTTCTTCATCACTTTCCCACTGTTCCTCCCGAGACTTCATCTTATTCTGGCCGTGTACAGATTTCAAGCCTACCTCTCTATCTGACCTAAAAAAAACAGTGTGTGGTGTTCAGTGAATACTGTGTGATATCCTCCGGGTCATTTCATCATCTATTTACATCCCAGGCTGTCCGGTAGACCATCAAAGATTTCTCCGGGTTGCAGAGACTTTGCACAAACATTACTTCTTTCTCAAATGAGCCAGGAGGTAATACAATACACTAGAGCACGTTGGGTTAGGAATGCAGGGAATGATTGTCAAGTTTCAAGAAAGTTTCAAAATGTGTCATACTGTTTTTTTGAGTCTGAATAATGCTGAGTAAAACCTATCAACCTTCTTGGAGCAGTCCATAACCAGACCGGTCACCGTGATGTAGTGATTAGCGCAACAGACTATCGATTGGAAGGTTGTGGGTTCGAATCCCCATCAATCGTTTCATAAATACGTGGGATTTTGCGGTCCCAAAGTCTCCTACATGTACCTAGAAAAGAGCGTGCAATGGGCTCATGGGAAGACGGGGACCACACAGTCAAGTCTCTTCCACTTCACGGATGTGTCATATAGGGTGTTCCTCAAATCTTCTGACCAGCGCCGCGAATGTCTGTATTTCTCGGGCCTAGATAACACCAGGATATTCTATAACAGTAGGCGTAAAATAAAGCCTTGTCACGCACTTTCAATCCTAGATGGAACTCCATAGTATCGTGGTTATCATCCTCAACGTAACCATTATCATAGCATTGTAAAAACTATCCCAGCTTCTGTGGCCGTTCAGATGACGTAACGCAGAAAATGAGACACCCCCCCCCCCCCCAAAAAAAAACAAGAAAAAGAAAAGGAGGGGGTGGTGAAGGGAGGGTTAGGAGGAAAATATAACAAGAAAGAAGCGGGGAAATCTTTGCTTATGCCATGACTTTTATCTGCAGACAGTGACAGACAGCATTGTATTGTATCAATTATATTTTGTGATTCGCATTTTCCTTTTACAAATTTCGTCAACCATGCAGCAGCTGCGCACGGAAATCGTCCCCAGGCACAACAGATATTCTTCCTTCCACTATCGATTTCCTCTCACCCTACTTCCCATTTCTGCCCTTGTGCAGATGTCAAGCCTACCCCTCCATCTGAGCTAAAAACGTCTGGTGTGCAATGAGCGCTGTTCTGTGTCAACCGTGTCACTTCATTCCCTCGCATCCCATGAGCTCCCATCATCCATCAAAGATTCCCTCAGGCGGTAGAGACTTTGCTCGAGCATCGATTCCTTGTAAGTATTGTAAGAGGAGATCCCACCATAGCACTTTAGATCAGGGATGCAGAGTACAGTTGTCAGGTTTCGTGGAAGTTTCAAATGTATGTTATTTTCATGGTTTTAAGAGTGATTTTAGTCCTTTTCTCCCACCGGACGAAACAGCAGGGAAGCTTTTAGTTTATTTTTCTCCGTATTTTTTGTATTTGGTGTTTGTTCGTTTGTGATTTTATGTTTACACTTGACAAAGGCTAGTTGGCAGAAATTTTGCGCCTGTCTTGTCTGGTTGTATTAAAATACGCGTTCTTGATTCTATTTTCGTGATTTTCTCGTTCCTGTGTTTTTTTTCAACACGGGCGGTTTGTATTTGTTCTGGATTAAATGGTGCTAATTAAAACATGTCAACTTTGTTGGAATGGTCCAGGTTTGATACGGATCTGGCTATAGCCAAAAACATGTGTTTATACTTTAAGTCTTGCTTATAGATTAAGACAGACAGCTTCGTTCATCATCAGTTAGACATCAGTTAGATTTTTCTGTTTTTCCAATTACAGGACAATGAAGAAACCGACCAAACAACAGAGACATTTTGTGAGCGTCAAATTACATTTTTGTGTGTGCGTATGTGTAGATGTCGTCAATTACGCAGCCAGTGTCATAGAAAAAACGTCAACAAAACATGACACATCTCTTTCTACATACTTGTTTTTGTCACCACTTCTTGTCCAGTACTCCACATCTATTTCTGACCTTACACTGTCGAAGAGTCCACCTTGCCGCATTCCCTCCCTTGCATCTTATGACGTACAGTCGTCCATCGAAGAGTATTTCAGGCTGTAGACATTTTGCAAACGCATCGATTCCTTCTTTCTGAAATATTCTGGTAGGTTGGAAAACTCCCCCCTTAACAGGTTGGAGGGGTAGGGGGTGGAGGTGTCAATTTTCGTAAAGGCGTTTAAGAGTCTATATATATTTGATGGAGAAGATGGGGCGGGACACAGCGAAGGTTCCATACTCTGTAAAGACATTCCTGGAAGTAGATAGCGTAGCAATGGAGAGTGTCAACTTCACAGAGGAGTTTCGCAATCAATACCATTTTCAGAGTTTAAATTCGATTCTCCACACACCAGAGAAATGGTTGTATTTGTGTACTGGTAGGAGGTCCCACGTTGATTTTGCAGTGAAAGGGTGAAAGGAACAGAGGAGATAAAAACGGCAACGGGCCACTAGATCCTACCCTGTGTTGATGGCTTGGGTTTTCCTTTCATGTATTAAACTTCCATATTTCTTTGGAACCTTGACAAGTGAAAGAAAGTAAATGCGCGTGTGCATGGGGAAACAGAGAGAGAGAGAAAGAAAGAGAGAGAGAGAGAGAGAGAGAGAGAGAGTGACAAAGTCAGAGAGAGAGAGAGAGAGACGGAGAGAGAGACAGACAGACAGAGATAGAGAGACAAAGCCAGAGATAGTGAGAGAGAGACAGAGAGAGAGAGAAAAAGAAAGGTGGGAAAAGAGAGAGAGAGAGAGAGAGATACAGAGACAGAGAGACACAGAGAGAAAGTGGGAGACAGAGGAAGAGAGAGGGAGACAGAGAAAGAGAGAGGGAGACAGAGACAAAGACAGAGAGAGACACAGGGAGACAGACAGAGACAAAGAGTGACTCAGAGAGACAGAAGAAAGAGAGAGACAGAGAGAGTGACAGAGAGAGACACACACAGAGAGAGCGACACAGAGAGAGAGACAGAAGGGACACAGAAGAGAGAGAAGGGGAGGGAGAGAAAAAACAGAAAAAGAGAGAGTGAGGGGGTGAGAGAGATGGGTGGGTGGGTGGGTGGGATAGTGGGTAAGGAGTCCCCCATAGAAATAGGAGGGGGATGGGAAGGGGGGGGGGGTGAACAGGAGGAGGGACAGCGAGATAAATTGAACAAAATGACGAAACAGCTGACACACTCTTATGCTTCAAATTGCATTTTCCCGTTTTCAAGTATCGCTAACCATCAGGTGCACCAGAAATAGGGAGACGTGCAAGACAGGTCTTGTCGCTGTCCTTCACCCTCTGACTCCCTGCTTCAACTCCCCCACCCCCCAGCCGTCTCACCTACCCTCACACACAAGCACTGTTATAAAGACCCAGTGGCCTCCCTACCCTAACACACAAGCACTGTTAACCCCCCAGTGGCCTCCCCTACCCTCACACACAAGCACTGTTATAAAGACCCAGTGGCCCCCTATCCTAACACACAAGCACTGTTAACCCCCAGTGGCCTCCCCTACCCTCACACACAAGCACTGTTATAAAGCCCCAGTGGCCTCCCCTACCCTCACACACAAGCACTGTTTACCCTCAGCCGTCTCACCTACCCTCACACACAAGCTCTGTTATAAAGCCCAGTGGCCTCCCCTACCCTCACACACAAGCACTGTTATAAAGCCCCAGTGGCCTCCCCTACCCTTACACACAAGCACTGTTATAAAACCCCACTGGCCTCCCCTACCTCACACACAAGCACTGTTATAAAGCCCCAGTGACCTCCCCTACCTCACACACAGGCACTGTTATAAAGCCCCAGTGGCCTCCTCTATCCTCACACACAAGCACTGCTGTAAAGCCCCAGTGGCCTCCCTACCCTCATACACAAGCACTGTTATAAAGCCCCAGTGGCCTCCCCTACCCTCACACACAAGCACTGTTAAGTGTTATAAAGCCCCAGTGGCCTCCCCTACCTCACATACAAGCACTGTTATAAAGCCCCAGTGACCTCCCTTACCCTCACACACAAGCACTGTTATAAAGCCCCAGTGGCCTCCTCTACCTCACACACAAGCACTGCTAAGAGATCCAGTGGTCTCCTCTACCTCACACACAAGCACTGCTATAGAGCTCCAGTGGCCTCCTCTACCTCACACACAAGCACTGTTATAAAACCCCAGTGGCCTCCTCTACTCACACACAAGCACTGTTATAAACCCCAGTGGTCTCCTCTACCTCACACACAAGCACTGTTATAAAGCCCCAGTGGCCTCCTCTACCTCACACACAAGCACTGTTATAAAACCCCAGTGGCCTCCCCTACCCTCACACACAAGCACTGTTATAAAGCTCCAGTGGCCTCCCCTACCTCACACACAAGCACTGTTATAAAGCTCCAGTGGTCTCCCCTACCCTCATACACAAGCACTGTTATAAAGCTCCAGTGGCCTCCCCTACCATCACACACAAGCACTGTTATAAAGCCCCAGTGGTCTCCCCTACCTCACACACAAGCACTGTAATACAGCCCCAGTGGCCTCCCCTGCCTCACACACAAGCACGTTATACAGCCCCAGTGGCCTCCCCTACCCTCACACACAAGCACTGTTATAAAGCCCCAGTGACCTCCCCTACCCTCACACACAAGCACTGTTATAAAGCTCCAGTGGCATCCCCTACCCTCACACACAAGCACTGTTATAAAGCTCCAGTGGCCTCCCTACCTTCACACACAAGCACTGTTAACTAGCGGCTCCTCTTCATCGTCCCTTTCATTGCTCTCTGTCTCTGTCTCTCTGTGTCTTTCTCTTTTTCTGTCTCTCTCGCTCTCTGTCTCTCTCTGTTTGTCTTTCTATGTCTGTCTGTCTCTCTCTCTGTCTCTTGCTCTCTCTCTATATATATATGTGTGTATATATATATATCTGTCTCTCTATCTGTCCCTTTCTCCTCTCTGTCTCCGTATCTCTGTCTCTCTCTCTCTCTCCCGCTTGCTTGCTCGCACTCTTTCTCGCTATCTGTGTATCTGTATGTCTTGTGTGTGTGTGTGTGTGTGTGTGTGTGTGTGTGTGTGTGTGTGTGTGTGTGTGTGTGTGTGCCTCTCTCTCTCTCTCTCTCTCTCTCTCTCTCTCTCTCTCCACAAGCAGTTCTTGCTCCTTCCAACCTTCTCACCCTACCCGCCACCTGTCTTTGATTTTTGTTGGTTTTCCTTTTAATCTTCTGCTAAAAAAAAAAGTCCCTTTCCATATCTAGTCCCATGACGGACGAAAACAAAATTAACTGAATAAAATCCAAGAAAAGAGGGTAGAACGCAATCATAGAAGGAAACACAACGCAGCAAAAAATAATGAACTAAAAGAAGAAATACAACGAAATAATACAAATTGACAGAAAGATAAAAACAGAAATTTCAAGGATTCGGTCAAAGAAGAAAACACATACTGACATAAAATGTGACAAACAGGAAAGAACTGAGGTAAAGTGAAGACAGAACGTGAACAGGGCAAATGGAAGATCAATATAAACCCAACTGAAAAACCCATCTCTCTCTTTTCCTGACAATCAATTTTACAACGACCTCTTTTTCCTCAGTTTGGGTAGGTCTTTTCTTTGTATATTGTTTTTCCTCAGTTTGGGTAGGTCTTTTCTTTGTATATTGTTTTTCCTGTTTGGGTAGTTCTTTTCTTTGTATATTGTTTTTCCTCAGTTTGGGTAGGTCTTTTCTTTGTATATTGTTTTTCCTCAGTTTGGGTAGGTCTTTTCTTTGTATATTGTTTTTCCTCAGTTTGGGTAGGTCTTTTCTTTGTATATTGTTTTTCCTTAGTTTGGGTAGGTCTTTTCTTTGTATATTGTTTTTCCTGTTTGGGTAGTTCTTTTCTTTGTATATTGTTTTTCCTGTTTGGGTAGTTCTTTTCTTTGTATATTGTTTT
>CM060312.1:14868065-14875565 GCA_030674185.1 Monoplex corrugatus
ATCAGCATCATCATCATCGGGGCTCTTTAATCGAACCAAAATAATATGTTCCAACAAAAGAAATGTCCATTCACATGATCTTTCTAATCAACTTAACATGTAAGTGATATACGAGTCAAGGTTATTGTGGTGGGCCTTGAAACCGGTCTGGTTGTGTTCAAACGTCGGCATCTGTCACGACAACATGTATCACGTGTAAGGTTACCTGGTTAGTGCCAACACAGTTTTCCCTCCCCACCAGATTTAACCCCGGATGGAAAAGTAGTCTTTTTCCTATTCCAGCTCGTTTTCATTCACATTGACCCGTTTTCTTGGGTTTTTTGTTGTTGTTTGTTTTGTTTTTCTTTTCTCTTTTTTTCTTTTTTTTTTTTTTTTTTTTTTTTTTTTCCTATTCCAGCTCCTGTTCATTAACACTGATCTGGTTTTTTGTTGTTGTTTTATTCTTTTTTCCTATTCCAGCTCCTGTTCATTAACACTGATCTGCTTTTTTGTTGTTGTTTTATTCTTTTTTCCTATTCCAGCTCCTGTTCATTAACACTGATCTGGTTTTTTGTTGTTGTTTTATTCTTTTTTTCCTATCCAGCTCATGTTCATTAACCACTGATCTGGTTTTGTTTTTTTCTCTTTTTCCACTCCTTATTCATTAACATTACCTGTTTGTTTCTGTTTTTTTCTTTCACCTCTATTTTTCCCAATTAGCTCCTATTTCTTCCATTACCAGTTTTCATTACATCAATGTTTTTTTTCTTTCTTTTTTCCCTATTCCAGCTACTGTTCATTAACATTGACCTGTTGTTTTTGTTGTTGTTTGTTTCCTATTCCAGCTACTGTTCATTAACATTGACCTGTTTTTTTGTTGTTGTTTGTTTCCTATTCCAGCTACTGTTCATTAACATTGACCTGTTTTTTTGTTTGTTTGTTTTTTCCTATTCCAGCTACTGTTCATTAACGTTGACCTGTTGTTTTTGTTGTTGTTTGTTTCCTATTCCAGCTACTGTTCATTAACATTGACCTGTTGTTTTTGTTGTTGTTTGTTTCCTATTCCAGCTACTGTTCATTAACATTGACCTGTTGTTTTTGTTGTTGTTTGTTTCCTATTCCAGCTACTGTTCATTAACATTGACCTGTTGTTTTTGTTGTTGTTTGTTTCCTATTCCAGCTACTGTTCATTAACGTTGACCTGTTGTTTTGTTGTTGTTTGTTTCCTATTCCAGCTACTGTTCATTAACATTGACCTGTTTTTTTGTTGTTGTTTGTTTCCTATTCCAGCTACTGTTCATTAACATTGACCTGTTTTTTTTTTACCTATTCCAGCTCCCATTCATTAACATTGACATTTTTTATTTTTTATTTTTTTTTCCTATACCAGCCCCTGTTCATTAACATTTACATGTTTTTTGTTTTCTTTCTTTTTTCCTATTCCAGCTCCTGTTCATTAACACTGACGTGTCTTTCGTTTTCTTTCTTTTTTTTTCTTATTCCAGCTAATATTCATTAATATTGTACTTGTTTTTGTTTTCTTTCTTTTTTCCTATTCCAGCCCCTGTTCATTAACATTGATCTGGTTGTTGTTTTTTTGTTTGTTTTGTTTTCTTTCTTTATATTTCCTGTTCCAGCTCCTGTTCATTAATACTGACCTGTTTCTTGTTCTCTTTCTTTTTTCCTATTCCAGCTCCTGTTCATTAACATTGATCTGGTTGTTGTTTTTTTGTTTGTTTTGTTTTCTTTCTTTATATTTCCTGTTCCAGCTCCTGTTCATTAATACTGACCTGTTTCTTGTTCTCTTTCTTTTTTCCTATTCCAGCTCCTGTTCATTAACACTGACCTGTTTTATGTTTTCTTTCTTTTTTTCCTTATTCCAGCTCCTGTTCATTAACATTGACCTGTTTTATGTTTTCTTTCTTTTTTTCCTTATTCCAGCTCCTGTTCATTAACATTGACCTGCTTTGTTTTGTTTTGTTTCCTTTCTTTTCTTTTTTTCCTATTCCTGCCCCTGTTCATTAATATTGACCTGTTTTTTTGTTTTGTTTTGTTTTTCTTTCTTTTTTTTCTCCATTCCGGCTCCATTCATTAACACTGACCTGGGTTTTTTTTGTTTTGTTTCTTTTTTCTTTCTTTCTTTGTTTTCTTCTTTCCTTCCTTCCTTTCTTTCTTCCTTCTTTCTTTCTTTCTTTCTTCTTCTCTCTTTTTTCTTTCTTTCCTTCCTCTCTCTTTCTTTCTTTCTTCTCTTTTCTTGTCTTCTTCTTTCTTCTTCTCCTTCTTCTTTTTCTTCTCCTTCTTTTTACAAGTGTACTCTCTGGTACAAGAGAGCTGAAGCAAGGACACCGTGACCATGGAGACATACTGATAGCGATTACAAGGAATACTTGCGACGGCAACCTCATCGATGACCTGCGGCACCAAAACCTACCAATGGAAGAAGACACTGTCCTCAATCAGAACAGCTGACATCTGTATGCACCAGGGCACAATCCAGTTCTGAGCAGCACACAACAGTGCTCGTCAGAGAAAGAGGTGTTGTGTGCTGTGTCGTGTGTGTGTGATGTGTGTGAAGTGTGTGTGATGATGCGTGTGTGTGGTGGTGTGTGGCCCGCGCTGGGTGATGCTGTCTCCGTTTGTGTCTTGTTGTCTGTGGTGTCATGTTGTGTGGTGTGTGATGAAAGGTGTGTGTGTATGTGTGTGTGTGTGTATGTGTGTGGTGTGTGTGTGTGTGTGTGTGTGTGTGTGTGTGTGTGTGTGTGTGTGTGTGTGTGGTGTGTGTTGTGTGTGTGTTTGTGTTGTGTGCACGCGCGGCGCGCACGAGCGCGTATCATTTTTGACGTGGTGTTAGTCCTGATTGGCTCTAGTAGTCGGCTGGGCGATAAGCAGTATGAACATATGAACCTAAGTGTGTGGTGCGTGGGGAGTGTACATCTGTGTGTGTGTGTGTGTGTGTGTGGGGTGTGTGCGCGGGGCGCGCGTGTGTGTGTGTGTTGTGTGTGTTGTGTCGGGTGTTGGTGTGCGTATGTGTGTGTGTGTGGTGAGTGTATGTGTGTGTGTGTGGTGTGTGTGTGTGTGGCGCGTGGCGTGCGTGCTGTGCGTGCGTGCGTGCGTGCGTGCGTGTGTGTGTGTGTGTGTGTGTGTGTGTGTGTGTGTGTGTGTGTGTGTGTGTGTGTGTGTGGTGGAGGGTGGTTGAAAAAGGCAAGGACCAAGCACAAAATATTCCTTCTCTGCTCCCTTGCGTTCTGTTCCAGCAGTCCTCTAGTCTTCGAACAATAGCTGTTTGATTTCTTGAACATAGCTGTTTGATTTCTTGAGCAGTACTGTTTCTTTCTTTGAACATAACTGTTTCTTGTCTTTAAACAATAACTGTTTCTTTCTTTGAACATAACTGTTTCTTGTCTTTGAACATAAGCTGTTTCTTGTCTTTGAGCAGTAGCTGTTTCTTGTCTTTGAACAGTAGCTGTTTCTTCTCTTTGAGCATTAGATGTTTCTTGTCTTTGAACAATAGCTGTTTCTTGTCTTTGAACAATAGCTGTTTCTTGTCTTTGAGCATAGCTGTTTCTTGTCTTTGAGCATAGCTGTTTCTTCTCTTTCAACAATAGCTGTTTCTTGTCTTTGAACAATAGCTGTTTCTTCTCTTTGAGCAGAAACTGTTTCTTCTCTTTGAGCATAGCTGTTTCTTCTCTTTGAACAATAACTATTTCTTCTCTTTCACAGTAACTGTTTCTTGTCTTTGAGTAGTACCTGTTTCTTGTCTTTGAGCAGTAACTGTTTCTTCTCTTTGACTCGCCAGTAGCTGTTTCTTCTCTTTGAGCAGTAACTGTTTCTTCTCTTTGAGCAGTAACTGTTTTTTCCTTTTTTTTTTCTTCTTTGAGCAGTAACTGTTTCTTGTCTTTGAACACAACCTGTTTCTTGTCTTTGAGCAGTAACTGTTTCTTCTCTTTGAGCAGTAGCTGTTTCTTCTCTTTGAGCAGTAGCTGTTTCTTCTCTTTGAGCAGTAACGTTTCTTCTCTTTCAACAGTAACTGTTTCTTCTCTTTGAGCAGTAGCTGTTTCTTGTCTTTGAGCAGTAACGTTTCTTCTCTTTCAACAGTAACTGTTTCTTCTCTTTGAGCAGTAGCTGTTTCTTCTCTTTGAGCAGTAGCTGTTTCTTGTCTTTGAACACAACCTGTTTCTTCTCTTTGATCAGTAACGTTTCTTCTCTTTCAACAGTAACTGTTTCTTCTCTTTGAGCAATAGCTGTTTCTTCTCTTTGAGCAGTAGCTGTTTCTTGTCTTTGAACACAACCTGTTTCTTCTCTTTGATCAGTAACGTTTCTTCTCTTTCAACAGTAACTGTTTCTTCTCTTTGAGCAGTAGCTGTTTCTTCTCTTTGAGCAGTAGCTGTTTCTTCTCTTTGAGCAGTAGCTGTTTCTTCTCTTTGAGCAGTAGCTGTTTCTTCTCTTTCAACAGTAGCTGTTTCTTCTCTTTGAGCAGTAGCTGTTTCTTCTCTTTGAGCAGTAGCTGTTTCTTCTCTTTGAGCAGTAGCTGTTTCTTCTCTTTGAGCAGTAACTGTTTCTTCTCTTTGAGCAGTAGCTGTTTCTTCTCTTTGAGCAGTAGCTGTTTCTTCTCTTTGATCAGTAACGTTTCTTCTCTTTCAACAGTAACTGTTTCTTCTCTTTGAGCAGTAGCTGTTTCTTCTCTTTGAGCAGTAGCTGTTTCTTCTCTTTGAGCAGTAGCTGTTTCTTCTCTTTGAGCAGTAGCTGTTTCTTCTCTTTGAGCAGTAGCTGTTTCTTCTCTTTCAACAGTAGCTGTTTCTTCTCTTTGAGCAGTAGCTGTTTCTTCTCTTTGAGCAGTAGCTGTTTCTTCTCTTTGAGCAGTAACGTTTCTTCTCTTTCAACAGTAACTGTTTCTTCTCTTTGAGCAGTAGCTGTTTCTTCTCTTTGAGCAGTAGCTGTTTCTTCTCTTTGAGCAGTAGCTGTTTCTTCTCTTTGAGCAGTAGCTGTTTCTTCTCTTTGAGCAGTAGCTGTTTCTTCTCTTTCAACAGTAGCTGTTTCTTCTCTTTGAGCAGTAGCTGTTTCTTCTCTTTGAGCAGTAGCTGTTTCTTCTCTTTGAGCAGTAGCTGTTTCTTCTCTTTGAGCAGTAGCTGTTTCTTCTCTTTGAGCAGTAGCTGTTTCTTCTCTTTGAGCAGTAGCTGTTTCTTCTCTTTGAGCAGTAGCTGTTTCTTCTCTTTGAGCAGTAGATGTTTCTTCTCTTTGAACAATAGCTGTTTCTTCTCTTTGAGCAGTAGATGTTTCTTCTCTTTGAACAATAGCTGTTTCTTCTCTTTGAGCAGTAGATGTTTCTTCTCTTTGAACAATAGCTGTTTCTTCTCTTTGAGCAGTAGATGTTTCTTCTCTTTGAACAATAGCTGTTTCTTCTCTTTGACCAGTAGATGTTTCTTGTCTTTGAGCAGTAACTGTTTCTTCTCTTTGAACAATAGCTGTTTCTTCTCTTTGAACAATAGCTGTTTCTTCTCTTTGAACAATAGCTGTTTCTTCTCTTTGACCAGTAGATGTTTCTTCTCTTTGAGCAGTAGATGTTTCTTCTCTTTGAACAATAGATGTTTCTTCTCTTTGAGCAGTAGATGTTTCTTCTCTTTGAACAATAGCTGTTTCTTCTCTTTGAGCAGTAGATGTTTCTTGTCTTTGAGCAGTAGATGTTTCTTCTCTTTGAACAATAGATGCTTCTTTCTTTGAACAATAGGTTTCTTATCTTTGAACAATAGATGTTTCTTCCCTTTGAACAATAACTGTTTCTTGTCTTTGAACAATAGCTGTTTCTTCTCTTTGAACAATAGCTGTTTCTTCTCTTTGAACAATAGCTGTTTCTTTCTCTTGAACAATAACTGTTTCTTCTCTTTGAACAATAGCTGTTTCTTTCTTTGAACAATAGATGTTTCTTCTCTTTGAACAATAACTGTTTCTTGTCTTTGAACAATAGCTGTTTTTGTCTTTGAACAATAGATGTTTCTTGTCTTTGAGCAGTAGATGTTTCTTGTCTTTGAACAATAGCTGTTTCTTGTCTTTGAACAATAGATGTTTCTTCTCTTTGAGCATTAGATGTTTCTTGTCTTTGAACAATAGCTGTTTCTTGTCTTTGAGCAGTAGATGTTTCTTGTCTTTGAGCAGTAGATGTTTCTTGTCTTTGAACAATAACTGTTTCTTCTCTTTGAACAATAGCTGTTTCTTCTCTTTGAACAATAGCTGTTTCTTCTCTTTGAACAATAGCTGTTTCTTCTCTTTGAACAATAGCTGTTTCTTGTTTTTGAACAATAACTTTTCTTCTCTTTGAACAATAGCTGTTTCTTGTCTTTGAACAATAACTGTTTCTTCTCTTTGAACATTAGCTGTTTCTTCTCTTTGAACAATAGCTGTTCTTGTCTTTGAACAATAACTGTTTCTTCTTTGAACAATAGCTGTTTCTTGTCTTTGAACAATAACTGTTTCTTCTCTTTGAACAATAGCTGTTTCTTCTTTTTCTGTCATTTGAGATGAGTTTATACAGGATAGCTAGTTGTGTTGTGATTCAGACCTTTCATTATTTATTTATTTACTTTATATATGCGTTCCTATTTTGAAGGGAATATACACACATACAATTGTCATTTACATGTAACCAAGATTATTCCGGCGGTAGGCTGATAAAATACTAGTATACAATATAGACTAGGTAAAACATAGTCTATGTAGGTCCTCAGGACCTGGCCAGCTCATGGGTTTATGTGCAGCAGGCTTAAGGCTTGTGCCATGATCATCATGTACATGGCACCTGTGACGTTAGTGCATATGGAATTCGTTCAGAGCGAGGAGACGTCATCTTGAGAAACTGAAAGTGAACAGTAGCTGTTTCTCTTCTTTGAACAGTAGCTGTTCTTTACTGTTCCAACTGTGTGCCTTTGGAAGAAAATGTGCCTCACACATCGTCAGTTTTACATTCCACATCAACGCACATACCAGGCGCTGAGGCTAATAGGCATACTCATTTGTCGGGGGTCGACAGGAAATTCGTCGAGGTCGTCGTCGTTGTCATGATCATCACCGTCATCATCATCATCATCATAATCGTCATCATCATCATCGTCGTCGTCGTCGTTGTCGTAATCGTCATCATCATCATCGTTGTCATCGTCGTCGTCGTCATCATCGTCGTCGTCGTCGTCATCATCATCGTCGTCGTCGTCGTCATATCATCATCATCATCATCATCATCATCATCGTCTTCGTTAGCCAAATGAATAAACAGATTAGCTGACCAGCAACCAAAACAAAATACGCGAGTAAACGGACAGATAGAAAATAAATAAATAAATATATAAACAAATAAATGAATAAATAAATAAATAAATGAATAAATAAATAGATACGACATGATATCGACAACAGGCGGCCTTGAAGTATTATATTAAACACGCATAAGCCACTGCACAGATGAAACATGTTTACCATAAACTGGGCTGGCGCGACGTTATGTGTTGTCATTTTTTGCACGATTTTTAAAAA
>CM060312.1:14883065-14885565 GCA_030674185.1 Monoplex corrugatus
CGACGCAGGCTCTGTAGATCTGGATTTTTGTGTGCTCAGTCAGCTTGCTGTTGTTCCATGCTTTCTTCGTCAGTCTGGTCATGGTGGTAGCTGCCTTGCCGATGCGCCTGTTGAGCTCTATGTCAAGTGAGAGGGTGTCTGAGATTGTTGAGCCCAGATAAACAAAGTCATGGACGACATCCAGTTCATGGTCATTGATGCTGATGGCTGGGGGAGAGTCAACATCCTGTCCCATGACCTGTGTTTTCTTCAAGCTTATGGTAAGCCCGAAGTTTTGGCAGGCATCGCTGAAGCGAGTCATGAGCTGCTGTAGGTCCTCAGCTGAGTGGGCGGTTACTGCCGCGTCGTCTGCAAAGATGAAGTCACGCAGGCACCTCAGCTGGACTTTGGTCTTGGCTCTTAGTCTGGAGAGGTTGAAGAGCTTACCGTCTGTCCTGGTTCGGAGGTATATGCCTTCAGCTGCAGGACCGAATGCGTGTTTCAGCATCACAGCAAAAAAGATTCCAAACAGGGTGGGAGCCAGGACGCAACCCTGTTTCACTCCGCTCCGTATGTTGAAGGCAGCTGATGTTGAGCCGTCAAAGACGACGGTGCCTTTCATGTCTTCGTGGAAGGATCTGATGATGCTGAGAAGTTTGGGTGGACATCCAATTTGGGGAAGGATTTTGAAGAGGCCATCCCTACTGACCAGATCGAAGGCCTTTGTGAGGTCTATGAAGGCAACGAAGAGTGGCTGCCTTTGCTCCCTGCATTTCTCCTGAAGTTGTTTGAGGGAGAAGATCATGTCTATAGTGGATCTGTTGGCACGGAACCCGCACTGCGATTCAGGGTAGACTTGCTCTGCGAGTACCTGGAGCCTCTTCAGTACTACTCGTGCGAAGACTTTCCCAACGATACTGAGGAGGGATATGCCGCGATAATTATTGCAATCGCTTCTGTCACCTTTGTTTTTGTACAGTGTGACGACGTTAGCATCCCTCATGTCTTGTGGTACTTCGCCTTCACTCCAACAGAGGCAGAGGATTTCATGCAACACGGTGATGAGTGTCTCTTTGCAGCACTTCAGTACTTCGGCGGGAATACCGTCTTTCCCTGGTGCCTTGCCAGAGGCAAGAGAGTCCAGGGCTTCGCTGAGCTCATCTATGGTTGGTTCTCTGTCAAGCTCTTCCAGCTCTATGGCATTCAGGGCATCTTCTGAGACTACAGTTTCCCTTGCATATAGCTCAGTGTAGTGTTCTACCCAGCGCTCCATCTGTTGTTCTCTGTCTTGAATCACCTCCCCTGTAGCTGATTTCAAAGGGGCAGTTTTCTTTTGCGTTGGGCCCAATGCCTGCTTGATGCCTTCATACATCGCCTTGATGTTGCCTGTGTCAGCCGCAATCTGAATCTGGGAGCAAAGCTGAAGCCAATAGCCATTGGCGCATTGTCTGGCACACTGCTGGACTTTGCTGCGAGCAGCGCGGAGAACCTGGAGGTTCTGCTCACTGGGATTGCTTTTGTATGCTGTCAAGGCGTTTCTCTTGGCCTCGATGACTGGTGTCATTTCTTCTGAGTGGGCTTCGAACCAATCAGCTGACTTGCTGGTCTTTTTGCCAAATGTAGACATGGCGGCATTGTAGACAGCATCTCTGAAGTGTTCCCATCGGTCTTGGGCGTTTGCAGTGGGTGGGCCAGGGAGAGAATCCTCCAACACACGCGCAAACTCCTCCACTTTTCTTTGATCGCGTGTTTTGCTGGTGTCAATGCGAGGTCGGCCCTCCTTTCTCGTACGGTGCAGTCTCTTCGCGCGGAGCTTCACATTGCTGCACACCAAAGAGTGGTCAGTGTCACAATCGGCGCTCTGGTAGCTGCGAGTGATCTTGATGCTAGAAAGGTTGACACGTCTGGTGAGGATCAGGTCGAGCTGGTGCCAGTGTTTGGATCGCGGGTGTCTCCAGGAGACTCGATGCTGAGGCTTCGTGTTGAAGAAGGTGTTACTGACGCACAACCCATAATGACAACAGAGCTCTAGCAGGCGCTGGCCATTCTCGTTCATTTTCCCAGTGCCGAACTGACCCAAGCAGGTGGGCCAGGAATTGTAATCGACACCCACTCTGGCGTTGAAATCGCCGGCGATGAACAGTAGTTCTCTGTCAGGAATTCTCCTTATAGCAGCACTGAGGTCGTCATAAAACTTGTCTTTTGCTTCTGCTGTGGATGCCAAAGTTGGTGCGTAGGCACTGATTAGACTGACTGGTCCTGAGGTAGTTTGGAGTCGGAGAGACAGGATTCGCTCTGTTCCTTCTGCTGGTGGGGTTATGGATCCCAATAATCTGTTTCTAACTGCGAATCCCACGCCGTGTTCTCTGACCTCGTCTGATGGTTTGCCCTGCCAGAACAGGGTGAAGTCTCTCTCCCTCACAGATCCTGTTTCTGGGAGCCTGGTTTCTTGAAGGGCGACGATGTCCATCTGCAGTCTGCTCAGTTCTCTGTCGATGACGGCTGTCTTGCGAGCATCATT
>CM060312.1:14893065-14900565 GCA_030674185.1 Monoplex corrugatus
ATCATGTGCCCTGCCACATGGCGTTGTTGGCGATCATGGCCCTCTTATGCGTCTATCCCTTGTCGCTGCAAGCACATCTTCCACTTTATCTGTCCTCGGCCACCCTGCAAGTCCAGTCCGTCCAATATTTTCTCCCTGGGTCTACTTGTTGTTCTCTTTCCCTCCAGCTTTCCTGTTGTGACCAGGTGCTCTAATTCCCCTTTCCTACAAATGTTGCTTGTCTTCTCCTGATCTTCTTTATCAATGATCTTTTTGTATCTGCCTCCATCAAGACTGTTTCGTTTGTTTTCTTTGTTATCGCACAGGTTTCTGCGAGGGCTCAAGGAGGCTTACCAGATAACTGCTGGTAGATTTGGGAGGAGCGCATATGAAATTGTCCGAGACCGTTGAATAGATCTGGATCAAGCGAGCAGGTTGTTGTTCCGTATATAAACGATGTGTTGGTTTGCAGACACCCACTGAACATTGTTATTAATTTGTGCATGCAATCGGTCCTTGCAATTTGTATGTGTGACCCTCCACCACGAAATCAGTCTTAACTCGCAGTCAGTCGAACAGCACTAGGAGCTGAATAGGTGACTGAGGGTCTATCTTGGCTGTTTTGACTTTTTCTCAAAATTGATTTCTGTAGACTATAATCTATCCCCCACAGAATTTTTTTTTTTTGGAAAAAATATTATTAGTCAATTTAAATCGGAATTTTAATGCACGATCACAGCAGAAAGAACGCAATTTCATACCAACAAGTACCTATTTTTGTCTCTTATTATGAACCATAACCTGTACAGTATCCGCATATGTAATATACTGATGGAAAGCTCTTTGGAGCACCTTTCAGATAATGACAGCGAAAACTAGAAATAAACTGGGTCAAAGCCACCAAAAAAAGAAATCTAAGGAAAATGTGTAGGAGAGCACACAAAAACTTCAGAGGCCATTTCTCAAAATGGCCGTCATACAACTGAATGACTTTAAACATGCATAACTTCTACATTTTTTTGAGTACAAGCTTTATTCAAGTACCAAAATAATCAGCAGAATGTACACTTTCCAGTGATATGTATATCTCAAAATGCCCAAAATGCTAGTTAAGATTGATTTCGTGGTGGGAGGTCACATATGTGAAACATCAAAATTTTCACTGGGAGCTGTATAAGAAAGAATCCAGCCCCTGATGAACGAGGGAAAGTCAGTTACGTGATTGACATGCCTTTTTCAATAGCAGCTGCACCTGCTGTTCCATTTTTGTTCCAGCAAAAAAATAAATGAATGAAATGAATAAATAAATAAATAAATAAATATATAAATAAATAAATAAAAAACCTAACGAACAAATAAACAAAAAAAGTAAACAAACAAAAGAAAAAAAAATACACACTCGACAAAGATTAGCGTTGGACTTGCATGCCTGCATGCCTGTTACAGCCTGTAGATTCCAATTGATGGGGTGCATTTCTTTTTAATGACAATCAAAACGCACTTTTCTCTTCTACTCTGCTGTCCCCAACTCCCCCCAGTCCTCAGCTAATGAAAGTGTGCTGGAACAGCTTGTCACTTCTTGGTCAATTCCTCAAGGGCCAGTCAGGAGTTCAGGCTGGTGCTAATGTTTGCTTTGAAGAAATTGTTGGTTGGAGACTTGCTGGAGGTTTTCTGTTTTGTTGTTGTTTTCTCTGTTACGCGTTGGCGATGCTGTCGTTCTGAATGACAAGCCATACTTCTTTCTTTGTAAGGTAAGGATGTTAGCGCAAGTATGTGCAAGGACGTGTATATCTTAGCTTTTTATTACCGACTTCCATGCATGCAATAAAATTTACTGTGAAAATAACTGGTCAGGTGTATATATAAATATGTACAAGTCACACGTCCGTACGCGCGAACACACACAACACACACACACACACACACACCACACACCACCACACACCACACACACACACACACACACACACACACACGCACACACACACACACACACACACACACACACCTTTTGGCATATGATTATATAACTTTTTGTCTACTGGGATATTTAATCAAATGATGTGTAAATATACATGCGCATGTGTGTATTTTATGCAGTTTAAAATAATTACAAGGTTTAAAAAATGTCATAGAGAGAAAAAAAAAAAAACATCAGCTAACTGGTTTTAAACCCCGAAGGTCAACAAGTTGCTTCTCCTTGGAATCTGGAAGGTGGCAGCTATTTGTTTGCCTCTAAAATTACCGCGCAGTTTAAAGAAGAAAAAAGTCCTTGAAGCCCCTTGCAGTTCCCACAGTTTGCATTGAGGACTGACCGCTCCATTCCTTTCCAACTTGTCCTTCTTGCCCACCGCTCAATTTTCCCCACCCAGCTCTCACCTCCCCTTATCGACACTCTCCCATATCAAAGGCTGGAAAGGTCGGTGAATGGTAACCAGAGGAGTCGAGGCAGACGATCGTTTGGCAGCTAAAGGGAGGCACGCCAAGCTGTGTATTTGGACCGTTTGGTCTTTTTATGGAACCAGATGATGCATTCTAGTTTTATGGATGTCTTCAGTAGCGTCCCCCATCCAGCGTTTGATATAAAAAAAAACCTGGTGCTTGCTTTCTGTGCTAAAGGCGTATGAAAGATGCATGGCCATTATACTGTTCGCTAGTCATTTTGCTGTCTCCTCTTCTTCAGGGCTGTTTGCTGAAGACGGTTTTCCCATATATTCCGGATGCGTTCATGAAAATGTATCAAATGTTTCGAAAGGTGTTGACATGAAATGTTGTCATTTACGATGGTTGCACTCAAAGTGGTAAAATGAAACGGTTTGCTGTGACATCAGTATCTGCTACAAAGGCTACTGCTCTTAGTTTACAAAGTGCACATGTTACAATAACAACGAACTTATTGTCAGCAAAGTTACCGTATCAGTCAGTGGAAATGGCAATTTGTTTCGAGAAAGAGATAGACGAGAGGAACAGAGAGAGACAGACAGAGAGAGACAGACAGACAGACAGACAGAGAGGCAGAGAGACAACAGATACAGAGAGAGAGGGAGGGAGGGAGACACAGAGAGAGAGAGGGAGGGAGGGAGACTGAGAGAGACAGACAGAGAGACAGAAAGAGAGAAAGAAAAAGGCAGAGAGACAACAAAGAGAGGGCGGAGAGAGAGAGGGAGAGAGAGAGAGAGGGAGGGAGGGAGGGAGGAGGGAGGGAGGGAGGGAGGGAGACAGAGAGAGAGACAGATAGACAGACAGGAAGAGACAGAAAGAAAAAGGCAGACAACAGAGAGAGGGCAGAGAAAGAGAGGATTGGGGGGAGGGAGGGAGGGAGACCGAGAGAGACAGAAAGAGAGAGAAAGAAAAAAAAAGAGAGAGAGAGAGAGAACAGAATAAAACCTCCTCTTCCAGTCCGACCCAGTACAATGGGGAAGGGAGGTAACTGTTCCCCAAGGTGCTGGACTGAGTTAACCTTGCTTTCCTCTAGTATGGTGGGCGCTGTCCCCTGTGGGCGAAGATTGGTATTCTCCCTTGCACAAGGCATTCAAAAGATAAAACTTCATATCAAAAGCAAAAGCTGAAGGAAGAGTGTATATGTGGTGCTTTGGTTCTTTTAAACCATACACATAAATGTTGCTGTGTTGTGCTTTTATTCTATAATCCATCGCACGGAAACCTTGCTATCTTCTTCAAACGAACTTATCTGATTTCATCCTTTTCATGTTCTTTTTCCCATTTCTCCACTAAAATCAACATCTGTAGCAGGGAATGTGTGAACCTTTTTTTTTTTCTTTTTTTTTCACTGCAGGCGATTCTTGCGTGGCACTCACTGTTGACTGAGGGCTGTGGACCATACACTTTGTGAGGTGTCCTCCATCTACCGCCCAACATTTCGTTTTACATACGTGTACATTTGGCCCTGGGGTACAGGGAGCTGGCTGCCTGCCAAAGAAAACTGTGGACGTGTTCAAAATGAAGATGCTTTGGGAGAGACGTTTGAGATGGAGAGAAAACTAGCACCAATGTACATGTAGAAGTCTGCAGAATCTTACCAGTGCAGATGTATTTTTTTTCTAGAGGCTATGTAAGGAATGATAACGTAAAACAGATACAAAACGTGCTTCATTTCGCCCGCATTTTATTGGAAAACAACAACACAGTTTACTGAAATACACGAATACCTATACAAACATTATCAATATCAGCAACCACCACCCACCCAAAAAAAAAACAAGCAAGTCAACAAAGCTACGATTACTACTCTTTCAGGAAAGATTTGACTTCAGCACACATCTACAACTACGTTTTCTAATAATCATTTTGCAATTTCTTATCAGATCAAAGCTTACTGGTACTTGTATCGATTATTGTAACTCTCAAATCTCTGGCTTGCCTGCTTCTGCTATCGCATGCCTCCAGCATATTCAGCAATCTGGGGCCCGTTTTGTTCTTCGTAAAAAGAAGCATTATCATATCACCCATTGCGTCAGTTTCTCCACTGGATGCTTGCTTCTCAAAGAATTATTTCATTCAAAATCAATAATGTTATGCTACAAATGCATCAACGGTACTGCACCTGTTTATTTTTGTGCCCACCTCCAAATGTACAGCTCTTCCAGATCTCTTCGTTCTGCTTTTTGATACTACTTGTTTACAAATTCCTCGAGACAGATGTTCCACAGCCGGTCGCCGCCCCGTTTTCTGTGTCTGGTCCACACAATTGAAACGAGTTTCCGCTGTTTATTCAACAGTCACACAATCTGTCTTCCTTCAAGTCTAACATGAAGACATACCTTTTTCTTAAGGAGTGATTTCCCCTGTATGTGCAAGGAGTGATTTCCCCTGTATGTGCAAGGAGTGATTTCCCCTGTATGTGCAAGGAGTGATTTCCCCTGTATGTGCAAGAGTGATTTCCCCTGCATGTGCAAGGAGTGATTTCTCCTGTATGTGCAAGGAATGATTTCCCCTGTATGTGCAAGGAGTGATTTCCCCTGTATGTGCAAGGAGTGATTTCCCCTGTATGTGCAAGGAGTGATTTCCCCTGTATGTGCAAGGAGTGATTTCCCCTGCATGTGCACGGAGTGATTTCCCCTGTATGTGCAAGGAGTGACTTCTCTGTATGTGCAAGGAGTGATTTCCCCTGTATGTGCAAGGAGTGATTTCCCCTGTATGTGCCCACCCTTTTGTCCTACTACCCCGACCCTCCCCTCGGGTCTCGTCCTCCCAGTCTGAGTGTGTTTTGTATCCTTGAGTTTTTGTCATTTCGAGTGAATGGTTTGGTGAATGATGAGAGAGTGCACACTTTGATTTGATTTCTATAGCAAGACTTGGCGCCATGTAAATGTCAATATTATTGTAGATTCTTCTATTTCAACAAATTCCTTTTTTTGCATCCCATTTGAGTTTCATATATAACAGAAGTTAGTTCAGTTATTTCTGCTATGGATAGTTTTACTAAAATGTCAGTACAACGTTCACGTTAATCTGACAATAGCTGATACATTACATGTTGATGAGTGTGCACAGTATGCCAAAATAGGAGATCTAGTTGACAGTCTGCAGGCAAACGCATGTCATCACAAGGGAAAGAAGAGAGAGAAAGGCAGATGGAAGTAAGAAGCGAGACAGAAAGAGAGAGAGAGAGAGGATATACATGTATAAATATAAATATATGTACACACACACACACACACACACACACACACACACACACACACACACAACACACACACACACACATATATATATATATATATATATATACATCATATATATACATATATATAATATATATATATATATATATATATATATATATGTATGGATTTTTCTGAGTCTATTTCAGCATGTTTAGTTTAGATATCTCAAATGCTACGCTTCTAGCTGTTAACAAGACGTCGTCTGCAGTGTGGAATTGTGTAGGGAAAGTTCAGGCCAAGTTGTCACACTCCAATGCAGAAGCACGCAAAGACCAGACACCTCTGTTTCCTTTTTCCTATGGAGTGTTGACATTATCAAGTGGTCAGAAACACTGCATGTAAAGATGTCTTTAGGTTGCATCTTGCAGACACGATGTGGAATAAAGAAAGAGACTGCTCTGCTAGAAATAAAGAAAGAAAGAACGAAAGAAAGAAAGAGAAAACAGAGTGCGTGCGCGTGTGCGTGTGTGTGTGTGTGTGTGTGTGTGTGTGTGTGTGTGTGTGTGTTGTGTGTGTGTGTGTGTGTGTGTGTAAGAGTGAGAAAGAATGTGTCTGTGTGAGAGAGAGAGAGACAGAGAGAGAGAGAGACAGAGAGACAGAGACAGAGACAGAGAGACAGAGACAGAGACAGAGAGACAGAGACAGAGAGAGACACACAGAGAGAAAGAGAGATACACAAAGAAAGACAGAGAGACAGACAGACAGACAAATAGACAGGCAGACAGACAGACAGAGACTGAGAGAAACGAGAGAGAAATGCATTTTTTTCATGAGTCTATTTCAGCAAGTTTACTTTAAATATCTCCAATGCTATGCTTCTCACCGCCAGCCAGACGTCGTCTGCAATGTACAATTATGTAGGGAAAGTTCAGGCCAAGTTGTCACACTCCAATGCAGAAGCACGCAAAGACCAGACACCTCTGTTTCCTTTTTTCCTATGGAGTGTTGACATTATCAAGTGGTCAGAAATATTGTGCATTTAAAGATGTTTTAGGTTGATATCGCATCTTGCAGTCACGATGTGTAATAAAGAAAGAGACTGTTCTGCTAAGAAAGAAGAGAAAGAAAGAAAGAAAGAAAGGAAGAGAGGCAGGCAGACAGACAGACTGCGTGCGTGCGTGCATCCTTGCGTGTGGTGTGGTGCGTGTGTGTGTGTGTGTGTGTGTGTGTGTGTGTGTGTGTGTGTGTGTGTGTGTGTGTGTGTAGGGGGAGAGAGGAGAGAGACAGACAGACAGACAGACAGACAGAAGGAAAGCAAGAGAGAGAGAAGTGACAGACAGACAGAGAGAGACAGAGACAGAGACAGAGACAGAGAGATTACACATAAATTTAAAGATCTCATTCAACGATTGATCATATCAAAATCAAGTAAGTGACACTGTGCTGCGAAGTAATAAAACGCAGACAACTGATGCTTATCTAAAACAACAACAACACAGCATCAGCAGAAAGCAACAACAACCACAGAACACATTATTCATAAATGGTATCGAATGTGTGTTTGTCACTGAGTAAAATGTGTCACCATAGAATACTCAGCAAACCGTTCACAGACATGGGCCTTTACAAATCTGGACATGTCCGCATAACACGTAGTCAAAAGCACATATGTGAAGAGATGAAGGATCGAACATAGTAAAAAAAAAAATGCTTACAGAGTTAAAAGATTGGGGGATGAGGAGGGGGGGGAGATGCTAGGGGCAACGAGAGATAGAGATGGTTGGAAGTCCATGGTCGACAACGCCATGCGGCAGGGCACCTGATGATGATGATGATAGCAAAAAAATGCTGACAGTTTTAATGACCATGATCTTTTTTCTTCTCGGGATGGGAA
>CM060312.1:14905565-14913065 GCA_030674185.1 Monoplex corrugatus
GCAAGAACACAGCTACAGTAATAACCCTTTAAAGCTTACAAAATCCTCGATAACTGAGAAGTGTCCATTTATTATTCAAGACTTATCATCAATATTCTAAGCATAAGGCATGATAAGCACACGATAAAACTTCATTGTCAAGTGTATCTAATACTATGCTTTATTCACCAGCGACTGTGCCATAACAACACATGAATAAAAAACTGGACAGCGCTCCAAGGCCTCAGCAAATTTCGCAAATATACAACTTCCCTCCTCCCCCACCCCCAACACACACACACACACACACACACACACACACCACACACACACACACACACACACACACACACACACACACAAAACCATATTCTGTGCCCTTATTTTGCTACATTTCTCCAGCTTGGAAATACATATGCTGAAAGTGTGTCAGGACATGTAATCAATAATTATACTAATGAATGTGTCTTGCATACTAAATGGAAGATACATGCATTTGACATAACCTGAAGACAAACAATGCCAACACAAGAGAGACAGACAGACAGACAGACAGACAGACACAGAGAAAGAGAGAGGGGGGAGAAAAAGAGAGAGAAAGCGTTAGGACAATGAGGGACAGAGAAAAGAGGATAGATGGATAGGCGAGAGTGAGAGAGAGAGAGAGACAGAGACAGACAGACAGACAGACAGACAGAAGGACAGACAGACAGAAACAGAGACAGAGAGCGGGTGGCAGAAAGAGGGGCACAGATAAAGCGGTAAAAAAGAGAGACAGGAGACCAGAGACAGACAGAGAGAAACAGAGAGAGAGAGAGAACAGACAAACAGACAGACAGAGACAAACAGAGACAGGCAAACAGGTGGACGACTGGGTCCCATGAGTCCATTTCAGTCAGTTTACTCTGGATATCTGGATATCTCAAATACTACGCTTCTCGCTGTTAACAAGACGTCGCCTGCAGTGTGGAATTATGTAGGGAAAGTTCAGGCCAAGTTGTCACACTCCAATGCAGAAGCACGCAAAGACCAGACACCTCTGTTTCCTTTTTCTTATGGAGTGTTGACATTATCAAGTGGTCAGAAATATTGTGCATATGCATATATTGGGGGGCGGGGGGGGGGGGGGAGGGGTGAGATGTCATCCCGTAGTTACGAAGAAATTCAAAGAGAATCCAAAGTGGAACAGAAAGTAAAGATGTGTGGGCATGTATGTGCGTGAGAGAGAGGAGTGAGAGAGAGCGTGAGAGGGGAGAGAGAGAGAGAGACAGACAGACAGACAGACAGACAGACAGAAGACAGAGACAGATAGAAGACAGACAGACATACAGTCACAGAGAGAGACAGACAGACAGACAGACAGAGAGACAGACAGGCAGGCAGAGAGAGAGAGAGAGACAGACAGAGAGACAGACAGACATAGAGACAGAGACAGACAGACAGACAGACACAGACAGACATAGAGACAGAGACAGACAGACAGGCAGGTAGAGAGGAGGGAGAGAGAGAGAGAGAGACAGACAGACAGAGAGACAGAGACAGACAGACAGACATACAGTCACACAGAGAGAGAGAGACAGACAGACAGACAGAGAGACAGACAGACAGACAGAGAGACAGACAGAGACACAGACAGACATAGAGACAGACAGAGGAGAGACAGGCAGGCAGACAGACAGACAGACATAGACAGACAGAGAGACAGACAGAGAGAGAGGCAGAGAGAGAGAGAGAGTTCCAGACTATAGATGATTTATTCATAAAGGCCGTAGCTCCTCAAGGGAGGATAACAAAACAACAGAACCATACATTCAAATAAAAAATAAAACTTTTTTAGCACAACTTCGTGTTTCAAACGATTTAATAAATATGAAGCAATATGTTTTACAAGGTGCTTTCATTTTTTAATGACATTAATAACATCAGCTTGAACAAACAAGGATTTCTATAACAATGGGGATGGGGGGATGGTAAATTGTTCTCTGGTGTCACTTAGCATTCTTTACATGGTGGACACATACAGACAGACAGACAGATAGACAGATAGATATAGCAGATAGATAGACAAACGATATTTAGATAGGTAGATAGACAGATAAACAAACAGATAGATAGATAGAGATAAATAGATAGATAGATAGATAGACTAGATAGACAGATAGATAGATAGATAGACAGATAGACAGATAGAGAAATAGAGAGAGAGAGATAGATAGATAGATAGATAGATAGATAGATAGATAGATAGACAGACAGATAGATAGATGGATAGTAGGCAGACAGACAGACAGATAGATACAGACAGACAGATTAGACAGACAGACAGACAGACAGACAGATAGATAGATAGATACAGACAGAGAGACAGATAGATACAGACAGACAGACATACAGACAGACAGACAGACAGACAGACAGACAGATAGATACGTATGTGTATGTATGTATTCTTGTTGTTTTTCCTGGTCCAATATCATTCAATTTTGTCTTAGCATGCGTTCAATCCACCTAATTAACTTTTCGAGTTGAGGTATGGCCCTTCATTCACACAACACAGCCCCGAAATAGATAACCACATAATCGTAATGATGTCGGGAGATGCCATGTGGAGAATCTACATGTATTATTACAGGCAATTTATTATTACAGGAAGTGTAAAGTTTCTCTCTTGTTGCATGACTTTCCTTAGCCCAGAATAGCATATGATGCCAACTGATAGCTTTACGTGTTTTCGTAGACATTAGTGTGTTTGTTTGCATGTTTCATTTATTCGATATTGTTTGTGTCCATTTCATTTATTTGATATTGTTTGTGTCCATTTCACTTATTTGATATTGTTCGCCCAGTTGTTGTTGGGGGTTTTTTTCTTTTTTTTTCTTTTTATTCTTTTCTTTTTCAAACCCATTAATTATTGCTTTATGTCAACTAGGGTAAGCTGCGTGTATATGTGTTGGTGTCTATCTATAAACAAAAAAAGTGTCTACCAAGATTATTCAGTAGTTCGTGGATGGATCTTCATCAAATCTGCGAGATAGACTGACATGTAATGATGTGCCAAAAGCGTGAGTATAAATCTGCCTGACCATAAACGTAAACGTATCTATGCAAAAAATTTGATGCCATCTTACCTCCTCGTTCACATTCTGGCTAATAACGGAAATGTATTGATGTTTATGTCAAAAGTAAATAAATAAATGAATAAATAAACAAATAAATAAATAGATAATACATAAATAATATATAAATAAATAATAAATAATAATAGATAATAAATAATTAATAAATAAATAAATAAATAAATAAATAAATAAAAATAAACAAACAAGGAAACAAACAAACGAATAAGTGAATAAATGAATAATCGAAGTATGAGGCCAAACGGATTGCACTTATAAGAATACAACATAACGCCAACAACACAACAAGCGCGAATGACATAAATCGCAATTTAATAAACACAACACCATAAGAACCCAAAACGACAAGGAAGAAACTAGATTTGACAGGTTCATAAAAATCCTACAAATTACAGAATGACAAAAATCACCACAACACAAAACACACAAGTAATTCATGGCTCTCTGAATTTACACGGAGTGGAAGTAGTGAGATTGCATCATTGGCGAAGAAAAATCACTACCTAGGACTATTTAATAAGTGCTAACCTCTGAAAATGGTTTCTGTAAATTGAACATGCAATTGTGTGGGAAAACATCCACGAACAGGCGACAAAGAATTAAGCTTTTACATTTTTTTGTTTGTTTTGTTTTTGTTATTCATTTCGTTTTCAGGATTCCTTTTTGGTTTCTTGCCATCGCTTGCAGTCAAGATGCTGGCGATTATTACATAAGATAAACAAAGAGAAAAGGCCGAGCACTATGAGTAGACAGGGACAGAAAAATGTATGATTTCATTTAAAAACGTGTATTTGAATTGCTTCCAGTAAACGACCACGACAGAGAGAGAAAGAGACAGAAGAGAGAGGGGGGGGGGGAGAGAAGGAGAGAGGAAGAAGAGACAGAAATAGAGTGAGAGAGAGAGAGAGGGAGAGAAGGAGAGAAAGAGAAGGAGAAAGAGAGATATGGACAGAGGGATGGAGAGAGAGAGAGAGGAGAGAGAGAGGACGAAGAATAGCTCTGACACTTGAAGACAATGCTCAGCATAAGTATAAACATATAGATAATAATGCACAAACCGTGCAATCGCGCGTGCGCGCACACACACACACACACACACACACACACACACACACGCGCGCACACGCGCACACACACACACACACACACACACACACACACACACACACGCACGCACGCACACACACACACACACACACACACACACACACACGCACACGCACACACACTATTCAAAGTTTAAAAGATCTGTTAGCCCCAACTGTAGATGGAGTATGAGAGCAAATTATGAAAATCCAACGGGATTAACAAGTACAATTTTACGCACAAAGAATTTTTTACAAACCATCAAACAAACAAACAAACAAACAAACAAACGAACAAACAAACAAAAACCGTACTCCTGAAATTATCTTTCGATAGGACACTCAAATATTCAGAAAATACCTATACAATTCCAGAACATTCGATTAATTCTGATAATTTCAGTCGATCTTTTTTTTTTTTTTCCTTCCAGAAATGAAGTCACACAGTGAGAGAACAATAAGTTACATGACAGACACTTTTGTGGAATAAAGTTCTTCTGTCATTATGGAAATTAAAACATTTAAAAGATAAAGTGACACCCATCGCTGAAGGCATTGTAATCACAAAACTTACTTGTTCAGCTTTGTCCATCTTACTCCTTCGCGTCTACCTAATTCAGTCTCAAGCTTGTCACAGCTGCACTGAAATTTCGCCAAAGTTAAAACGTGATATCTGGTGACTGTGTAATGTATTTTTCTATTCCAAATTTGCATTTGAAATTTTGGATATGATACGCATCGATTACTGTTTTCCAAAGCTCATCCTCGGACTTGCTGACATTTAGCCTGAAGTAAGTAAATAACATTTCTTCTATGCAAAATGTGTATTTGTTTACACACACACACACACACACACACACACACACACACACACACACACACACACACACACACACACACACACACACACACACACACACACACGTTTTAGAGCGGATTAGACTGAGAACACTCTTAGTCTCATCGATTATGAATGACAAATGTCTTACGCATGACTACGCATATATGTACACACTCTGCAGCGAAATAAATAGTTACAAAGCTTTAAAAAAAATCCAAACGACAACATTCAACAACAAGATTTAACCCTTGCGTAACTGAACAGGTTCCAGGTCAACAAGATGGTTCCCCTAGAGATCCTGTAAAGCAGTGGCCATTTCTTTGTCCCTAAAATTACTGTAGTCTTATAACATCCAGGAAATTAGATAAACTTTCAGCAACATAAATAAACAAGTATACTGCAAAAGAGAGACAGCGAGACAGAGAGAGAGAGAGAGAGAGAAAGAGGGAGGGAGGGACATATAGAGAGACAGGGAGACAGCGAGAGAAAGAAAGAAAGGGAGGGAGAGCGGGAAGAGGGAGAGAAAGAGACAAAGAAGAGAGAGAAAGGGGGGGAGAAGAACGAGAAAGAATGTGAGAAGACAGAGAGTGGGGGAGGGGGAGAAGAGGGAGAAAGAGAGAGGGAAGAAAGAAAGAGAGAGAAAGTGTTAGAATGAAGAAAGAGAGAGGAAAAGCGAGAGAGAGAGAGAAAGGGAGAGAGAGAGAGAGAGAAAGAGACAGACAGACAGACAGACAGCGAGAGAGAGAGAGAGAGAGTGAAGGAAAGTGGGGGAGACAGAAAGAGAGAAAGTATATGAGAAAGGAGAGAGAGAGAGAGAGAGAGAGAGCGGAGGAAGGAGAGAAAGAGAGAGAGAGAGAGTCAGAATAAAAACTCCTGTTCTAATCTGACCCAGCACCTTGGGAGAGGGAATTAATAATCCTCTTTTCTGAATGCAGAATTGTAAGACCGTCCCCCAGGGTGCCTGCCTGAGCCAGCATTGCTTCTCAGTAGCACAGACGCTATTCTCCACGTGCACATACCGGCATCCTCCCTCGCAGACATCAATAGCCGTGAATAAAATAGTAATTCAAAGAAATGATGGGAAAAAAAGTAAATGGCGGCAAAACATACTGAACCTAAATGGACAGAAAGAGAGTTAATTAAATGAGCGAATCAGTTAATAGAAGAATGAGCAAGTGTGATTGGAGTATTCGGAGTAAAGCAGTCGTAATGAAAATATTGTTGTCAACAGGTTTCCCAGACGTCATCCTTAACCCTTATACTCCCGCGCCCTACCCAACAACTGGGAAACTCAACCCTTTGATTCCCTCACTCTATCCACCAGCTTTCTGCAGGAAGCTGATGGATAGGGCGAGTGAATCAAAGGGTTAAGTTGTTGTTTTGCTGGTATGGTTGGCAATGCAGGATGCTGGTGGACAGGGTGCGTGAGTTAAAGGGTCGATAAAATAAACACCACCTTGAAAACGTTTCTTCTTACAGAAAATAATACACAGGAGTAGAAGAGCCTCTGAACAGGTTAAAGAAGAGAATTGTTATTGTTATTTCTGTTTAATTCCCAGCCGACTGCGTAGAGCCATATCAGGGCTATAACCGCTTCAAAACATAGACAAAACAACAGTTAAAAAAAAAAAAAAAAAAAAAAAGGGGAAAAAATTAAGTACACACATCAAAGCATTAGCGCGAATGGTCTAAGGACATACCCTGGCGTTGACCACTCCGTCCAATTTATCGCACAGGAGATTTAAAAAACAAATCTGAATACATATTTAAAAATATAAATGATACTAAAACATATATGAAACAGGTCCAAGTTACCTAAAATTGCTTCCGCATATCTCACTTACCTTCCCTAGAGCCCAAAACACACTTAATACATGTACCCAATTATCAAACCTACGACAAACACATACAGGTGAATGGACCAGCAAGGCAAAAGATGATAACAAGAAATGACAGAAAGTAAAGGAACAAGGCAGAAACAAAGAGAGTGACAGAAAAGAGGACATTTCTAGCACAGAATTTCAAGAAGGTGGGGAGACTATTTACACTGAAAGAGCCCCGGCATCCCCACGGGGGGATGGGTGGATGGAAAACAAGCTGAAGATGTCGAAGGTGAACTCAACGTCATTAAGACGATTAAGTTTTCAGAGACACGAATGAACGTCAAAAGCAAAAGTTGAAAGAAGAGCCATGAATAGGAAATGTCATCACCAGAAATGTTGTTGACTTTTTCCTCAAAATGAACTAATTTGATTTCATCCTTTTAAAGTAACCTCCTTCTCGTCAAAATCAACATCTGTTGCACGCACATTTTCTGTCACCATGGGCCATTCTTAAGAATGCACGGCACTGCTGACAGAGTCCTGTGGACCAATGCACAACGTGACGTGTCCTCCACTGTACAATGCTTCATTTTATGTAGGAGTACAGCTAGCCCAAAGGGCACATAGAGATAGTT
>CM060312.1:14915565-14920565 GCA_030674185.1 Monoplex corrugatus
CAGCCACTCTGCAAGTCCGTCCAGCATTCTCTCCCTGGGTCTACCTGGTGCTCTCTTTCCAATTACAGAATCGAAATGCATGTGCAATATAATAGTGAACATACATACTATGGAATCCAAAACAAATGAGACCTCCCGCGTTACAAAAATACAATCAGAATGCGTATTTAATAAACCAGTCTGGTTGTATCAAACACGCATCATGATTTTGTTTTCATGTTTGTTCCCTTTTTTTTTCTGGTTCCTACATACTATGATTAAACATGATGGAGACTACCTGCAAATTGTGTATGGTTTTCGAAACAAGTTTAAGAAGAAGAATGTTACAAGGTTCACACATCCAACCAGCAAAACAAAGAACACCAACTAATCAGTTTTCTACGACAGAACAGAGCCAAAGTCAACAAGCTGCTTCCCAATAGATCTTGCTAAACAGCGGCCATTTCTTTGTCCCTGAAATTACCGTTCACTTCAAATTTAGCTCTCGCAGTCCCCCACAGCCCTGACAGTTTGCTTTGAGAATCAACCCATCCCTCCTTTCCATTTTCCTCTCTTGAACCCATAGCTCAATTTTCCCTCGCATCCACCTCTCACACACTAACTTCATTTTATCGACACTTCCCCTTTCAATGGGCTCAATAGACACAAATGTCGGTGAACGGTGGCCAAAAGAGGTAAAGCGACTAGATGGTCGGATCTTTTGGTCTTTTTAAAGAGTTCTGATGCTGAAGTCCTGTTTTATGAAGGTCTCCGATAACGCCACTTTTTTGTGCTAAAGGTGTGTGAAACTCGCACAGCTATTACTCTATTCTGCAGTCTTTTCATTGCCTCCTGTTTCAGGGCAGTTTGCTGAATAGATTGTTCCATCTTTTTCGGTTACTTTCTTCAAAAACGTTTTAAGTGTGTAATTTGGGTTGCTGTATTCAAAAACAGTTCAATGTATCTGACATTTAGCTACCAATGTATTTCACTCAAAGTATAAACGTGAAGACATGAATGAACCGGAAACACACAAAAACAGAATCATAACGCGTCTGCAATATAACAAAACGAGACACCGCAACTTTTTGGTCAACCAGACTTTTTCAAATGTACACAAAAGACAACAAAAAATGAAGACATAAAACTTAATGAAAAAATAAAGACTTTCCTGACGTTTCATTAAACAGGACAAAATGGCGAACATACAAACTATGGAATACAAAACAAGGGAGACCACCCGCGTTCAAGAAAACAGGAACCAGAAAAACATGAAAATACAATAAGACAGTGTATGTGATAAACCAGTCTGGTTGTATTAAATACGCATTATGATTCTATTTTCATGTTGTTGTTTTTTTCTGGTAAACATGATGGAGATTGGAATTGTGTACATTTCCAAAACAAGTTTAAGAGGAATGTTACAAGGTTCACACATCCAACTGGCAAAACAAAGAACACCAACTAATCAATTTTCTAAGGCAGGACAGAGCCAAAGTCAACAACTGCTTCCCAATAGATCTTGCTAAACAGCGGCCATTTCTTTGTCCCTGAAATTACCGTTCACTTCAAATATAGCTCTCGAAGTCCCCCACAGCCCTGACAGTTTGCCTTGAGAATCAACCCATCCCTCCTTTCCATTTTCCTCTCTTGAACCCATAGCTCAATTTTCCCTCGCATCCACCTCTCACACACTAACTTCATTTCATCGACACTTTCCCCTTTCAATGGGCTCAATAGACACAAATGTCGGTGAACGGTGGCCAAAAGAGGTAAGGCGGACTAGATGGTCGGATCTTTTGGTCTTTTTAAGGAGTTCTGATGCTGAAGTCCTGTTTTATGAAGGCCTCCGATAACGCCACTTTTTTGTGCTAAAGGTGTGTGAAACTCGCACAGCTATTACTCTGTTCAGCAGTCTTTTCATTGCCCCCTGTTTCAGGACAGTTTGCTGAATACGATTGTTCCATCTTTTTCGGTTACTTTCTTCAAAAACGTTTTAAGTGTGTAATTTGGGTTGCTGTATTCAAAAACAGTTTCAATGTATCTGACATTTAGCTACCAATGTATTTCACTCAAAGTATAAACGTGAAGACACGAAAGAACCGGAAACACTACACACACACACACACACAACACACACACACACACACACACACACACACACACACACACACACACACACACACACACACACACACACACAACAGAACACAATCATAACGCGTAGCAATATAACAAAATGAGGCAAGAGCAACTTTTTGGTCAACTAGACTTTTTCAAATGTACACAAAGTCAACAAAATGAATAAACAAAAGTTACTCTGTTCAGCAGCCTTTTCATTGCCTCCTGTTTCAGGGCAGTTTGCTGAATAGATTGTTTCATCTTTTTCGTTGTGTCTTTCCTGAGTAGATTCTTCCGTCTTTTTGGGTTGCTATCTTCAAAAACGTTTTGAGTGTGCCTTTTGGGTTGCTGTTTTCAAAAACAGTTTCAATGTATCTGATGTATAACTACCAATGAATTTCACTCAAAGTATAAACGTAAAAACAGCAAGGAACCAGAAAAACTCACTCACACACACCGCATACACACACACACACACACACACACACACACACACACACACACACACACACACACACACACACACACACACACCACACACACACACGCAACAGAATCACAACAGTACGCAATATAACAAAAAGAGACAGGTGCCAATTTTTTGGTCAACTAGCCTTTGTCAAATGTACACCAAAGACAACAACAACAACAAAATACATAAAACTTAATTAATGGAAAAAACACAAATATTTGCCTGACGTTTCGTTAAACAGGACAAAATGACAGATATCAGGAAGACGTCAGGAGTTAAAATGCTGTTGATAAACTGTAGTTGTGTCACAACATAGCGATAAACTGGGGTTATTTTTTTCTGTATGTGCTACGAACGTTGCTGGCCTGGAGACTACGAAATGTGGTGTTAATGTCACACAATCTTCAGTTTGTTTTATCGAGAGAGTTGTGGTATTAAATAATGATGTCTAAATCCACAACTGCTCACTCGTTCGCTGTAGCAAAAATGGCAGTCTGTGAAAACAGCTGTTTGTTTTAAAAGAGACAGAAGGTACAAAAACAGAGACAGGGACACAGAGAGAGAGAAGAGAGAGAGAGAGAGGAGAGAGAGAGAGAGAGAGAGACAGACAGACAGACAGACAGAGAGCGATATAAATAATATACATATATATATGTATAATTATGTATATATATATAATGTATATATATATACATGATATGTATGTATCATCATCATTATCAGGTGCCTGCCGCATGGCGTTGGCGACATGACTTCAACATCTCTATCTTCGTTGCCTAGCATCTCCCACCTCTCATCCAGCCACTCTGCAAGTCCGTCAGCATTCTCTCCTGGTCTACTGGTGCTCTCTTCCCTCCAGCTTTCCGTTGTGACCAGGTGCTCCAAATCCCCTTCCTATAAAATGGCTATAAATGTTGCTGTCTTTTCCTTATGTATATATGTGTATATATATATATATATATATATATATATACATATATCTACACACAGAGAGGGAGGAGAGAAAGAGAGAGAGAGGATACAGAGAGAAAGAGAGAGAGATACAGAGAGAGATGTATACAGATAGAGACAAAGACAGAGAGAGACGAGAAGATAGAGACAGAAATAGACAGACAGACAGACAGACAGACAGACAGACAGGCAAAGACAGAGAGAGCCAGTCTGATCGGTCATCTGGGAAGGAAGGTAGTAGTGCACTTTCGTGACCGTAATAACTGAACTCATTCAGGATGCTCATACTACCAGTTTCAGTACCCATTTCACAGACGGGCAACTTGTGGTTCTGTCTGTTGACTATACAACCAAAGTCATTACTTGTGAAATTCGACCACAAACGAAGTAGCTTCCGAAACTCGCGTGCACTTCCAGCCTAGTGCTTTCTTTGCAGTTGACATTCACTTTTACAAACCTGAGTGAGCTGAAAGAGTACCGTTAAGTCTGTGTCCCTCAGGGTATCTCGCTGAATTACTTCACTATTCCCTCGCATGGAAGCTGACTCCATGGGCGTGGGGGAGACGTTCTCTTGGAGGTCGTTTTACAGGCTAATAATGTAGGCATTGCAATGCTTAAGGGACACACACACACACACACACACACACACACACACACACACACACACACACACACACACACACACACACACACACATAAACACACAAAAACACACACACAACGTGATAATTAAGTTGTTTTGAAAGACCTGATCAATCTACAATAATATAAAGGAATACAATCAACCTCAGAACAGAAAAATGAACAAGGATGCACGAATAAGGAGCGGTTTTTTATTTATTTGTTTGTTTGTTTGTATGTTTGTGTTGTTTGTTTGTTTTGGCTTTGGTTTTGGTTTTGGTTTTTGGGTGGGATTTTGTTGTTGTTGATTTTTTTAATTTTTTCTTTTTTTTCGTTTTTTGTTTGTTTGTTTGTTTGTCTGGTTGGTTTTTTGTTGTTGTTTTTGTCGTGGGGTGGGATTTTGTTGTTTTTGTTGATTTTTAAATTTTTTTTCTTTTTTGTTTGTTTGTTTGTTTGTTTGGTTGGTTGGTTTTTTGTTGGTTGTTGTTTTTTTGTCGTGCACAGAAAGTTTACCCTTCTTCAACAAAGTGATGCGATTCCATACTACTCGTGTTCATCCCTTCTTCACCACAATCAATGTGTTACATGGACGTAAACCGTTTCTTTTTATCGCCTTAAGGCACGTCTTGCACCAAACTGTTGACTGAATCTTGAGGACCAATACAGCTCTTGGAGTGTCCTCCACCATTCCACGTTTCTATTCTATGTGTGTGTGTGTGTGTGTGTACAGCTGGCCCAAGGACACAGGGAAAACGAAATGGCTGGCTGTCAAAGAAAACTGTAGACACGTTCAAAATGTCGTTGCTTCGGGAAAATGTGATGGAGGTGATATAAGAAATAACACCAAAACACAAAA
>CM060312.1:14925565-14928065 GCA_030674185.1 Monoplex corrugatus
TTTCTGTCAGAGGGCACCGGGAAAAGAGTACAAAACGTGGGGGGGGGGGGGGGGGGGGGGAAGACAAGAAAGAAACAAACAAGCAAGCAAACAAGAGAGAGAGAGACAGACAGACAGACAGATGGACAGGCAGAGAAAGAGAGAAAGAGCCAGAGAGAAAGACAGTCAGACAGACAGAGAGAAAGAGAGGGAGGGGGAGAGAGACAGGCAGACAGACAAAGAGACAGAGAAATAGACAGAAGAGAGACAGCGAGCAAAACAGATAGACAGCGAGAGTGACAGAGACAGAGAGAGACAGATACAGAGACAGAGACAATTACAGAGACGAGAGAGAGAGAGGAGAGAGAGAGAGAGAGAGAGAGAGAGAGAGAGAGACAAACAGTCAGACAAACAGAGAGAAGAGAGAGAAAGAAAGACAGAGAGAAAGGCAGAGAGAGAGAGACAAAGACAGCGACAGAGAAAGAGACAAAGACAGATAGACAGACAGACAGAGACAGATAGGCAACCAGAAAACAAAACAAAAAACAAACAAACAAACAAACAAACTTACAGAACAGTATATGTGCTCCAGTTCGAGTTTGACGCGGCATCCACAAAGTGAACGGATAATCCGCTTTCCTGAATGCAAAAAATCTATGGCTGCCCCTCAGGGTACCTGGCCTTGGCTGCTTTGCTGTCCTACACTGTAGAAGCCATGTCTACGTGGGTGAAAAAGACATTCTTCCTCTCAGAGGGCAACGGGAGAGGAGTACAAAAGGTGAAGGGAAAATTCTTGGGGAAAAAGAAAGACGAAAAACAAAAGAAACAAACAAACAATAGAGACAGAGAGAGTTTAGAAAAAGAAAAAGAGGAGAGAGAGAGAGAGAGAGAGAGAGATGAGAAGGAAGAAAGAGAGAGAGAGAGAAGAGAGAATGAGAGAAGAGAGAGAAGAGAGAGAGATGAGAGAGAGACAGACAGACAGACAGACAGACATACAGAGACAAGGAATGAAAGGCAATTAAGACTGATATACACAGACACGATGATGATGACACAGACACTGACTGACACACAAGCAATCTCTTTCAGCCAATATCTGGGGTTTGCACGGGGGGAAAAGACAGTCACTACAGGTTGTAAAAATACATGGGGGTGCAAAAGTAGGTACACAATTACGAAAAAAGAAAACACGTACAATATTCATTGCATTTATTATATAAACAAATGAATATTGCATATACATGTAATAACAAGCACAGCCTTAATCCCTCAGATACTCAAACTGCTTGCCGTCGGTATTCACACACTCCTCTAATGGAGAGCAGAATTAAGTCATTATAATAATGATGTGATACTTACTGTATACCTACTTTGCACCCTTATATTCTCTTATACTGACACTTCTCGATCGTGTTGCAAAACAGCATAAAGGATACAATTTTGAGAAAAAAAAGTTGTTCTGAAGGATTAAAAGAAAAAGCGTTGAAGTTCAAAATGACACAAATTTGACAAAAGTATCACCATAAATGAAAAGAAGAAAAGAAATAAAAACCCATTCAAAACAGAAGGGAAGATAAATAAAGCAAGGTGAAAGAGAATTTTAATCGAACATATCCACATTTCCTTCTGTTTATATCGATGATTATCTCCATTTCTCAATAGCTCAGCACAAAAGAGAGAAAGAAGATACAAAAAAATAATGGAAAAAAAAAAAAAGAATGAAAAAAAAAGAAAACAAAGTATGGAGAAAACCAGAAACAGAAGATCCAGAACAATTCAGGATCATCTGAACGAAAATATACTGAAAGAAATGGCATGAACGGAAAGACTGATTGCGTTCATTAACTGCATAGAAAAATTAAATTTACAATCATTCTAGGAATACACTGAACTTCGACACAACGAAAATCAATGAAAGAAATGGCATGAACGGAAAGACTGATTGCTTTCATTAACTTGCATAGAAAAATTAAATTTACAATCATTCTAGGAATACACTGAACTTGACATATTCAATTAATTAAGTCTACAATCATTCTAGGTATGAAGTAACTTCAACATTGACAGCTGAACGAAGAGACGTCAACGTGGAACTTCCCCACCCCGCCATGCACAGAACTGTTTCCCTTCTTCAGACGACCTGATCTGATTTCATCTCTCTCATCACCCCATCCTCTCTTCCTCCCCACAGTCAATATTTGTTGCCGTAAATTTGAAACTCTCTTTCACGATCCTTGCACGGCACCGTTGACCGAGTCTTGTGGACCAATATACTTTGTGGCTCGTCCTCCAGGGTACAACATTCCATTTTAAGTCGGTGTACAAGCCAGCCCAGCCTAGGGGCACGCAGGACAGGGCTAGCCATCACACAAAACTGTGGGTAGTTCAATCAGAGCATTCGATGGGAAGGGAAAGATGCTGAGGTTGGTGAAACAGCTTGGGCCAGCACGAAAAGGGTACAGTCTGGTCAGCAAAAGTTTTTGTTTCTTTGTTTGTTTGTATACTTGTCTTGCTGTTTCTG
>CM060312.1:14935565-14970565 GCA_030674185.1 Monoplex corrugatus
CTCTCTCTCTCTCTCTCTCTTTCTCGCCTCCATCATGAGATGACACTGATATCCTTTTCCACTTCCGAATGTCAAAAGCTGGAAAAGAGGTAGCTGGGTGGAAGGACTGAATAGCAGAATTGAGGAGATGGGGTTAGGACCTGTGAGTGAACCCCTCTTCCAACCCCCAGCTCCCCCATCCATCCCCCCTTTTTTTTTCTTCATTCTCTCTCTTTTGTATAATTCTGATACATTCTTCCACATCTCAGTGCTGGAGGGTTGAGAGAGGAGAAGAGAGAGAGAGAGGGGGGGGGGGATTGAGCCGTGAAGGAGGCAAGCCACCAGGAGTGTGGAATATAATGAAGGGACAGGCAAGGGGGATAGGGAAGGGTGAAGGCGGGAGGAAGATAAGGCCTGCAGGTGCACCTACAACGCCAGAAGCAGACAGCCAGGGCCGAGATGACAAGGCTTGGGGAGCTCGCTTTCAGGACAAAAATCAATCCTTCACCTGTCAAGCACAAGCTCGGCTCCCCGCTAGCAAAGCTAGCTAGCTAACTTGCTTGTTGCCTTGTCTGTCAGGTTCACACAACATTACAGGCCCGTCCTGCCTACCCACTCATATTTTTTTACCTGTTTGCATCAAAGACCAAGAGAGATCAGGAAGACAGAATAGTGATGGTTGTAAGTAGTGGTGGTGGTGGTGGGTAGTGGTGGTGGTTGTGAGTAGTGGTGGTGGTGTGGTTGTGAGTAGTGGTGGTGGTGGCAGTGGTGTAGTGGTGGTGGTGGTTTTGAGTAGTGGTGGTGGTGGTGTGGTAGTGGTGGTTGTGAGTAGTGTGGTGGTGGTAGTGGTGGTTGTGAGTTGGTGGTGGTGGTGGTGGTAGTGATGGTTGTGAGTAGTGGTGGTGGTGGTGGTGGAGTGTGAGCGAAGTTACTTGCGTGGAGCGAGTGATTCGGACAGGGATAAGGTGGGGGGAAAGGCAGATTCATTGACAGAAAGATTAAAGAAAGTCATTCACCACTGCTGGATTTCCTCAACAAAGTTACCCTTTCCTTTCCGATGATCCCCCCCCCCTCCCATCTCTCCAATGCGCACAGTCAGTGACAGACAAACAGACAGACAGAGAGGCGCACACACACACACACGCCACGCGCACGTGTGCGCGCACACACACACACACACACACACACACACACACACACACACACACACACACACACACACACACACTCACTCACATGGACGCGCTCGCGCTGGCACATACACACGCGCCCACCCAAGCATCCATCCACCCACACACGAATCAAAATTAATATGCTAAATCTCTAGCGATAGAAAGCAACAACAAACAAACAAACAAACAAGCAAAGAAAAGACCAACAAGTGCCGACTTACGAAAGTAACCCAGTGTGAAGTTTCACTGGAACAATACTGAATCATTATACAAAGAATATATCGAGGGGGTTAAGCACAAGGGGACATAATATGAAGATTTTATTTTTATTGAAGGTTAAAAGCACGAGGGTACATAATATGTAGTTTTCTATTCTTATCTCGCCCATTTCGGATCAGACACTTCCTGTTTCACCCAAATGTCAATCCGACTTTCTCAAAATGGAGTCTCCGCACCTGGAATAAATCCCATACGCAGTGATGCCACAGATTCCATGTGATGGTAAGATTAAATCTTGATCACGACGGTATAAGTTATAAACCTATATATAAGCCCTAGCGATAGCGATATTCTAGGGCTTATATCGCTATCGCTAGGGCTTATAGATAGGTTTATATATCGGCTCCAAGATCAGACTGATGCGTTCCCTGGTCATGTCAATATTTTTGTATGCATGCGAAACATGGACCATAACAGCAGACATTGAAAGAAAGATACAGGCAATGGAGACGAGATGTTTCCGCAAACTCCTTGGTATCTCGTACAAAGATCATATAACCAATAAGGAAGTGAAAACCCGAATCGAAAACGCCATCGGGCCGTATGAAGACCTCCTGACCTCAGTGAAAAGACGCAAACTGAGGTGGTACGGGCACGTCACACGATCATCTGGACTGGCCAAGACCATCCTGCAGGGAACAGTACAGGGAGGGAGACGAAGAGGCAGACAGAGAAAAAGATGGGAAGACAATATCAGAGAGTGGACTGGCCTTGAATGGAATATCATTCTGCGGAAAGCTGAGGACCGTGAGGAGTGGAGGAAGTTGGTTGCAAAATCTTCAGTGGTGCCCCAACGGTCAACCAGACTACGGGACTGATGATGATGATGATGATGATATAAGCCCTACGCTGCGTTTTTTCACTGTGTACACGGATTAGCGAAAGATGTAGCCTTAAGACGATGAGCCAGACTGCACATTCAGTACCTTAAAGGATGGAGGCAGGGCATGCAACACAACTAGCCTCGACTGCACAAATCATAATGCAGAAGCAGAGGGTCGTGTTTTTTTTCTTTCTGAAGAAATATCAACAACAGCAGTACTGCAGAATCATATGCCCAGTTCGTCTCCAGGACGACCCCTAGTCAGTACCGGAGACAGCCACCATTCGGTGTTATCTATAGCATTATCTGCTTTTCGTGTTCTTTCTATCTTTGTCTGTTTACAGTACCATTCCTTCATTTGTTTATAGAACCATTCCTTCATTTGTTTACAGAACCATTCCTTCATTTGTTTACAGAGAACCATTCCTTCATTTGTTTACATAACTATTCCTTCATTTGTTTACAGAACCATTCCTTCATTTGTTTACATAACCATTCCTTCATTTGTTTACAGAACCATTCCTTCATTTGTTTACATAACCATTCCTTCATTTGTTTACATAACCATTCCTTCATTTGTTTACATAACTATTCCTTCATTTGTTTACATAACCATTCCTTCATTTGTTTACATAACCATTCCTTCATTTGTTTACATAACCATTCCTTCATTTGTTTACATAACATTCCTTCATTTGTTTACATAACTATTCCTTCATTTGTTTGCAGTACCATTCCTTCATTTGTTTACATAACTATTCCTTCATTTGTTTACATAACCATTCCTTCATTTGTTTACATAACTATTCCTTCATTTGTTTACATAACATTCCTTCATTTGTTTACATAACTATTCCTTCATTTGTTTACATAACTATTCCTTCATTTGTTTACATAACATTCCTTCATTTGTTTACATAACTATTCCTTCATTTGTTTACATAACATTCCTTCATTTGTTTACATAACCATTCCTTCATTTGTTTGCAGTACCATTCCTTCATTTGTTTACATAACATTCCTTCATTTGTTTGCAGTACCATTCCTTCATTTGTTTACATAACCATTCCTTCATTTGTTTGCAGTACCATTCCTTCATTTGTTTACATAACTATTCCTTCATTTGTTTGCAGTACCATTCCTTCATTTGTTTACATAACTATTCCTTCATTTGTTTACACAACTATTCCTTCATTTGTTTACATAACTATTCCTTCATTTGTTTACATAACTGTTCCTTCATTTGTTTACATAACTATTCCTTCATTTGTTTACATAACTATTCCTTCATGTACTGTCTCATTTCCTACGGCACATTACTGGCTATGATGATGACGACGATGATGGATACTATATTTATGAAGTTATGGAGTTCCATCTAGAATTGAGACTGCATGACCGGGCTGTACTCTACGCTTACTTTCATGATATATCCTGGCGTCCACCAGGCCCGAGAGACCACAAACACCTGCGATGCTGGTCGGGAAATTTAAGAAGTATCTTGAAGTATCATCGGTGAAGTGGAAAAGACTTAAATTGTTGGTCCTAGTATTCCCAACGAGCCCATAACACACTGTCAGCTCTGGGTAGAATCAGGCTGGGGCTAAAAAAACCCACAATGAACTTGACAGTGATGGAATCCGATCCCACAAGCTTATATTTAGTGTCTAGTTGCGTTTTGATTCAGTCCTTTGATTATTTATTCGTACATTGTGTCTTTTATTGATTATTTTCTTTGAAGATAAGCTACACACGTACATTGTGTCTTTTATTGATTATTTTCTTTGAAGATAAGCTACACACGTACATTGTGTCTTTTATTGATTATTTTCTTTGAAGATAAGCTACACACGTACACTGTGTCTTTTATTGATTATTTTCTTTGAAGATAAGCTACACACGTACACTGTGTCTTTTATTGATTATTTTCTTTGAAGATAAGCTACACACGTACACTGTGTCTTTTATTGATTATTTTCTTTGAAGATAAGCTACACACGTACATTGTGTCTTTTATTGATTATTTTCTTTGAAGATAAGCTACACACGTACATTGTGTCTTTTATTGATTATTTTCTTTGAAGATAAGCTACACAGATACACACGTCATTTCACTGGAACCAATTCTGTTTCAATGATAGACAGATACAATACTAGTACAAGATTTGGGGGAAAAAAAAGGTTAGATACGACCTCAGGACATGGCCACCTCATGAGAGGGTTTTTCTTTAATGTGCAGGCTTAAGACTTGTGCCGTGATCATTCTGGATCTTCTCCATCACATGACACCTGTGATGTTAGCGCATATGGAATTCATTCCGAGTGCGGTGGAGACGTAATCGTGAGAAACTAAAATTCAAACTGAAACTGATCCCACAGCCTTCGGTAGTCGGTAATCCATGGCGCTAAATACTGCACCCGTGATGACAGGTAATTTTGTTGTTGTCTCTGTTATCACTATTGTCGCCTATGCTGTGGGAAGCGACGTTAAACTTTATCCAAAGATTAACTGATTACACGTTGTAAAGATACTGTTGTACGGATGCGAGCCGTGGACAGTCAGCAAGCAAAGCAGAGCAAGATTGAGGCAACCGAGATGTGGTTTCTCAGAAGAATGTTGAGAGTTCCATGGACAGCAAAGAAAACAAACGAGACAGTCTTGATGGAGGCAGACACAAGGAAGATTAGGAAAAGACAAGCAACATTTATAGGCCATTTAATGAGGAAGGGGATTTGGAGCACCTGGTCACAACGGGAAAGCTGGAGGTAAAGAGAGCATCATGTAGACCCAGGCCGGAGAGAATGCTAGACGAACTTGCAGAGCTGCTGGGATGAGGAGGGTGGGAGAGATGCTAGGGGCATCGAGAGATAGAGATGGTTGGAAGTCCATGGTCGCCAACGCCATGCGGCAGGGCACCTGATTATAATGATGAAAGCCTAATACCATCTGCTAATTAATTTCTACATCTTCTCATTACACAAATGACATCGTGACACACCGACAGGGATTTAGCACAGTCATTAGTGACCAGCAGGTGACATGATGTCCAGATGGTGAGAGGATGGACACACACACAACACAAACAACACACAACACACAACACACACACACACAACACACACCACACACCTACACCACACCACACCACACCACACACAAAACACACACAACACACAACACACACACACACACACACACACAACACAACACACGTACACACAAGTAACAGACAAGGAGGGATTTGAGCGAGAGTTTTCATAGAGAGGACGGACAGTCAGACAGACAGAATGACAGACACAGACAGTCAGACAGACAGACAGACAGTCAGACAGACAGACAGACAGTCAGACAGAAAGACAGACAGACAGAGACAAAGACAGAGAGAGAAGGGAGGAGTAGGGAAAGACAAAATGTAATGGGGTTTGGTTTGGTTTGTTGTTTGTTTGTTTGTTTGTTTGTTTGTGTTGTTGTATGTTTTGCCAACAGTAGAAAAATGTTCATGTAGGCCTACTTCATATCTGCCATCGTTAATGACAGAGAGAGAGAGGGGGGTACAGAGAGAGGGGATACAGAGAGAGAGAAGGGATACAGAGAGAGAAGACAGACAGAGACAGACAGACAGACAGACAGAGACAGACAGACAGACAGAGAGAAAGACAGAGAGAGACGACAGACAGAGAGACCAGAGAGACAGAGACAAAGACAGAGACAGAGAGAGAGAGGAATCTACAGCACACAAAGCTCAATGAGCACGAGGATTATACCCCACCACATCGTCACCCAAACCCTGCCCCCAAACCTTTGGTAAAAAGGAAGCGTCTTTAATTAGGATGATCCCCTCTCACCCCTGTGCCAATCAGATGGTGGGCAACTTGTCAGTAGACACACACACATACACACTAACACAGAGATGCACACACAACACGCAAACACACACACACACACAACACAAGACTACACACACACGACACATACACACACACAACACACAACACAGACACAACACACTAACACACACACAGAAACACACGCACACACACACACAAGCACACACAAACAAAGACACACTATGACACACACTAACATACAGAGAGAGAGAGAGCGAGAGAGAGAAACACACACCACACACACACTCACAAACACACACACAAACACACACTCACTCTATCTTTCTCCTCACACACAACCGCACGCACGCACGCACGCGCATACAGACAGAGAGATGAGAGAGAGAGAGAGAGAGAGAGAGAGAGAGGAGAGAGAGAGAGAGAGAGAGAGAGAGAGAGAGAGAAGAGAGAAAAACACACACACACTCACAAACACACACACTCACTCTCTCTTTATCCCTCACACACAACCGCACGCACGCACGCACGCACGCGCGCGCCCACACAACACACACACACACACACACACACCACACACACACACAACACACACACAACCACACACACACACACACACACATACACCCCACTAAATCCACACAGACATTGTAAGCACGCTCTTCATCATAAAACTCAACACATCACCTTTGCACGCTGTAAGCACGCTCTCCACCATAAAACTCAACACATCACATTTGCACGCTGTAAGTAAGCACGCTCTTCACCATAAAACTCAACACATCACATTTGCACGCTGTAAGCACGCTCTTCACCATAAAACTCAACACATCACCTTTGCACGCTGTAAGCACGCTCTTCACCATAAAACTCAACACATCACATTTGCACGCTGTAAGCACGCTCTTCATCATAAAACTCAACACATCACCTTTGCACGCTGTAAGTAAGCACGCTCTTCACCATAAAACTCAACACATCACATTTGCACGCTGTAAGCACGCTCTTCATCCATAAAACTCAACACATCACCTTTGCACGCTGTAAGCACGCTCTTCACCATAAAACTCAACACATCACATTTGCACGCTGTAAGCACGCTCTCACCATAAAACTCAACACATCACATTTGCACGCTGTAAGCACGCTCTTCATCCATAAAACTCAACACATCACTTTGCACGCTGTAAGCACGCTCTTCACCATAAAACTCAACATATCACCTTTGCACGCTGTAAGCACGCTCTTCACCATAAAACTCAACACATCACCTTTGCACGCTGTAAGCACGCTCTTCACCATAAAACTCAACACATCACCTTTGCACGCTGTAAGCACGCTCTTCACCATAAAACTCAACACATCACCTTTGCACGCTGTAAGCACGCTCTTCACCATAAAACTCAACACATCACCTTTGCACGCTGTAAGCACGCTCTTCACCATAAAACTCAACACATCACATTTGCACGCTGTAAGTAAGCACGCTCTTCACCATAAAACTCAACACATCACCTTTGCACGCTGTAAGCACGCTCTTCACCATAAAACTCAACACATCACATTTGCACGCTGTAAGCACGCTTTCACCATAAAACTCAACACATCACCTTTGCACGCTGTAAGTAAGCACGCTCTTCACCATAAAACTCAACACATCACCTTTGCCACGCTGTAAGCACGCTCTTCACCATAAAACTCAACACATCACCTTTGCACGCTGTAAGTAAGCACGCTCTTCACCATAAAACTCAACACATCACCTTTGCACGCTGTAAGCACGCTCTTCACCATAAAACTCAACACATCATTTGCACGCTGTAAGCACGCTCTTCACCATAAAACTCAACACATCACATTTGCACGCTGTAAGTAAGCACGCTCTTCACCATAAAACTCAACACATCACCTTTGCACGCTGTAAGCACGCTCTTCACCATAAAACTCAACACATCACATTTGCACGCTGTAAGCACGCTCTTCACCATAAAACTCAACACATCACATTTGCACGCTGTAAGCACGCTCTTCACTATAAAACTCAACACATCACATTTGCACGCTGTAAGCACGCTCTTCACCATAAAACTCAACACATCACCTTTGCACGCTGTAAGCACGCTCTTCACCATAAAACTCAACACATCACATTTGCACGCTGTAAGCACGCTCTTCACCATAAAACTCAACACATCACATTTGCACGCTGTAAGCACGCTCTTCACCATAAAACTCAACACATCACCTTTGCACGCTGTAAGCACGCTCTTCACCATAAAACTCAACATATCACCTTTGCACGCTGTAAGCACGCTCTTCACCATAAAACTCAACACATCACATTTGCACGCTGTAAGTAAGCACGCTCTTCACCATAAAACTCAACACATCACCTTTGCACGCTGTAAGCACGCTCTTCACTATAAAACTCAACACATCACATTTGCACGCTGTAAGTAAGCACGCTCTTCACCATAAAACTCAACACATCACCTTTGCACGCTGTAAGCACGCTCTTCACCATAAAACTCAACACATCACATTTGCACGCTGTAAGCACGCTCTCCACCATAAAACTCAACACATCACCTTTGCACGCTGTAAGCACGCTGTTCACCATAAAACTCAACACATCACCTTTCCACGCTGTAAGCACGCTCTTCACCATAAAACTCAACACATCACATTTGCACGCTGTAAGCACGCTCTCCACCATAAAACTCAACACATCACCTTTGCACGCTGTAAGCACGCTGTTCACCATAAAACTCAACACATCACCTTTGCACGCTGTAAGCACGCTCTTCACCATAAAACTCAACACATCACCTTTGCACGCTGTAAGCTATGCACGCTGAATTTGACGACACACTAACAGGAACTAGAACGAAAGACGACAGCTCACAAACAACGAAGAAGAAAAGCAATAAAGACTGTTATGTTATGGCCTTTCAAGTTTAGCCAGGATAAAACTCTCTTTGCAGACTTTTTTTTTAAAAGCAAAGCACAAGACTGTATGTGTGTTCTAACAAACACCACAGAGAGAGAGAGAGAGAGAGAGAGAGAGAGAGAGAGAGAGAGAGAGAGACGCAGACACACACACACAACACCACACGCACCGCACCACACACACACACACACACACACACACACCAAGAACGTACACACGCGCGCGCGCGCACACACACATACATACACACACACACACACACACACACACACACACACACACACATTCACAACACAAACACAAGGACAAGGGTCACAACACCACAGAGAGAGAGAAGAGAGAGAGAGAGAGACGAGAGAGAAGAGAGTACAACACATACACACACACACACAACACACACACACACACACACACACCACACACAAAACCACACACACACAACACACACACCACACACACACACTACACACACACACACACACACCACACAACAAACGACACATACTCAGAAGACATACCACAAACACAACACCACCAACACCTCACACAACACACACACACACACACGCACACAACACATAAAGGACACACACACATACAAGAGAGAGAGAAGCAGATAGAGAAAGCGAGAGGCAGAAGGAGTTTCCAGAAACATACCTACACACAAACAACAACAAGAACACACAAACACACACACACACACACACACACACCACACACACACACACACACACACAAAACACACACACAACAACATTCCACACATACTTTTGTAAGCACATTACTCACAATAAAAAAACCACCATACCACCTTTGCAATTGTCAGTACAGCACACTGCATCTGAGGTCACACTGGCAGAACAAACACATAAACACACAGCTCACAAACAACGAAGAAGAAAAGCAATAAAACTGTTTATGGCGTTGAAGTTTACAAGAAATTCTCTTTACACACTTGTAAACGAAATGTGAGACTATTTTTTTAAAACAAATACGGAACACACACACACCGCACCACACACACACACACACACACAAACACACACACACATACAAACACAAACACACCAATCGCATCTCACTACTTCCATCCACACACGCAAGCAGTCACATCACACACAAACAACAAAACACACAACACAGCACACACACAACACGCAACACACAACACGCAGCACAGCACACACACAAACACACCACACATGACTACACGACGCAGCATCACGACCCCGCACGCAGCCACACACGCAACAAAAGAACAGAGACAGAGACAAGGAGACAGACAGACGGAGAGAGACACACAACAGACAGACAAGCAGAGACAGAAGACAGAAGAGAGAAGAAGAAGAGAGAAGACAAAAGAGAAGAAGAAGAAGAAGAAGAAGAAGAAGAAGGAAGAGAAGAGAAGAAAGAAGGAGGAGGAGGAGGAGGAGAGAGAGAAAAGAAGAAGAAGAAGAAGAAGTAGAAACAGTAGTACTTGTAGATCAAACATGATACTCTGTATTATTTTCAGAACGTGGTGGTCCAATTTTTGAAAGGGCAATGTCAAAGAGATATAAACAAATAAAAGAATAACTGAATAAAGAGACAAACAGATGAATAATGAATAAATACGCTGATAAATAAATGAGTAAATAAATAAATGATTAACTAAGTAATAGACAAACAGGTGAAAAATACCCAAATGAATAATAAATGAATGAACGAATGAATAAATGAATGAATGAATGAATGAATGAATGAATGAATGAATGAATGAATGAATGAATGAATGAATGACAGAACCATTTATAGTCCACCTTTGAAATCAGCCCCCTGTTTGACAAAATCTGTGGTTTTTAGCATACGGTATGAAACACAGTGTCTGACACCAGTGTATGTCCCAATATTGATCAATTCAGTCGGCTCGTCCTTCCTCTGACCGGTCAAATCCTCACCAATCCACCAAAGCTGACCAGAGCAGCGCCGGAAGGAGTAGTCGAGGGTCAGTACTGTCAAGACACCAGAAGTGAAAACGGCGCACTTCCGGGAAGGTCTATTTCCGGTGTGGAAAAAGACTGCTGGCAGCTATTTCCGTTACCGCTCCGTCGCTTTTACGAGGTGGATAATATACAGGACACTGAGCTATATATAGACGCTGTATTGATTTCAATGTTGAGGGTTAAGGTTAGGGTTAGGGTTAGGGTTAAGGTCCGTGACTGACTGAATGATCAAAGAATTCGGCACCAGCTAATAAGATGTCAACTGGCTGAATGATGGAAATACACTGACTGCACGTCGATATGAAGGACTACAACGTTACTGTATGTAGGATGAGACAGAACTAGCTCTCTCTCTCTCTCTCTCTCTCTCTCTCTCTCTCTTCTCTCTTCTCTCTCTCTCTCTTTCTCTGTGTGTGTGGTGTTGTCTGTCTGTCTGCCTCTTTCTCCCTTGACCTTTATAACTGCAAAGCACATGATGTATGTACAAACTACATATGTGTTTACTGATGGTTTGAATAGTTACCTTAAGTTGGCTGAAACTGACCGAAGTGGGGGGGGGGGGGAAGACAGATAAGCACTGCATTACAAAAAGTAATTACTATTTGCCAGAAAGACAACAACAACAACAACAAAAACTCTGTGCCTATAAGGTATAAATAAAGTAAATACTGTATTTTAAATGGCGTCCTTCGTGTGCAAACAAAGAACAGTGTGTACCCTTTTTGTCCTGTTCTACAAAGTAAAACTAAAATATCAAACGAGTACTGAAGAGAATGATTTTTTTTAGCACTTCATAAAATGTATCAGTATATCTTTCGTTTAAACGCTAATACAGCAAAAGAATAACGATGCCAAATTTAAGTCTTGTTGTTGTTGATGATGTTGTTGTTGTTGTAGTTGTAATCCTATGCACAGTGTCGTCCATGGTGGGTGGTGGGGACAGGGATACTTGGGATGCTGCAGCAGACGACATTTTTCCATTTCTGTCTCTGAAGTGCAGCAACAAGCAGTGTAGTCCTACTGAGACTGATCCAGTGTTTGACGTTTGCCACCCATTTCTTTCTGTGTGCCCTGAAGGATGGCCATATAGACAGTATGTCATAGGGGGTAATGTGAACAAACCAGTTGCCAGAAACGGTTCCTGTAGGCCCACTAAGGTGCTGATCTTGTTCTCTACATACTCACTGGTTTTATGTTCGAGGAGGACCCTGAGCAGCAGTTTCCTCAGGCACTTAACCTCAAAGGCTTGGTTCCCCTTTTCTCAGACCAGCAAGCAGACTCCACTTTTCTCACCCGTGGAAGAAGATGAGAGTATGGGTGACTTGTAGAGTCTGCACTTGGTGATGAACCTCACAGAGCTGTTTCTACATATTCTGTTCGATCTGACCATTGATGCCATTGCTGTTTGCATTCCTTATGCTATTCATGCTGTCCCGTCTGGACAGTGCACCTCCCAGATACTTGAAACTGTCAACCTTTTGAAGACTCATGACACTTTGCACTTCTGTTCATTGTGCTGTTGACCAAGACTGGTTTTCTCAATGGTGACTTAGGTCTCATATAATCCTGAGCTGTCAACCAGCCTGTCAGTTAAATGTTGCAACTCAGTGTTGGTGCTCTCCATGAGGTCAACACCACCAGCAAACCGTAGGTTGCAGATGCGCCTGCCACCAATGGAGATGGGGGTATGGTGATCGTGAAGGTTTTTCACGTAACCTTTCCTAGGACGATGTTGACTGGCGATAGCAGACATCTTTGGCATAATCCTGCATTGGTTTAGAAGAACTCTCTTAATTGATTGCTCATAAGCACAGCGCTGCTTATACATCGTCTTCATGACAAGGATTAGATCCTCTTTTGTACTGAGGCCTCATGATTTGCCAGAGGCCTTAATGTCAAAAGGCTTCCTTGAAGTTGATAAAGTTCCCGATAGAACTGAAATCGATTTTCTGAATAGCAGCTCATCTATTTCTCGATCAAATTTTTTTGGGCTTTAACGTTATCCTGTTCCTGATTTTGCTGTTCGTCAGTTTGTATCGTTATGCTGCTCCAGGGCTGTTGTCTACCCAGCTCCAATTTTAGGTCGCACTGCTTTCATCCCACATATGGAGGATTTCAATTGTTGTCGAGGGGGGTGTGTGTGTGGGGTGTGTGTGTGTGTGTGTGTGTGTGTGTGTGTGTGTGTGTGTGTGTGTGTGTGTGTGTGTGTGTGTGTGTGTGTGTGTGTGTGTGTTTGGTGTAAGCACTTTATCAGTTGTTGCAAATAATACATTTTATATGTCTTGACAGACAGAAAAAAAGTTTCCTTCATCTTCTACGCACTAAATCATAATTATGCTTGCAATTTGCTTAGCCATGAGTACGAGAAAAAAAAAACATTGTCAAACCGGTATACACACATATGAAGTGTAAACAGAAATCAATTTTACATTTTCCACTTCCTTTCTTTTATTTTATAAGTAAAGCAGAGGAATAAAGCAAAATCCACGAAAAACAAACCAACCAACGAAAAACAACAACAACAACATCCATCAACAACAACAACAACAACAGCAAGCGAATACGTTCCTTCGGCAAAAAACAGTTCAACACACAAGAGGCAAAATGCATCAGATTTGTTCACTGGGATTTCAGTTTCCAGTAATACCCAGTTCACTCCCCCTTGTTATCTCTGACTGTTAAGAAGTGCTCAATGGATGCCTTGCCAATCAAATACTACACTGCCCTGACTTTGCCACCTTCACAACATTTTTTTTAATAACTCCACCCCTTCTGCTCTCTCTCTTCTCTCTCTCTCTCTCTCTCTATATATATATATATATATATATATATTATATATATATAAATATATATATATATATATATATTATATATATATATATATATATATATATATATATATATATTATATATATGTATGTATGTATGTATGTAAATATATATATAAACAGAGAGAGAGAGAGAGAAGATACATACATACATACATACATACATACATACATACATGTTAGCATGTATGTATATATGAATGTATGCATCTATGTAAACATGTATGTACGTACGTATACGTTACGTATGTATGTATGTATGTGTGTGTGTATGTATGTATGTATGTATGTATGTATGTATGTATTTTGTCTGTCTGTCCCTCTCTCTATGTATATATATATGTATGTATATACATATATGTATACATGTATATATACATAGAGAGAGAGAGAGGAGAGAGAGAGAGAGAGAGAGAGAGAGAGAGAGAGAGAGAGAGAGAGAGAGAGAGAGAGAGAGATACACACGACTTCACACAGAGAACAGAAAAACCCAGACAGACTTATCGCTTAGTCACTCCGTTCTCACCTTCAGAAATCTCAAGGACACAGTTGTCCTCTGCCTTTTTCTTCTCCGACGACATCTCCTCTTATCACAGCGCTGTTTCGCCATCACAGGGAGACCCATCACCAATCGCACTGGCCACTGACTGCTTCACTTTGCCATGAAGCATCTGCTGCTTCCTCGGTGAATGGAGGTTGAAGAATAAAGCGGTCCGCGTCTGGTCTAACACGGGTCTATTTATCTTTCCCTTCTTCGTAGATGTCGAAAATCCATTCTACGTGACGAGATCAGCCCCCCAAGTTTGTGAGCATAACAAAGACTTAATAAGCCACATTTTTTTTTCGGTTGTTGCCATTTTCTGTTCGGTACAAAGCTTTTAGTTGGTGAACTAATGGGGAAAGGTTAATTCAAAGATGCGACTTTGACAAGTTGTATTTTAAACACACATGCACACACACGCGCGCGTGCGCATGCACGCACGCACGCACACACACGCACACACACACATCACGCACGCACGCACGCACGTATAACACATCACACACACACACACAACAGGCAGAACACACACAGACACACAAGAGGAGGGAGGGGGAGACAAAGAGACAAAGAGGAGAGGAACAGAGAGAAGAGAGAAGAGAGAGAGAGTAAAAAGCCTCATTCACTTTTTTTTTTATTCTCTACTGTTTTTTTTCCTGTTTTTTTGTGGTTGTGATTGTAAATTAACGACCAAATGGGTGACAATGATGGAACACTCACTTCCTTGTGCGGAGCTCTGACCAATGGGAAAGAGCAACAACACGGAAGTCTCTGATTTCCAGTGCCTATTGCTTGAGCTTTGTCGGGAGGCAAATGTAATTCATTCTGATTATCTGTTGTACGAACCGTGTTGTTCTTCTTCACACACGTTTCGTACAAGAACTGCATAAACAGTGGCGTGTTTATATACACGAGTGAGCATGGGTGCTTGCATCGATGAAAAATCTTTTAAAGTCGTTTTCATAATTACGAGTCAAGCGGTACCGTTTTCTGTCTACGTGATGGTTACTTACTCTAAGTACTAGCGCTTAGTCTGAATATAGGAGTCGTACACTCCTCCACTGTTGTACGGATGCGAGGCGTGGACAGTCAGCAAGCAAAGCCAGAGCAAGATTGAGGCAGCCGAGATGTGGTTTCTCAGAAGAATGTGAGAGTTCCATGGACAGCAAAGAAAACAAACGAGACGGTCTTGATGGAGGCAGACATAAGTAGATCACTCATAAGTAAGATTAGGAAAAGACAGGCAAACCCTTTATAAGGGTTGGGAAGGTCCAATGGGAAAAGCCACGGCAAGCAGGGGGCTGGACACTTGATGTGGGATGAGGATGGTGGAGATAGACACTCCTCCAACCCATCGCAGCACCTTACTTAATACATCTCACATATATAAAAAAAAACGCGTTTCGTACAAATTACACTTTTGGATTGCAGCATTTGGTCAGACCACTATCAGCAAAATATACCCACCAAATGAGTCCTAAACGTAAACAGACTGACATATATGATCAAAAACAACTCGCGAAAACGTCATATGCTTTTGGAAAGAGAGCACCAAAGTGAAAATCTGGACTATGTCTGTCCGACTTTCTTTAGAACTGTCTGAAACAGAGACAGACAAGGACGATGTTCGGACAAAAAAACAGTCGAAGGCTAAAATTTATTTGGAAAACTGAAGAACTTCCCACAAACGAAAGGAAAGTTATTAATCTTACACTTGTATATTTCATTCACTTATTCATTTTAATTCATTTGTCTTCATTGCATTGTGATGTTATCCATGTTTTTTGTTCGTTCGTTCGTTTGTTTGTTTGTTTGTTTGTTTGTTTATTTGTTTGTTTATTTGTATGTTTGTTTGTTTTGTTTTGTTTTTTTCAAATGCGCATCAAAGGCAATCCTGCGTAGAGCAGATCTTCATGCTGAGACAGATCATTGAAACGTTTGGAGAATACTAAATTCCGCTCGCTATCAGTTTCATGGACTTTCGACAGTGTCCACAGATCATGACTATGGAATATCCTGAAGTCTTATGTCATTCCAGAGACAGCTGTATCATCCATAGAACAAGTTTTTAACAACTCCGAGTGTCGGATCGGGACAGAAGATGGCTGCAGCGACTGGTTCAGAATCCTCACTGGTGTTAGGTAAGGGTTTATTTTTTCCGCTCTCTTTTTCCCAACTGCCATTAACTGAGTGCTGAAGCATGCGACTCAAGTGGAATCCAGTGGGCTGAAGTTCTGTTTTGTTGAGCTTAAAGTCCTACAACTCTCAGACTGTATGAGGACTAGCTACGAGAATGTTGCTCAAAGAAGCCTTACAACATTTTGGTTGCACTGTAAGATACCGATGCTATTGTCGGATTCTCGATCTTCACACCCTGTACGAGTCTACTGGATCCAGTGGGTTCAGGAAAAAACAGTCCTTGTTTAGACTTTGCCGACATAAAAGGAACCAGAAGAACAAGAAAACCAACGCAAGCGCGTATTCAACACAACAAGACAAGACGAGCGCAAATTTTCGGCCAACCGGCCTTTGTCAAGCGCGAATGCACGGTCACAAACAGACCACAAACACCAAACAACGGATACTAAAAAGAGGACTAAAAACTTCCCCGCCGCCTCGTCCAGTGGATAAAAAGGGACCGTGTATTCGCGCTGGACAAAGGCCGGTTGGCCGAAAATTTGCGCTTGTCTTGTCTTGTTGTGTTGAATATGCGCTTGCGTTGGTTTTCTTGTTCTTCTGGTTCCTGTTTGCTTGGGCGCGGGCAGTCGCACTTGTTTTGGATCTTTGCTGACATAGCTGCTGGGACAAATCACATCAAGATCTTCCGTCGCTTGTGGTTGACATCAGCAGCTATGCAGGAAACACTGGCCCTACCATCAGTGCCAAAAAGACCACGGACATGTTGAGTGAAGAACATAGGTACCAGCAGACGGCTTCATTCGTCAGAAGAAGATTGAGAAGGTAAAGAACTTCTCATACCTTGGCAATTCCATCAGCAACGCTAATGACCCTGACCACGAACTGAAATACCAGACGGGAAATACAACAAAAGTGTTCAACCAGCTGATTAAAATTAAAACCATTACAAACTTTCCTTTGCAGAGAAGTGAGATTCTTTCATTCCAACGTTATATCAGCGTTGCCCTATGACTACAAAACCTGGCCTCTTAAGACCACCCCTGAGAAGAAATTGGACGCCTTCGATACCAGATGCCTACATAAAATACTGGGAACAAAATGTAATGATTTTGACTTGAATGAACAGATCAGGACACAACAGCTCCCGTGTCAATCACCGTTTGCAGACGGTACCTCAACTGGTTGGGCCATGTCCAGAACCTCCTCACAACATGCCTGCGAATCAAGCCGTTAAATGGTCGTCAACAGGCCAGAGAAAGAGAGGGCGACCCAGAACGAGCTGCCAACAGACAGGAGCGAGGTACCTCCACCGTTCATCAGAAGATGAAACAATGGTAGCAGGATAACTGAGGATGCAACACACTGACTGCCTCTTACATTGCGCGACGCAGAGCAGTTAAGCTCAGATCTTACGTGGATGGCTTTTTACAGGCTGCATGCTCCTCCAGGGTCTATGTATTCTGTCTTCGATGGGCGTTATGCTGAGTGATTTTATATTTCCATAAGACACAGACAATGATATGGCTTAAAGAATTTTGAGTTAACGTGCATATCTGATGGTCTGCTTGCATATACACGCAAGAGGGGTTGGGCACCAACAGACCTACACGCGCAATTGGAAACACAAAAAAAAACACCCCTTTACCCACCAAGCGAGAGGTACCCAGGTAGGATCAAACCCACACCTTCCTATAGGGAGTACGACGTCTGAACCCACCTGATTATCACACCCGGCACGTCTAAACATGTTTTCTTTTTTAGTTAAAGTAGTAGTAGCAATAGAAAAAGAAATAGTAGTAATAGTAGTTGTAGTGGTAGTAGTAGTAGTAGCAGCAGTAGCAGCAGTAGAAACAGTAGTAGTAGTAGTTGTAGTGGTAGTAGTAGTAGCAGCAGTAGCAGCAGCAGTAGAAACAGTAGTAGTAGTAGTTGCAAGAAACTCTGAAGACAGCTTGACATCAGGTCATCAGAAGAGAAGCATCCCACTCCCCCTCAAGCAAGTGTTTTAGCCTTAAACCCCATACACTCTAAAGGGGCCAGGCTGCATCCAGGTTGTTACCCCTGGATGCCCTTGTGTTGTTCTTTTGCTGCCGTCATTTTTTCCTCCGCCTTGGTTTTAACCTGCGCCTCTAATGTGGTCGGACGGTACAAGGGCGGGTCACCCTTGTGACAGACGTCTTAACCACTTGGCTATCGGGCATCCGTTCAGTACTTCCGACCGAATATTCTCGATCTTCCTATTTTTAGCCAGAAAACCCCAACGCTTTCAGTGACGTACGAGATATCAACGGAAACTTCAGTATTCCGTCTACACGTCGATGCTAATTATGTATGTGTGATGTTTTACGGTCCTTTCTGCCCGTGCGGTTGAAAATGTGACCCCCTACAGCTGATTACTATTCAGCGAGAGAAAACAATGGCGGACGGACTCGATTCGACACCGAGCGTCGATCAGACCCGAAAAACAACTTCTGCAGCAAAAGAAGTTGCAGAAATCATTATTTGTGGAGCTAATTCTGATTTGCAGTCTGTTGATAAGAGTGAAAATGACGGTAATTTAGCGCATGCAGGCGATATTTCGGTGTTGATGTCCGAAGTCGGACTTGACCCAGATAAGAGTCGAAGTGGACGTTACTAGCACTGGCGATCGTAAAAACGAAAGTACTGCTGCTCCTGGTGTGTTGTAAAGTATACTGAACAAGAAAATTTATAGTGTTGTGGGTTTTTTGGGCTGGATGAAGAGATATGAATTTTTTTAAATTTTAAGTCAAGACGTTTAAAACTCCGTGGCACAGGCGATTCACCTTTTTATTTACACTTTGGCAGCAAAGGGGTTAAATTAAGCCTTATGAACTTCGAGTTCCTCCTTGTCCAGATGCAGATGGCAGTCTTTTCAGCTGCCTCTTCTACTGCCGTTGGGAACCTAGTCCTCTTTTTCCCCAGAAATCGAGAGCTGTTTCATGAGGTCATAGGATGATGTGCTTATCAATTCCCTCGCCCTGACCTCTACGGCGAGAACTGCGGTTTAGAAATCAGATTTTCTGAAGTTGCTGGCTGAGCTGGCATGCTTTTCAGTCTTGTTCACACCGGTTTCCTCCATTCTAATTTCATACGGCAAAGCCAGAAAGTATCAACCACCTTTATAAGTCCTTGGGAAAAAATCTCATTCCATTCTATCTCTCTCTCTCTCTCTCTCTCTCTCTCTCTCTCTCTCTCTCTCTCTCTCTCTCTGTGGACGCGCGCGTGCGATAGACAGACAGAGAGAGGTGGGGAGGGAGAAAGATGTTCAAGCAGTTTGACCGTGAAAAATTCAGTGCAGTTTCGAAAAATAATTGCAGTCTGGTAAATGAAACTAAGCATTAATTTTAACGAAGCCATCAAACCATGGTGCAATCAGTCAAAGTGTGATGTAAAGACAATCACTACAAAATTCGATCATAATCCGACTGATCAAACTTTGCGTCAATTTTGATCCCCTCAAAGCTAGCAAGCAAACAAACAAACAAACAAAACAAACTGAGGCCCATACACTCAGACGTTCGTTACGGTTTGAAAAAAGGTGCTCCAACACTTTCAGTCAATATTAGAATATGTCCTTCACCTTACAGGTCTTATCCCCACATATCCCCCAAGGCTGATCACCACGGTCTGGGAAAACAGAGAGGGTCAACGCTTGCCGGTTACCGGATATGGAGATGGAGTACTTCCGGGAAGGTCTGTTTCCGGAGTGGAAAAAGATTGCTGGCAGCCAGTTCTATGACCGTTCAGTCCTTCACGTGGTGGACGTACTGGTCACTGAACTATACATACCCAATCTATTGATCTGAATAATGAAATCAGAGAGTAGTTTAGGGTTGGGGTCAGTAACTGAATGATCAAAGAGTTTGGTGCCAGTTAATAAGACATCAAGTGGTCGGATGATGGAGAAGCACCGACAACTGCCTGACATGAAGGACCACAATATTGCCAGAAGATGAGAGAGTGGAACACGTCTGGCAGGGTTCCCGCGGTAGTTAAGTGGGTAAACATCGGATTTCCAACCGGAAAGACCTGGGTTCAATCCGCTTAGACACTTTCACTTGGTGGGTAAAGGATGTAGTTTTTTTCCCCAATCTTCTGGATCAACATGTATGCAGACCTGCCAGTGCCTAAATCCCGTTCGTGTATAAACACATGTAGAATATAAAGCATGCAAGTGAAAAATGATGCAAGTCACGTCAGTAGCAGGTTTATAAGAAATATGAAAACACCCAGCATGCGAGCAAGGGTAAGTTTGAAAGAAAGTTTTTAGCTTACAACTTCTACCGATGAAAAATAAAGTATTGCTATGATTATCATTATCTATCTCTCCCTTGAACTGCAAAAGACAGGATATATACAGCCAGCTTCATAAACTCACCAAGATGAAAACAAGGAACTTACATCAATGTTAAAGCCTGGTGAAAAGTGCCCTATATCCCCAAAGTATGTCTAAAATTATTCATTTTACTCTCTTTTAATGAATCATCAACAGAATAATGTATGACACGGATAGGTCTTTTTTCGGTTCGCTACAACAATGGTGATACATGCTTCCAAAAGAATAACAAACAGGTTAACAGTTCACAATTTCACATGTTTATCAACTATTCCAAAGTATCTTTCAGTCTGATCGCGAACACATTGATACATCCAACTGAAACAAAACTGACCAAATACATCTAATTTCAGAAGCTACTCCATCTTCTATGAGGTCAGAATGTTCCGTATGCTGGAAATGACAAACTTGTTTCTTGTTGGACATTTACTTTTACATTTGGGAGAAAACAAAGTCTCAATTTAGTAACTATGCATAAAATAATGTCAATGAAAATGATCTCGCCACCTTTCCCACCCCTGTCTCCTGTCTGGAGCTCTGCACCAGGTTGCCACAACCAGAAGAGCAGTTCTGCAGTGGATTCCAGCCCACTGCGGAGTCTCTGGGAATGAGCGAGCTGATATCCTTGCTAAGGAGGGAGCCAGAGAAGAACAACCTAACAACAGCATCAGCTAAAGTGAGAAGAGGAGCATCATCAGGGCGCTTTCCATGCCGAGACGACACAGGGATGACTACCACCTGTTGTGTAGAGAGCAGCAAGTTGTCCTGGTGAGGCTGCGCACTGGTCACAATAGGCTGAACAACCACATGTACCGCAAACTGAAGCTGGCGCCCTCCCCAACCTGTCCCTGCGGTCAAGAAGACCAAACCACGGAGCATATACTCCAAAGATGTCCCCTTCACCAGGTGGCAAGACAGGACATGTGGCCGACAGACACTTCGCTGACAACCAAACTCCACGGCTGCAGACAGAAGCTGGAAAAGACGGCTGCATTCATCGCCCGGACTCAGATGATTGTGTAGCAGCGTACGCCAAGAAGAAGAAGAAGTCTCCTTAACATGTGAAGAGAACAACAACATAATCGAGAATCTTCAAAGAGATAAACGGTTCAACACACAACGAGATAATTAGTGGACTGTCTATCGCAATTACTATATTTTGAGTCTTTTTCAGCCTTCTTCATTCCCACATTTTTTCTATGTTTAAATATCAAGAGAAATTTCTGCTCACACCGGTTGCCTAGTCAGTCACTGATCCCTCTCTTCAACCTCTAAACTATCTTGTTCTCTCTCCAGCCATCCTGCGCTGTGTATATTATTTTACACACAGACTCACACTGAAAGACCCAGCACAGAGAACAGAAGAACACAAACAGACTTAGCACACTTACGCAACAGAACATTGACAGTCTTAGCACACGGAGAGAATAGAAGAACATTGACAGATCCAGCACACAGAATAGGAAAACACTGACAAACCTAGCACACAGAAAACAGAACACTGTCAGAACCAGCACACACAGAATAGAAGAACATTGACAGATCCAACACACACACACAATAGATGGACACTGACAGAACCAGCACACACAGAATAGATGAACACTGACAGACCCAGCACACACAGAATAGAACACTGACAGACCCAGCACACACACAATAGATGAACACTGACAGACCCAGCACACACAGAATAGAACACTGACAGACCCAGCACACACACAATAGATGAACACTGTCAGACCCAGCACATACAGAATAGATGAACACTGTCAGACCCAGCACACACAGAATAGAAACTGACAGAACCAGCACACACAGAACAGAACACTGACAGACCCAGCACACACAGAACAGAACACTGACAGACCCAGCACACACAGAACAGAACACTGTCAGACCCAGCACACACAGAACAGAACACTGACAGACCCAGCACACACAGAACAGAACACTGACAGACCCAGCACACACAGAACAGAACACTGACAGACCCAGCACACACAGAACAGAACACTGACAGACCCAGCACACACAGAACAGAACACTGTCAGACCCAGCACACACAGAACAGAACACTGACAGACCCTGCACACACAGAACACTGACAGACCCGGCACACACAGAACACTGACAGACCCAGCACACACAGAACAGAACACTGACAGACCCAGCACACACAGAACAGAACACTGTCAGACCCAGCACACACAGAACACTGACAGACCCTGCACACACAGAACACTGACAGACCCTGCACACGCAGAACAGAACACTGTCAGACCCAGCACACACAGAACAGAACACTGACAGACCCCGCACACACAGAACACTGTCAGACCCAGCACACACAGAACACTGACAGACCCAGCACACACAGAATAGATGAACACTGACAGACCCAGCACACACAGAACACTGACAGACCCAGCACACACAGAACAGAACACTGACAGACCCAGCACACACAGAACAGAACACTGACAGACCCAGCACACACAGAACACTGACAGACCCTGCACACACAGAACAGAACACTGGCAGACCCAGCACACACAGAACAGAACACTGACAGACCCAGCACACACAGAACAGAACACTGACAGACCCAGCACACACAGAACAGAACACTGACAGACCCAGCACACACAGAACACTGACAGACCCTGCACACACAGAACAGAACACTGTCAGACCCTGCACACACAGAACAGAACACTGACAGACCCAGCACACACAGAACAGAACACTGGCAGACCCAGCACACACAGAACAGAACACTGACAGACCCAGCCCAGCACACACAGAATCCAACATGGCTGACAGACTGTGTCTCTCCCTTCTCACCTTCAGAAAACTCATTCCCCCCTTCTCTTCCAGCGGCATCGCTCATTTCACGGGGCTATTTCGCCATCAAAGACCCATCACCAATGGCCATAGCTGCTGCCTTCTTCAATTTCCTTTAAAGCATCTGCTTCAAAATTGAATGGAGGCTGGAGAATAAAGTAGTCTGAGCGCGGCTAACACGCATTCATTTCTTTTTCCTTCTTCGTAGTGGAAAAATCCATTCTGCTTAACGAGATCAGCTCAGTGTGTGGACATAACCAAGACCTAGGTTACTTTTAGGCTGGTGTAATTTTCCGTTCGATAAGAGATTTATTTAGTTACCTTGATGAAGTGAAATCTATGAAATAACCGATAAGGGCTGCATATAAAAAAATTTAAAAAAAACAAGAAAAAGGGCCCGACTACTTGCACACAAGGATGGTGCAATAAGCAATGTTTATAAAGAAGCGAAACTACTTGCACACAAGGATGGGAAATTGACACTTGTAAAGTAAAACAGATTAAAACGCTATCCCGTTTTTATTGTAAAGTAAATCCGATTTAACGCTTTATCTTTTCTCTTTTTTGTAGTTCTCTTCTCTCTCTCTCTTCTCCTCTCACTCTCTCTCTCTTCATCCTCTCTTTTCTCTCTCTCTATCTTCTCTCTTCTCCTTCTCTTCTCTCTCTCTCGCTCTCTTCTTTCTCACCATCTTCTCCTCTCTCTTACTCTCTCCTCCTCCTCTCTTATCTCTCTCTCTCTCTTCTCTCTCTCTCTTCTCTCTCTCTTTTCTCTGTGTTCTCTCTTTCTCTCTTCTCTCTTTCTCTCTCTCTTCTCTCTCTCTCTCTTTTCTCTCTCTCTCTCTCTTTCTCTCTCTCTCTTTCTCTCTCTCTCTCTCTTTTGTTTTCTTTGGAAGAAGGGGGGGTGGGGGTGGGAAGCGAGGGGACTGGATGAGGAAAGAAAAGCTCAGGAAACATGGAATTCCTCCAAGCACACTCCCCCCCCCCCCCCGCTCATCCTGAAAGCTGCATTTGCACTTAAGCCACATCACAGGCACCTAATATACTTTATTGCAATCCAGCCGACAAGAAGCGTGCAAAGGCTAAGTGAGTTGGACTGATGGCAGAAAACAAGAACCCTATCCTCCTCCTCCTCCTCCTACGACCTCAGGTCATCCCAGGTGCAGGGTAGGTCACGGGGAAAAAGTAATTACTATTGACGTCGTACACACTTCCCTGGGCAGACTCTTATTATTGTGATTGAATCCGAGCCCCAGAATATCTCATACCTGTACCCGTACCTGTACCTGTACTTGGTGCACTCCGTCTAGCCGTCATATTGATCGTGGTGTTTGTATACACCCTGAATCATACAGACAAGGGAAGAAAATGACAGACAGAAGGGGGGTGGGGGAAGAGAGAGAGAAAGAACAGACAGACAGACAGAAACAGAGAGACAGAGAAACAGGGAGACAGAGAGAGAGGACGGACAGAGACAGAGAGGGAAAGGAGAGATAGATAGATAGAGAGAGAGACAGACAGACAGACAGAAACAGAGAGACAGAGAAACAGGGAGACAGAGAGAGAGAGACGGACAGAGACAGAGAGGGAGAAGTAGAGATAAAAGAGACAGACAGACAGACAGACAGACACACAGAGAGACAGAGAGAAAGAGAATATGCAGATAACTAACTAAATAAAGAGAGAGAGTGGGAGAATGAAAAGAAAAAGAAAGGTGAAAAAGAGAGAGGACAGAGATGAGGGAGAGAGACAGACGGACAAACAGACAGATCAAGAGAGAGAAAGAGGGAAAAAGGAGGAGAAGAGAGTGAGTGAGACACAGAGAGAGAGAAGAGACAGACAGACAGACAGAACGAGACAGAGACAGAGCGAGATGGAGACACAGAGAGACAGAGAGCTATTTTTCAAACATGACGTTACTAATCTACATAATCGCCTAGAACTAGAACGTCAAATACAGGAGGAGAATAATACATCAATAAATCAATACGGTAAGATATAATACAACAGAACGCGACATGTTTTACTCATAAAGGCATAGACCCTTCTAAATGGGTGTCAACAAAAAAACAAGATAGATTATACACATATAAGTTCAATTATGCCATTGTGAAATTATCGGTCAAGGCGAGCACACCGGGCTTAGTGTATCATGATTTTTAATCTTTTGAAAGACTTGTACAAATAATACAATAAATAAGAATCTACAGCATCTTTTCTACTGTGGATAAACTAATCCATTTTGGGGGCTGAATTTTATCGTTATGGGCGATATGGGGGGGGGGGGGGAAGGCGCGCGCACACTCGACCCCCCAAAACAGACAAACAAATGAATAACAATGGCTTCAGTGTCATACAGGCATTTTAGCCCTTTTCACAAGTGGAAAGTGGAACTGTGTGTGTTGTGGTGGAAGTGGTGTGGGAGATGGTGGTGGAGGAGGTGGTGGGTGGTGGTGTGGTGGGGAAAATGAATGAATGAATGAATGAATGAATGGCTTTATTGTCGTAAAGGTATTTTAGCCCTTTTCACCTCTGGAACTGTGTGGGTGGTGGTGGTGGTGGTGTGTGGGTAGTGGTGGTGGGGTAACTGAGGTTTACATGATTTCCGTCAATAAAAACGCGCCACAATTAAACCTCATATGCTGGATGTCAGAACAGGAAGCAAGCCAAGCGTATAGAATGATCAACAAAGAAAGTGCATTAAACTAGTTTTGTTTACTTTTTTGGAATAGAGACGGTATGAAAGAGAGAGAGAGAGAGAGAGACAGACAGACAGACAGACAGAGAGACAGACAGACAGAGAGACAGACAGACAGACAGAGACAAACAGACAAAGAGCAAGACACAGAAAGTGGGAGAAGGAGAGAGACAGACAGAGAGAGACAGACAGAGAGACAGACAGACAGACAGACAGACAGAGGCAGAGAGAGCAAGAGAGAAAGAGAGAGAGCGATGGTGAGAGAGAGAAAGAGAGAGAGAGAGCGATGGTATGAGAAAGAGAAACAGACAGAGAGAGACAGGGAGAGATAGAAAGAGAGACGGAGAGTGAGAGAGAGAGAGAGAGATGGTGTGAGAGAGAGACAGAAAGAGAAGGAGAGAGACAAAGACAGAGAGAGAGAGACAGAGACAGAGAGAGAAAGAGACAGAAAGAGAGACAGACAGACAGGCAGACAGACAGAGACAGACACAGAGACAGTGAGACAGAAAGAGACAGAGAGACACAGACAGAAAGAGAGACACAGGCAGACAGACAGACAGAGACAGTGAGACAGAGACAGAGACACAGACAGAAGAGAGACAGAGAGACACAGACAGAAAGAGAGACACAGGCAGACAGACAGACAGAGACAGTGAGACAGAGACACAGACAGAAAGAGAGACAGAGAGACACAGACAGACAGACAGAGACAGACACAGAGACAGTGAGCTAGAAAGAGACAGAGATACACAGACAGAAAGAGAGACAGACAGACAGACAGACAGAGGGAGAATTTTCTTTGACTGTTGGCCATAAATTCATACCAGGGGAAAATGCACCAAACGTGAACTTCTTTTCGCAAAACCTGACCAAACTGAACCTAAGGTAATGAAGCATCTACAGTAATTTCATCCACTATTCAAACCTAAGGAAAATCGACCAAAGAGTTCCCAGCATTGATTCTGCATTACAATAGGCTACGATGTGTAAAGCAGGCAGGTAAATTATCCCAATCCAAAGCAGTGTTGTTGTTTTTTCGTTGCTGTTATTGTGGGACACAAAATTGCACGCATCTAAGTGCTCTCAGCGTTTTGAACATCTTTGTTTATCTCTACCTCAACAATAAGACAACGACGGCAACGACAAGAACAGCAGCAATAGCAATGATAATTCTTTAATAATAATGGTAACAACAGTGATGATGATGGTGATGGTGATGGTGACGACGACGACGACGACGATGATGATGATGATGATGATGGTGATGATGATGTTGATGATGGTGAGGAGGAGGGGGACGACGACGACGACCACGATGATGACGACAACCACGATGATGATGATGATGACGACGATGATGATGATACCGATACCAATGGTGGTGGTGGTGATGATGATGATGATGATGATGATGATGGTGGTGGTGGTGGTGATGGTGGTGGTGGTGATGATGATGATGGTGCAGCTGGTACTGTTGGTGGTGGTGGTGGTGGTGGTGCTGCTGCTGCTGATGATAATGATGACAGTGATAACAATGTTGATGATAATAAAGAGGAAGAGGACGACTTCGATATTCTGTGTGTGTATGTACATGTACAGACAAAAAGCCTTGAAAAGCGGGTTCTGGCACCAGCACGTCCTGCACACAACTTTGACTCGGGTAGGCCGGACAGATTTTGCACCTTTTTCTCACTCAGGCGGGAGGTACCCAGACTTTTTCTACACCGTTAAGTGTTCGTCGAGATGATGCTGAGTAGCGGAATTCTGGCAGTTCATGTTTATAGCTTTTGTAGTTCTTCCACGGACTGCCCGTCACATTGTATGCATCATCGTGTGCCATGCTGTGAAATTTGAGAGCTCCCACCAAACTTGTTTAACTGCTCACTGAAGACCTTTTCGTTGACTCTTCAAAAGTATTTCTGTTCCACTGGAGAGGCACAGATCCTTAAACCTACGAAAACTTTCAATTCAATTTAGTTCAGTTCAAACCTACCTTATTGTCCGTAGAGCGCCTTTTAGCTAGACCAATTTACTCTTTAAAATATTATCTTAGTATAGGCAAGATATATTCATTTTCTATTTATCAGACACTACATATTAATAATATATGGTAACACCGTCACTACCCATTGCGATTCTCATGTAAAAACGAAACAACAACCACCGCCACCACGATACACACCACACACACACACACACACACACACACACACACACACACACACACATACACACACACACACACACACACACATGCACACACACACCACACACACACACACACACACACACACACACACACACACACACACACACACACACACAACACACACACACACACACCACACCACACCCCACCACACACACACAGATACACACACACACACACTCCCGAAACTTTCCGCACTAAGAGCAAGCCATTAGTTTATTTGAGATCCACAAAGAAATCTCCAAAGACATGTACACAATGTCTGCACTGCGCGACTGTAATCCCCCAGCAACACCTGAAATTATCCGTATTTACAGGCACTGATAAGATACCAACAGCGCGCAACCCGCTCTGTCAACGCTGCTGATCATCCAGTTTCTGGCGCTGCTTAATTAACCTTTGACTCCTGCACCTCATCCACCGACTGCAAAACCTCAATCCTTTGACTCCCTCACGCTTCCTCTTGGAAGGTGGTGGATGGAGTGAAGGAGTCAAAAGGTTAAGATTTTGCTTTGCCAGCATGGTTGACAATGCAGGATGCTGGTGGACAGGATGCGGGAGTCAAAAGGTTAACTGAATCATCGATGTTTATTGGCATCGATGAACGCTAACTGTGTCACACGATGTCTGCACTGCGCGACTATATGTGACCTGCCACCACGAAATCAGTCTTAACTAGCATTTTGGGCATTTTGAGATGAACATAGCACTGGAAAGTGTACATTCTGCTGATTACTTTGGTACTTGAATAAAGCTTGTACTAAAAAAAAAATGTAGAAGTTATGTATGTTTAAAGTCATTAAGCTGTATGACGGCCCTTTTAAGAAAACGGCCTCTAAAGTTTTTGTGTGCTCTCCTACACACTTTCCTAAAATTTCTTTATTTTGTGGCTTTGACCCGGTTTGTTTCTAATTTTAGCTGTCACTATCTGAAAGGTGCACCAAAGAGCTTTCTGTCAGTATATTACATGTGGGGGTACTGTATAGGTTACGGTTCATAATAAGAGACAAAAATAGGTACTTTTGGTAGGAAATTGCGCTCTTTCTGCTGCGATCAGTGCATTAAAATACCATTCTAAATTGATTAATAATATGTTTTCAAGAAAAAAAATTCTGTGGAGGATAGATTATAGTCCACAGTAATCAATTTTGAGAAAAAGTCAAAACACCCCCGATAGACCCTCAGTCACCTTTTCAGCTCCTCGTGCTGTTCAACTGACTGCGAGTTAAGACTGAATTGGTGATGGTAGGTCACATATGTATAACCCCCAGCAACACCTGAAATTATGCATATTTACCAGCACTGGTAGATTAGATACCGACAATCACTCCGCACAGGCCGGTGTACGTAGCTGTCCGAGAGATCGAATAAAGTTCGATCTTCCATTGAATATTTAGAGACTTTCCGCTTCATATCTTGGTCTACATTTTATGTATGTTAGATGTAATAATTAGTTTTAGCGAAGGCATTGCATTGTATTTCTTTTGCAATTTTTTTCCTTGGCTTTTCGTTCCTCTCCTAAACTAGATACCAACAGCGCGCAACCGGCTGTGTCAACGCTGCTGGCTATCCACAGTGCCTGGCGCTGCTTAACTGAATCATCCATGTTTACTGGCATCGAGGAACGCTAATAGTGTCACGTGATGTCTGCACTGCGTGACTATAACCCCCAGCAACACCTGAAATTATCCATATTTACCGGCACTGATAGATTAGATACAGACAATCACTCTGCATAGGCCGGTGTACGTAGCCAACATTTTTGCGCCAGAGACATCGAATACAGTTTGATTTTCAATTGAATATTTAGGGATTCACATCTTGTTCTACATTTATGTATGGTACATATAATTATTAGTTCTATCGAAGGCACTGCATTGTCTTTCGTTTGCATTTTTTCCCTTAGATTGTCGTTCCTCTCCGAAACTAGATACCAACAGCGCGCAACCGGCTGTGTCAACGCTGCTGATTATCCACAGTGCCTGGCGCTGCTTAACTGAATCATCCATGTTTACTGGCATCGATGAATGCTAACAGTATTACACGATGTCGCTGCATCACTTAGTATTCACAATGCTTGGCGGTTTTTTTGATGGACAATCTAAATAATGCACTATTACGACTGCCGAGACATGACAGAGGTGAGGATGGGTGTGGGGTGTGGTGTGTGGGGTGGGGTGGGATGGAGGAGGGAAGGGGTTAACAAACGGTAGGAGAGTAATCACTCAAGATCCGCTTTCCCATCAGTTTCCTCCTAATGGCTGCTATTTCCTGAGTGACTGACAGGATTTCTGCGCCGCCTGTGGCCTATCTGCGATCTACGATCGTTCTGTCCTGGTAAATTAAACATCCCCTGATAGATTATCAGGGAGAGAAAGAATAGAAATACACAATGAAAAGATGGTGAGAGAGAGAGAGAGAAAGAGAGAGACAGACAGACAGACAGACAGAGACAGAGCAGAGAGACAGAAACAGAGAGAGAGAGAGAGAGAGAGAGGGGGGGGGGAGAGTGCTGAAATTAGTAGTCACAAAGGCACCAATGTATCAATACACACCTGAGAGAATGAGAGACGCAGTTAAAGTCAGACAGACAAGCAGAAAGAGAGAGAGAGAGAGAAAGAGAGAGAGAGACAGAGAGAGGGGGAGCAGACAGACAGACAGAGACAGACAGACGGAGAGAGAGAGACAAACAGACACACAGAGACACAGAGAGAGACAAAGACAGAGATATAAAGACAGAAACAGAGAGAGAATGCGCTGAAATCAGTAGTCAGAATGCTAGCAATATACATTAAGAGTGAATGCGGCAGTCTGCACATGCTCTCACAAAACCTAGAGAAATAGGCCTCAGGGTAGTGATACGACCACACTTAAACCTAAAAACAACGAAAGTGCATCCAGTGTTGAGTCTGCACGAGGCTATGTTGTGCATGCAGGCAATCAGAGCATTCCATCCCGATGAGACTTTTTTTTTACGGCACACCAGTCACTAAGGTACAGTGGTCAGCGCAGACAACTTACTGACTGGAAAGTCGTGTGTTCGAATCCACATCAATCCTGCCGAAATCATCGTGCGATGTGTGTGTGTGTGTGTGTGTGTGTGTGTGTGTGTGTGTGTGTGTGTGTGTGTGTGTGAGCGAGTGTGTTAGCGAGTGTGAGTGCTGTGTGTGTGTGTGTGTGTGTGTGTGTGTGTGTGTGTGTGTATGTATGTGTGTGTGTGTATGTGTCTGTGTGTGTGTGTTATGTGTGTATGTGTGTGTGTGTGTGTGTGTGTGTGTGTGTGTGTGTGTGTGTGTGTGTGTGTGTGTGTGTGTGGTGTGTGTGTGTGTCCCAACCGGCTCCTACGCAGACCTGAGGCTATGGACTCACTGGGAGAAATGACTCTCACACAGTGAGTATCGTCCACTTCAAGGACGTAGCGTCAATGAAGGTTGATCAAATCTTCTGACCAACACCGACATGGCATACAAGACATTAGGACAACACCGTCATTATCCACGTGACTTGACGCTGCTAAAAACCATCTGAAGCTTCTTTCTTGATGGTGCCAACACGCAATTCTGATTCGTATAATCAGCTTTTGAACGTGCTTTCAAATTGATCACGCCATCTGTTTGGACCCACTGTCGGTTGATCCGAGAGATCTGTCCACTCTTTCCCCACTTCAAGTTATAGTAAAAGACTTGCTTGTTCGCCCAGGCCTTCCGCTGTTGATACCATAGCTGCCTACCCACCACTATGCACTCTCACTTCTAAACATCCCTCACGTCATCATCATCATCAGGTGCCCTGCCGCATGGCGTTGGCGATCATGGACTTCCATCTGTCTCTATTTCTCGTTGCCCCTAGCATCTCCCCCACCCTCCTCGTCCCCAGCCACTCTGCAAGTCCGTCCAGCATTTTCTCCCTGGGTCTACCCGGTGCTCTCTTTCCCTTCAGCTTTCCCGTTGTGACCAGGTGCTCCAAACCCCCCTTCCTCATAAAATGGCATATAAATGTTGCCTGTCTTTTCCTAATCTTCCTTATGAGTGATCTACTTGTGTCTGCCTCCATCAAGACTGTCTCGTTTGTTTTCTTTGCTGTCCATGGAACTCTCAACATTTTTCTTAGAAACCACATCTCGGCTGCCTCAATCTTGTTCTGGCTTTGTTTGTTGACTGTCCACGCCTCGCATCCGTACATCAGTATTGGTTTTATATAACACTCAAGAACTCTCTTCCTGATGTTAATTGATAGGCATTTGTTGGTAAGAATGCTTGTCATCTTCTTACGTGGCACTGCGTAATTATTCATGTTTGCAAACATTTGTGACTGTAAACACGTGTGCAGTTTATCCACCAACAGGCACCCCTACTTCTAAACACCCCCATCAGGTAGCATTGCGTAATTATTGATGTATGCACATATTTATTAATATAAACATATGTGCTGCCTATCCACCAACAAGCACTCCCACTCATAAATATACCCTTCACGTGGCGTTGTATAAATTATTCATGTGTGCACACATTTGTGACCATAAACATATGTGTATGTATGGTTAAGATATCGTTAGTGTTATTCGTTTGTGCTTGTTTGTGAATGTGTGTATTTTGTATTTGTGCATGTTTATGATCAGTGTGTAGTCTGACTGGTATGTGTATGTGTGATACACGGTGGTTCTGCCTATATTATATTCTGTGTCTCGAAAAGTGTGTGATGCGCAGTGAGTCCAAATGACTCAGAAGAACAGTCCAATAAAAAGAATACATCATCATCAATTTCGTTATTAGTATTGTCATCGTTAGCATTGTTACTGTCATCATCATCATCATCATCATCATCATCATCATCATCATCATCATCATTATTATTATATTATTATTATTATTATTATTATTATTATGTTATTATTGTTATTATTATTGTTGTTGTTGTTATTATTATTATATCATCATCATCATCATCATCATCATCATTATTATTATTATCATTATTATTATTATTATTATTATTATTATTATTATCATTTGTATTATTATTACTATTAATTATTGATATCATCCATAGTGTTATCATAATTATGACGTTTACTACTATTATTATCATTTTCGTATTATTACCATTATTATTATTATTTACTTATTTACTTACTTACTTACTTACTTACTTACTTACTTACTTACTTACATGTACTTACTTACTTACCTGCTTACTTAATTACTTATTTACTTACTTAACTTACCTGCTTACTTAATTACTTACTTAACTTACTCACTTACTTACTTACCTGCCTACTTACTTACTTACCTGCTTACTTAATTACTCACTTACTTATTTACTTACTTACTTACTTACTTACCTGCTTACTTACTTACTTACTGCTTACTTACTTACTTATTTACTTACTTACTTAACTTACTCACTCACTTACTTACTTACCTACTTACTTACTTACCTGCTTACTTAATTACTTACTTACTTACTTACTTACTTACTTACCTACTTACTTACTCACTCACTTACTTACCTACTTACTTACTTACTTACTCACTTACCTGCTTACTTAATTACTTACTTACTTAACTTACTCACTTACTTACTTATTTACCTGCTTATTTACTTACTTAGTTATTTACTTACCTACCTGCTCACTTAATTACTTACTTAACTTACTCACTCACTTACTTACTTACTTACCTGCTTACTTAATTACTTACTTACTTACTTACCTACTTACTTACTTACTTACTTAACTTACTCACTTACTTACTTACTTACTTACCTACTTACTTACTTACTTACTTACCTACTTACTTACTTACTGGTACTGATGTACACAGTGACAGTGCACGATAATAATGTAACAGGATCAGAAAATAGTCCTAATCATCCACACTACTTACTAAGCACTGTGTTGATCGCCTCAATCACATGACGTTACGTCTGCTTTGCTAAGACACAGACAAAGGGAGACAGGACGGGGGCTGCAGTAGAAGAAGACAGGCAAAGGAAGGTGGGAGCCAGGTGGAGGAAAAGGGGGGTGGGGGGGGTGGGGAAGGAGGGGCGGAGAGGGGGATAAAGAAAAAGGATGTGATCGCTCTGGATCCACTTTGCCACCAGTTCCTTCCACACGCGCCTGCTATTTCCAGACTTTCTGCAGCACTTGTCACCTGTGCCTGTTGTACGGTCCCATTGTCCTCGTAAATTACACACACACACACACATTCTTGGGTGGATTATCGGAAAGACAAAGAGAAGTGGGGGGGGGGGGAAGAGTACAAATACGTTGTAGTGAGAAGAGAGAGAGAGGGAGAGAGACAGAGAGGTAAAGAGAGAAAAAGAGGGAAAGAGCCAGACAGACAGACAAGCAGACA
>CM060312.1:14975565-14978065 GCA_030674185.1 Monoplex corrugatus
TCTGTCGATTGAAAGGGTTTGCTTCGTTTGTTTGTTTGTTTTGTCTTTCTGTTTGTTCCTATCATTGCGAGGAGAGCTAGTCCTACTGACCTTCCCATGGAGCTGTAAGAGAGAGAGAGAGAGACAGAGAGAGAGACAGAGAGAGACGGAGAGACAGAGAGAAAGAGAGAAAGAGCGGAGCGAGAGAAAGGAGAGAGACAAAAAGAGTGAGTGAGAGAGAGAGAGAGGGGAAGAGAGTGAGAGAGGGTTTGAGGGAGAGAGAGAGGCAGACAAACAACCAGACAGACAGACAGACACAACCCAATACAGATAGTCGTTACTCTGTTTGAAAGGACAATAAAAGAAAACGAGGAAATAAGACATATATTCTGAGGGGATGGCGAAGAAAGTAGAAGGAGGGCGGGAGGGAGAGAGAGAGAGAGAGAGAGAGAGAGAGAGAGAGAGAGAGAGACAGGTGGACAGACAGAGACAGAGACAGACAGAGAGAGACAGAGAGGGAACTCAATACAGATCAGTTATATATGTATATATACATATATTGTTTTCAAAGGACAATAACAGAGAACAAAGAAATAAGATATGGATTCTGGATGGATGTGAAAGGAAGCGCAGAGAGAGAGAGAAGACAGACAGACAGACAGACAGACAGACAGGCAGGCAGACAGAGACAAACAGACGACAGACAGACAGAGACAGAGGCAGAGACAAAGACAGACAGAGACAGACACACAGAGACAGACAGGCGGGCAGGCAGACAGACAAACAGACAGACAGACAGACAGACAGAGACAGAGGCAGAGAGAGACAGAGACAAAGACAAAGACAGACAGACAGAGACAGAGAGACAAAGAGAACAGACAGACAGACACACAGAGACAGACAGACAGACAGGCAGGCAGCAGACAGACAAACAGACAGATGACAGACAGAGACAGAGGCAGAGAGAGAGACAGAGACAAAGACAAAGACAGACAGACAGAGACAGAGAGACAAAGACAGACAGACAGACAGAGACAGAGACACACAGAGACAGACAGACAGACAGACAAGCAGGCAGGCAGACAGAGACAAACATACAGACAGACAGACAGAGACAGAGACAGAGGCAGAGAGAGACAGAGACAAAGACAAAGACAAAGACAAGACAGAACAGAGAGACAAAGACAGACAGACGAGACAGAGCAGAGAGAGACAGAGACAAAGACAAGACAGACAGACAGAGACAGAGAGACAAGGAGACAGACAGACAGAGACACACAGAGACAGACAGACAGACAGGCAAGGCATGCAGACAGAGACAAACAGACAGAAGACAGACAAGACAGAGCAGAGAGAGACAGAGACAAGACAAAGACAGACAGACAGAGACAGAGAGACAAGACAGACAGACAGAACAGAGACAGAGACACACAGAGACAGACAGACAGAGAGCAGACAGAGACAAACATACAGACAGACAGACAGAGACAGAGACAAGCAAAGAGACAGAACAAAGACAAGACAGACAGAGACAGAGAGACAAAGATAGACAGACAGAGACACACACAGACAGACAGGCAGACAGACAGACTGACACAGACATCCCACCCCACCCCCCCAACCCACAGCCCTTACTTCGTACTCCTTTGCCACCAAAACTACACATACCACGTACGTCCAACATTCTCCTAACTCAAAAACCTTTCTCCTTTTTTCTTTTTTTTTTTTTTTTTTTAACCCAAATCAGTAACTGTGGACCGATACTAAACGCATCAGACGGATTATTACATTCTGATTCTCACACTAAGCCAGATGTCAAAAATTTCGAGCTGGGCGTCCATCCATTCAGACGGAAATTATAATTGGTCTCTCAGCAAGAGGTAGTGAGAAGTCCCCTTGCTCCGTAATATGGTAGAACCTATTTCAATACCCGTTCCTGGTGGATAGGAAATGGGGAGCAATGGGGGGGTTGAGGTTTCTGTGTGTGTGTGTGTGTGTGTGTGGGGGGAGAGAGAGAGAGAGAGAGAGCAGAGAGACAGAGGACAGAGAGTCAGAGAGAGCAGGAGAGAGAGAAAGGGAAGAAAGATAATTAGTATGTGCAGTTTTTTGTTTTTTTTTGTTTTGCTGATGTTGGTGATTCCATGTGGGTGTTTGTGTGTGTGTGTGTGTGTGTGTGTGAGAGAGAGAGAGAGGAGACAGAGAGAGAGAGACAGACAGACAGACAGACAGACACCCGGACAGACAGACACACACACACACACAGTCAGAAAGACACAGCGAGACTGTGTGTATTGCAATACTTTTTTTTTTTATCAATGTTCATCAGTGTGTGTGTGTGTTGTGTGTGTGTGTTGTGTTGTGGTGTGTGTGTGTGTGGTGTGTGTGTGTTGTGGTGATGAGTGAGTGTGCGCGCGCGCACCTGTGTGTATGCGTGTGTGCGTGCGTGCGCGCGTACGCACGTGAGTGTATATGTGTGTCCTGTATGTGTGAGTGCGCGCCCGCCGCGCGCCCGTGTGGGCTC
>CM060312.1:14993065-14998065 GCA_030674185.1 Monoplex corrugatus
TTGCATGAGCGTATTTGTGTAATGAATGCACGCGCGCATATGTGTATGTCAATTAAAAAAAATGTGTGCAAATATGTCAGTGAGTGAGTAAATAAGAAACTTAGTGAGAGAGAGGCAGACAGAGAGAGACAGACAGACAGACAGAAAGACAGACACATACACAGACATACAGACAGCAGGCAGGCAGAAGCGAGAGACGAGAGAGAGAACGTAGGACGAGAGGATAGATAGATGATTAGATGATAGATAGATAGATAGATAGATAGATAGATAGATGATAGATAGATAGACAATAGATACATACATACATACATACTCATACATACATACATACATACATACATAATAATACATACATACATACATACATACATACAACAATACATAGTACGTACGTACGTAATAGATACATAGATAGATCGCAAAAGAAAGACAGATAGACAGAGAAACAGAGATGGAGGCACAGACAGGGGCATAGATAAAGCGGGGGAAAATAGAGAGAGAGACAGAGACAGAGAGAGGCAAACAGGTCGGTGGAGAGGGGTTGTATGCGTGACGTATGCTGGCCTTTGTCAGATAGAAAGCGCGAGAGACAGAGAGACAAAAACACACAGACAGACACACAGACAGAGAATACATGTTTCTCTCCCCGCGTGTCAGTCTGTCTGTCTGTCTGTCTGTTTTGCCTGCCTGTGGAGTGCTAAATCCCCAATCGATACGATCAAGATATAGAATTCCTGTAGCTTCGATCGACAACATAATCCTCTTACACACAGGCATAAAGAGTATGTGCAAGCGGTGGTATTGCGATAGCTGATATATTGATGCAATGCGATGTTCGGCACCCTTCCAGCAAAGGTCGAATTAAGAGTTTTAAAACAAAAATTGAACATTCAAACCCATTAAGCAGTTAAACAACCAAGCGTTCTTTTTTTTTTTTTTTTTTTTTTATCAACTGAGTTGACATTTTATTCCTCTTTGTATCCAAGCAACCTTTACAACATGATCCAAACAAGCAAGCAAGCAACCCAACTAAGTAAATAACCAAACGCCACCCGACCACCTAACCAACACAAACCACCCATCCACCCAAACAACCAGCCACGCAACAATTAACCCTTTGACTCCCGCACCCTATCCACCAACATCAAAAACTTGACCTTTGATTTCCTCATCCTGTCCACCAGCTTCCATGCGGGAAAGCTGCTGGATAGGGTGAGGGAATCAGAGGGTTAACTTTTTGTTTTGCTTACTTGATTAACAATGCAGGATGCTAGTGGACAGGGTGCGGGAGTCAAATGGTTAACCAACCAGCTAATCACCAGCTACCCGTCAACTGACCAACACCAGTCACCCACCTACCCGACCAGCCACCCAACCAAGTAACAAGCCCTCAAACCAATCAACTAGCCATCCATCAACCAACCAACCAACCAAACCAAACCAACCAGCCATTCAAACAACTAGCCAATTAACCAATATCAGCCACCCACCCACCCAGCACCACCCAATTAACGATTAATCAAACCAACCAACTAGCCATTCAATCAACCAATCACTCACATCCTAACCAATTTAAACAATACCAGCAACCAACCACCAAGCAATTACCCAACTAATTAACGAACCATCAAACCAATAAACCACCTGGCCATACAACCAACCAACCACATCATCATCATCATCATCAGGTGCCCTGCCGCATGGCGTTGGCGATCATGGACTTCCATCTGCCTCTATCTCTCGTTGCCCCTAGATCTCCCCCACCCTCCTCGTCCCCAGCCACTCTGAAAGTCCGTCCAGCATTTTCTCCCTGGTCTACCCGGTGCTCTCTTTCCCTCCAGTTTTCCTGTTGTGACCAGGTGCTCCAAATCCCCTTTCCTCATAAAATGGCCTATAAATGTTGCCAACCAATTAACCAATACCAGCCATCTATCCACCTAACCAGCTACCCAACCGGCTAACGAACCATCAAGCCGAGCCATCTAAGCAACCAACCGTCGGGATATCCAAGTAACCAACCAACATCAAAACCAACCGAATATGTGGGCTGATTTATTATTTATTTATTTATTTATTTATCTATTAATCAATTTATTTATCTTTATTTTCTTTATTATCTTTATCTGTTAATTTGTTCATTTACTTTATTTAATTTTATTATTGTATCATTTACTTATTTAGTTATGATTTATTTATATTAGATGATTCATTTATCATTTTCTTCTTCTTCTTCTTCTTTTCTTCTTCTTCTTCTTTTTTTTCTGTTTTTTTTCTATTTGTTATTATTATTATTGTTGTTGTTGCTGCTTTATTATCATTATTATTATTATCATCATCATTGTTATCATTATTATTATATTATATTATTATTATATTATTACCATCATCATTATTTATTGTTGTTGTTTTTTTTTCTTCTTCTTTTCTTCGCTTCTTCATTTATTATTTTATTATTATATTATTATTATCATTGTTATTATTATGATCGTTGGTAGTAGTAGTGTAGTAGTAGCAGCCTTATTACTTACGATTGTGTTGTTGTTCTTATTGTGTTGTTTGTTGTTGTTGTTCTTGCTGTTGTTGACAGAGTCGTGGACTCAACGTCCCATATCTGGAGTCCAGCCCCACCTCGCAAACATTAAAAGGAGATTTGTGCGGTATCCACTTTGATCCAATGCTCCAACACGTGATGGGACAATGTCTCAAAGGCCCGTTCAATTTCCCTGTTCTAAGGCCTTGCCAGCTATAGGAATCTGCGCAGGCTCAAACAGTGCGCCCGTATAATTGCGGACAGATTCGGTCAGAGCGCATATGGAATTGTCTGTGTGCAATGATATGAATCCCTTCTGGAACAAACCAACCCCAGACTCCACCATTAATAATCATGTTGTTGAAGGTTATTGGAGTCATTTCAAGAGGATTCACCGTGCTCGGATAGCTCCATACGCGCTCCATCCAAATCCGCCAGCAAATTATCTGACAGATTTCCTGAGCCTGCACAAAATTCTATGCGCTGGCAAGGTCTTGAAACGGGAAATGGGGAAAGGGAAGAAGGGACCTACCAAACACTAAGCTGGAACCACCAAAATGATGACAACATTAAGGTGGGCATGCAGCGAACAGGCTGGTTTTTTTAATGGGATTGAACTCAAGATTTCAGATCTTGAATCCATGGCTGTACCAAGTAGCCCGCGATAACAGATGCCAACAAAACCCCGATGTCCCAGGCGGTCACCCATCCAAGTTAACTACTAGGTCCGACGTTGCTGACTTCGGCGATCACGGTAGTTTTCAGCAAACTTGTATCAAAGAAAAGGGACATGAACTAGAACGTCCAAAGCGTGAGAACGTCCTCATATTTCACCGCTCTGTGGGGTTGTTTTTTTTCTTTTTTTTTTTTTTTTTTTTTTTGTTTTTTTTTTTTCCGTCTCTGACCTTGAAAATGAGACATGCCCTACTGAAGCCTATCGACTCCTTACTGTTAGTTTCGGTTTAATGAACAATTAACACATGACGTTAGTTTGGTTAAGATCTTTCTGAGTAAAAATCCGAAAAACAGGACAGGTTCTGGCATATCATGACCTGAATTTTGTTTTCATTTTCATCTCCGAAAAGATTCGTTTTCATTTTGTTTATTTATTTTTATTTTTTTATTTTATTTTATTTTTGTGGGGGGTGGGGGGGAGGGAGAGTTGTTTACGGCGGAAAGCTCAAGAGCTCTCCTCTCTTTCTCTCTCTCTCTTCCCTCTCTCTCTCTCTCACTCTCTCTCTCTCTCAATGAATTTGTGATTTTTCAATGTTTGTTTATTTTGAAATCAGCCTCCCCCCCCCCCCCCCCCTCGTCTTATTTGGGTTGAATGTTTAACATTAGTTTTTAAAAAAATCTCTCAATCTTGTAACCCGTCTTCGTCCTCTCTTCTTGTCTGTCTGCCTGTCCATCATCTGAGCATACGTCACCTGAAGGGTGTAGTATATGGCTGGTTGGCTGGATGACTAGATGGATAGATGATGATGGATGGATGGTGGATGGACAGATGGAAAGACACAATGTGGATGATGGATAATAAATGTGCATGGTGTGTGGTGTGTGTTGTGTGTGTTGTTGTGTGCATGGTGGTTTTGTTTTGTGTGTGCTGCGTGGTGTGTGTGTTCTGGTGTGTGTGTGTGTGTGTTTTGTGTGTGTGGTGTGTGTGTGTGTGTGTGTGCTCGAGCGCGTACGTGTTTGTGCACGTGTGTGTGTGTCCTGCGTGTAAGTGTGGCTGTCTGTGTTCGTGCGCTTGTGTATGCCTATTGTGTTTATGCGTGTGCGCATTCTGTCGTGCACGCGAGCGAGCTGTCGGAGCAACGCACATTGCAGTGGACATTAAACAGAATCATACAGAAAACCCATCAGTCTTCCAAATAAAAATGACTACAAAGAGACGACTCAAAGACCTTGATGGACCCCCTATCTCCTACTTCATGGGCTGAGTGAATCGATTTGTGAGCGTCAGAAGAATCAAAGAGAACATAAGGGAAAAATGTGACCTCCCACCACGAAATCAGTCTTACCTAGCATTTTGGGTATTTCGAGATATACATATCACTGGAAAGTGTACATTCTGCTGATTATTTTGGTACTTGAATAAAGCTTGTACTCAAAAAATGTAGAAGTTGTGTATGTTTAAAGTCATTAAGTTGTATGACGGCCATTTCGAGAAAACGGCCGCTAAAGTTTTTGTGTGCTCTCCTAACATTTTCCTTAAATTTCTTTATTTGGTGGCTTTGACCGAGTTTGTTTCTTATTTTCGCTGTCATATCTGAAAGGTGCACCAAAGAGCTTTCCGTCAGTATATTACATGTGCAGGTACTGTACAGGTTACGGTTCATACTAAGAGACAAAAATAGGTACTCTTGGTAGGAAATTGCGTTCTTTCTGCTGCGATCAGTGCATTAAAATACCATTTTAAATTGATTAATAATATTTTTTTCAAGAAAAAATTTTCTGTGAGAGTAGA
>CM060312.1:15003065-15013065 GCA_030674185.1 Monoplex corrugatus
GTGGAAAGGGTGAGGGAGTCAAAGGGTTAAAATTTTTACAAGTTGGTGGATAAGGTGCAGGAGTAAAAGGGTTAATGCAAATGCTTTTTTTTTTTTTTAAGCGTTCCGATTTTCTCGGATGCGTGTATGCACGGTGTTTTGACCACACTGTGCAGACGGTACGTCGCTGCATAGTCTACACAGCCCATCTTTAGTGGGTGTCCCTGCTACGTGTTTTCATGTTTTCCTAAGTCACTGGGCACTGACATGACTTCCAAAACAAGAGTGACTGCCCACGTTCAAGCAAACAGGAACCAGGGGGGGGGAAAAAAAAAAACGAAAACAGAATTACAACGCGTATTTAATATACAACCAGACAAGACAAGACAAAATCAGTTTTTTTGTTTTTGTTTTGTTGTTTTTTTGTTTTTTTTTTTTTGTTGTTGTTTTTTTACCGTGCATGTTTTTATGTTCCGCGTGCCGTATACACACACATGAAAGGGGTTTGGGTACCGGCAGGTCTGCACGCGCTTTGACCATGTAGGTCGGAAAAATCACCACCCTTTATTTACCCACCCAGCAGAAAGTACCCAGGTAGGATCGTACCTGGCGGACGTTTCGATCACACTTCGGACTTGAATTTATCCACTTGAATATTGCGCCCGTCATAAAAGTAAATAAATAGATAGAACAATAAATAAAAATGAATATTAAATAGATAGATAGTGATAAATGAATAAATTAATTAATTAGCTGATTAACTGAATGAATGAATGAATGGATGAATACATTCATACACACATACATATAAACATACATACACACACAAACATACATACACACACATACATACATACATCAGAGCCTGGAATTGCTAAGAAAAAAAAAAGAGGAAACTTCTAGGGGGGTCCGGGGGCATGCTCCCCCGGAAAATTTTTAAAATCAAGACTAAAATCTCTGCATTCTGAGGCATTCTGGAGACAAATTTAAAGGCATCTAACACACTGAAAATCACAATGAATATCAGTCAAAAGAGTATTTAATAAACATTGGGCACAAGATCAGGATCCATCATACACACATCATACACAACATGCCTGTCCGCCATCTTGAAAAATTGATCGGATGTAGGTCAACCCATAATGCATTGCGCACATACAGAGCTTTCCTTCAGCGAGTGAGAGTTCGCGAGAAAATCGTCTGCTCCACCGATCAGCTGTTTTTTTCTTTTCTTTTTTTTTAAGTATGGTCGTCGATTTTTTTCTAACGCGAAAAATATTTTTTTGCGCGATTTTCGATTTTGATTTCCGCGGAAATCCTCGTTTCCGCGACGAATTCCAGGCTCTGATACATACATACATACATACACACACATACATACATACATACACACACACATTCATGTACATACATACATACATACATACATACATACATACATACATACATACATACATACATACATACATACATACATAAAACGACTAAAATGAAAAATCATCATACCAATCCCTACATGAAAAGAAACCATAGTATATATAGACTCCAAGTTTCATAATATGCAGATTTGAAAAATTCACAAAAGAGCAAAAGCAAACTAACTAAACTCCAAGAACATGAAAACAGAAGACTTCCACGAGGAAAAAGCGAACCCTCCCCCAAAAAAATCACTGTGAGACTTCAGTTCAAATATACCAAAGAAATAAAATGTTTGCCTTCCACTGTGGCGGGGACCAGGACTTCAAGAACAGCTTACAAAGAGGCGCCGTGACCCTCAGAAAGGCAGGCAGACTGTGAGTAAATAGCAAGTCTGCCACAGTCAATACTAACTGTGTGCGCTCAACTCGTCAGCTGAAGCAAGAGAAGATGGAAGAAAACACAGACAAAGACTTCCAACTGCCAGACAGGCCCAGACTGTGGCTTGGTCCAGAACCCTCCTTGTACCGGTGATTGTTGTCAGTGAAGGCCGACTATTTAAATAATACAACTGTTTGTCTGCTGGCCAAAATAGAAACCTCAAGGAGACGCGTGTAGTGCTAAACAGTTTACGTTCCCCTTTGCTTGGTGAGTGACCGTACATTTAAACTACACACTAACGGGATTCGTCTGTCCCTCTGCAAATTTAAACTGAAAATTTATAGTGGTAGATTCATTCCTTCTGTGCATTTGGAACGATAAATTATTGGGGTTATGTTTTCTCCTTCTGTAAATTTATCTCTTTTTTCCCTCCTTTTGGAGCAGTGTCTTGTCTTGTCTTGTCTTGTTTTGTCTTGGCTTGGCGTGGCTTGTCTTGTCTTGTCTTGGCTTGGCTTGACTTGGCTTGGGTTATGTTAAATGCAGAGTTTATTTTGTTTTTTGTTTTTTTCTTATTTTTGTGCATTGTTACAATGCTATATTTTGTCTTTTCCCTAAGTTGCCTCGCTTACGGCTATATGCCCCACTGTATTCTTCACCTTCAGTTCATGTGACCCCCAACCACTGCAGATTTCTTTCCATCCTCTCATTCTTTTTCCAATGCTTTAAAAGTAAAATAGTCAAGCTGTTTTAAGAAGGACAGATACACGTGCACTTTTGTGTAAACGTGACATCAAATGAAACTGCTGTGAAACAGCCAAGGTGTACTACTTATGTCCTGACACCTTCCGCTGAAACCTATCATCAAACAGTTGCAGACATTAAACGAAATAATCCGGCATCGTCGTGATCCAGATGATACTTCATGTCTATTTAGAATTAGCAATTCGCAAATTTACATTTAACATAACAATTACCCACGAAGGTGAGAGTATGGGATATCCTCAAGCAATAGGAAAAAGGAGTTGTTAGACTGAATTTTAAAAAAAAATCCTTGATATCATCATCATCATGTTCCCTACCACATGGCGTTGGCGATCATTACCCTTCCTACGAATCTATCCCTTGTCGCTGCAAGTACCCTCCCACCCTCTCTGTCCTCAGTCAGTCTGCAAGCCCGTCCTGTATTTTCTCCCTCACACTTCCTGGTGCTCTCTTTCCCTCCAACTTTCCTGTTGTGATTAGGTGCTCTGATTTCTCTTGCTTCATAAAATGTCTTATAATGTGGCTTATCGTTTCCTAATCTTCATTAGTGTGTGTGTGTGTGTGTGCGCGTGCGCGCGCGCGTGCGTGCGTGCGTGCATGCGTGTGTGTGTGTGCGTGTGCGTGTGTGCGTGCGTGCGTGCGTGCGTGGGTGTGTGTGTGTGTGTGTGTGTGTGTGTGTGTGTGTGTGTGTGCCTAGTTTGTTTTCCTTTACTATCTATGGAACTCTCACCATTCTTCTTAGAAACCACATTTCAGTGGCTCCAATCTTGTTCTGACTTCGCGTGCAATCCCTAGTATCGGAAGAATTAAAGCCGCCCTCTTTGCCTCTCAGTACGTGATTCAGACTGTGAACATATAAAATATTCGTCTCATTTCGTTACCGTCACATTTAAAGAAGAAATTATTTCTAACGCTCTTGCTGGATCTTTGCTCGGCATAATTTCAAAATGATACATGAGAATGTTACCTACATGTACAAACAAAAAGATGATTACTGATTGCAGTGTTTCTCTCTCTCTCTCTCTCTCTCTCTCTCTCTCTCTCTCTCTCTCTCTCTCTCTCTCTCTCTCTCTCTCTCTCTCTCTCTGCTTTTGGATTTCTGGATCTTTCTAAAAAAAAAAAAAAAAAACCAAAGTTTCAAGTTGCCATGAAAGAAAAGCCAAGAAAATCTAATGCTTTAGAATAATCTGCAATGGAGTGATTTTCTCAGATGAACATAATGCTGTTAGTAGGCAAAATTTTTGATTCAGAGTATGGAAACGTCTTAATGAAAAATAGTAACTTTTGTCTGAAGAAGGAAAAGGAAATGGAAAGAAAAATCAACATCAACTTTTTTCTTGTTTTGATATTGTGGAGCTGTCTCATGTAAGTGTGCGGAATCAACGTTTGCTGTGGGGAGACTAATAAAAGGAGCCGTCTTCTGTGTATTGTAAATGGATTGTTGTTCTTGACTGGGTTTTTTACCTACGTCATTTCTCTTGACGACCAGTTGCATTATTCAGGATGGTCATTCGGCCTTGGCGATGCACCTAGTCACCATAGCGTGTACTGCAGACATAGGACAGTCTTTAGGAACTGCAAGATCATTAATCAGTGGAGTAGATAAAAAATCTCATTAATTTCAGACCACCAGACCAGGTTATATGAGTGAATCGTGCACCTCTCTGTCTGTCTGTCTGTTGTCTGTGTTTGTCTGTCTGTCTGTCTGTCTGTCTGTCTCTCTCTCTCTCTCTCTCTCTCTCTCTCTCTCTCTCGCCCTCTCTCGCCCTCTCTCTCTCGTCCATAACAAAGGTCAAGAATTAGATATGGCATTTTGCTATCGAAAAATTAAAATCAGATCAATTGTTGTAAAAAAAATATACAGGTGGGTGCAAAAGTAGGTATACAGTTATAAAAAAAAGAAAACACGTACAATACTCATTGCATTTATTATACAAACAAATGAATATTGCATATGCATGTAATAACAAGCACAGCCTTAATCCCTCAGATACTCAAACTGCTTGCCATCGGTATTCACACACTCCTCTAATCGAGAGCGGAATTAAGCATTATAATAATGATGTGATACTTACATGTACTGTATACCTACTTTTGCACCCCCTGTATATAAAAGGAGAACGGGACAGTTGTATGCATTCTCTAACCAACCACAATGTATTATACTTTTGTTTTAATCTCCCCTCTTAAAATTGGGATATTATTTCGTATCGACCAAAGTGTGTATGTGTGTGTGTGTGTGTGTGTGTGTGTGTGTGTGTGTGTGTGTGTGTGTGTGTGTGTGTGTGTGGGTGTGTATGTGTGTTGTGTGTGTGTGTGTGTGTTTGTGTGTGTGTGTGTGTATGTATGTGTGTGTGCGTGTGTATGTGTGTGTGTGTGTGCCCGCGTACGCGCATGTGTGTGTGTGTGTGTGTGTGTGTGTGTGTGTGTGTGTGTGTGTGTGTGTGTGTGTGTGTGTGTGTGTGTGTGTGTGTGTGTGTGTGTGTGTGTGACAAAAATGGGTAGCATCTTTTTATGGACAAATGTTTCCAAAGTTGGGTCAAAGGTATGGACTGTGAACCCTTCGACTCCCTCACCCTATCCACCAACTGCAAAAACCTAACCCTTTGACTCCCTCAACCCTATTCACCAACTGCAAAAAACCTAACCCTTTGACTCCCTCCCACCTATCCACCAACTGCAAAACCTAACCCTTTGACTCCCTCATCCTATCCACCAACTACAAAAAACTAACCCTTGACTCCTCACCCTATCCATCAACTGCAAAAACCTAACCCTTCTGCACCCTATCCACAACTGCAAAAACCTAACCCTTGACCTCCCTCCACCCTTATCCACCATCACAACTGCAAAAAACTTATTCATTTACTCCCTCACCCTATACCACAAACTGCAAAAACTAACACTTTGACTCCCTCACCCTATCCATCAACTTCCTGCTGAAACTGTGTGACACATGAAGAAATCAAAAGGTCAAGTTTTGCTTTGCTATCATAGTCGACAATGCAGTACGCTGGTGGACAGGGTGCGGGCGTCAAAGGATTAGATAGCAAAAGGATCAGTTTGAAAGATAAGGCTCTACGATCACGGTCACATGGACCAAAAAAAAAGTGCCTAAAGATCAGCAACGTATGTGAACAAACACTTCATCAAAAGCTTCTTACAATATGTAACGTCTGTTTTTTTGGCGGCTGTGACTTTATATCATTCCCTCAATACACGTCAAGTTTTATTACATATGGAACTTATTCACAGTCACAGAGATTGGTATAGCTTATTCAAAATCAAAGAGATTGGTGTTTTAGATGATCTGTATCTTCATGCTTGTAATGTCTGAGACAAAAAAAAATCAAAACTTCCTGTCACCGACTTTCTATATAAGCTTAAGAATAATTTTTTTTTCCTTTTCTAGTTATATCCAAGACAACGGTTTGGCCTCAGCAGCGAAGAGAACATTACCACAGTATAACAAAAATGCAGTTTTGAGCTTGGCTTCAGCAGGTAAGACAAGATTTCCACAATATAACAAAAATGTGTTTGAGTTTGGCCACTGCAGCGAAATTAACATTACCACAGTATAAAAAAAGTGTGGTTTGAGTTTGGCCACTGCAGCGAAATTAACATTACCACAGTATAAAAAAAGTGTGGTTTGAGTTTGGCCTCAGCAGCGAAAATGTAACATTACCACAGTATAAAAAAGTGTGGTTTGAGTTTGGCCTCAGCAGCGAATATACACATATCATCATCAGTATACAAAAGTGTGTTTGATGGCCTCAGCACGAAGAGAACATCTCATCAGCTCGTGCCTGCGTATGGCTGGCGATCGGATCCATACGAATCTTGAAGACGTAGCCCAGCGGTACAGGTTCATATTGCTTATCGCCCAGCCGACTACTAGAGCCATACCAGGGCTAAACTCAGCGGTAAGACAGGTAAAGAATTATATTACATAAAACATGACGCGTATTTAGATCTTCGTTTCGAAGCGAGATGGCAAAATCACAGTGATGTTGTTTTGTGTTTTCTCTAATACTGAGGTGGAAGATGACCTCACCTCGACAAATGAGGTTGTTTGATTCTCTCTCGCAACATGTACTCGTAGATCTTGGTATATTTCTTATGTTTAGGTAAGCGTATCCTTGTCGATTGTATCAAAATTTGAATTGACAGATAGACAGCAGACAGACAGAAGAGAGATAGATAATAGATAAACAGATAGATAGATAGATAGATAGATAGATGATAGATAGACAGACAGATAGATAGATAGATAGATAAACGGGAAAGACGAAAGACAGGAAGACAGACAGACAGATAGATAGATAGATAGACAGACGTAGATAGACAGACAGATAGACAGACAGGTGATAGATAGATAGACAGAAGACAGACAGTATAGATAGATAGATAGACAGACAGAAGACAGATAGAAGACAGATAGATAGATAGATAGATAGACAGATAGATAAATAGATAGATAAATAGACAGATAGATAGACAGGCAGCAAGCAGGCAGGCAGGCAGGCAGGCAGGCAAGCAGACAGATGGACGGATATATATATAGATACAGGTATAATATTTACAATCATATATACTATCCAAAGCTTTGGTTTGTGCCTTAGTCTCAAGCAACTACAAAAAATATAATAAACTGTGAAATGCTTGTGTAAGAAACGAACATCTGTGTTGCTTCTATAACTTTTTGTGTAAAAAGACAGATTATAGAACAGCCTGACCATCGTCATTTTTCTCCATCTACTTGTACTGGGAATTATCGCTGTAGCCTATTTATAGAAACGTCAGCAGCGTCTGAGGCTTAAGGGCAAGAGGACATCTGGTGAGGTAACGTATCTACCACGCTAAAAGTGCATGACAGCATAAGATCAACAGTGTGACGTCACTGTGATTCGGCCGGAAATGCGTGAGAGCTGATAGAAGGGTGGCTTCCCTCTACCCGTGGCCGTGGTCATTTATTATTCATGGCGTCAGTGGCGACGTCTGGTCGATCCTTGTGAATGAATCAGATTTCTCTCTCTCTCTCTCTCTCTCTCTCTCTCTCTCTCTCTCTCTCTCTCTTCTCTTCTCTCTCTCTCTTTCTCTTTCTTATACACACACACACACACACACACATACACACACACACATATCAATACATACACATATATACAAACACACACGCGCGCGACGCGCACACACACAAACACATACACACACAAGTTACAACACACACACACAGGCAGACACACACACAACACAAACACACACACACACACACACACACACACACACACACACACACACACACACACACACACACACACACATTTCATAATACTGGGTACAAATTGCTTGTCATAGCAACTTAATCAACTGCCTACCAACTTGTCATCTGAGTTCTCTTCTCTCTCTCTCTCTCTCTCTCTCTCTCTCTCTCTCTCTCTCTCTCTCTCTCTCTCTCTTCATTGCTGAAGTTTTAAGCTGGCGCCAATAAGTAGCAACAGGAGAGGCACATCCACTAAGTCTTCATCACCTCTATACTCGGGCAACCTGAGCGACCCAGTCCTAAACTCTGCAGTTGTAAAGCAGTCAATGAAGACGATAAACACTCCAACCAGGGAAGCGGACCTGGGGCTGAAAATCGAAGAAGGCGAGTTAATTTCAAGCTTCACTGTGTCTGTCTCGCCGCAACACTGGAGAAGAAAAACACTTTTTATTCTAAATGGACTGGACCTTTGTAGATTCAGTGGCCAGCCTGAGAAAAGTTCAATGCCGACAGTTCCGGGCGTCTGTCATTGATTCCCCCTTTCCTTTGTGCCTTGTTTCCGCTACTTGAAGCTGGCTTCAGGCGAGTTGTTTCCCATTGCCAACGAAATAACGCCGGTCTATACCCAAACTCGGCGCCACCAATGAATGCTTCGTATTTCTTAAAAAAAAAAAAACTCATTCCATTTCCTTAAATCATTTAGAGACAAAAATTGATTCTGCTTCCTGCGTGTCCACCACTTAGGTTTCTCGCCTTCGTGATTGGACTTTTAAACTAAATGAAGGAAATGAAGACTAAAATTTTAATCCTTTACCATTCACATTGGCATTTTGCCTTTTCCGGGACATCGTTGTAGCAACGTTGGATACTGCAGGCTAAGGCATAGGCTCATAAGTATACTGATACATCAGTTGCAGGAACTTTAAAATTTTGTCATCAATGCAATTGGAAACAGCAACCTCCAACATAAACATCATGTATGTTGATCTGGTGTATGACAACAATGTGAGTATCTCAGATGTATAGTGGCTACTTGATTTGTATAGTGGATGACACATTTATATCTGCAATGGAAATTGAATGTACCACATCTCTGGTAGCACAGATAATACTGGCACAACGCTTTTACCTCGCCTGCACGCCCTGTACAAACTAATGCAGCGTGACTGTTTTAACGTTCTGATTGCTTTTATGTTGCTCGTTAAATCGTATGATGATACCTTATATGGTACAATGCCAATATGACTTCATGGATTCATTCATCCTATAGTCACCTCTTCCTTACTTGTTTAAATATTTATCTATTTATCTGTTTATTTGTCCATTCATTTTTTGTTTTGTTTTATTTTATTTCTTTGTTTAGTTAGTTATCTATTTATTTATTTATTTATTTTTCGTCTAAAGCACATATGTGAATAGACGTTAAAAGAAATAACGAACAGTTGATACAACCAGCAATATCATCACGTTCTTTGTTTTGTTTTGATTAGTTTTTATTTCGTTTTTTGTCCAAATGACATTTGCCTAGACGGCTGTTTGTTTCTTTTTTCGTTGTTGTTTATTTGTAATGAGAATTGAAAAAAACAAATCTACTTATATTTTCAAAACGATATTTATGAGCACAAACTAAGTCCAGTAATTGTTTCAGTTTGACAGGAACTGTTCAGGATTGATCAAATTGTGAGAACTTGTAGGAGTTAACAAAGACATGTCGTGACCCTGCAAATCCTGGCAGACTGTGTATGTAAACAGCAGTCCACCACAGTCAATACTAACTCTGTGTGTTTAACTCATCAGCTGAAGCAGAGGAGGTGGAAAGAAAACGTTGACAGACACTAGGCCCGTATGGAGGTTTGCTTTAGAACTTTTGTACTGATGACTGTTATCAGTAAAGACTTGCTGGTGAGAAATAATGCTGTCTGAATCAGTAAAGACTCGCTGGTGAGAAATAATGCTGTCTGTCTTGTGGGCTGAAGAGAAACCACATATGTAAGTAGTGTTAAACAGTGGAGAGGTTCTGCTGGATGTAATGTGGTGTAAATTTAGACTGTAGACTCCAGTGGGGTTGTACTTATCGTTCTTCATCACCTTTTGCAGTAGTATCTGCTAAGCATCTCTGAGCTCCTTTCGAGCAACTGGACGTTCTGATTCCTCATCTCTGCTTGTTCTGACTCCTGTCACCACCCCTACTTACGATGA
>CM060312.1:15018065-15035565 GCA_030674185.1 Monoplex corrugatus
GGAGCTCGCTCCAGATGCATAGTGTTCTTGTTCGCTATGTACGAATTTGCAAATACAAACCCAAACTCTCAACATTCTTCCGAGAAACCACATCTCGGCTGCCTCAATCTTGCTCTGGCTTTGCTTGCTGACTGTCCACGCCTCGCATCCATACAGCAGTATTGGTTCTATATAACATTCAAGGACTCTCTTCCTGGCGTTAATTGATAGGCATTTGTTGGTAAGAATGCTTGTCATCTTCTTGAATGCTGTTTTGGCTTGGCCGATTCTGCCAGCTATTTCCGATGTGCATCTGCCGTCTGATGAAATGACCGTTCCCAGGTATTTGAACTTATTAACCTTGTTTAGAGTAGTGTCTACCACGAATTAATTAGTCTCACAACTTTTTTTGCAGCAGAGCTGTCAGCTAATTCCTTTATTTCTTTTGATCTGACTCTCACACACACACACACCCCTTTCCCTACTTCCTTCTGCCCACGATAAAACGTCCAGGTACTTGTTATCAACGTGTCGCTTCTGGCACATTTAGAATGTACTTTCGTGTAACTATCATCTTTAAAGACGTGCAACGTTACTTATAAAGTCACGAGTCTGTAACATGAAATATTTGAACAACTCTAGTTGATGATTTTGTTTTACCAGATTAATAATAATAATAATAATAAGAGACCATTTATAAGCGCACAACTCTGCCTACGGCGGAGCTTATGACGCTTTACAATCATTCACTCACAATATTTCAATCTCTCGGACCTCACGTACATACACTAAATACACAATACAAAGTAATAGAATAAATCCATAAAAATACTACATACGCTACAATCATACACGGATTCTCACGCAAGTCCAAATGCACCCCACAACCCCCACGGCTATACCCCAAAGTACTGTGAGGCACATTGGGCTCTATAATCACCCACCCCCACCCCCACCTACCTACTATAACATACATACACACTAACACACCTTTTCTACTATTAGGCTGGGGGAAATGAGGTTGAACTTACTGATAATATTTTTGAAAGAGGTGAGTTTTTAGAGCTGTTTTGAAAGACGATTTGCTTTACAAATCACAGAGCCCACATTATAGCTTATATCCAATCAAACTCAGTCATTAACGGTTTCCCGTTTAACATCATGACGATTACTGATAATGATTAGGGAATGGGTGTGAATGCCCACAGGCCATGGATATAATTAGACTTGTTATTTCAATTTTCCCATGGACAACCATTTTCATATCAATCAGGGAAAGATCCAGAGCGTGAAGCGATTCGACTGTGTCAGCAAAATGTTGCCACTGTTTTATAAATGTATCTTTATGAGACGTAGACCAAAGTTTCAACCAATGAAAAAGTCAATAACAATAACAAAAATTTCAGCTTACAAAGTTATATGAGCATAGTCTGTTTTCGGTTTTGTGACCCAACCGTCAAAAAGTTTGAGGCAAGATTAATTGGATTTTTCTCTAAGTTTGGGTCACATCTTTATCACGTTACACGACTCTTACAATAAAAGTTCCAAATACAGGGGGGTGCAAAAGTAGGTATACAATAAGTATCACATCATTATTATAATGCTTAATTCATTAAAATTATTAGTACATTAAGTTACTTGGCCTTATTTTCAATATTTTCAGTGTCATTAATTATATTTTATCGTAACTAATAATATGCAGGTACTTTTATCCTATTTAAATTCTTTTTTATTTTTTGCAGATAAAGCGGCAATCTAATTTAGATCTAAACGGCAATTTAATTTAACCATGCCTGGTAATTTGACAGACGAGGAGCGCAAATGGATTTTGAAACAATACTGGAAGACAGATGGACTTCTTTTTTAGGGGATATGTAAAGGAAAAGGTTTTCGCACGCAAGCCGCGCACTGTTAATGACATGATTCAGTTCATCTTGCAGGCTTGTCAAGAAATTGATGCTGATAAAGATCTTTGCGCTAGAGTGTGCGTGAGTGTCCGCTCTCGATTAGAGGAGTGTGTGAATACCGACGGCAAGCAGTTTGAGTATCTGAGGGATTAAGGCTGTGCTTGTTATTACATGTATATGCAATATTCATTTGTTTGTATAATAAATGAGTATTGTACGTGTTTACTTTTTTCATAACTGTATACCTACTTTTGCACCCCCCTGTATATCAACCTATTATTGCAGTCACACTAACCAAAATGTTTGACGACAAAGAAATAAATGTTGACCAATGTGTCTCATCATCACGCCTCTCCTTCTGGTGTATGCTGATTATTGGCTAAAATTCAGGCTTCAGGATACTCTTGACCATCGTTGTTTCTCTCCACTTTATTCAATATCAGCAAAGCGGATAACTACACGGTAAAGAACAGAAACAGTAGATGGGCAGAAAAACAATCTATTTGCAATCGCTGCATGATAAATGCAGAAATAGAGGGAAGGAAGAGAGAGAGAGAGAGAGAGAGAAAGGAGGGTGAGAGGAAGGAAGGGAGGGAGGAAGAGAGAGAGAGAGAGAAGACGACAGACAGACAGACATACAGACAGAGACAAAAACACACACATGCACATACAAACACACGCACGCACGCACACACACACACACACACACACACACACACACACACACACACACACACACACACACACACACACACACACACACACACACACACTGTGAGACATCTATACAGTTCATACAACATTGTTTGCATTGTCAGCAAAATCAAGTACGAATATGCATAACATTTTTTAAAACAAGGACACAATGAATATTTATATTTGACCTGTCTCTATACATATGGCATAAGCATAAATAAATAAGAGAGAGCAGGGGAGAGAGAGGGAGAGAGAGAGAAAGAGAAAGAGGGAGAGAGAGAGAGAGAATGGAGATGATGATGACAATGTCCTTAAAATAAATGCTATTTTTATGTCATTATGTATTTGAAAGTCCAGTATCTCTATCGAAGTAATGTACTTACATAACAGGTGTATATGAACATTATTGTTTAAAATCAATTATATCCAAACATATCACAACTGAAAAAAAGCTTTGAGAGAAAAATAAAAAATGAAATCACATGGATATGGTTAAATTCTTGTTAAAACAAAACAAAACAAACAAAAACAAGGTCTGACTGGTTTAGCTACCTCGTTTCCCATCACAACTGCTTAAATTATTCAGGATGATCATCCAAAATGCACCTGTCTCCAGTGCCATATCGCCCAGACATAAAAGTTCCTCAACTGTAAGATCATTGGGGATTGGATGTGACTGATGCCTTATCAAGCTTGAGACAGCTGTTTATAAGGGATTCACACACGCAATGTTCACTTCTATGTTTAATGGACCTTTTAACCCCATCTGGAGTATGAAGGATACAAGCAAACAGACGAAAATCCAAACGGAATAACACATTGCATTGAGTAGAAAGAATTTATAATTTATATCATCCAACAGAAACAAAGAAACTATTTTGTTATATGATGTTCAGAGATGATTATGCATACTTTAAAAAAAAAAACTATTTTGCTCATTTCAATTAACCTTTTCCCCTTCCAGAAATGAAAATACTCATTTTAATGGACAGGTACTTTTGAGGAATAAACTTCAACCAGTCACTACGGAATTCAGAACTTTCAAAAATACATGTAAAGTTAAACTCATCGCCTAGAGCATTGTAATCACAAAACGTACATATTCTACTTTGTCTGATTACTCCCTTGAATTTACCTAATTCAATCTCAAGCATGCACAGGGGAGAGAGAGAGAGGGAGGGAGAGAGAGAGAGAGAAACAGACAGACAGGCAGACATACAGACAGGCAGACAAATAGACAGACAGAGAATAAGAGAGAGACAGAGATAGAGAGAAAGAGACAGAGACAGACAGACAGAGAGAGACAGACAGACAAAGACAGATAGAAACAGAGAGACAGACACAGAGGGAGACAGAGACAGACACAGACAGAGAGGGAGAAAGAGAGAGAGAGAAACAGACAGACAAACTGACAGACAGACCGACAGACAGACAGACACAGACAGATCACGTTTCTTTTCTTACTGTGGTAGTTATTTTAACATTTTAGCACAGTAAACTACCTATTCACAGTTGGGTGGACTAAAAGAAAGACACATTACTGAATTTAACAGTCAATTTCCAGCCCGGTTTCAGATGAAACACTCAGGCTGAAACACAGATCACTGATTCACCAAACTCTCCAACATCTAAGACGAGGCATGCCATTCATGAAGCAAACTTTTACAACTCGTATAATCCATGGCATGTATGGAAGATGCGTTCATTGTTATACTGTATTAGACAACTTATTTCAACGAGTGATCCCGTTTTATCCCTAAGCTAAGATGATGATAAAAACAATATTATTAGCTTAATTCTGTTAACCAATGGCCTTCATTGAAAAATTGAAAAACGTACATGTGCTTCAGCTCTAGACAAATAAATGTAATCTGCACAGATAGCCATCCCCCTCTCTCCATACACACACACACACACATACACACACACACACACACACACACACACACACACACACACACACACACACACACACACACACACACAATGTTTTATCCCTAAGCTTAGATGATGATAAAGATAGTAAGCTTATTTCTGTTAACCAATGGCCTTCTTTGAAATACGTACACGTACTTAAGCTGTAAATAAACAAATGTAGTCTGCACAGACAGCCTCCCCCCTTCTCCCCGCACACACACACACACACACACACACACACACACACACACACACACACACACACACACACACACACACACACACAATGTTTTATCCCTAAGCGTAGATGATGATAAAGACAATAAGCTTATTTCTGTTAACCAATGGCCTTCTTTGAAATGCGTACACGTACTTAAGCTGTAAATAATGTAGTCTTCACAGACAGACTGAGACTCCCCCCCCCCCTTCTCCCCGCACACACACACACACACACACACACACACACACACACACACACACACACACACACACACACACACACACACACTGTTTTATCCCTAAGCTTAGATGATGATAAAGAAAATCGGATTACTTCTGTTAACCACTGGCCTTCATTGAAATACGTACGTATACTTAAGCTGTAAACAAATGTAATTTGCACAGACAGCCTCCCCCCACCCTGCTCCGCACGCACGCGCACACACACACACACACACACACACACACACACACACACACACACACACACACACACAACGCGCATGCGCTCGCAAAACAACACAAGCACTTTGCACAGATAGGTTGCACGTGCGCACATACGACACACACACAAGCGCGTATTATGTGACCCATATTTAATAGACATGAAAGATACAAATAATATAAAACAGTGAAAAAAAACCCAGTAGAAATAGTTCCTAATGAAAAGAAGAAGAAACTACAAAACCTGTGATCAGCCAGCCAGCCAGAGTGTCTTCAAACAACAGACGAGAACAAGTCTAGTGGAGACACACCTCTGTCACGTAGAGGGCAGCCGAAGATCAGAAGTGACGTCACTGTGAATGGGTCTCCGGAAATGCGAGTGGAGCCGATGGCGGGGTGGTTTCCCTCTAATCTTTTTTTCCTTCATTTATTATTCATGGTGTCAGTAACAAATGTCTAGTCGATCCTTCTGCATGAATCAGGTTTCACTTCCTTCTCTCTCTCTCTCTCTCTCTCTCTCTCTCTCTCTCTCTCTCTCTCTCTCTCTCTCTCTCTCTCTCTTTCTTTCTCTCTCTCTCTCTCTTTCTCTCTCTCTCTCTCTCTCTCTCTCTCTCTCTCTTTCTCTCTCTCTCTATGTCTAGTCTTCCTGTTATAGGGACCAAGAAGTCTAGCCATTGAAACAATGTGACTGTGACCCCCGTCTGACTGTTTCTCTCTTTTGTCTCTTTCTGTCTCTTTCTTCTACTTACTCAGACAAAACTGTTCAACGTTCAATGTTTAATTCATTTTATACCCCCAGTTGGGACATAGAGGATAAAAAAAAAAGCAGATAAAGGAAAATCCAAACGGAGTTAACATATAGCATGAAACAAAAAGAATCCATTGCAGTCTAACTGAAAAAAGTACATTTGAAACTGGCTTACAACAGAAGTCTCAAATGTTCTGAAGATTACTACACAATTTACAGCATTCGGTAAAGTTTGCAAATTTCAACTTATCTTTTTCCCTTCCAGAAATAAAAGCTACATAATATTGATAAGAACACTGATTTAACTGAGGTTGTGTGTGTGTTGTGTGTGTGTGTGTGTGTGTGTGTGTGTGTGTGTGTGTGTGTGTGTGTGGTGTGGTGTGTGTGTGTGGTTGCGTGTGTGAGTGTGTATGTGTCTGTGAGTGTGTGTGTGTATGTGTGTGTGTGTGTACGTGTGTGTGTGCGTGTGTGAGTGATATGTGTCTGTGGTGTGTGTGTGTGTGTGTGTGTGTGTGTGTGTGTGTGTGTGTGTGTGTGTGTGTGTGCGCGCGCGCGCGCGTCTGCGTGTGGGGAAAAGGGGTAGGCTGTCTGTGCATGTGTGTGTGTGTGCGGGGAGAAGGGGGTAGGCTGTCTGTGCAGACTACATTTGTTTATTTACAGCTTAAGTACGTGTACGTATTTCAAAGAAGGCCATTGGTTAACAGAAATCAGCTTATTATCTTTATAATCATCTGCCTGTCATGTGACAAAAGGAATTTAGAACATTCAAAAATAAAGTGAAACTCGTCGTGTACAGCATTGTCATCATAAAACTGATATAGTCTGCGTTATCTGCCTGCTTTTTTGCGTCTATCAAATTCAAATTCAGGCTTATGACAGCTGCATAGAAATATGTCATCACCATTAAGTGCCCTGCCGCATGGTGTTGGCGATCATGGACTTCCATCTGTCTCTATCTCTCATTGCCCCTAGCATCTCCCCCACCCTCCTCGTCCCCAGCCACTCTGCAAGTCCGTCCAGCATTTTCTCCCTGGGTCTACCCGGTGCTGTCTTACCCTCCAGCTTTCCCGGTGCTCCAAATCCCCCTTCCTCAAAAATGGCCTATAAATGTTGCCTGTCTTTTCCTAATCTTCCTTATGAGTGATCTACTTGTGTCTGTCTCCATCAAGACTGTCTCGTTTGTTTTCTTTGCTGTCCATGGAACTCTCAACATTCTTCTGAGAAACCACATCTCGGCTGCCTCAATCTTGTTCTGGCTTTGTTTGTTGACTGTCCACGCCTCGCATCCGTACAACAGTATTGGTTCTATATAACATTCAAGAACTCTCTTCCTGTTGTTAATTGACAGGCATTTGTTAGTAAGAATGCTTGTCATCTTCTTGAATGCTGTTTTGGCTTGGCCAATTCTGCCGACTATTTCTGATGTGCATCTGCCGTCTGATGAAATGATCGTTCCCAGGTATTTGAATTTATCAACCTGTGTCAAGGTTGTGCCATTTGCTGTTATTTTGCATGTATCAAAAGAAAACCAAGAATATATGGTAACTGTGTTCTTAATCCCAATTTGCCTTTCAAATTTCGATGCAGTTTGCATTTGCTACTGTTTTCCAAAGCTTTCTTCGACATGCTGACGACTGTCCTAGAGTGAGTAAAGAACAGTTACACAAAATTTGTGTTTCCAAAACTTCGAGATTCCCGAGCAATATCACCCCCCCCCCCCCCCCCAACCTGTATTGACCAGTATGTTCAGGATATAGCCTCCCAGTCTGTACAGCATATGGTATTTCCATATAAATCATAGAGATGTTTGTATAATTTAATTAAACAGATCATTTCTCTGCCTGTCATGCGACAAAAGGCCACGCCAAAAATGAACTATTTTGGAATTAACCAGCATTGAAATTGGGATATGATCCCATTTCACCGCACACCATCTCAGTCGAAGCGTTTCTCGTAACTTTAAAAAATGCTTCAAAAAATGTAAGCTGCAGTTTCTCAAGTGAGTTCAAGTCCTCACACCCCCATAATTCACAACCATACACTAACAGAAGTACAACAGTATACTATAGACCTGAAGACCACATTCGCACGTACACACCACACACACTCACACGCGCATGCAAAACACAAACACAAACACACACACACACACACATACATGCATACAGAGAGAGAGAGAGAGACAGAAGAGAGAGAGACACAGAGAGAGAGAGGTGCGCACGTCTGTTTACTACAATTCATAGCACATGTTGATTAACCACAGATCAGCAGAAATGTCAGGGACTAGAGCTATATCGAGTTTCCATGGGCCTTTGTCTTCTGTTTTTGTCTTGTCTTGTTTTGTTTTGTTTAGTTTTTGTTTTGTTTTGTTTTGTTTTGTTTTGAATTGGTGAAGTCACAGAGCCTGCAGCAGTATGCAGCAACAGAACAGATCTTGTGCTGTAAGCACTAATGTCTTCATCACCTCCACACGTGGGCAACTTGAGCGACCCAGACCCAGACCTCAAGACTGCAGTCGTAAAGCAGACCCAGACCCAGACCTCAAGACTGCAGTCGTAAAGCAGTCAATGAAGACGATAAAAACTCCACCCCATGAAAGTGGCCCGAGGCTGAAAATCGAAAGAGAGGCGAGTTAATTTCAAGCTTCACTGTGTCTGTCTGGCCGCTTCACTGGAGAAGAAAACGCCGTTTTCCACCCCTTTTAGCCTAAATGGGCTGGACCTTTGTAGATTCAGTGGCCAGGTGTGGTAGATTCTGTAGCCGGCCCCAGACGAGTTCAATGCAAGACAGTTCTGGGTGTCTGTCATTGATTCTCCATCGTTTCCGGTATCGGCAGCCGCCTTCAAGGCAAGTTGGGTCCCATTGACAGTGTCCGTGATGCTGGTACGACTACTGTACAAGAACACGGCGTCACCACTGATTGTTTCTTTTTCAAATTCGTTCCATTTCATTAAAGCACTAAAGACGAAAATCAGTTCTACTTCTTTGTCTGCCCACCCAGCCCATTGACTTCCCATCACTGTACTCAGCCATGTGAGCGAAATGTGGAGAAATGAAGATTTATACTTTACCCTTTACCGTTTCTACTGGCGTGTTGCTTTAAGAGAACATCAATGCAAAAAGGTCTGATAACGCAGATCAGGAAACACACATAGTATTGCTAGCTGGTGGAACTGTTTTAATAGAATATACAGGATACACGGAGGTCGTCTGAAGGGATTTCCGAAGCGTAGTAATTGACAGGATGGGAAACAATCATTGATGGCCTGTCACCTGTTTTGTTGGCAAGTTAGTTACAAAGAGGCATTTTAGAATTATGGTTCTCTGTGTTCAAAGCATAATCAACCTTACCGAAATATGTGATAGCGCTAACAGCACAGACATCACCACCATGTTTCTTCCACAGCGATGCTGGCATCTAAAAATGTGCGTGTTTAATTCTTTGTTTTTTTGTCTGTTTGTTTGTTTGTTTGCATTTTTTTTTTAAACTCTCGAAAGAATGATAAAGCCATGTCTTTGAAATAGTAGCCGTGAACATACAGACAATGATTGTTCACATTTACGTATACGTGTAATTGTTCAGGACTTTAAAACTTTCCATTGTTCGACAACCTTCTGGACAGTACACCCACCAGCTAAGATTTTCGCGCTAACATGACGTAAAGTATCCACGTTAAAGATCTAAAATCTTCAAGTGAGCAAAAACAGTGTAGGCTGATGTGATCTATAGAATAGATCAGTACCATAACAGCCAGGGGCTGCACAACATTATACCACGATCTACAGATTTCCCGCCATGCCCCACTGACATTCATTTTTACGTCACCCTGAAAATTGACGATGTAATTTCTCCAACTATGCGCTCAGAGAATGAAATCATTACCACACCAGTCCCGGGGGCATTGGCAAATAAAACTTTTACAACGTCAGCTCAGAATACATCAAAGTACACGAGACGCGAGTGGGAATACCAAGTTCTTTTGGGACAAGTGGGTTAAGGTCAGACTTCCAATGGAAGGTCCTGGGTTTAGTCATGCCTGGATAGTGGATACCTCTGTCTGGTGGGTATAAAGATGTGAGCGATATTTGGAACTCCATGGTCAACATGTCTGTAGATCTGACAATACCCCTATATGTGCCTTCTATTACCCTTCCCGATACTCATTCTCCACCCCACCTTTTTTCCCCCTTTGTGTGTATGTGTGTGTGCGTGCGTGTGTGTCTAAAATCACTATTGTGAACAGACATTAAATAAAAGATTCATTCTTTTTTCCCCTATATGTGCACACGCACATAGAACATAAAATATGCACAGACAAGTCTTCTCTGGATGTATGAAATACGCGTTCAGATTCTTTTTTCGTGTTTTTTTTTTCTGGTGCTTGTTTGCTTGAACGCTGGCAGTCACACTTGTTTTGGATAAAATATGCACGTTAAAGATCCTGTATAATGTCAGTGCCCAGTGGCTTAGGGAAACATGAAAACACCCAGCATGCACGCCTACCAAAGACGGAATAAGGACACTGAGCAGCAACGTACCACCTGTTCGGTGGTGACAAAAACAGCGTATGCATACACGTAGCCTAAAAAATCCGAACACTCTTACAAAGAAAAAAGGTTCTTTTGACGTCTCTGCTTCGAGAAGCCATACAATACCGTCAGTACTACCACACACGTCCATGGAGTGATCTTATAGATGAACTGAAGGGTGAGATTCTAGAATAAGGCGATTATAACAAGCTATGACAAGGTGTCGTAGACTGTCTTAGTGTCAGGATAATGCCTTTCGGATGGCATTTTGCCTGAGGGGATATCTTTGTATTCTGGCATTTCCTGCGTATAATTAGTCCACACACTGGTAACGATCGATTTGGTTTACCTTGAAAGGAGGGCGAATTCTCGCAATTTTCTAGATGCTACTGCTTGTATTATTGCAATACGTTGCGTCTGTTATATTCGTGATCATTGTGAAAGACAATTACACATTCGTATGCCACACATACTGAACTGAGATGTTTTGCTATTTCATCTTTATTATGCAAATACGTTGTTGTTATCCTCGTAACTTTACCACCATAATCTGACCATTGAATACATCATTATGATTAACCGTCGTTTTCTTCACAATAAGATCAATGAACGTTGTTTTCTGAGGCAATATGTTGTACAACGAAAACAGTATAGGATTGCTGTTTCCTGTTTTCATTTCTGACTAAGGTTTCACTGGTCGATATAATTTTTCTGTTGTTATTTGGTAACAATACACTTGTAATTGCATAGACCGCACATTAAAACTGTACATAATTTTTCACATGATTGTATTTGTCTCAATTATTTGAGACTAGCCATTGATCATATCTGACTGAAACCAATATAGAAAGACACCATGTGGCTGATGGACAGGGTGAGGAAGTCAAAGAGCTTAGTTTTTGCAGTTGATGGATATCAAAGAATGGACAGACCTGAACTTCAGCTATTCCCAAAATGTGTCACATAGGAATGGGAGAGATGGAGAGACGTCGCAGAGTCGTGAATGATACCCCTACATACAACCTGCAGGGTTTTCGGTTAAGTAAAGTACATTTTGATCATGTTTATGTATATCTAATCATATCAAGCCATGGTGACCCTTTTCATCTTTGTGTTGTTGTTGTTGTTGATGATGATGATGATGATGATGATGCTGCTGTTGTTGTTGTTGTTGTTGCTGTTGAAAATTGTCAAATCATACTATATCTTTCTGAAAGAAAACAAAAAGCCAAAACGAATCCAAACATGTCAGGCCAAGGAACTTAATGACGACAAAGCTAGTTACAGAGTTCTATCCTTTATGCAGTTTTCTTGAATGTAACACAAAACTTAACTTTGTTGCACACCTTCAGTGGGCTGAACATAGGATCAAAATGGGTAAACGGCTTGCTCTTTCAGCAGGCGAAAGGGCCCTTACCCGAATATGTTTTTGCTATTCTGAATCTCAGTCATGTCAGTCTAAATCAATACATTCAGGACGACTTCTTGATGGACCAGACTTGCAGTCTGAACATGGTAAATGTCGTAGGTGAAATGCGGAGAAACATCTATTGTCTTCGCAGACACTGAGACAGATAGACAGACAGACGAACGCGTGTGTATACGCACGCAAACACGCACATGCACACGCACACATCATACACCTACCGAGCGCACTCATACACACACACGCACACACACACACACACACAAAGCCCACTCATAGAGATCGCCACCACCACCCCACACATGCCGTCGTCGTATCGTCACCACACACACACACACACACACACACACACACACACACACACACACATACATACATACATACATACATACACACTCTCTCCTCTCTCACTCAGTCACACACACACACACACACACATACATACATACACTCTCTCTCTCTCTCTCAGTCACACACAGACACACACAACACACACACACACACACACACACACAAACACACGCACACACACATACATACATACACCCCTCTCTCCACTCAGCATCCACACACACACACAACACACACACACACACACACACACACACACACACACACACACACACACACACACACACACACACACCACAAACACACAACACACAACATACATAACCATACATACACACACTCGCTCTCTCTCTCTACTCAGTCACACACACACACACACACTATTGAAAAAGTGCCCCCCCCCCCCCCCAAAGTTAACATTCCTTGACCGTGTTAGCTAGGTTTCAGAGGACGCCAGTGTAGTAGACACATAAACCACCTGTCTGCGGCGGTAATAGATTCGATACAGGAAACACGTCTGTCTGGGTAAGCGAATCAAAGACATCGACTGATTGAAGTAACCCCGTTCAATGGATCCATCATCATCATCATCATCATGTGTCCTGCCTCATGGCGTTGGCGATCATGGCCCTCCATACGAATCTATCCCCTGTCGCTGCAAGTACATCTCCCACCCTCTCCGTCTTCAACCACCCTGCAAGTCCGTCCAATACTTTCTCCCTGGGTTTACCTGGTGTTCTCTTTCCCTCCAGCTACCCTGTAATGGACTGAGTTTTATCGTCCTCAATGAATTAAGTCACGTGCTCACGCTACGTGCGCTGCCTGGCCACCCTCACGGTCACCAAAGGTTATGTCAACCCTTCATTAGCCTAATTATCGATAAACTTGTTCCCTTGTACCGTCAATGACTAGGGTGAACACACAACCATATCAGAAAACGTCAACACCAATGATTACACGTCTACCCGTCAACTACGCACTTGGTACCCTGCATTAACCCTTTAACTCCCCTCACCCCATCCTCCAGCGTCCTGCCATTGTCACGACAGTAATGCAGAAACTTAACCCTTTCACCCCTTCACCCTTTCTACCAGCTTCCTGCAGAAGCTGGTGGACAGGATGAAGGAATGAAAAAGACAAGTTTTTGAAGCTGGTGGGTAGGGTGCGGGAGTGAAGGGTTAAAAACAGGCAAGCCAAACCAATAATCTGTTTTAACCCTTCAAACCCGCACCCTATCTACCAATCACCCCAAAAAAACCACCCGCACCCTATCTACCAATTACCAAAAAAAAAACCTTTTATTTCCTCACCCTATCCACCAGCTTCCTGCACGCCTGCAGGAAGCTGGTGGATAGGGTAGGGTTAGGGAATAAAAGGGTTAAGTTTTCTGCTTTGCTAGCAATGTTGACAATGCAGGATGTTGGTGGACAGGGTGCGGGAGTCAAAGGGTGAATCACTCAAACCTTTCCTTTTGACATGTTTCACTATCATGACATCGACTTGAGTTCTATCTGGTGCACAAAAGAAACGCAGCAAAATCGTCTTGCTTTGTTGTACTGCGCTAGAATAACAAGTTGGAACAGATTTTGTTCATGAACAAGGAAAAAGTCTAGCGACACGTTTTTTTTTTTAACTGTTTAGGTTCGGTGATTCTGAAACAGTGTGACAAGAATTCAGGGTTGGAGGTTAGTGGATACTTCAATGGTTCCATAATGGCACAAACGTTTGCGACAAAGATCACTAACAAACAATCGAGAAATCATAGCTGAGTGTTTTATTCTCTCTCTCTCTCTCTCTCTCTCTCTCTCTCTCTCTCTCTCTCTCTCTCTCTCTCTCTCTCTCTCTCTCTCTCAAAATGAAAAGACCAGAGTTTCTTTAAACACAGCGATCACTGTTACACTGAATGTACCCATACCTTCTCACTAATTAGTTCATTGATCTAGGGCACAATCAGAACAATCTTTTTCATTTTTCGCGGTGAATTTTTACCGGAGACAAGTTTCTGGATAACTGGCAACGACATGGTCAAATATTTTATGACATTGAGAAAATCTCTCTCTCTCTCTCTCTCTCTCTCTCTCTCTCTCTCTCTCTCTCTCTCTCCTCTCTCTCTCTCTTGTTAAAAACAAACGAAAACAAAACAACCAAAAATACCAATGACAATGGATAAATGCCATTTTCCTCGAAAATAAAAAGATAGCCGATTCTTCCCGCCCCCCTCTCCTCTCTCTATTTTTGTTTGTTTGTCTGTCTGTCACTTTCTATCAAATCAAATCACCATCGAGTAAATTGCACTTGGCAAACAAGAAGGACTGAACCGTCTAGGGTTGTACCTCATCAGTGGAAGGAACTGGCAGAGACAGGCAGAGAAAGAAGAACAGACAAATAAGAGACTGAGTCTGCTTGTGTGACAGGATGAAATACAGGTTTCCCCGAGCTGGGTTGTGTGACGCATCGGCAGCATGACGTAAGTGTCTGCGTATCTGGTCGAAACTGCATTGATTATACCTCATGCTCTTTGTTCCTCCAACATCCACGGAAAACAACCATCGACACTTGTGGTGGTGGTGGTGGTGGTGGTGGTGGTGGTGTGGTGGTGGTGGAGGTAGAGGTAACATGATAACGTGACACTTTTGAATTTTTTTTTTTTTTTAGTTTATTTGCATTCTGACACATCTTACAAAATTCAGATTAAAAACCTCATGCTCTTTGTTCCTCCAACATCCACGGAAAATAACCATCGACGCTTGGTTGGTGGTGGTGGTGGTGGTGGTGGTGGTGGTGGTTAGAGGTAGAGGGAACATGATAACGTGATGATTTTATTTTATTTTCTTTAAGCTTATTTGAACTCTGACACATCAAACAAAATTCAGACTAAACATGTCATGCTCTTTGATCCTCCAACAGCAACGGGAAAATAACCATCGACGCTTGGGGGTGGGGGTGGAGGTTGAGGAGGGGGAATGGACGGAACATGACCACGTGACTTTTTTTTTTTTTTTTTTACTTTTAGCTTATTTTGCAATCTGACCCATCTGATAAAAATTCAGACCAAAAAGTCTCTGTCTCTGTTCCTCCAACAGCAACAGAAAATAACTAGTCTTGACTTGACTGAAACATGTCAATCTTGGGTAATGGCTCTTTGAAGTTTGTCGAAGGTTTGTACGGAACTTTGATCAAAGCTTTAGTGGGACAATGCCTTGTTCAACGTTTGCACAAACAGTCCCTTCCGTATAGCAACCATCTCTTTCAATGAGAGCAAAACTGGACCATTTTAGGAGTAGTTTAAGTGCACGTCTGTAGATGATAACTAACAGTGATAATGGCAGAGGAACAGAGGCAAAGAACGTAGGACCATACCTCACAGACCATAATATATGAGTGTGTAAGAATAGTTTCTTGTTGTTGTTGTTGTTTTGTTGTTGTTGTTGTTGTTGTTGTTGTTGTTTTCATATGGTCATTAAAATGTCTTACATTTCATAGCAAATATGTTTTCTTTGATATGGTTTTTCATAATCTACTAATATGAACTTTCCTGGAAAGAATATTCACAGTTTTGATGCCAGACACTTGATGATTGTCTACTGAAAGAAAGAGAGTGAGAAAAAGGCAGAGAGCGAGAGAGACAGAAGGAGGGAGGGAGAGAGAGAAACTGAAACTGAAACTGAAACTGAAACTGAAAATGGTTTATTGCCATTGACATTTTTGTCCTTGTGGCAAGGAGCATAAAACAAAGTCATTACATTTTTCGGCGACGTTTTCTCGAAACAAAGATTTATAAATATAGTCATGGGTGACAATACATCCATTTGAATTTTTTCCCTAAAGATGAAGAAAAAATTGAACGGAAAAAGTTGAACAAAATGTTGAACAAAAGTTGAAGAAACAGTTGACCACCCAACGTAATTAGGTCATATAGGTAAGAGGAAGACCCAAATCCGCCAAATAAACATAAGAACAGTATAAAGTGATATCTTCACTGAATATAAACTTACATTAATTTAAAAAGTTGAACAAAAAGTGAGGGAGAGAGAGAGAGAGAGAGAGAATGAGAAGAAAGGGGGCAGAGAGAGACAGAGAGAGAGACAAAGCGAATGAATGGGGCAGAGAGAGAGAGAAAAAGAGGGCAGAGAGAGGGAGAGAAAGGTGCTGAGAGAGAGAGGAGAGAGTAAGAGACAGACAGACAGGCAGACAGAGACAGAGATAGAGAGAGAGAATGGGGAGAAAGTGAGAGACAGAGAGAGTGAATGGGCAGAGAGAGACACACAAAGACACAAAGAAGAAAGATTCCCACAGCGACATATAAGAAGAGAAACAACACACGTACATGTATGGTCGATATGAATCAAGACCTTTTCTTGTGAAAAACCGGAGGACGAAAGACAGAAAGCAGCGGAGACCAATTTTCCGCCTGTGCACGGGGCACGGTGAGAAGAGGGATTGGCATTGGAGGACATCTCCCTATGTCAGTGCAGTCAAGCTGATTAACACCCTCCTCGTCCCTACTCTCCAACCTATACACATCCTACAGAATCCTGCAGGCCACGAGCGCCAGGAAATGGCAGGATGGAGGGATGCTGACTGGGATCCAGAAGGATTTATGTCTGACATCTTTTGTAAATATCCACTAAGATCGTGGAGATGATTGTATATAGTCTGTATGAAATACGTCAGGTTCTACTCGATGTGGAAGGAGTTCTTTTTAGTATTGTACATAATCATATGCTTGTTTGTGTCTTTCTTTCTTTCTTCTTTCTTTCTTTCTTTTTTCTTCTTTTCTTTCTTTCTTTTTTTTCTTTGCTTTTATTTTTGTTTATTCAAAGGATTCATGTGTGACATCCCTGACAACATCCACTACGCTCTTGGAAATCAATGTTTGTATATAAAGTTCCTCAGATTCATTTAGTATGGAGAGTGTCTTTTTTATACTATACAGATGCGCTTGTCTGTTTGTTTGTTTGTTTGTTTGCTTGCTTTTTTTTGTGCTTGTTTGTTTGTTTGTTTACTGCTTCAGGTGATGTCACATGTGCTTTCTTTGTTGTTTCTTTTTCTTCTTTTCTTATAAATTTGAAGAGACGGTACAATGTATACAAACAGCTTTTTGCATCTTGAATGGAGACTGTGTATCTAGTATTACCGTGTACTGTGACGGTGTCCTTTTCTTCAAGAGACAGACAGATACGTATTCGATCTGGACAGTACAGTGACCACCGAGGTAGAGTTGATGCCAGGCACCTCCAGGGCTAGCTATGCCCTGGGAAGACTGACCAACAGATTGTGGCA
>CM060312.1:15050565-15055565 GCA_030674185.1 Monoplex corrugatus
ATTGAAAACCGACGCATACTTGATGGTTTAATCTCATTGATTAATTCTGAGATAAAGAACGGTTCAAGTTGATAGATGTATAGCCTTCTTGACCAATCTCTCTCGCCGCGCTATTACCAAATCTTCGCCGAAGTGTGTTTACGTTTTTAGACTTTGTTCAAGTTTTCGTGGGACAAGTTTTCAACCTGAGTTTGATCATGGCATTTTTATAGTTTATGGCTTCATTTAGGAAATGGAGCTGATCCTCTATTGCATAATAAAAATTCCATTGGAACCTCTTTTCGTCTTTTCAATTCGCTGTTTATGTGAGCTGTTTTCCACTCTGCTTCGGATTTTCTGCCAAGTTGCTGAATGGAAAAACTGCAGAGGGCGCCAAGAGGTGAGAAGGACGTCTCTCTCTCTCTCTCTCTCTCTCTCTCTCTCTGAGCCTCTCCCCCCCCTCTCTCTCTCTCTCGTTTCCACCCACTCTCTCCTTACATCTGACTGTTCAATCTTACGTTATTAATTTCATCAGTGAAGAAAAATACTATAAAACAATTCACTCTCTATTTGCAAAAGGCGTTTATGATAAAATGTAGTATTGAAACACAATTGCTGTCTATATATGAATGTGCGTTTCTGTAACTCTTGTTCTGCCCCATTTTGAGTGGGCATATTTTACAAACAAATTATCTGAAGTATGTAAAGTGAACTCTCTCTCTCTCTCTCTCTCTCTCTCTCTCTCTCTCTCTCTCTCTCTCTCTCTCTCTCTCTCTCTCTCTCTCGCTCATTTTTACGTTTAAGCAAATGCTTGTACTTTCAGACAAAACTGACATGTCGCACAGGATACTTACGTTCTCGTCTGCACGCTACCACACACAAAACACACACACACACACACACACACACACACACACACACACACACACACACACACACACACACACACACACACACAACCACACTGTCTTGTGGGGGCGCAGTAATTGTCCATGTAAATGTCACACGAAGGGCTATGTCAGAAAGAAACATCAGTCACGACCTTTTAATTTTCAGTCTGTGATCACGCCCACGCACACATACCACGCTTGCTCCTACAGACGTGTGCGTGCACAGACATCATCGTTATAAACACTTTACTGTCAGGCTGACCTTTGTGTTCTACTGACAGCTAAAGAATGACGATCATTAAAATTACAACGACGAAATGAAAAGCGTTATGGATAAAATGCGAATGGAAAATATAAAACTTGGAATCGCCATTAGATCAACAGTGTGAGGAACGAAAAAAGAAACGCTTAATTAAAGTCAGCAATTGTAATTTGAAATGTCACAAATGGCACATACACACACACACACACACACAAACACGCGCGCACGCGCATACACAAAGACACACACATACATACATATGCATGGACGCCCACACACACACAAACACACACGGGCGCGCTTGCTCAAACACACAGACATACACATAGATACACATGCACACACAAGCGCACACACCCATACACATATAGGCGCACGCACGCGCGTACACATACACACACACACACACACACAACACACACACACACACACACACACACACACACACACACACACACACACACACACACACACTGAATCAACAGTTTGAGGAAGGTGGAAAAAAAAGCTTACCATCACCAAATTTGATTTAAACTTTCACAAACACACACACACAAGCACACACACGTGCGTGATGAAACAACTTCAGATCAATCTTTGTCAGTTAAAATTTCAGAATCATTGGTTCACAGTCCTGTTCATGCATTGCTTTAAGTTTATGATGTTTGTGCTTTAGCGTTAAAATTTTCCCTTCACATTGTTGATGTTAACTGTTAGTGTTCATTGTTAGTGTTAAGATCTTGTTCCATTTTTTTCTATTTTCCCACTTGCTTATGTCTCTTACTCTGTCTCCCCTCTGATCCCAATCCATCCCGCCCGACTCTCATCCTCCATTTTTCCCCCGTCTAATATCACTCATAGTGAAAAGACGTTAAATCAAAGAACGAACGAACACACGTGGGTACACTCAGACTCATGCATGCATACACCAAACAGAGACGGAATGATAGACACATGGACAGGATCACCCTTGGAAACATCGACTTCAATCCAGAGGGTTCCCTGACAGAGCGATCTCTAATCCCACGATCAGCACGGTCGTTGGTGTGGGGTTGATAAGATCCTCATGGGATCCAGCAGCTGACAAGATTTTCCATTTCCGTCTCTAGGGATTCCGTAACATAACTATTCAGGCATGCTGAGATCGGTCCAGTCTTTCATATTTACCACCCAGCTTTTACTCTGTTGATCTCTTTGACGGCCTCATTCCAGGGTGTACCTGGAAGATGATCTTAGACCAGAGTGTCCTGGCGGGTGACGTGAGCAAACCGTGTGACCTTGCGGTGTTTCACAGGTGCCAGAATCGCTCCTGTGGGCCCATCAAGGTGCTGATCTTGTTTCATACGCACTTATTGGTTTTTTGTTCTGGGTAGGATGCGTGAAGCAGTTTCCTCAGGCACGTGGCCTCAACGGCCTGAATAAATCCCCTGTGTCAGTAAGCAGTGTCCAAGTTTCACATTCGTAGATGAGGATGGAGACAACGAGAGTCTTTCACGAGAGAACTCGCGCTGTTTATTATCACTTGTTAGAATGCGTTGTGTGTGTGTGTGTGTGTGTGTGTGTGTGTGTGTGTGTGTGTGTGTGTGTGTGTGTGTGTGTGAGAGAGAGAGAGAGAGAGAGAGAGAGACAGACAGACAGACAGACAGACAGAGACAGACAGGCAGACAGATACAGACAGTCAGACAGACTGATACAGACAGACAGACAGAGACAGAGAGAGAGAGAGAGAAACCACTGCCAAGGCTCTGCATTACCAAGTAAAGGAAATGTAGGTATGTTTCTTACAGCCCCCACTAACATCTCCGTCTCGTGAGGCTGTAAAAACGTGTCTGCATTTACTCTACTTAGTGGCCTTTCAATGCCTTGCTCCCATAGTGAATTTAGCTTCAGATGATCAGGAGGTATGTTGGTGAGCCAAAATGAGCAGCGTGGGAGCAGTGACACAGTGACACAGAATGGCACAGAAGAGCAGCAAAAACAAACAAAACAAAAAGAAACAGCCAAGCAAACAAACAAACACACAAAAACCTGACTCAACACAAACAAAAAAACCCACAAACAAACAAAATGCAGACAGAAGAAAAGGTGGACACACACAAGTCTGAGGCAATGAATTACAAAGCCTGAAACCAGGTCGATAGCGTGATCTATTGATGTCAACAGCCAGAACAGAAAAACAAATCAAAGGAACTGTGATGGAAAGAACCTGCAAAAATACCAGACAGAAAGGCGGCGTAGTACAAAGATAAAAGAGAGAGAGAGAGAGAGAGAGAGAGGGAGGGAGAGAGAGAGAGAGAGAGAGAGAGAGAGAACCTTAACAGAAAAATGGCTAAAGGCTCTCGTCTGGGTATTCTAACATAAACTTTTAATGAAGTGTCACTGGAGAGAAAAAAAAATCCCAGAAAAGAAGTAATTACTTAACGTTCGCTCTACAAGCCTGGAGCAATGGATTAATAAAAACTGAAACTGGGGACCGTTGACGTGACCACTGGACGCCTATAACAGGAAACCAAAAATACTTTTCGGTGAGAAAACAAAAGGAAACTGCAAAGAACACCAAACGAAGATAAACAAGAACGGTTAGGATGTATATAATATAAACTTGCAGTAACGCTCTTGGAGCCTTGTTTTGCGAATATCAGAGACTATTCCTCTCTCTCTCTCTCTCTCTCTCTCTCTCTCTCTCTCTCTCTCTCTCTCTCTCTCCTCCTCTTCTTCTCTTCTTCTTCTTCTTCTTCTTCTTCTTCTTCTTCTCTTCTTCTTCTTCTTCTCCTCCTCCTTTCTTTCCTTTTCTTCTATTTCTTCTTCTCTCTTTCTTTCTTTCTTCCAAATGTACATACTTTCCAAAGAATGCTAGACCAGAGACTCAAAATTGAACAATATAAAGCCAAAATAAACTTTTGCTTGTCCCTTTTTAATGCTCAGTGGAACAACTATAGATCAATGTTCCCTGTGTAGAAAACAGACTTTCTTCATGACTTGTTTCTTAAATATTGATGTACATAATGAAATCATCATTGATTAGAATATTGTTTTACATGTTTTGTAGGCTATAGGTTTTCTTTTCTTTTTTTATGTGAACAATTATTATGAATTGAAATTATTATTATTTGTTTTTGTTTTGTTCTGTTACTTTGTTGTTTGTTGATGTCTATTCCTGTTAAAAAATGAATAAAAAAAGGTGAAAAAAAAGAAAGAAATTTCAAACTTCAGAACACATCACTATTCAAGGATAGTAGCAGTTGGTCCCACTGGACCTGTCTTACAGATAGTCAATGTTACTCTATACACAGAAATATAAGCATGTTGACAAACCGATCAACAGATAGTCAATGTTACTCTATACACAGAAATATAAGCATGTTGACAAACTGATCAACAGATAGTCAATGTTACTCTATACACAGAAATATAAGCATGTTGACAAACTGATCAACAGATAGTCAATGTTACTCTATACACAGAAATATAAGCATGTTGACAAACTGATCAACAGATAGTCAATGTTACTCTATACACAGAAATATAAGCATGTTGACAAACTGATCAACAGACAGTCAATGTTACTCTTGTAACAGAGTGCCTTGCTCTGTTACGATCTTTCCCCATTTACCTACAACGCTGAAAGGCAACACCGTGTAGCGTGCTTGCCTAGATCAAAAACGCCTAGCATTCTGTTGGTCAAATTGTACTGTTATCTCACAGCCTCTGCCTACCCATTGCTATGCATTGAACATTCCAAAGATCTAACCAGTACATGACGCATATAGATAACACACTGCTAAACAATTAGCAGATCTACAATGTGTACATGTACTCTAAAGCAGGCCTACAACAAGATTTTGTCGTCATCTCCAGTCAGTATTACG
>CM060312.1:15060565-15063065 GCA_030674185.1 Monoplex corrugatus
GAGCGCAATGGCTTCAGCTAAAGGACCCTTTCACGCAGGTCAGTACTAATGTTTTTGAATTTAAGGACCTCTAATGCACCTGAGCATGATGACTTCAACTTAAGGATCTCTAATGCACTTTCAGTACTTATGACCTAAACTTAAGGACATCCCATGGGATATGTTTGTTCCTTCATCAATTTCAAAAATAACCGGAAAATATGTGTAAACATTTATTTGATTTAAAAGGAGGCTCTTCCACTGTACACCATAACTAATGTAATATAGATTGTAGACTATATGTACACACATATATATATGTGCATATATGTATATATATATATATATATATGTACATACATACATACATATATATGTACATATACATTTATATATGTATGTATGTATGTATGTATGTATGTATGTATGTATGTATGTATGCATACATGAAACACTGTTTAAAGTTAACACAGAGAACATCTGTGTGTGTTGACCATTTCATACAGCTGAATTGCAGAATCTTTCTGTATCTTTGCCACCCCTGTTTTCTTCGCCTCGATCATCGATTTCACATAACAAAGACAGTTGGGGAGGAGGGGGGGGGACACACAGAGAGCCCAGAGACATAGCTGCATCAAAGCCTGTGCAGTTTTTGACTGCAGAACCTTCAGAAGCAAATAAACAATCTCTTGCCACGGAAAGACGTCGAAAATTAAAGTTTCAGAAAAGAAAACGCCGGTGACGTAAGACGCGCAGAGCGGAGTTTGGTGGAAGAAATATCTCAATACCTCATCCTCCTCTTCTTTGTCTGTGTTTACGTTCGTTCTTGCGTGCCTCGAAAACGCACGCGCGCTCGTGTGCGCACACACACAGACACACACAGGTATACACACATAGGTACACACACACACACACACACACACACACACACACACACACACACACACACACACACACACACACACATACACACACATTCTGACAGATGACAGAGAGACAGACAGAGAGATAGATAGATAGATAGATAGATAGATAGATAGATAGATAGATAGACAGATAGATAGATAGATAGATAGATAAATAGATAGATAGATAGATAGATAGATAGATAGACAGATAGATAGAGATAGACAAACATAAATGGATTGATTGATTGATTGATTGAATGATTGATTGATTGATTGATAGAGAAAGAGAGAGAAGGGGGAGAGAGAGGGGGGGGAAGGAAGTAAGGAAAGCTATCAAGCAATCTTATCTCTGCTTTAGGTTATATAAACATACATACACAGAGAAAGCATAAGAGTACAGACAATTAAAATGAGAGCAAAAACTGGTCAGCTCACACCTCCACCAGCATATAGAAAACACTGCCGTTGCTGAACAGACCCTCCGAGACTGCTAAAGTGTTTTTAACGTTCTCCCAGTCGTGTCTGAAGAGTAGGCTGTGCCGGCCTCAAATTTGTACAGAAAATTTACAAATGATGCAAACATGTTGTTCACGTCACAGTCCGTAACGACCACATTCGCCATACTGTATCAACGTTGTAATGTATTTCACTGGAGAAATAAAAAGCCAGCAGGGAAGCAGTGAAAAATGCGTGACACATACTTCACCAGCTTACATCTGTAAACATATTTCACACAGTTTGCTTTCGTGATGAAGCCCTGGTCATTTTTCAGTGCACAGAAAAGTTAGCGCTGGACATGGTTAGATGCCTAGCACCGCCATCCTGGGGCCCCGTTTCTCATATGTTAGCACGCTCGTGCGCAAATGCCGAGATAGTGAGTGAGTAGCGAGGGTGAGAAGATGTTCTTGCAGCGACAAGGGAAAGATTTGTATGGAGGGCCATGATCGCCAACGCCATGCGGCAGGTCAAATGATGATGATGATCGGGGGCGAGAAAAAAGTGTGTGTGTGTGTGTGTGTGTGTGTGTGTGTGTGTGTGTGTGTGTGTGTGTGTGTGTGTGTGTGTGTGTGTGTGTGTGTGTGTGTGTTGTGTGGGTGGGGGGGGTGAGTACGTGTGTGTGTGTGGGGGGTGAGTACGTGTGGTCTGTGTGGTGTGTGTGTGTGCGCGCGCGCGCGTGTGTGTGCGCGCCTGTGTGTGTGTGTGTGTTATGAAAAGGACGTAAAGCAGAAGCTGATTTAAGCAAATACCCAGAGTTGCCTCGCCGGAAAGATCCTCTCAACGCTATCTAACCTTACATAGCCAATACCTAGCCACGCCTGTCACTAGGTGGGACAAAGAAACGCTCCTACCTAGCGTATCCAGCAGGAACATCGCCTACCTGCAGTTTAAGACACGAGGACACTGTTAACGTCTTGTCATGCTGTGTAGTGATCCTTTGGGATGTTGTCGTTACAGCATTTTTGCTTGTTCCACTGTAAATCCCAGCCCGCAATATTAAAAACTGACCTCTTACCAGCCCGTCTCCACCCTTGGACTCCCGCATCCTGTTTACCAGCGTCCTGCACTGTCAACCATCCCACCAAAGCAAAAATGTAATCCTTTGATTCCCTCAC
>CM060312.1:15068065-15083065 GCA_030674185.1 Monoplex corrugatus
GCATAAAACTACCAGTGACCCTAGCTTTCTGTAAACATGCAATGCCTCAACTCTTAAGTATGGGCATTTTACGGGTTAAATTTGTATTGTTTTGTTTTGTTTGTTGTTTGTTTGTTTGTTTGTTTATTTGTTTGTTTGTTTGTTTGCTTGCTTCTGTTTGTTTTGTTTTTTCTTCGGGGGCTCGTGGTTAAAATTCATCATCATCATCAGGAGCCTTGCCACATGGCGTTGGCGATCATGGCCTTCCATCTGTTTTTATCTCTTGTTGCCTCAAGCACTTCTTACACCCTCTTTGTCTTCAGCCACTCTGCAAGTCCGTCCAATATCTTCTCCCTGGGTCTACCTGGTGCTCTCTTTCCCTCCAACTTTCCCGTTGTGACCAGGTGTTCCAATTGCCCTTTCCTCATAAAATGGCCTATAAATGTTGCTGTCTTTTCCTAATCTTCCTTATCAATGATCTTTTGTGTCTGCCTCCATCAAGACTGTCTCGTTTGTTTTCTTTGCTGTCCAACGGAACTCTCAACATTCTTCTTAGAAACCACATCTCGGCTGCCTCAATCTTGTTCTGGCTTTGCTTGTTGACTGTCCACGCCTCACGACCGTATAACGGTATTGGTTCTATATAATATTCAAGGACTCGCTTCCTGATGTTAATGATAGGCATTTGTTGGTAAGAATGCTTTCATCTTGTTGAATGCTGTTTTGGCTTGGCCGATTCTGCCGGCTATTTCTGATGTGCATCTGCGTCTGGTGAAATGATGGTTCCCAGGTATTTAAACTTATCAACCTGTCTCAAGGTTGTGCTGTTTACTTGTTATTTTGCATGAGGGGATTTCATGTTTTTTACTGATCACATGACTTCAGTCTTCCTGCTGTTTAGTTCCAACCTCGTACCATTGCTTTCTATTTCTAGTATATTCAAAGGTTTTGTAGGTCCTTTTCATTTTCTGCAATTAGCACGGTGTCATCTGTGTATCGAAAGTTGTTTATCATTTTTCCTCTTGGAACCTTTACTCCAGGGTCTTCCTCTAGGTTTCTCATGATGTTTTCGCTGTAAAGTGAAAACAGATCTGGTGACAAAACACAATCGCTGTTTGTTCCCAATGCATATTTCTGATTATTCGTAGATCTTTTCCATCAATATTGAGTCTTTCTGGATGGTTGATCAATTCTTCATGTCTTACCCGATCGAAAAACTTGGTAATTGCAGATCCGATTCTTATGATGTATATGGCATTAATAGTTCATTTCCCTTCCACAAATCCACACTGTTCATCCTGCTATTTCTCTATTGATTCTATTCCTTGTCCTCATCATGATTATTCTTAATAGATTTTTGTTACATGACTCATCAAACTATCGTGGATGGAATTCACATTCTATAGCCCCTGTCTTCTTTGGAAGTGCAATGAAAATTGATTTTGACATATCTTTGGGAATTTTTCCAGTGTCGATAAATTTCATTTAGGAGGACTTTATTTTTTCAATACCAAATTCCTCCAGGACTTCAATCATCTCTGTAGTAATGTTGTCTGGTCCTGGGGCTTTTCCGGTTTCATCTTTTTCAGTGCTGCTCTAACTTCATCTTTCATTATGGGTGGTCCTTCAACGTTCTTTCTTATAATGTGTTCTTCGTTTCTGTCATCTTCAAAAAGGTCTTTAATGTACTGTCCCCATCTGTCTAATATTTTGTCTTTTTCATGATAAGCGTACCATCTTTCGATTTTAAGCAACCAGTTGATGTGCATGTATTTTTTCCTGTGGATAATTTCTTCAATTCGTCTGTACATACCCTGAGGATCCGTTTTGTGTCGGTCTTCTATTTCTTTGCATTTTGTTTTCAGCCAAGCTTCCTTAGCTTCATTGCACCTATTCCTGATTTCTTTGTTTATCTTCGTGTATATCTCCTCGTTTCTCTTTGCCTTCCTCCCTTCCTCCATTAAGCCTAAAATTTCTTTTGTCATCCAGTTCTTTTTTGCTTTTCTATCTACTTCAGGGATTTCTTCACGATCTTCATTTATCGAATTTCTCAACTTTGTCCATTGTTCCTCACTGACACCAACATTTTCCAGAGCACTGAATTTGTTTTGAACATGTACATTAAAATTTTTTACGTATCACTCCATTTGTCTTTAAGAGTCCAAGATTTAGTTTGATGTTGCTTTTGGTCTGTTTCCTTTTCCTTAATTTCAGCTTAAATCTTCCCACTACAAGATTGTGGTCACTGTTGCAGTCTGCGCCTTGGTAGTGTTTTTGCTGACAGTAAAGAATTTCTAAATCTTTTATTAATCAGGATGTAGTCAATCTGATTTTTGGTATTATCTCTGGACTCATCCAAGTCCATTTTCTTCTATTAGGCTGCTCACAACCAAGGTGTTTCCTACTATGAACTCAATTCATCTGCGTCCATTCCACAAGTTTTCCTTCCCTTTCATTTTGTGTACCAAGGCCATGAGGTCCAACTATATCCTCCACCCTGTCCCACTTTAGCATTAAAATCTCCCATATTACTGTAACTTCTTGTGATTTACATTGGGCCTTGGCCATTTCTAATACTTCGTAGAAGTTGTCGATGTCTTCCTTAGTACTTGCGGTGTTGGTGCATACACCTGAATGATGTTGATATCAAATGGACTGCCTCCAATTTAACCAGCAAAACCCCGTCGGACACAGCCCAGTATCCCCTAACTGCTTTTGATTTGTCCCTGTCCGATTACGATGCCTACTCCTCTTTCATGTGAGTTTCCACCAGAATATATCACTGTATACTCTCCTGATATTATCATGCCTGCCCCCTTCCAGCTCACTTCCCCTAGTTTCTAATGTTAAGCCTTTCCATCTCCATTTGATATTGTCTGATTTACCTTTTTGCAACAATGTTCTAATGTTCTATGTTGCGATTTGGTATTTTTTCTGAGGTAGAGGTTGATTGCAATAGCTTGCTGACGGTCTGGTGTGTCACCTGCGCAACAAACATTAGCTCTCACAAATGAGAAAACGTACAAGCAAAAAAAACAAAAAAAAGGGAAAAAAAACCTCTTGCCCTTTGTTTCCATATAGAGGACGACACAAAGAACTCAGATAAAAGTAGAAAGTCCCTAAGTTTCAGAACAAAGAGCCCTGAGAGAAGTCGGGATACGATTTCCAAGGTAAATTTTGTTGTTGTTGTTTGTCAGGGTTTTTTTTTTTTCTTGTTGTTTCTGTTCTTTGTGATTTTTTTCTCCTGGTTTCTTCATTTTGCTCCTTCTCAACTTTGTTTTGGCCCCTCTTCTTGCTACAAGGCATCCACCCATGGTCACGTCACTGTCCCTGGTTTGAGCTTTGGAACACAGTGCAGTGCTTTTGTCTTGTCCTGTCAAGTTAAATGATTACCTGACTGTTTTCAGTTTCTTTGTTTGTGTGTTGTTTTCAGCCACACTTAATTAAAAGTTATGATGTGGATTACCCTCACGAGACTCTTTAAGCATTTTCTGTGCACGTCTTTTTTTTTTCTTTGTTTGTTGTTTGTCTTTTGCCTTTCTACTTCACCGCCTTTGTGTGTGTGTGTGTGTGTGTGTGTGTGTGTGTGTGTGTGTTGTGTGTGTGTGTGTGTGTGTGTGTGTGTGTGTGGTGTGTGTGTGTGGTGGTGGTGGGTGTGTGTGTGCGTGTGCGTGCGTGTGTGTGTGTGTGTAGCGTGCGTGCGTGCGTGCGTGTGGCGTGTGCGTGTGCGTGTGTGTGTGTGTGTGCGCGCGCGCGTGTGCGTGGTGCGTTGTGTGTGTGTGCGCGCTCGCGTGTGTGTGTGTGCGCGCGCGCGTGTGTGTGTGTGTGTGTGTGTGCGCGCGCGCGTGCGTGTGGTTTTCTTTCATTGCTTTCTTTCATTGCTGTTTCTTTGATTTTTTTTTTTTTTCTTCTTCTCGAAGCTGACATCAATGAATCACGGCATCAACCTGCTTCTCAGGCTTTGTTGTTCGTAGCTTCAGTCATGTCCCAACTACGTTTCTGTCTGCTCTGCTTTCTTGTTTTTCCGTCTCTCCTTTAATCTGCTTGCCATCTCCTCTTTTTTTTTTTCCACCTGTTGACCCATTCAGCTGTTGTTGGTGTTTTTTTGTGTGTTTTTTTCAAGAAATCTGGTCTGTGCAATTCTTTTGATGCATGACAGGTTCTGTACTGCGGCAATTAGACACTGAGATTGTCAAGAATGAGATGAGCACTTGATGTCCTTTCTGTGCTGCTACCCACTGGTGTGTGGCTTTGAAAGTGTGAGTGTGAGAGAGAGAGAGAGAGAGAGGTGGGGGGTGTGGTTTGTGTGTGTTTGTGTGTTGTGTGTCTGATGTTGTTAGTGCTCTGTCTCTGGTTATGAGTGTGTGTGTGTGTGTGTGTGTGTGTGTGTGTGTGTGTGTGTGTGTGTGTGTGTGTGTGTGTGTGTGTGTGTGTGTGTGTGTGGTAATTGCCGAAAGTTTTGGGCCAGAAACTGAACACTGGCTTGGGATTTGTTTTTGTCATATTTTCACAGAGAGAGAGAGAGAGAGGAGACAGACAAACAGACAGACAGACAGATAGATACATGTAGATAGATTGACAAAGACAGACATAGAGATAGAGACAAGGATAGACACGAAGATTCAGAGACAGAGAGAGACAGACAGAGGGACAGAGAGAGATATATAGAAAGCGAAAAAGCGACAGACAGGGACAGACAAAGCAGAACGCTGTACAGGAAAGACAAGAAATTGACTGCTCTTTTACTCAAAATTTCGGCAGTATGCCGTGGTCACAGCGGGTTTTGGGTTTTTTCTGGTTTTTTTTGTTGTTGTTGTTTTTTTTTTTTTGTTTTGGGGGGGGGTTGTCCACCCACGATCTACTGTTTCGTTTTCATTGAATTTCCAAAGAAACTGTTTATTCATGCCGTTTGTCTACATGTGTGTGTGTGTGTGTGTGTGTGTGTGTGTGTGTGTGTGTGTGTGTGTGTGTGTGTGTGTGTGTGTGTGGGTGGTGTGTGTGTGTGTGTGGGCTGCATGCGTCTCATGTATACTGTAAGCACATGGGTGAACATTCTTCTGAACTCTTAATTAATGATACTTTTATGTAAGTGAACATTCTTTGAACTCTGTTGGTCTTTTACGTCAGTTATTCTACCACAGTTCATCAATTATTCTTTCTATACAGTACCCCAGCCGCAGCCATGCAGACTGTTTTCTGCAAAGACCACATATGAAATAACACCATGGCCCGCCCATCCACTCACACACTAGCATTCAGCACCTATTCCTTCTCCACCTCATCGTCACCACTCGGACCACCTACCTACATAAAATAGAATTTGCGGAACATTGCTCTTCAAGACTCGGCCTGCACAGCCACAGCAGAAAGTGCACGTCATGACCACAACGCCTCCTGGTGCAGACTATCATCTCCTGAGACGTAAAGAGGCCGATGATGAGTTTATTAATGCATGACGCCGCCTAAGGACCGCTGTTGCGTCTGTCGTGAATAATTCTGCGCGACCTTCTCTCGCTTTTTCCCATGCTGTGAACGCCTTAGGTGACAGGTATGAGCAGCACAAATCCAAGTCTTTCGTGACAGGATTGAATTGGTGGGAGTTCATGTTGACGCCAATCAAGAGAAAGGAAGAACTTGACACGTATGCGTGCTGCCTATGTTGGTATCGAAGTTACTGGATTAATTAAACCTGCGCAGATGGGACTTGGAGCAGAGAGGTGGGGTAAGGGAAGACACTCCTATTGACGAGTAAGTGTACTTCTGGCCACCCGTTCCAAGTAAAATCAATGTTGATAAGGTTGATTCTCTCTCTCTCTCTCTCTCTCTCCTCTCTCTCTCTCTCTCTCTCTCTCTCTCTCTCTCTCTCCTCTCTCTCTCTCTCTTTTGTTTTCCGTTATTAAAGCAAACGTGAGTATACTGTTAAAGCGCCAGGAGAAGAAAGGTAGAGTTGTCTCCCTCTCAATGGTACGAACAGAAGGACAAAAACAAACAGATAAATAGACTTTCCACACGACACGATAGAATGCCTGGTCTAGAGCACACAGAGAAACAGAAACTTTTGAGGTAGACAACGCAATAAGAGGAGAAATAAGTAAAAGTAAAACCAGAAAAATAAAGCAAACTGAAAGTAGAAAAACTGCTGGGGTTGGGGAGTGGCCTGCAAGACGTCCCCCAGAGCGCTCTGTCGGTATTAAGGTCCTTTAATGGGAAGATCACTGAAGTCGTGGTAATCGGTGAAAAACAAGAAATCTCCTCATGCAAAATAACAGCAAATGGCACAACGCTGAGACAAGATGATAAGTTTAAACATCTGGGAACGGTCATCTCACCAGACGGCACAGGCACATTAGAAATAGCCAGCACAATTGACTAACCTAAAACAGCATTCCAGAAAATGAAAAGCGTTCTTACCAATAAATGCCTATCAATTAAGATCAGGAAGAGAAAGTTCTTGAGAGTTATACAGAACCGGTACTGTTGGACGGATTTGAAGCGTGGACAGCCAACACGCAAAGTCTAAACAAGACTGAGGCAGACGAAATGTGCTTTCTTAGAAGGCTGTTAAGAGTTCCATGGACAGTAAAGAAAATAAACGAGACAGTCTTGAAAGAGGCAAACACAAAAAGGACATTAACAAAGAAGATTAAGAATAGGTAAGCAACATTTACATATATAGGACATTTTACAGGCAAGAGAAATTTGAGTACCTAGTCACAACAGAAAAGCTTAAGGGAAAAAGAACACCAGGTTGACCCAGGGAGAAAATACTGGACAAACTGGAAGAGTGGATACAGACAGACAGGACGGGAGATGTACTTTCAGTGACAAAAGGTAGATTCTTATGGAGAGCTATGATCGCCAACACAATGCAGCAGGGCATATGATGATGAATAGGAAGATCATACGCCCCCAAAACATGTGATTCGTTTCAGTCTCTGTAGAACTCGTCAGACCAGAGAAGATGAGCATCCATACATATGCAGAGCGAGCCACCTAACCTTTATGTAGAAAACTCCTCAAAGCCCAATCAACTAACAGAACACCTTTTCATTGATTAAATGAAGACAGTTGCAGCCAGTGAGAAAAAAAAGAGAAAGACAGACTGAAATAACTGATTCATTAAACAGAGAGAGTCTTCTCGCCTTATTGCTCTTACCATATTTTTTCCATTTAGCACCTTCACCAAAGAGCTTGAGCAGAGTGAGATTCGGCTGACATAAATAAGAAATCAAAATGTCGAAAAGAGTTTCTAATACAATTTTATTATGCAACAGAGGATCAGCTCCATTTCCCAAATGAAGCCGTAAACTATAAAAACGCCATGATCAAACTCAAGTTTTAAAACTTGTCACACGAAAACTTGGTCAAAGATCCAAAAACACACACGCATTTTAGCAAAGATTTGATAATAACACAGCGAGGAAGATTGGATGAAGAGGCTATATATTTATTTGGCTGCGCCGTTCTTAATGTAGGAATTCATGAAATTAAATAAAATGGAACTGACCAATGAAACACACGTTGGCATCGATCTTCCCTAAAAGAAAGGAAGAGTGCAGAAGGAAGGGAGATTATAGCCAAGACAGTCTAACATTTTCCTCAGTGATACTTTGCCTGTCCGCTCGGTTGACAGAAGTGGAATTAAAAGATCTGATGTGGCGAGTTCAAACTCCAGCTGCAACACAAATACTGGCCTGCTCGTGGCCCATGTTAACGCTCCAACATTCTGGTGGTGTCAGCATAGTATATCATAGTCCTGTTAGCTTCTCTCCCGTTTTAAGACCTTACTAGGGTTAAGCTGGAGGGAAAGACAGCACCAGGTAGACCCAGGGAGAAAATATTGGACGGACTTTCAGAGTGGCTGAAGACAAAGAGGATGGAAGAGGTGCTTGAGGCATCAAGGGACAGAAACAGATGGAAGGCCATGATCGCCAACGCCATGTGGCAAGGCACTTGATGATGATGACTAGGATTTCACATAGGCTCAGTGACTCTGTCGGATCTATTCTTGTAGATTTAGGCAGAACACATGCTGAACTCTCCAACTGCACACAATCCCCTTAAACTAATTCCAGTTTTCACATACACACGCGCGCGCGCACGCACGCACGCACGCACGCACACACACACACACACACACACACACACACACACACACACACACACACACACACACACACACACACACACAAAATGTGTGTTCCTACTGAAAGATAGAAAATTTATAAAATACAGACTGTTTACACACAACTCTCTATCAGATTCCCACGTCTGTGCAACGTAAAATTTGTAAACACGTTTCTTCTCATATTATCTGTTCACATATGCCAAAGATTACTAAGAAACGTAACTTGACAAACAATCTGTCTGTTTGCCTGTCTGTCTGTCTGTCTGTCTGTCTGTCGTTCTATTTGTCTGTCTTTCCCTCCATCTTTGATTCTGCATTAACATTCATGGGCATCATTTCTATGCACTAACGTAAATACAATGACTAAATCCTCTACCTCACTTTAATAGATGTACTTTTGCTTTTGCGAAATTTTTTTTTGGGGGGGAGGGAGGGGGTGTTGGGGCACAGGTATGGATGGGGAAGAGCAGAATTTGAAGATTTAATCAGGAAGTAAAAATAGATTGGCGGTTTTTTGTTTGTTTTTGTTTTGTTTTTGTTTTTTGTTGCTGTTCTTTTTTTTATTTTTGTTGTTATTGTTGTTGTTTTGCTTTGTTTTGTTTGTTTTTTTCTTCAATAGACACAAACAAAACAAAACAGAAAAGTTCTACTTATTTACATGTTGATACATGTGCGCTGCACTGGGGAAATAAACACAAGTTGTTTGATGGAGTGGTCGATCACTGCAGTGTCTCTTTTTTACCCGTTCAGCAGACTTTCTTTAACTAAGCCAGGCAAGACGAAACAGCGCTGGGACAAATGAAGCAGTTATCTTTCCTGACAAGCGGAAATGCAGAACTAACTCTGTCTGTATGTATGTATGTGTGTCTGCCTCTGTCTCTGTCTATCTGTATGTATGTATGTTTGCCTCTGTCTCTGTCTGTCTGTCTGTATGTATGTCTGCTCTGCCTCTGCCTCTGCCTCTGTCTGTATGTATGTCTGCCTCTGTCTCTGTCTGCCTGTATGCATGTCTGCCTCTGTCTCTGTCTGTATGTATGTATGTCTGCCTCTGTCTCTGTCTGTCTGTATGCATGTCTGCCTCTGCCTGTCTGTCTGTCTCTCTCTCTCTCTCTCTCTCTCTCTCTCTCTCTCTCTCTCTCTCTCTCTCTCTCTCTCTCTCTTCTCTCTCTCTCTCTTTACACGTAAGAAACAAAACGATAAATGATATTGTGTACGGAGAATTGGGACGCTTTCCTCTCTGGATAACTGCTGTTGCTAGATGTATTAAATACTGGTTTCGACTACTGAAACAGCCAGAGACTAGGTATTCAAAAAAAGCATATAAAATGTTATTCAGTATGCATGGAAAAGGTTATGTAACTTGGGTGTCTAAGATAAAAAGCATTTTATGTGAAAATGGTTTTGAAGATGTTTGGCTCTTTGGGTGTGGCGACGAAAAACGATTCAGTAAAGAACTGAAAGAAAGATTACGTAGCAGTTTCTGTCATTGCTGGCGTAACCACTTAGATACCAGTGCACGCTGTTCACTATATGACAAATTTAAACCTTTATTTGCAAGAGCAAAGTATATTGAAATACTGTACGTGCAGGTGTTTAGGAATGCTATGGCACAATTTAGGATGGGCGTGTCCCAGTTAAACGTTCACAGATATCGCTTTGCGCCTACGACTGCCAACACTTCATGTCCAGTTTGTCCAAATGTGCAGGAAAACGATATACATTTTCTATTTGAATGCCCTCTATACAACCAGGTCAGACAATATTATCATTTAGATGTCACTGAAGGCGATAACTTAGAAGATCTTTTCATTAGAAAAATGATGGATGACTCTGCGGGAACCATAGTGAACCTGGCGAAGTTTTTGGTCGCTGCCTTTAAAATAAGAGAAAAAAGTATTTTGAACGTACGTACTTGAAACAACATTTGTTTTCTACACTAGTACCTTTGAATATCCCATGTAAATACATTGAAGTGTGTTAATTAATCAAGTAATGTTCTATAGAAATGTGTCTTAAGATTTCCCCCATGAAAGGGGCTGTTGGCCTAAATTCATTAAAATTCCGAGTTCCGAGTTCCGAGTTCTCTCTCTCTCTCTCTCTCTCTCTCTCTCTCTCTCTCTCTCTCTCTCTCTCTCTCTCTCTCTCTCTCTCTCTCTCTCTCTCTCTTTGTTTAACGACCGCCAACTTCTTCTGCAGACATCTGATAACCAAAAAACCCTTACAGTATGGTTTTAATACCAGCCCCGTGTGAATGAGGAACATATGGATGGGCCTGACAAAATAGAGAGAAAGATCAGAAGTATGCCACAGAATAAAGGAGACACACAGATACAGAAAGGGACACAGAAAGAGAGAGAGAGAGAGAGTAGTGACCAGAAGTACGTCACAGGAAGTCTCGATGACGTATCGATCTGCGACATCTGGCGACAGGAAGCCAAACGGTGTCAGCCGAGAGAAGGAGGGGGAGAGAAACTTGGGACTGGACAAGTAAGTACTGTCGAGATTTTTTTTTTTTTTTTGGTGGGGGTGGGGGGTGGGGACGGGGGTTCAGGAGGAAGGGGTTAAGCAGAATCGAGTATTGATAGAACGGGCGGCAACTCTGGGTAGATAGATCTTGACAGGGGGAAGCAACACAGGATGGCGATGGGTCACTCAATCAGTCAGCGAGCTGCATGAAAGAGAGAGAGAGAGAGAGAGAGAGAGAGAGAGAGAGAGAGAGAGAGAGAGAGAGACAATCCGTGAGCGACAAAGAAATATCAAGGAGATGAAATCAGAAGAACACAGCCAGAGGCAGAACTGGGTTAGAGTCATCTACAGTTATACCAGAGAACAAGAGAAAGAACTACGAGAAAAGAAGATCGACAATCAAGAAAAAAATAGGAGTAGAAAAAGAACAAGGCAATATTTAGACAGTCACATCCAAATTCAAAGGATGTGTGTTTAAAGAAACAAGTTCATAATGCTATGAAAAGCATATGACCGTTTTGGCGGACAGTAAACCATTTTCTTCTCCAACCACAAAGCCCTTAAAATCAAACGGAACACACGTTAGCGCCTGCATGCAAACTGTCAAAATATATTAACCACATCGTCATTTTTTGACTTTTCAACGATCGCGCATAAATCATTTCTCACAACAGCAAAAACAACAAAACAAATTCCATGCATGAATCATGCGTATGCAACTCCTCGACACATCTGAACCAGGCAGATATACGTATTTCTGATGATAACGGACCGTTCTGTGGTCAGTGTTGTACTGATATAATTGTCTGTCATAGTCATATTACAAAAAGAAAAGTGTTGTTATCAAAGCCATTCTTTAGGCAACCGAAAATGAAGAAACAGAATGATGAGTATATGTAAAAGGACAACATAACAATGAAAAGATAAAACAACAAAAGGTTAAGTCCATGGAACATTAACAGACAAAATGAAGAACAGATAGATGAAATAACAGAACGAAAAACCCACAGAAAATGAACAGAGAACATCAATAATGTACACATGAAGGAACAGAAGGGTTATTCCACGAATTTTGTTTTAAAAATACATCAGCCATGAACAGGTGAAGTAAAAAAAAATAATAATGAAAATGAACAGACAAAATCAATAATGGACAGACGAAGCAACAGAAGTTCGTAGAGAAAGAACAGACAACATCAACAATGAAAAGATGAAGTAACAGAGGTAAAATTTTATGGCCACTGAACAGATCACATCAACAACATAAAGATGAAGTAACAGAAGGAATACATCCACAGAGAATGAACAGACAACATCAACTATAGAAAGATGAAAGTAACGGAAGGATAAGTCCACGGAAAATGATCAGACATGAAATGATGAAGTTACGGAAAAGGAAGGCCAAGAAAAATGAAGAGAGGACATCAACAATGGCACCGTCTTGTCTTCCACAAGGACAGAAAATGAAGCTAGGAATTACCCCAAGTTTGGAACTGGCGTGCTACTGATTAGTCTGTGGGATACCAGCAAACATGCCTGTCACCAGAGTGTCAGTGTTGACATGTATTACTGGCTGCAGAAACACCTGTCTACTCTGGCACAGACACGCCTATAATCGTCAGGAGACAGAAAAAAAAACGGTATTAATCTATTTATAGATAAATCAGATCTTTTACAGGTTCAGCTAACCACGTTTTTACCTTGTAACAAGCCGAACATTTGTGTAGTTTAGTTTTTGCGGCAACAAGGTTGTAATAAGCCGAACATTTGTGTAGTTTAGTTTTTAAGGTACGAAAGGCAGGCTCTCTCTCTCTCTTTCTCTCTCTCTCTATCTATCTCTTGTAATAAGCCGAACATTTGTGTGGTTAAGTTTTTACGGTACGAAAGGCCTCTCTCTCTCTCTCTCTCTCTCTCTCTCTCTCTCTCTCTCTCTCTCTCTCTCTCTCTCTCTCTCTCTCAAAATTTCAAGTTCACCTTCGGTTTAATTTTACTCCTGGATCCAAACAATAAAACATTGTGAGGGCGTTATCAGTTTATTTGATATAAACAATACATCATTGAGGACGTTATCAGTTTATTTATATAAACAATAAAACATTGTGAGGACGTTATCAGTTTATTTATATAAACAATAAAACAATGTGAGGACGTTATCAGTTTATTTATATAAACAATAAAACATTGTTAGGACGATATCAGTTTATTTGTATAAACAATAAAACATTGTGAGGACGTTATCAGTTTATTTGTATAAACAATAAAATATTGTGCGGACCTTATCAGTTTATTTGTATAAACATTTCAGCTGCAATCTTTCTTCCGGTGTCGTAATGCACAACACATTTACTGCGTGCATCATTAACGTCACACATCCATTTATCATATTTTGTAACTGTTGTGTGTTTTCACCCCTTCTTGTGAGGCCATCATGGCCTCTTTATATGATAAATAAACCATATCTCTCTCTCTCTCTCTCCTCTCTCTCTCTCTCTCTCTCTCTCTCTTATTTTTCTTTAACAGAGAGCCAGAAACGATTTCTTACGCACATATACCGATAAGGTGAGGAGGGCTTGGATCATTTTAAATGTCTGTTACTTTATTCAATTTTTGCTATGATTTTCTCCTGTAAAAAGATATTCTGTGCACAAACAGCTCTAAAGGTCCACCTCTACTGACATCGCCTCGTTTGATTTGTTGAAGAAACACAGGATCATATCACTGTTCCATTTTTCTTACAGATGATGACGTTTGCTTTTTAAACCAAAAATACGATCTGATCATGATGTGTCATGACGTATTCCTTGCAATGACGTGTTCATTTCGTTTTTAACTCTCATCTGATTTGACAGCCCCCAGAGACGGCTCATGCAAGTTACCTTCCTTCCATCCCTCGTCAGTCTTTTCTCCCGATATATCATTTTTCCAGAATTGATTTTCTAACAAAGAAAATTGCCAGGAACAATTCCCAGGTCACGCTGGATTCTTGTATTATGCAGCAAACTGCACGCCGCAAACACAGAACCTTAATTCATCAATTCAACTCAATTCAACAATGTCCTATCACATTAATTAACCCTTTGTCTCCTGCATCCTATCCACCAACTGCAAAAACTCAACCCTTTGACTCCTTCACCCTATCCACCAGTTTCCTGCAGGAAGCTGGAGGATAGGGTGACGGAGTCAAAGGGTTAAGTTTTTGCTTTGCTGGCATGGTTGACAATTCAGGCTGCTGGTAGACAGGCTACAAGAGTCAAAGGGTTAATATATATATATATATATATATATATGTATATATATGTATATATATATATATTTGTGTAGTTTAGTTTTTACGGTACGAAAGGCTCTCTCTCTCTCTCTCTCTCCTCTCTCTCTCTCTCTCTCTCTCTCTCTCTCTCTCTCTCTCTTTCTTGTAATAAGCCTAATAAGCCGAACATGTGTGTGTGTGTGTGTGTGCGTATATACATCTATGCACACATAATTATACATAAATGTGACATGTTCCAACAATGGGCACATATCGATTTATCGACTCTTCTAAAGGTTAATACACAAACCACCTCTGAAACTCTACTTGAAGGACACCACTGACAGTATACGTGAAGGACACCACTGAAGTCTACGTGAAGGACACCACTGACAGTCTACGTGAAGGACACCACTGACAGTCTACGTGAAAGACACCACTGACAGTCTATGTGAAGGACACCACTGACAGTCTAGTGAAGGACACCATCTGAACCAGCAGTTAGAAGGACACCACTGACAGTCTATTGAAGGACACCACTGACATCTAGTGAGGACACCACTGACAGTCTAGTGAAGGCCACTGACATCTACAAGACACATGACAGTCTACGTGAAGGACACCACTGACAGTCTAGTGAAGGACACCACTGACAGTCTATGTGAAGGACACCACTGACATCTACGTGAAGGACACCACTGACAATCTACGTGAAGGACACCACTGACAGTCTACGTGAAGGACAAACCACTGACAGTCTAGTGAAGGACACCACACTGACAATCTAACGTGAATAGGACACCACTGACAGTCTATGTGAAGGACACCACTGACAGTCTATGTGAAGGACATAACTGACAGTCTATGTGAAGGACACCACTGACAGTCTACGTCAAGGACACCACTGACAGTCTATGTGAAGGACACCACTGACAGTCTACGTGCAAGGACACCACTGACAGTCTATGTGTGAAGGACACCACTGACAGTCTACGTAAGGACACCACTGACAGTCTACGTCAAGGACACCACTGACAGTCTACGTGAAGAGGACAAACTGACAGTCTTACGTCAAGGACACCACTGACAGTCTACGTCAAGGACACCACTGACAGTCTACGTCAAGGACACCACTGACAGTCTACGTGAAGGACACCACTGACAGTCTACGTCAAGGACA
>CM060312.1:15088065-15095565 GCA_030674185.1 Monoplex corrugatus
GTCTTCTTCGTTTAATAAAGCTAGAGTTTGCCATTCTGGGCTTTTCATCCTTGCCTTCTTCTCTCTCTCTCTCTGTTTATCATTCGTTACAAATATGATTTGATTTCGTACCATCGATGAGGGTGCGGTGCGGGGGAAGACAAGAAACACACTCAATAAAGGTACATGTATTACAGTGATCTGAAGAATAGGATTTTTAAGGAGAGTGTCTGCTTTACACGTACAAAGGCTCTCGTTTGTTTAGCTGATGCTAGAGCAAATACACACACACACACACACACACACACACACGCGCGCGCGCGCGCGCGCGCACGCACGCACGCACTCACACACACACACACACACACACACACACACACACGCACGCACACACAATCAAGCAACGAACACCCACACACAGACAGAGGGGAGAGAGAAGAGATAGAGACACAGAGAGAGAGAGAGAGAGAGAGAAAGAGAGAGACAGAGAGAGAGAGAGAGAGAGAGAGAGAAACAGAACCAGTACCATCTCCACACTAAAGTACCAGAACGCTCGTGGCTAAACTAAAGTATTTAGAACCACAGTTTTGCCAGTCTACTCACGCAACATCAAAGCAGTTTGATATTTTATGTGTCAAATTTGTCTTCTATAGGAAGATCGGCCTTGAAGGTATTTCCCTCTGTGTTGGCTACTGCTTTGCGGCAAAGACTTTGTGTGTGTCTGTGCTTGTTTGTTTGTGAATTCGGAAGGGTTTTGTCCTATGTTCGTTTCGTTTATTTTTCAGGGCTTAAAACAGGAGGAGGGAAAAAAACCACTGAAACTAGGGGGGTCCGTTGCTATGAACGCTTGCAAGCCGATCACGGATGCCTTGCTCTTTTCGGTTTTTTTTTTTTTTTTTTTTTTTTTTTTTTTACAAACCGAAATCGCGGAATTCCGCCCAGACGCGGAACGTTTTAAGCCCTGATTTTTACCTTTCTTCTGGGAAGGCGTGTGTGTGTGTGTGGTGTGTGTGTGTGTGTGTGTGTGTGTGTGTGTGTGTGTGTGTGTGTGTGTGTGTGTGTGTGTGGTGTGTGTGTGTGTGTGTGTGTGTGTGTGTGTGTGTGTGTGTGTGTGTTGTGTGTGTTTATGTGTGTGTGTGTGTGTTGGGGACGGGGGGTAGGGTAGGGAAGAAAACAAGAGTCCCACAAAATGGACTGCTAATTATATGTAATCATTTCGCTTTTTGTTTGTTTGTTTTGTTTTTTGTTTTTGTAATTACTAGGGTAATTTTAATAAATAATAGTGCCTACATATGGAAAGAAATCATTTCACTGGGAGAGATAAATTGATTAATGAAACGATCAATCATTCCAGCCTCTCTTTCGTCGTTTCAATAAATTTTCTTTCAAGAAAGCCAAGCGGGACAAAACAGTAGCATAACAAATAAACCATTTATCATTCTGAACAAACAAAGAATACATCTATCTCCTTCCCTTACCCACCACTCTCTCTGTCTCTGTCTCTGTCTGTATCTCTCTGTCTGTCTGTCTGTCTCTCTCTCTCTCTCTCTCTCTCTCTCTCTCTCTCTCTCTCTCTCTTTCTCTCTCTCTCTCTCTCTCTCTGATTCACAATTCTCACATGCATCTGCAAAACTTGATGGAAAACAATAGTGCAAATTACAGCTTAGTGATAGTGAGAAAGATATGAGCACAAGAGAACAAAAGATAGAGGGAGCGCATGTGTGTATTCGTGTATGTATGTATACGTGCATGAAGGCACTGCTTTGTGAAAAATACACCCCAAAAAATCAATTATTAGAAAAACATAGGAATATAGAGAAGAGGTTTGCTAGAGAGAGAGACAGACAGACAGACAGACAGACAGACCAACGGAGAGACAGAGCGACAGAGACAGACACAGAGACAGAGAGACAGACAGAGTGAGAGACAGACAGACAGAGACAAAGAGACAGACAGAGAGACAGACAGACAGATACAGAGAGACAGACAGACAGACAGAAAAAGACAGAGAGGGAGAGGGGGAGAGAAAAAGCGAGAGAAAGACGAACAGACATACAGACAGACAGACAGGCAGGCAGGTAGGTAGGCAGGCAGAGAGATTGTAGTGACCAGAAGTACGTCACAGGAAGTCTCAGTGACGTATATCGATCAGTGACATCTGGCGGCAAGAAAGCCAAACGGTGTCAGCCGAGGGGCCCGGGAACCGGACTAGTAAGCATTGCCGGGATCTGGAAGAAGGGTTTAGCGGAATCAAGCGCTGATAGTATGGGCGAGGGCTCTGGGTCTATAAGTCTTGACAGCGGATGCAACACAGAGACGGGTGGGTCATTTCATTAGCCAGTGACCTATGAGTGAGTGACAAAAGAAAATCAGGGAGTTAGGAAAGATGACACAGACAGGGATGGAGACAGACGTAAGGTGCAGTCGTCCACAAGATTAATACACAAGACGTCTAAAATGGAAAGGCGGAGATGAGAATATAGATGTTAAAGAAAAGGAAACCAGGCGATGACTCTCACAGTTAGCTATATCAAGAGCCTGTGTTTGAAAATAAAGATCATAATGCTATGATAAGTATTTGTCACTTTCTCTTTCCTTCTCAGCGACCTTAAAAATAAACAAAACATAAACAAGCACATGCGCCTAATTGTCAAACCGCGTGAAAAGCACTGCGATTTTATACCTATATCAAAGTCTACATATTCCTGAAATCTATACCTTTTAATAAACTGAATTGTTATGGCCACGTCCACATTTTACAAGAACAGGCTTGCTGAAGCCATACTTCAGAAAAAAAGGAAAGTGAAGATTGCAAGTTAAAGGCAAACGGACGGGCAATACACAGATGAAGCAACAGAATGAAATATCTAAAGGAAATGATTAGTAACATCAAATATGATATCAGCTTGTCTTCTTCTGGACAGAAAATAATGCCAGGAATTGCAGCAATAGAAGTGTAAGTATTACTGATCGGTTTGTGGAATTTTAACGACGATCTCTGGCACCAGGGTACTGGGTATAATACTCTGTTGCGAGCAGAAATATCTGCCTATTCTTATCGTCAGTGTAATCTTTATCTTGTTTATTTATGGATAAATCATATTTTAACAGACTCAGCTAAGTCAGATTTCCCCTGTAATAATCCTAATACGTCTATAGCTTACTTGATACAGCACGTTGTTGATTGTTGATTGATTGTGGATTGTCCAGGCTTAGCAATCAGTACAACAATTAACCAGCAAAGTCAGAACAAGACTGAGGCAGCTGAAATGTGGTGTGTGAGAAGAATGTTCAGAATTCTATGGACAGCAAAGAAAACAAACGAGATAGTCTCGAAAGAAACAGACACAAAAAGAACAATAATGAAGAAGACTGGCAAAAGATAAGCACCATTTATAGGACATTTTATGAGGCAAGAGAAATTTGAGTGCCTCATTTCAACATGAAAGCTGGAGAGAAATCATCACCATCATCATCAGGTGCCCTGCCGCATGGCGTTGGCGACCATGGACTTCCAACCATTTCTATCTCTCGTTGCCCCTAGCATCTCCCCCACCCTCCTCATCCCCAGCCACTTTGCAAGTCCGTCCAGCATTCTCTCCCTGGGTTACCTGGCGCTCTCTTTCCCTCCAGCTTTCCCGTTGTGACCAGGTGCTCCAAATCCCCCTTCCTCATAAAATGGCCTATAAATTGGAGAGAAATAGATCACCAAATAGACCCAGGGAGAAATGTTAGTTTTGCAGATTGGATCGGGACAGAGTAGGAGATATGCTTGCAACGACAAAAAAATATAGCACGGAGGACCGTTCATGATCGCCACGCCAAAGTGCGTGCACATAATGTGATGATGATGATGACAATATCTGTTCTGTATTATTACGTTCTGTTCCCGTAACATGTGCTCTGTTCTGTTCTGTTCTGTTCTGTTCTGTTCTGTAATCGCTAAACCTCCCTTTAGGAGTATTGCAGCGATGGGTGGTGGCGCTGTTATCGACGCGCTGTCGGAGGAAGATTTGAGCCTCGATTTGAAGGATGTAACAGTCGGGCTCTCCACTACTTCTGCAGGAAGGTCGTTCCAGGGTCCAATGATGCTGACGAAGAAGGAGTGGCGACATGTCGTGGTTTTACTTCGGATCGACTTGTATTTGTAAGGGTGTTTGGCTCGGGTTCGGGGGTCTGTGGGATTAGGATGTTGTCGGTGGGGACTTCTGCCAGTGGTTAATAATCTTGTACATAAGATGAGTTTGGCGTCCTTCCTACGGTCTGCGAGGCTGTCCCAGTTTAGCATTTTCAACATTTCTGTGACACTGCTGTTGTAACTGTAGTCGCGGAACACATCCGCGCACCACGACGCTGCACCATCTCCAGAGAGATGTGTAATCTCCATGACTCAACATAGTTGGGAGAATATGGCAATACAAGAATGATTTACCATCATCATCACAGAGTTTTCCTTTCTCTTTTTTTCTCTCCCTCATCTTTTTTTTTTTTTTTAATCAGATGGCCACATTACAAATGTTTATTCACCACAGATATCCAGAAAGTTAGGGATGAAGACATTTTATATGTCTATTGTTTTATGCAATCTCCAGGGCTTAAAACAGGAGGAAGAAAAACCACTGAAACTAGAGGGGTCCGGGGGAAAATCAGGGGCCACAACTTGCACGCCGTTGCTATGAACGCTTGCAAGCCGATCACGGATGCCTTGCTCCTTTCGTTGTTGGGTTTTTTTTTTTGTTTTTTTGTTTTTTTTGACAAACCGAAATCGCGGAATTCCGTCCAGACGCGGAACTTTTTAAGCCCTGAATTTCGCTCTATTTTAGAAACATGTTTTCAGCACAAATAACTCGTGAGGTCTGATCTGATGCCATAGACATCTTCCTCGTCTAATGTATTCTCCAAACGCAGGTTTCTATCACTACAATTCCTCTTCCAGATAATGTCTACTTGCGAGTTTATTATAAGGTTGATGATGCGTTTCCTGATATAGCGCGTGTATTCATTTGGTTTTGATCTGACAGCCCAAAAGTGGCCATGTCTTTACACGCACGCACACACACACACACACACACACACACACACCACACACACACACACCACACACACACACACACACACACACATATACACACAAACACCATACACAAACACACACGCCCGCGCGCGCACACACACACACACACACACGCACGCACACACACACACACACACACACACACACACACACACACACACACGACACACACACACACACACACACACACAAACACACATCACACACACACACACACACACACACATATACACACAAACACGCACACACACACACACACACACACACACACACACACACACACACACACACACACACACACACACCTACGCGCCCTCCACTCCTCCCCTCTATGTTTTCCTATACCATTATCTATTTTACCACCTACGTGAATGGCTATTTTTACCAAAATTATCAGGAGCAAGTCCCTCATCATCGAGTACTTTTTTGTGTGGTAAATGCATGCCACACATGGTACTTCGATCTATCGCTTGTTCCTAACGACTCACAATCATGCCACAATTGAACGCCTACTTGAAGAGGAGAGAGAGGGGGGGAGAGAGAGAAAGAGAAAGAGAGAGAGAGAGAAGAGAGGGAGAGCAAAAGAGACAGAGGGGAGAGAGAGAGAAGAGAGGGAGAGCAAGAGAGAGAGAGGAGAGAGAGAAGAGAGAAAAGAAGGAGAGAGAGAAGCAGAGAGACAGACAGACAGAAGCAGAGAGACAGAGACAAACAGACAGACAGACGGAGACAGACAGACAGACAGACAGAAAGACAGACAGATTTCTGTGTAAACTTGAGTATCGAACCTGGAACCTCTCGAGTCCTAGTCAGACGTTCTTACCACTTGACCAACACACACACACACACACACACACACACACACACACTCACAGAGATACTTTAGGAAGTGATCACTTACCTATCCTCATAACACTAACTAACGAAAACATCAGGATGAAAGACAGCATTCCTGATATTATACCAAAATATAATTATACACGCGCTGATTGGTCCTTGTTTCAGACTGTTCTTTCTATTCGAGATTTCACACATTATGAAAGTGAAAATGTAGACGTTATGTTTTCTAAATTCCAGGAGTCAGTTCTAGCTGCTGCAGACCTTTCCATCCCGAAACTCAAAACTTTTAAGTCTAATAACCGTTTGGGTAATGTTTGGTGGACGGAGGTATGTGAGCAAGCAGTTCAGTATAAAAAAGAGAAATACAAAATCTACATCAAAAGCAGGAAACCTGAAGATCATATGGAAATGAAAAAAGCTAACACCCAGTGTAATAAAATCATCGCTGAAGCAAAGAAAAATTACTGGGCATCATACTGCACAAAAGAAATTTCAGATTTCAAGGATTTCCATAAAGTATGGACAAAAATGAATCAAATGAAAAATGGAGCCAACTTACCTAGGTGTCCAATAATGATTGATACAAGTCACAAATTTCTTTCCGACATGGACAAAGCTGAAACTTTTGTGGAACTTTTTGCCCAAAATAGTAAAGTAGATGGTTTGACTCCTACCTGCAAACACTACAGGGAAATGGCAGCTAACAACCCTATCTACACTGATCCAATACCTCAAAATGATCTCTGGTTTAATTCTCCAATCACCTTAGAAGAGTTAAAAAACACTATCTTGTCTCTGCGCAACAAAAGGAGTTCGGTAGGTGTTGATGCAGTTTCAACTGAAATGATTAAACATCTTCCAGAAAACTATATTATTTTTTTACACAAAATTTTTCAGAAATGCTGGGCTGGTGGAACTATACCACAATTATGGCAAACGTCTGTTGTTATACCAGTATTAAAAGCAGGAAAGCCTAAAAACAATAAAAACAGTTACAGACCTATTGCTTTAACGTCCCATACGAGCAAACTATTGGAAAAATTGGTATTAAACAGACTTGTACATTACTGTGATAAAAATAACGTTATTCCAGTAAATCAGGCTGGTTTTAGAAAAGGGAGATCTACAGTTGAGCACCTGGTTAAACTTACCACTCACATCAAGAAAGAGTTTGCCCGCAGAAAAAGTCTTTTAGCTACATTTTTTGATGTGAAAAAAGCTTACGATCAAGTTTGGCATACGCGTTTATTGTACAAGCTGAAATCTATTGGTTTATCTGGCAATATGTATGATTACATTGTCTTTTTTAGCCAATAGAACTATTCAGGCAAGAGTGGGAACTAGTTATTCTACTTCACGACATCTTGATATGGGAATTCCACAAGGTTCAGTGATAGCACCGCTTTTATTTAATATCCTTATACAGGATCTTCCTAAAGCACTCTCAAATCGTGTTGTTTTGGCACAGTATGCTGATGATATATGTATTTGGATGAATATTACCTTAAAAAAGACAACTCCACAGAGAGCACAGAATTACATTAGGAAATTGTATCAATCTGATCTTGATAATCTTGGAAACTATATGTTAGAAAATGGTCTGTCGTTGT
>CM060312.1:15103065-15120565 GCA_030674185.1 Monoplex corrugatus
CAGCAAACTGACCTGGGGCATAACAATGGGATCTACTGGCTGTAAGGAATGACTGGGAGCGCACAATATGTCTACCAGAACGAACCCCCTCCCCCCTCGCCCAGAATCATCAGTATGACTGGCATGAGACCAGGTATAGAACTCCACTCCCTTTCAAAACAAATGATTCTGACTACATTTACTGATTATATGAAAGCAGAATGGAGGAACCTTAGATCTGAAGGATGGGGATGGAGAAGTATGCCAGTCTAGCATGTAACTTGAGGAAGTCGAGGTTCCAAACCAAACTCCTCGCCGTAGACATTGCAGCAAGAGGGTTGGCACATCTGCTTTTAAACTCATGAAACTGCTCTTGAATTCTGGGAAGGACAGGACCAGAACCCTAAAGGCAATGACACAGGAAACCGAACAAGACTGTCAGATGGAACAAAAGCCAGCTTGCTTGATAAGGCTGTAAAATGTTCCTAGGTAAGGCATATGTGTGACGGCTACGTGGTTAAGACTCTATCACAAGCGTAAATTGAAATCAAGACACCTAATCACTATGAAGGCATGGGTTCAAACACAGGTGGAGGATAAAAGAAAATGGCGACAGTTGAAGGGCACTTATGAGTTATGACCCAGATGTGGTTTGGCCTCCTTAGAATGTAAAGAGTTTAGGGTCTAAACACCTGCTTGACTGATACTTCTACTCTGAGGACCATCTGCTGACCATCATGTCCCAGAGTTTCTTGCTCCTTTGATGAAGTTGATGTAGGAATTAACAGTGGGGTATTACAGAAAGCGAGTGTAGCATTTCTAATTAAATCCCGTTTCAACAGTCAAGAGTCTTCCTATACAAAGCAGACGCTGGCACAAGAGAACACTCAAAAATGTCAATGGCTAATGGAGAGACAAGCTATCTTAAGGAACCCCACTCTCAACCGTGACCGGGGCCGACACAACCTGCCATCGGTGTACTCCTCACTTATTCAGTCGCACTGTCGTGAGTTCGCTCATGGCGATACGCACTGAAGCCAGTTCTCAACCCAGCAGTTGCGCTGAAGAAGTCGGCCGGATCGCCGATGAAAGCTACGCAGTAAGTAGCTTTTTTGTAACTGAGAGCCAGGTTCAGCCAGGTAGCCACTATCTTAAGTTATTACCAAAAGCAGGTGTTGGATGAATGCTTCAATCCTTAACCGAAGCGTCTTGGTTTACAACGCCAAATGACCAGGTTTACGGAACAGACACTGACACATGAGAAGCTAGTTACTCAAGAATGCCATCATCCGATGTAGAGACACGGTACCAGACAGTGAAACAGCCAAATGCTCTGATCCTTAATCCAATATCGTTAACTAACAGTGAAGTCTTCGTCACCAGGAAAAGTGAAGTTGTCTCTGACATCTATCATCCAATACCGTGGTTAACAGAACAGCTACTCGCACAAGAAAAAAATGCTTTACAACGTCAACATCGGAGGAAGAGACAAATTACACACAAGATATTACACAATAGCAAAGTACTACTATTATACAGCGGGTGTATGACAAATAGTCACTGAACAAACAGTGATTGAGTAAATAAAGAATGCCAGCTGGACACTAGCTGACATGACATTATATTTAAGAAAGAGAGATGGAGAGATAGTGGCAGAGAGAAAGACGCAAGAGACAGAGAGAGAGGGAGAGAGAGAGGGAGAGAGAGGGGGGAGAGAGAGAAGACAGACAGACAGACAGAAAGACAGAGATGGGGAGAGACAGACAGGACACACAGACAGACAGAGGGACATAGGGGCGGGGGGATTTACAGACCCAGAACCGCTTCCAGACTATCAGCAAGGAGTTTGTGTCGAGCATCGGCATTTAGAACCCTTTTGCTAATCTCCTCACGCAACGTTAGGGTAGTTTTGAACTGTGAGTGTCTGTTGGAAGCTCATCCTTTAATGTGTCTGCCAATGTGATTTCTTCAGCTGTGTGGCAGAGGGTCATGTGTTTGGTTTGTTTGTTTGTTTGTTTGTTTGTCTGCTTGCTTTGCTTGTGTTTGTTTGCATTATATGGGGATATGCGGGGTGTGTGTATTGCGACAGTATGTCCATGCCCGCTTAGCATAGTTTCTGGTCAGCGTTTGTTCGTAAACTTAACAGTCAGGTTGTCCAGTGAGCATTTGATATGAGAATATATTACAGCTCTTGAGCAGCTGTCCAGTAGTATTTAATGCGATATTTTAGTGAGCATCGATTAGCATTGTCCTGTGACATTGTCAGTAGTATTCATTGCGTATTTCTGGCGATCACTGTAAGCATTGTCTGTGAGCATGTCCGTAGTTTTATATGACAATCATGTCTATAGTGAGATTCGTAGTAAGCCATGTCCTGTGAGCATTGACCGTAATATCTAATGACGATCATTTTTCGTGGCATCAGTAGTAAACATTTGTCCTGTGAGCTTGTCCAGTAAGTATTATATGACGATCATTCTATGGGGCTAGATGAAGCATTTGCCCTGTGAGCATGTCGGAGTATATATGACGATCATCTACGTGAGCGATCACATAGTAAGCATTGTTCTGTGGCATTGTCCAGTAATTAATGACGACATTTTACTAGGCACTGTCGTGAGCATGTCAGTAGTATTTATGACGACATTCGTTATGAGCATTCAGAAATAAGCCTTGTCGTGAGCATTGTCCAAGTATTTATATGACGATCATTTCTATAGTGAACATTCAGACAGAAAGCCATTGTCCTGTGAGCATGTCCAGTAGTATTTATATGACGATCATTTCTATAATGAGCATTCAGATAATAAGCATTGTCCTGTGAGCATTGTCCATAGTATTAATGCGTATTTTATAATGAGCATTGATAACATTGTCTTGAGCTTGTCAGTAGTATTATATACATTTCGGTGACTTCAGACAGAAAGCCATTGTCCTGTGAGCATTGTCCAGCAAGTATTTATATGACGATCATTTCTATAGTGAACATTCAGACAGAAGCAGTCCGTGAGCATTGTCAGCAGTATTTATGACGATCATTTCTATATGAAATAGACAGAAAGCATTGTCTTGTAAGCATTATATTTAACTATGCCCATGATGCCATCGTTATGTACGGCAGCAACGAAGATTCTCTGCTCCTGTCTGCCTTGGGTCAGTCTCATGGAACCCCAAGCGTGTTTCAGGTCCTTGAGAGACTCATAATATTCATCGCCAGTTTTTCGGTCTCCTCTCTTACGTCTTCTTTACGATGTCCAGCGAAACGCGGTCCAAGTGATTACGTGTGTGTGCATAGATACTTATATGTGGTAAGCATTCATTTTTGTCTGTTACTGCTATTTTTGTTTAAAGCTCTGCTGATGCGTAGAGTCATATCAGGGCCATAACCGTTTCAAAATATACACAATATTTCAACAGGAAAAATAAAGGGAAAAAAATCAAGTATATGTATCAATGCATTCGTGCACATAATCTAAGAAGATGTCCCTGGCATTGACCATTCCGTCCAATTTATTGCACAGGGGAATGAAAAAACACACTTGACTACAATTCAAACATAAATCAGACACTAAATCATATATTAAACGGCCTAAATTACCTAAAATAGCTTCCGCATATCTCATTTCCCTACAGCCAAAAATCACTTAATATATATACCCAATTATTAATCCTAAGACAATGTACGTAAGACTTTATCGAACACGTACAGATGAATGGACCAGCAAGGCAAAAAATGATAGGAAGAAATGAGAGAAAGCAGAGGAGGAAGAAAGAAACAAAGAGAATGACAGAAGAGAGGAAAATTTTGGCACAGAATTTTCAGAAGGTGGGGGTACAATGTATACTGAAAAAGCCCCCAGCATAAAATACCACGGGTGGAATTTTTGTCCGGTAGGCATTTCTACAGTTACTCTTTTCTTATGAGTAACTAGCCAGCGAGGTTCACCCACCAGGCGGAGGTACCTATGCGGATTGAACCCAGGACATTCCGAACTGGAATTCTGTCCTTTACCTACTGGACTATCGCGCCCTTCATTAAAAACAATAATATATGTAACAAAACTGTCTCTGCCCTATCAGATGGCGACAGGAGTGTAAGGGGAGGTGTAGGCAAAGGGGGAAAAGGCAAGACATGAAGGGGAGGGGGAGAGTTATGAAGGTCGTGGATTCACGGAGATAAGGGCCAGAGACAGACGATTTTATCAGAAAGAGACCTCCATTCCAATCACCATATGATGCCCAGCAAGATCAAGGCTAGCACAAGGTTGTTTTTTTGTTTTTTTTTTTTTTTTTGTTTTTTTGTCTGATAACTGGTGTTCTTACCTTTTTCTGTTCCAAGCAACATTACACAGTTAATTACACAGGTTCAACTTGTCAAAATGGAAATGGAGTCCTATAATACATCAGGTTAAAAATACTCTTCTAGTGATGACTATGGCTCAGATTCGTAGTTCAAGGCACAGTAGAATTAACACCCCAGTCTCACATATCACTGATCCTACAAAACCATGGGTAGTAATACTCTGGGAGTTGGTCTGTCGGATGAGGTGACAGAGTGAGGTCCACATGCAGAGAGCAATTTCTACTCTTTTTCCGTCTGTCTGTATTTGGAGGAGTGGCGGGGAAATGAAACTACGATCTGCCGATAAACGATGAACGGGAAACATGATGTAGAATCATGTTGTAGATGCCACTACATCTATGTTTGCACTCCATCTATGTTTGCCACTCCGTCTATGTTTGCCACTCCGTCTATGTTTGTCACACCATATATGTTTGCCACTCCGTCTATGTTTGTCATTCCGTCTATGTTTGTCACTCCGTCTATGTTTGTCACTCCGTCTATGTTTGTCACTCCGTCTATGTTTGTCACTCCGTCTATGTTTGTCACTCCGTCTATGTTTGTCACTCCGTCTATGTTTGTCATTCCGTCTATGTTTGTCATTCCGTCTATGTTTGCCAAACCAACTATGTTTGTCACACCAACTATGTTTGCCACTCCATCTATGCCATTCCGTCTATGTTTGCCACTCCATCTATGTTTGCCACTCCATCTATGTTTGCCACTTCATCTATGTTTGCCACTACATCTTTGTTTGCCACTTCATCTATGTTTGCCACTCCATCTATGTTTGCCACTTTATCTATGTTTGCCACTTCATCTATGTTTGCCACTCCATCTATGTTTGCCACTCTATGTATGTTTGCCACTGTCTATGTTTGCCACTCTGTCTATGTTTGCTGTTCCGTTTATGTTTGCCACTCTGTCTATGTTAGCCACTCCGTCTATGTTTGCCACTCTGTCTCTGTTTGTCACTCAGTCTATGGTTTGCCATTCCGTCTACGTTTACCATTCTATGTTTGCCACTCCGTCTACGTTTGCCATTCTGTCTATGTTTGCCACTCCGTCTACGTTTGCCATTCTGTCTATGTTTGCCACTCCGTCTACGTTTACCATTCTATGTTTGCCACTCCGTCTACGTTTGCCATTATGTCTATGTTTGCCACTCCGTCTACGTTTACCATTCTATGTTTGCCACTCCGTCTACGTTTGCCATTCTGTCTATGTCTGCCACTCCGTGTATGCAGTGTCGCCATGGTCATCCTCATCGCCATGGTCATAAAGCCCGAGCGTCTGATGCTGTCAGCTCGAAAGGCTGGCTGGTTGACCGGCATCTTGGTCAATGACTAAACCACTTGATCTGCTGCTGTCTAATGACTGACAGTCCCTTTATGTTCTTTTCATTCTTCTTGATCAATCATTTATCCATCATTAGCTTGCAATCAACGAAAAACAAGGGATCATCGGTAAAGAATTATCTCTTACAGTGCTTTTTTTTTTCAAAATTACATTTATTATAAAAAAAAATACATGCTGAACAGAGAAAGTGATGGTGCATGAAAGATGGTCAGAGGCACGAAGTAATCTTTGTTTCATTATGCTGCTTCTGTTGATAAAAGTGTAGCTTCAACATTTCATGTCTCGAGTTCAGTCCAAGCCCACAATATAAACATTTGCCTGTTTGCTCCCCCATCTTAATGCTCCAACCCCTTTGGGTGGCGTTAGCTTAGCATTCATGGGTCTCAATGTCCATCCCCTCCCCATTTCAAGACTTCGCGAACGCATGGGGCTTTGTACAGGTTCGAGGAAACTGCCAGATAGTTGCTGGCAGATTTGGCAGAGCGCTTCTTACTACTGCTCATGAAGACATGGGCATTCCATTTGGTCCCTTTTTATCCACTGGACGAGGCAGCAGGGAAGTTTTTAGTCCTGTTTTTATTATCCGTTGTTTGGTGTTTGTGGTCTGTTTGTGACCGTGCATTCGCGCTTGACAAAGGCCGGTTGGCCGAAAATTTGCGCTTGTTTTGTCTTGTTTTGTCAAATACGCGCTTACATTGGTTTTCTTGTTCTTCTGGTTCCTGTTTGCTTGGGCGCGGGCAGTCGCATTTGTTTTGGATCGCTTTTTGAAATGTTCAGGAGTCATGAATTTCTTTTGAACAAACTACTAAACAAAACTCCTTGATGAGATTAAAACGAAAGGAAGAAAGAATAAAAGAAAGAATACCAACCACCCACTCCTAAACCACATATGAAATACATTTTCTCCACCGAGTCAGAAAATGAAAAGTGAGGAGGAAAAAGAGGCCAGAGATGGAAGTTAACGAGGGCCGAAGGGTCACACAGATAACGCCCACAGACAGACGATCCTATCAGAAAATCTTCGCCATTCCCATCATCATAAGACCGACCAGCAAAGATCGAGAGAGAAACACATCTTTGCCGTTTCTCTGGTAACTGATGTGTTGGAAGCTATGCTCTTGCACTCACGTTTTGGGATTCCTGATAACATTACTAAGGTTGAACTCATCAGAATAGAAATGGACTGGCATGACACATCGGTAAACTCTCTTAGTACACTAAGGGTCTGATTATATTGATGGGAATGGGCGGTTTAGTTACAAAAAATATGTTATCATTATCATTATAACTCGTTTTTTTCTGCCGTGTGGTATTTTCAAAATTCATTCACGGCACATCAGACATGACCACACGTTTCGTGGAGCACAGAGAACTCGAACTGTTAGACGTGCTGACCACATGCCACGATGTTGTTCCACAGTCTGCATCTTCGGTGGGCGTACATGCTGGGGGGTGTTTTCATACACCCATACGCCATCGGTCACTGTCGTGGTATGACTTACAGTAACGTTAGCGTGCCTATTTGATATTCTAAATACATCTGATAATGTCAGATCCTGGGTTTGGTTCTCGTTTTCGCCCCTGCCTCACTAGATTTTGAGGAGGGTCTTACTCCTAGTTATTTGCGTGAGACGATATAGATGAAGTTTCAATGTGCAGCATGTATCCAGAATAAGTAAATAGACCAGTGGCAACAAAGGAGTTGTCTTTTACACAAAAACGAAAAAACTGTTAAAAATCAGCTTTACCATGAAAACAAAACCCCACATTTAGTGATTTACCAAAGAGAGCACGATGGTGCACCAAACGACGTAGAGACAAGAAATACTGTTCTGTTTGAATCAGTTTATGTGGGTGTTAGCAACTGTCTCAATTCCATCAGATGGCGACAGGAATGAAAGACTAAAGGGAAAGCAAGGGGAGGCAATGGGGTAAACCAGGGTTATGGAATCACTGAGATAAAAGAAAAACAGATGCATAAAAAAAGAACCTCCGTGGGAACTAAGGAAGTATTGTTTTTACAAAATCCTACATGAAGTCAACTTTACCATGAAAACATGAGGCTTCTTCTTTTATTCAGTGACTTAACAAAAGAGAAGTGTGGTGTTGGACAAAAAGAAGGAGAGGCAGTAAAAGAGGTGTTCTGTTTGAATCAATTCATGTGAGTATAACCAACTGTCTCATTCCATCAGAGGTGTTCTGTTTGAATCAATTTATGTGAGTATAAACAACTGTCTCATTCCATCAGAGGTGTTCTGTTTGAATCAATTTATGTGAGTATAAACAACCGTCTCATTCCATCAGATGGAGACAGGCGTGGAAGGCAAGAAGGGAGACGGGGGGAGGGAGGGAGAGGAGGATGCTGGAACAGGCAGAAGATGGGGTAAACGAGGGTCATGAGGGTCACTGAGATAAAAGAAAAGGAGAAAAAAGAGGGGAAAAATCAGAAACAGACGATCCTATCAGAAAGACTCTTCCGTCCTCATCACCATAAGACCGACCAGCAAGAACGAGAAACACGTCTTCACTGTTTCTTCGGTGGGTGATGTGTTGGAAGCAATGCTCTTGCACTCACTTTGGGGTGGTTCTCGGTAACATTACTCAGGTTCAGCTCATCAACATGGAAATGAGACGCCACCTCACAATCTGTAAAACTCCCTCAGTGCCGATCATGGTCTGTCTGTGGTGGTAGACATGTAGCTTACTGATTCAGGTCGTTCGGCTAACATGCAAAATATTCTGCATTCAATTCACAAAAGAATCGGGATTTTTTTCCCCTCCCTCTTGTTTGACTTGAGCAACGATGGGGATTTTAGTCCCTGTGATGAGTCAGAATATTGGATCTCCATGTGCCCCATACATTCAGCGTAGGGGTTTTTGTTTTTTTTTAGGTTTTTTTTTTAGGATAACTGTGCTGTTCCTGGCAAATTTCTTCAAATGATCCACTTAAAAATTGCTCTTAGGCAAATCAAACTCTAGATTGAAAAAAACAAAAACAAAAGAAGATAGAAAAAAGATATGTGCGAGGCTGTAGTGTGTGGCGCCACATTCGCCCTGGAGATCAGGTGAATTTTACTCGAACATTTATTTTCAGGAATAAATTTGGCAAGCATAATGTGCAATGTAAGGTAGATTTTCAACCATATCAACAGTGCCGTTCAGCTATCCACAAATGTTATACACAAACAAATGAATAAATGCATAAGTAAATGAAGATACTGCATAATATCTTTATCTCCATATTGCCATGTCGTGGTTTTGTTTTGTTTTTTTGTTGTTGTTTTTTTAATCATGTTCTGTTCTCCAATTTGATCCAACCCACAATGGCCTTGCGGGATAAAGCATCCATCCAGGACGCAAGAAAACTTGAGTTCAAATCACGGATTAGACAAATTCCCCCTCCCCCACCTCTCTCTCTCTCTCTCCTCTCCTCTCTCTCTCTCCTCTCTCTCTCTCTCTCCACTAGACTTTACTTGGTGATCAGATTACCAGAATTTTGGATGACCCTACAGACTAAGGTCTCGTGTGCAGCACACATGCTGAAGATCCCATGGCAATGAAAGGTTTGTCCCTGGCAAAATTCTGTTGAAAAATCCAATTTCGACCAGTTGTCGTGGTGTAGTAATTAGTGCAACGGGACTAATGACTGGAAAGCTGTGGGTTTGGATCCTATCAATACTGCTATGAAAAATCATTGCAAGGTTTTTTGGTCCCTTTCAGCTCCTACCTGGACCTGAGAATACTATGGGCTCATTCGGACAACTGGAACCATACCGTCCACTTTCATCTACTTCATGGATGCATCACTGAGGGTTTAACTAAATTTTTCCAATACCACAGGTATGTTGTGTCTCTCAGGCCTAGTTGATGCCAGGATATGTTTTGAAAGGAAGCATAGTGCACAGTCCTGTTACGCAATCTCAATCCAGAACATAGCTCCATAGCATCATGATTACAATACTCATCATCATGCATCGTTAAGAAAATTGTGAAATATTAACGCATACTCTGTGACCAGCAAAGTGGCTCAGAAATAAGACTGCCAAACACAAAATTCATAGGTACGCAAAAATATATACATATGGGAAAGAACACAACAACAGAAAAAAAAATGGGTGGCGACATGCTTTCACGGGAGCATCAACTGGTGATCCATGCGCAAAAACAATTCGTTGGGACAAAAAAAAAAAAAAAAAAAAAAAAAGATTATTCCGATCCAATCTTTACCCATTTATCCAAACCACCACCACCACCCGTCCTCCATCTCCACCCCTTTCCAATCACCTTATCAAGATCCCCTTGATTTATTTTTTTCATTTTCTGGTTTTGCCCTCCACAAATCAATTCTGACCTCAACCACTTTGCTTGCAATGGGTGAAAGGTGTAAACGTTGTCTTCTCTCTCGATCTGGCACTCCAGCACTCAATGCCCGGCCTGTCTATTGAGTCCCCTCCCTCCCTCCCTCCCCCCTGTCCTGTCTGTATCAACAACAGACTGACTGTACTGATGTGTGTGCCCTCTGTCTCTCTCTGTCTCTCTCTCTCTCTCTGTGTCTCTCTCTCTCGCTCGCTCGCTCTCTGTGAAACAAATGAAACAGAGATTTGTGTGTATTGTGTGTGTGTGTGTGTGTGTGTGTGTGTGTGTGTGTGTGTGTGTGTGTGTGTGTGTGTGTGTGTGTGTGTGTGTGTGTGTGTGTGTGTGTGTGTCCTGAGTGTTCTTAATCTGTATTAACAGACTAACGGTACAAATGGTTATGGTGTTTGAGTGAGTGAGTGAGCGTGAGAGAGATAGAGACACAGAGAGAGAGTGTGTTGTGTTGTTGTGTAATGTGTTTGGTGTTGTGTGTGCGTGGCGTGTGTGTGTGTGTGAGAGAGAGAGTGTGGTGTGTGTGTGTGAGCGCACGCGCGCGCGAGCGCGCGCGTGTGTGTGTGTGTGTGTGTGTGTGTGTGTGTGTGTGTGTGTGTGTGTGTGGTGTGTGTGCACGCGCGCGTGTGTACATGGTAGCGCGCGTGTGTATATGGTAGCGCGCGCATACGCGAGCGTGTGTTTATAAAACGATAATCAACATTCCATGCGCAAAACGCACAGCGTACACGTCAAAGATCCCACGGCAACAAAGGAATTGTCTCTCGTCCAGGCAAAATTTGTTTTAAAAAAATCCGCTGCCACAGGATAAACACAAAAATACGTGCATACGAAAAAGAAAAAACAAACAAACGGGTGACGCTTACTGCGATAATGCGCTCTCTCTATGGTAAACAGCTACCACCACATGGTAAAGACGCCTCTTGCACATAGTGAACCAACTGCGAAAAAAAATTAGAATGAAATAATAAAACGAAACAATCTCTCTCTCTCTCTCTCTCTCTCTCTCTCTCTCTTCTCTCTCTCTCTCTCTCTCTCTTCTCCTCCTCTCTCTGTCTCTCTGTCTCTGTCTCTCTCTCTTCTGTCTCCCTCTTCTCTCCTCTCTCCTTCTTCTCTCTCTCTCTCTCTCCCTCTCTCTCTCTCTTCTCTCACGCGCGTCTCAGGGCTGTCATTATGAAAGACATAATCGACTAAACTGCCAGAACTACTTCAAAGTTGTTTTACTTCTTCCATCTCTCAGGGTTGGTAGAAAAATGAGTAGGTAGACTGGCATGGTATGAAATTGTGTGGGGGGGGGGGGGGGTTGATGGGTGCATGGGTGGCTGATGTAATGGTGAGTCTGATAGAGTATATAAGTGGGCTTGTGTGTGCGTTGTGAATATATCTGTGTGTGTGGGTGTGTGTGGGTGGGGGGGTATGTGTGTGTATTTGTGTGTGCAATAGAGAGATAGAGAGACAGAGAGAGAGAAAGAGAGAGAGATACACCAATGATATTTCTAAATCATTTATGTGTGCACATTTGTCTAATAGTTATAATTCATTCTGCTGATAGAATGAGAACTGTTAACTGACACTCTTCACACGAAACAGTATTAACGGTAACAATTTGTTAATCGTGTGGTCAAAGACGCAAAAGATAAACAAACAGAGAAATAACAAACAAACATAAAAGGTAACAATTTGTTAATCGTGTGGTCAAAGACGCAAAAGAAAACAAACAGAGAAATAACAAACAAACATAAAAGGTAACAATTTGTTAATCGTGTGGTCAAAGACGCAAAAGACAAACAAACAGAGAAATAACAAATAAACATAAAAGCATTCACAGGTATGTCAGCAATGATTTTACAGCTGTCTTGCTATACATGTCTGTCATTTATTCACAAATGAACCACACATTCGGTGAACAATCGCCACTCAATTTTGATAAAGTAATAATTATGTCAATGCTACAATCATACAAAAAAAAAGGTTCTTGAGATTCACAGAAGATAAAAACAAAGCAGCAAAGATGAATAAAACCACCACGTGGTAGGGACCAGAAGAAAAAAAAACATAACGACAGAATCAGGACGCATGTTTAACTTGAATACTTGTTCTGATTCTTTTCTGTTTTTCTGGTTCTTATTCCCTTGAACACGTGTGACCGCTTTTGTTTTGGATTTAATATTAAACATCTTTAAATTTACATAACATTGAAAGTCATATCCACTAAGTAGTAAAAGATCCTCGTGTGTATGGTTTGACAGCTAGATTTTCCTTTTCAGATATAAAGCTCAAACCAACGGTTTGTGCGATGCAGATCACCAACGAAACCGTATATGCTCCAAACATGACGGGGTGTGTACAAAATTGATCGCCGATTTGATCGGCTGACAAAATGTTGTGATTCTTCCCTTTCTCACCAAAGGCTCCTGAAGGAAACATGAAGTAAAGTGTGAAAGAACCGCTGACAGCCAGGAAACTGGGGTTTCCGTCAGGGAAAAGGACCGTGTGGGTTGAATGACGGCTGAAAGGCCTGTGTTGACAGCAAGAAAATCAGCAAAACGACATTACCCAAAGGGATGGCAATGTGATGTTAGCGCTGAATCCACAAGTCGGGCATTCTCGTCTTGTTCTTCCTGTTACACTGGCAAAACGGGATGAGGGAAAGTGGTATTGATATGTGATCTCATGGTTGGTGTTTTGTCCTTTCCCCAAAGTGGTTCAGAGTGTGGAGAATGCTTGTTCTATATTCTTGTTTGACCTGCTACAACTCGGATATTCTTTGATGAAAGCAACAGGCGTGTTCAGTTTCTGGATCTGTCCACGGTTCTGTGGACACAATGTTCCTATGATGTGTATTTTGCTCATCCTCATCCGTGAGTATACCACATGAATATAATATCAAACACTCTTATTTTGGTGTATTTAGATGTTCATTTTAGGATGGCTTGTATATGTGTGTGTGTGTGTGTGTGTGTGTGTGTGTACTGTGTGTGTGTGTGTGTGTGTGTGTGTGTGTGTGTGTGTGTGTGTGTGTGTGTGTTCTTGTGTGGGTGTGGAGGGGTGTTTTGTTTGTTTTCTTTCTTTCTTTCTTGTTTGTTTTTTGCCTAAATTTTAAATAGGACCAGAAAATCCAATACATAAACAAACGAAACTCTTGTATCACACTGCATGAGAAACAAGTCTAAATCTGCTCCCAAGCACTGAACAGTAGCTGTTTTTATATGGCTTGACCTTCTTGTTCGTGCGCCCAGATAAACAATCCTGACAGATGATTTATGGGCCAAGAGATCGCCGACTGAAGCCATTTATTTTCAAAACATGATAGATGTGTTTAAAAAAAAACCAGTCGATTGCCGAAATTGATTGCCCACTATATTCTTTTCATTCTCTCTATTCACGGTGAAATTGCCGGACAGAGATACAAAGCAGAATTTGAAAAGAACTGTTGGTAGAAGGAAACTGAGTTTCCGTCAGGGAAAAAGACACAAGTGTTGAATGACAGCTGAAAGACCTGTTTTGACAGCGATAAAATCAGCGTGATGACATTACCAAAAGAGATGGCAAAGTGATGTTAGCGCTGAATCCACATGTGGGGTCTTCTCTCTTGTTCTTCCTGTTACACTGGCAAGAGGAGAAGGGGGAAAGCAGCATTGGCATGGGTCTCATGGTTGAAGTCTGTTCCTCTGAAAGTGGGTCAGATTGTCTATGGAGAATGTCTGCCTATGTTTTTGTTTGACCTATTACATCTGGAGTACTGTTTTCAAAATTTGGATCTGTCTATGGTTTGGTGGACACAATGTCCTTTTGAGGTGTAGTGTTGCTCCTTCATACAGTCAGTAGTATATCCCATGTATATAATGTCAAACGCTCCTATTTTTGTGTATGTAAAGGCTGATTTTATGGTGACTTGTGTGTGTTATTGTTTGTTGTTGATGTTCTTTCTTTCTTCTCTTTTTTTTCTCTCTTTTCCAAACTTAAACTTTCCAAAGATCACAAAATTCAGGACACAAACAATACTCTTCAATCACACTGACATGAACAACAAATCCAAATTTACCCCAAACGTAAATAAAGTTTGTGTTATATAATATATATATATAATCAATAATATATAATATATATATATATATATATATGATTCATAGATAGTGATAGATATATAGTATAGATGATGTAGTAGATTAGATAGATAGATAGATAGATCGATAGATAGATAGATAGATAGATAATAGATAGATAGATGATATACTGTTCTCCTTGTGCCCTTAGATAAAAATCATGGCAAATGATATATGGATCCCGGGAGATCGTCAATGAAGCCATTTATTTTCAAAATATGATGGATGTGTACAAAATCGATCGCTGAACTGATCATCTAACAAAGCGTTTTGATTCTGTCCATTAACAGCAAAAACACTCAAGGGAGAGACAAAGCAGAATGTGAAAAGAACTGCTGACAGCAAGGACACTGGGGTTTCCATCACGGACAAAGGCTGAAGGGTTGAAGGACGGCCGACAGACCTGTTTTGACAGCAAGAAAATCAGCGTGATGACATTACTAAAACAGATGGCAAAGTGATGTTAGCGCTGAATCCACACGTGGGGTCTTCTCGTCTTGTTCTTCCTGTTACACTGGCAAGAGGTGAAGGGGGAAAGTAGTATTTGTGTGGAATTCCCCAAAGCGTTCAGAGTGTCTGTGGAGAATGTCTGTCCTGATGTTCCACTTATCTATTGCACCTGGGGCACCTTTGGGGAAGCTAAAACAGGCGTGTTCATGTTTTGGATCTGTCTGTGGTTCAGTGGACCCTGTCTCTTTGAGGTGCAGTGTTGTTCCACGTCAGTGACTATAACCCATGGATATAATTTTGAACAATCCTGTTTCTGTGTATTTTTATTGTTTAGTTTAGGATGGCTTTTGCGTGTGTTCTTGTTCTGTTTTGTTGTTGTTGTTTTGGTTTGGCTGGTTTGGGGGGGCTTTTTTGGTTTGTTTTGGGGTTTTGTTTTGTTTTGTTTGTTTTGGTTTTTGGTTTTGTTTGTTTGTTGTTGTTGTTTTTGTATTTTGTTTTTTGTTTGTTTTGTTGTTTGGTTGGGGTTTTTTTGGGTTTTTTTTTTTTTTTTTGGGGGGGGGGGGGGGTTCTGTCCAAACCTCAAACTTCCAAAAAGATCACAAAATCCAGGACAAAAACAATCAATACTTTTCAAACATATCACAACAGCAACGAATCCAACGTAATGTCCAAACATAGAGCAAAACTTGTCTTTCTGTATATGGCTTGACCCTCTTGTTCAATGCCCCCAAATAAACAATCCTGACAAATGATTTATGGGGCAGAGAGATCGTCAATGAAGCCATTCATCTTCAAAACATGATGGATGTGTACACAATTGATTGCCGAACTGATCGCCCACCAAACTGCTTTCATCCCCGCCATTCACACCAAAAAACACCAGATGGATATGAAGCAGAGTGTGAAAAGAACTGCTGACAGCAAGGACACTGAGGTGTCCACCAGGCAAAAAGACAGAAGGGTTGAATGACGGCTGAAAGACCTGTTTTGACAGCAAGAAATTCGGCGTGATGACATTACCAAAAGATATGGCAAAGTGATGTTAGTACTGAATCCACACGTTGGGCCTTCTCGTATTGTTCTTCCTGTTACATTGGCAAGAGGAAAAGGGGGGAAGTAGGATTGGTGTGGATTCCATGGTTGGAGTTTCCCTAAAATGATTCAGAGTGTCTGTGGAGAATGGCTGTCCTGCTGTTCTGTTTGATCTATTGCACCTGGGGCATTCTTCGGGGAAACTAAACAGGCGTGTTCATGTTTTGGGTCTGTCTATGGTTCAGTGGACACAATGTCCTTTGTAAGTGCAGAATTGCTCCGTCATGTCAGTGAGTATATCCCTTGCATATAATTTTGAACAATCCTGTTTTGGTGTATTTTGATGTTTAGTTTAGCTGGCTTTTGTGTGTGTTCTTCTTCTGTGCTGTTTGTTGCTGCCCAAACCTCAAACTTTGAAAAGAGCAGAAAATCCAGGACATAAACAATCAACACTTTTCAAACACATTACAAGAGCAACGAATCCAACGTAATGTCCAAACGTAGAGCAAAACTTGTTTTTCTAAAGAATTATGGCTTGACCCTTTTGCTTCTGCATCTAGATAAAAAAAATCGTGACAAACGATTTACATTGCAGAGAGATCGTCAATGAAGCCAGCCATCTTCAAAACATGATGGATATGCACAGAATTGATCGCGCAACTGATCGCCCAGCAAAATGTTTTTATCCTCTCCATTCACACCAAAAACAAGACAGATACAAAGCAGAGTGTGAAAAGAACTGCTGACAGCAAGGACACTGAGGTGTCCACCAGGCAAAAAGACAGAAGGGTTGAATGACAGCTGAAAGACCTGTTTTGACAGCAAGAAAATCAGTGTGATGACATTACCAAAAGATACGGCAAAGTGATGTTAGCGCTGAATCCACAAGTTGGGTCTTCTCGTCTTCCTCTTCTCGTTATGATGACAAAAGTATATGGAGGTCGGGGGGGGGGGGGGGGAGCAGTACAGGTATGGATCACATGGTTGGTGAATTGTTCCCCTAAAAGTGACTGTGTCTGTGCAGAATGCCTGTCCTAAATATATTCTGACATGCCACACCGGGGGTATTTTTTGGGAAAACAACAGGCATTTTCAAGTTTTGGATCTATGGTTTGGCGGACACAATGTCCTTTTGTTGTTCACTTCCATACATTTTCGATTATTAGTACATGTATACCTGATCTCTCTCTCTCTCTCTCTCTCTCTCTCTCTCTCTCTCTCTCTCTTCATCTCTCTCTCTCTCACGCTCTGTCTGTCTGTCTCTCTTTCTTTCTCTCTCTTTCTCTCTCTCCTCCCTCTCTCCCTACTTTTGTGTGTGTGTATCTGTGTGTGTGTGTGTGTGCGTGTGCGTGTGTGTGTGTGTTGTGTGTGTGTTGTGTGTGTGTGTGCGTGCGCGCGCGCGCGCGTTTGCGTGCAGGTGTAAGCTATTTTGGGATTTTAGAATATGATCGGAAATGAATACTACTTTCTAACGCGCACTAGACATTTTTCATTGGCTCACAATACAGATATGCAGAGGGGGAGGAGAGAGAGAGAGAGAGAGACACAGAGACACAGAGAGAGAGAGAGAGAGAGAGAGAGAGAGAGATATGAAAATACGAATACAAGTACATGACAGAGAAGAGGGGGGAGGGGAGGAAAGACAGAAACAAACAGACTGAGACAGGGGATGGGGCGAGAGAGACAGATGATAGAAGACACATACAGACAGAAAAGAGAACAACGATAGTAAATGTAAAGGAAAGTGTTTTGAGCAGAAAAAAAAACTTGTCGTGAGAGGTTTTATCATGTAATAATCCAGAATTCAAAGTTTCCCCCCTTCCATACAGTTTTGAGGCTTCAACAAGTCACAAAAGGGGCGATACGT
>CM060312.1:15128065-15145565 GCA_030674185.1 Monoplex corrugatus
AGAGTGATCGTTTAGAATGACAGTATGCGATACATCTTTTAAAATTAAAGCGATCATTCAGAACGAGGGTGGGAGAGATACTTCTTAGAATGACGGTGATCTTTTAGATTGACTCGATGAGAGAGGGAGAGATATATTTTAGAATGAGAATGATCTTTTAGTATGTGAATGGGAGATGTGTCTTTTAGAATGATAATGAGGGAGAAACCTTTTAAAATGAGAATGATCTTTTAGTACAAGAACGGTAAGATATGTCTTTTATAATGAGAGTGATTGTTTAGCATGAAAATGGGCGATAAACCTTATACATTGTATAGCATGGCGATAAACCTTATACATTGTTTAGCATGACAATGGGCGATAAGCCTTATACAATGAAATCAGTCATTCAGAATGAAGGTGGGAGAGATGTCTATTAGAATGATAGTAATCTTTCAGAATGACTCGATGAGAGAGGGACAAACATATTAACATTTTAGAATGAGAGAGATCTTTAGAATGACAGTGGGAGAGCTATCTTTTAAAATGAGAGTAATCTTTAAGAATCAGAAAGAGAGCTATATCTTTTATAAAGATAGTGAGGGAGAGATCTTTTAGAATTAGAACTATCTTTTAGAACAAAAACGGTAAGATATATCTACTATAATGAGAGTGATGTTAAGAATGTCAGTGGGCGATACATCTTTTGAATTAAAGTGATCATTCAGACTGAGGGTAAAAGATATCTTTCAGAGTTATAGTAATCTTTTAAAATGACTCGATGAGAGAGGGACAGATATAGTTTAGAATGAGAATGGGAAACTATCTTTTAAAATGAGAGTCATATTTCAGAATGAGAAAGGGGACTGTGCTTTTCAGAATGATAGTAGTGAGGGAGAGATCTTTTAGAACGAGAACGATCTTTTAGAATAAGAATGGCAAGACATGTCTTTTACAATGAGTGATCGTTCAGGATGAGAGTGGGCGATACATCTTTTAGAATGGAAGTGATCATCATGCAGAGTGGGGATGGGAGAAGTGTCTTTCAGAATGATAGTAATCGTTTGGAAAAACTCGATCAGAGAGCGAGAGATCTCTTTTCAAATGATATTGATCTTTCAAAATGAGGATGAGCGAGATACGTTTCAGAACGAATGATGGAGATAACTTCTAGAATGAAAATATGTATAGTAGAATGAGAGTGGAAGAGGTATCTTTCAGAATGAGGACTGTAGTCTAGAATAAGTATCTATTAGAACGACAGTAATATCTCAGACTGAGAGTTTGAGCCGTGTCTTTGAGAATGAGAGTGAGAGATATATTTCCCAGAATGACAGTGACCTTCCAGAATGAGAGTGAGAGATCTATTTCTCATAATGACAGTGATCTTTCAGAATAACAGTGAGAGATAAATTTATCAGAATGACAGTAATCTTTCAGAGGTCTTTGGTGTCAGTGGTTTACGGAGACTGTCGTTAAAGTACTGTGGTCGTTGTGGGAAGAGGGGGAGGGGGAGATGGGGGAGGGGGGAGGGAGTCTCTCTCACTCGGTCTGGTTCCGTGACCGAGTGCTTTCTGTCGTTATTATAGGACATAGTAGGCAAGTGTCCCTGGTAAATATGATTCGTAACAGGCACTGTTGAACTCCACCGAAACGATCCAGAAGAAGCAGTGCAGGGTCCCCTCTCACGGGTGGCTACATGGCGGTTTGACGTATCAAGTTAACATAGGCTTTTCTTGGCACTGGGTGCTGGACTGAATGATCCTGGGGCTAGGCTGAACTCCATAACGGTTGGCGCAGAAGTTGAGACAGAGAATCAGAAAATAAAAGACAGAGAGAAAGAGAAAAATGAGAGAGAGAGAGAGAAAGTAAAAGAGACAGGCAGAAAGACAGAGAAGAGAGAGAGAAAGAGAGGCAGACAGACAGAGAGACAGAGACAGACACAGAGAGAGACAAAGAAAGAGACATACACAAGCAGACAGGCAGGCAGGCAGAGCGAGAGAGAGAGTGAGAGACAGACAGGCCGACCGACAGACAGACAGAAAGAGAGAGGAGGGAGGGAGGAAGAAAAGAGGTTGACCACAAAATATGGACTTGACAAATCAAACAATGCATTCGACCAGAATTCTATCAGACTCAGAAAAGAAGCAACAGAGGTGCCCAGAAATAGGGAATGATTATTGCCGACTCAGTGGCCACGACAGTCACGAGACGATGCAGTTACGTCTACATAATCGAAACTGATATTCTCTAGCGTTTATTTTGGTACAACAGCCATAACGGCCGCTGATGCTCTTATTATTTTTTTTTTCTTTGTTGTTAAGAGTGTTCTTCTTGCGACTACTACTTTTGCTAATGCTATTGTTGCTGGATTCTGTTGTTGTGTTGTGGTTTTGTTTTGTTGTTGTTGGGTTTTGTTGTTGTTGTTGGGTTTTGTTGTTGTTGTTGGATTCTGTTGTTGGGTTTTGTTGTTGTTGGGTTTTGTTGTTGCTGGATTCTGTTGTTGTTGGGTTTTGTTGTTGTTGGGTTTTGTTGTTGCTGGATTCCGTTGTTGTTGGGTTCTGTTGTTGTTGGGTTTTGTTGGTGGTGGATCCTGTTGTTGTTGGGTTTGTTGTTGTTGTTGGGTTTTGTTGTTGCTGGATTCTGTTGTTGTTGGGTTTTGTTGTTGTTGGGTTTTGTTGTTGTTGTTTTCCTTTCCAGTTTCAGTCATTTCTCACAGAGTGAGAAAATATACTAGTGGGAATACTTGCTACTTTTCTTTTAAATGAAGTTAGATGCACAAGAATTGTGAACACATCTCTGTCTGTCTGTCTTCTGTCTGTCTCTCTCTCTGTCTCTCTCTCTCTGTCTCCTCTCTCTCTCTCTCTCTCTCTCTCTCTCTCTCTCTCTCTCTCTCTCTGCCTCTCTCCCCTTTCTCTCTCTCGTTAATTCTTTCCTTCGTGAGTTCGTTTTGTTTCCTACAACAAAGAAGTACTATCGCATAAACTTGTTAACTTGGTAGCACACAACGAGATGTCATTCCTCAAAACCATTCATCACGCCCAATCTGATTCTGCAGAATGGATGTGGAAACACTCTTCCTTTTTTGCCAATTTTTATTCTCCGTTCAGAGGCACCACCACCAGAAACCATAGGCTTTTGTGCTGCAGACTTCGTAGCTGGTTGCTTCAGTACATCAGTCAATGCCCTTGTTTCTACATCATTTCCACTTCACTGTGGTCTACCCGTCAACGTTCGCTCTCTCTGCTACGGTAGTAAATTACTGACCGGATGTAATGGAAACTAAATAAAGCTGACAAGAGCTCGCCTGAGCCAACGACTCTTGACGAGGGAAAATACCGTGTCAAGCGGACACTGGACAATATTTTTCTCCCCTGCCATTATGTTCTCTCTGTCCCCCCTCTTCTCTTCTCTCTCTCTCTCTCTCTCTCTCTCTCTCTCTCTCTTTTTTTTTTTCTCTTTCTGTCTGTATTGTGTGGTGTGTGTGTGTGTGTGTGTGTGTGTGTGTGTGTAGTGTGTGTGTGGAGGGGGGCAGTATGTATATGTGTATGTTATGGTTGCTTTATTGGAAGACCAAAACAACAATACTAAAAACAAACAAACCTAAAGGGAGAGGAGGGATGGCAAATGACTACAGGGACAGATCAGCATCAAAGAAGAACCTACTGCACAGACCTGTTAGCAGACAACAAAATAGTCATCCATCATACCAACTAACACGCCCCATTTGGTTCTTCGGAATTGATGAAGACTTTTCCCCCCAGTTTTTGTTCCCTTTTCAATTCACAGAACGTGACTTCTGCTAAACTTCTTATGTCAGATGTATCCCAAATCATTCATCACGCCCAATCTGATTCTGCAGATGGATGTAGAACACTCTTCCTTTTTTTACCATTTTTTATTCTCCGTTAGAGGGACCACAGAAACCTAGCCTTGCTGCAGACTTCGTACTGTTGCTTCATACATCAGTCAATGCCCTTGTTTCTACATCATTTCCACTTCACTGTGGTCTACCCGTCAACGTTCACTTCCTCTACAACGGTAGTAATTACTGACGATGTAATGGAAACTAAATAAAGCTGACAAGAGCTCGCCTGAGCCAACGACTCTTGACGGGAAAATACTGTGTCAAGTGCACACTGGACAAGATTTTTTCCCCTGCTATTATGTTCTCTCTGTCCCCCGTTCACATCTTTCTCTCCCTTTCTTTCTTTATGTGTGTGTAGGAGGGGAGTGGTATGTATCTGTGTATGTTGTGGCTGCTCTGCTGCTGAAAGGCCGAAATAACAACAAAAACAAAACACTTACAGGGGAAGGAGGGATGGCAAATGACTAGAGGGACGGACAGCAGAAGACCATCTATTGCATAAACTTGTTAGTAGACAGCAACATAGTCATCCATCTAAACAACTAACAATCCCAATTGAGTTCTTCAGAACTGATTCAGAAAGACTTATTTTGGCACTATGTGTTCCCTTTTCAGACGCACCAACACCAGACAATGTGGACTTGCGCTACAAACTTCTTAGCTGGTCGCTTCAGTCCACCAATCAATGCCTTGCTCTGCATCCCCCCTCAAAATTCGCTCTCTCTGCTATGGTAGAAAATTACTAACCCTGTGTAATGGAAACCTAACAAAGCTGACAAGAAGTCGCCTGAACCAAAGGCTCTTGACGAGGGGAAAATACCTTGTCAAGGGGACACTGTACAAGATTTTCTCAATAAACATTACATTTTCTCTCCTCCGCCCCTTCCTCTCTTTCTCTCTGTATGCGCGCGCTGGGGCGTGCGTGCGGGGTGTGTGTGTGTGTGTGTGTGTGTGTGTGTGTGTGTGTGTGTGTGTGTGTGTGTGTGTGTGTGTGTGTGTGTAGGGCGGAGTATTTATGTGTGTGTGTTATGACTGTTGTTACTGAAAGGCCAAAATAAATAAATAAAATCAACAAAAACAAAAACAAAAACCTAAAGGGGACTTTAAAGGGGGAGGAAAGATAACAATCATCAAAGAAGACCGTATCGACATAAACTTGTTAGCAGACAACAAGATAGTCATCCATCTAACATCTAACACGTCCTGTTTGGTTCTGCAGAACTGATGGAGACCTTTTTTCACCACTTTTTGTCTACCACCCCCCGCCCCCCGCCCCCCTTTTCAGAGGCACCAATATCACAGAACGTGGACTTCTACTATAGACGTCTTAGCTTGTCGCTTCGTCCACCAGTCAATGTCCTTGTTTCTACATCATTTCCACTTCACTGTGGTCCACCCCTCAACGTTCGCTTTCTCTGCAACGGTAGTAAATTACTGACTGGGTGTAATGGAAACCAAACAAAGCCAACAAGAGCTCGCCTGAACCAAGGGCTCTTGACGAGGGGAAAATACCGTGTCAAGCAGAAACTGGACAAGATTTTCTCCCCTATCGCTGTGTTCTCTCTGCCCCTATCCCTTCCTCTCTCTCTTTCTCTCTGTATGTGTGTGGAGGGGGGATATGTATATGATTGTTACAGACTGCTGCTACTGGAAAGCCAAAACAACAACAGCAAAAAAAGAAAAAAACCCGATTGGGGCTGTAGGGGTGGCAAATGACAAGATGGACAGACAGCAGAAGAACATATTGCATAGACTTGTTAGCAGACAAGATAGTCATCCATCTAACCTACCACCTATTTGGTTCTTCAGAATTGATGGAGACCCTTTTCCCCATTTTTTGTCCTTCTTTTCAGAAGCATCATACCAAGAACGTGGACTTCTGCTATAGACATCTTAGCTAGTCGCTTCAGTACATCAGTCAATGCCCTTGTTTCTACATCATTTCCACTTCACTGTGGTCTACCAGTCAACGTTTCGCTTTCCTGCTAACGGTAGTAAAATTACTGACCGGATGTAATGAAACTAAATAAAGCCGAAAAGAGCTCGCCTGAACCAACGACTTGACGACGAGGGAAAATACTGTGTCAATGCACACTGGACAGAGTTTTCTCCCCTGCATTATGTTCTCTCAGCTCCCTCCCCCCCCTCTCTCTCTCTCTCTCTCTCTCTCTCTCTCTCTCTCTCTCTCTCTCTCTCTTCTCTCTCAAACACACAGGTGCACAATGTGTAGGGTGAATCCGCATTCCTTGTCCTAGGATGATACTGTCTCCATGTGAAAATTTATTACACGCCTAACTTTATGTTATATCACATATACACATTCGCTTGTGTACAAATATCATATACTTCTGTATTCTTTATTGTACTAGTAGTTGTAAGCAAATGTATGCTTGTAGTTAAGTGACAGCAAGTTGTAAAATTGGATTTCAGTTAACAACTGTCACTGATGGACAACCAAAACATCCCTGCAATGTCACTTTCTGTATTGGTTGAATTATTTAATAGTACTGACATTCAAATAATTACATCATATGTATATAGTGGATTTCTTCCCAACTCCCTGTATCCTGTACACTAAGCTTTTAAAGTCCTTAATGAGAGAGAGAGAGAAAGAGAGAGAGAGAGATGGGGTGATGGCTAGGAAACACACACACACACACACACACCTCTCTCTCTCTCTCTCTCTCTCTCTCTCTCTCTCTCTCTCTCCTTTCCATTCCCTCCCTCCCTCTTTTTCTCTTTCTTTCTCTCATAATGAACATATTATCTTCTGTTTGTCGCTTCTTTTCATCGCTTTTCATTCTGCAAATTGTCACAGGATTTTAAATTTGCAAGGTTAGTCAAAGACAAACTCTGACAAGTGAATGACAAAAAAAAAAGGAACAGACACAGCAACAGAACAGGAAGGACAGTTCCTGTTGAAGAAAACACTACTGCACAGATCTCCATCACATGACGCGATGATTGTTCATCTGTCAGCTATTATGCATGACTCCATGCGACGCCAAGGAATTAATATGGAAACGATCGTTCTCCTGTTTTGTTTTGTTCTTTCCCCTCCCTCCTGCTCAGGGACACAGCCACAGAGAATGGACAGGAGAGAAAAGAAAGACTTTTTAGCTGGTCACAGTCTGCCTTGTTTCTGCATTATTTCCATTCCACCGTCCTCCACCCTGCAAAGTTCGCTTTCCCAGATAGCAAATTATCGGCCAGGTGTAATGGAAAGCAAATAAAGCCGTCAAGAACTCGCCCAAAGCAGCGGCTCTCGTCAAGAGTGAGAGAGAGAGAGGGAGAAAGGAGAGGGAGAGGGAGGGAAGGAGATACAGACAGACAGACAGACAGACAGAGACAGAGACAGAGACAGCAAGAGAGAGAGAAGCTGTCATGTCAAATGGAAATTGGGAATGGTTTTCTCCTCTGCCTCTCTCTCTCTCTCTCCTCTCTCTCTCTCTCTCTCTCTCTCTCTCTCTCTCTCTCCCTTCCCTCCCTTTCTCATTCCCTTCCCCTTCTCTCTCTTTCTTTCTCTCATAATGACTATATTATTTTTTACTTGTTTCTTCTTTCCATCAACCGTTCATTCCGCAAACTGTTACAGGGTTTTAAAATTGCAAGGCTGGTCGAAGGCAAACTGACAAGTGAACGACGAAAAAGTAACAAGCACAGCAACAGAACAGGAAGGACAGTTCCTGTTGAACAAAACTCTACTGCACAGATCTCCATCACACGACGCAATGATTGTTCATCTGTCAGCTATTACGCATGACTCCATGCGACGCCAAGCAACTCACGAGGAAACCATCTTTCTCTTGAATTTTTCCCCTTCCCTGCTCAGAGACACAGCCACAGAGCGTGGACAAGAGAGAAAGGAAAGACTTTTTAGCTGGTCGCAGTCCGCCTTGTTTCTGCATTATTTCCATTCCACCATGGTCCACCCTTCAGCGTTCGGTTCCCCAGCTAGCAAATTATCGGCCAGGTGTAATGGAAACCAAATAAAGCTATCAAGAACTCGCCCAAAGCAGCAGCTCTCACCAAGAGTGAGAAGAGAGAGAGAGAGAGAGGGAGAGAGAGAAGCTGTCGTATCAACCGGAAACTAGGAAAAGTTTTCTCCCCTCTCTCTCTCTCCTCTCTCTCTCTCTCTCTCTCTCTCTCTCTCTCTCTCTCTATCTATCTGTCTGTCACCTCTTCTCTCTCCTATCTCTCTCTCTCTCTCTCTCTCCTTCCTTCTGCCGTCTCTCATAATGAACATAATTATTATCTTTTGTTTGTTTCAACTTTTCATCATCTTTTCATTCCACAAACTGTCACAGGATTTTAAATTTGCAAGCACAGTCGAAGGCAAACTTTGACAAGTCAAAGACGAAACAGGAACAGACACAGCAACAGAACAGGAAGGACAGTTCCTGTTGAAGAAAACTCTACTGCACAGATCTCCATCACACGACGCGATGATTGCTCATCTGTCAGCTATTATGCATGACTCCATGCGACGCCAAAGAACTCATGTGGAAACGATCTTTCTCCTGCTTTTTTCCCCTGATCAGGGACACAGCCACACAGAATGGACAGGAGAGAAAGGAAAGATTTTTTTAGCTGGTCGCAGTCTGCCTTGTTTCTGCATTATTTCCATTCCACCGTCCTCCACCCTGCAAAATTATGTTTCCCAGCTAGCAAATTATCGGCCAGGTGTAATGGAAACCAAATAAAGCCATCAAGAACTCACCCACAGCAGCGGCTCTCGTCAAGACATACAGACAGTGAGAGAGACAGACAGACAAACAGACAGACAGAGACAGACAGAGAGAAGCTGTCATGTCAACCGCTAACTGGGAATGGTTTTCTCCCTCCCCCCTCTCTCCCTCTCTCTCCTCTCCTCCTCTCTCTCTCTCTCTCTCTTTCATTATGAACATGTTATTGGGTTTTTTTTTTCCTATTTGTTTCTTCTTTTCATCACCTTTTCATCCCACAAACTGTCACAGGATTTTAAATTTGCAAGGCTCCTCGAAGGCAAACTTTGACAAGCGAACAATGAAAAAGGAACAGACACAGCAACAGAACAGGAAGGACAGTTCCATTTGAAAAAAACTCTTCCGCACATATCTCGATCACATGATGCGATGATTGTTCATCTGTCAGCTATTACGCCAAACAACTCACACGTGGAAACTCTTTAACTTTGCTTCTGCCCCCCCCCCCCTCCCTTCATGGTTCAGGGACAGCCACAGAGTTTGGACAGGAGAGACAGGAAAGACTTGTTAGCTGGTCACAGTCTGCCTTGTTTCTGCATTATTTCCATTTCACCGTCCTCCACCCTGCAAAGTTCGCTTTCCCAGCTAGCAAATTATCGGCCAGGTGTAATGGAAACCAAATAAAGCTGTCAAGAACGCGACCAAAGCAGCGTCTCTCGTCAAGAGTGAAAGAGAGAAAGAGAGGAAGAGAGGGAGAGAGAGAAGCTGTGATGTCAACTGGATGAGAGAAAGAGAGGAAGAGAGGGAGAGAGGGAGAGAGAGAAGCTGTGATGTCAACTGGAAACTGTGAAAGGTTTGCTCCCCTGCTTCTCTCTCTCTATCTCTCTCTCTCTCTTTCTCTCTCTTTCTCTCTCTTCTCTCTCTCTGTCTCTCTGTGTCCTTCTCTCTGTCTCTCTCTCTCTGTCTCTCTTCTCTCTCTCTCTCTCTCTCTCTCTCTCTCTCTCTCTCTCTCTCTCTCTCTCTCAAAGAGCAGGAGGTAACTGTCCAGGCTGTGGTGAGACACTGTTGCTCTGGATCCCATCCAGTGCCCTCGGTATTGAAAACTCTCTCTCTCTCTCTCTCTCTCTCTCTCTCTCTCTCTCTCTCCTCTCTCTCTCTCTCTCTCTCTCTCTCTTCTACTATTGTATTGTGGCCTAAGGCCGATGTACATTAAAAAATTCTGAAAATTCTGAAGTTCTGAGCTCCTCTCTCTCTCTCTCTCTCTCTCTCTCTCTCTCTCTCTCTCTCTCTCCTCTCTCTCTCTCTCTCTCTCTCCCTCCAATACATCATCAACCCCTCTCTCCATCGACTATCGCCAAGGCAACGAAATATTCACACAAATTCTAGTGCTACTACTATCACTATCCAGCTTCTTAGCCGTCTCTGCACGGACAACTGGCGTGTTACACTACAACGGATTAGTGTAACGGTACCAACAGTGACAGTGCTGTCAATATCCATCCAGCCATACACTACAGACAATGACAACAAAGACAGCCTTGGTTGCAGGGAGGCGAGGGGCGGTATTCATCTGGTCAGGTTCTGCAACTAAACAATGTCATTGTCCTCTCAGTAAGAGCAAACAATAGGTAAAGTTGAGGTGGTGGTGGTGGTGGAAGAGGTTGAAAAAAAAAAAGGTCTGAGTAGGTCGTGTCTCAACCCACTGACTCCCGCACCTTGTCCTATACACACACACGCACACACATACACACACACTCATACACATTCAGAGCACGCACGCACCACACACAACACAACACACACACACACCACACAACCAACACGTACGCACCACACACACACACACCACACACACACACACTCACACACTACACACACACACACTACACACACACCACGCACTCACAGCACGTACGCAAACACACACATACTCACCATACACACACACACACAACACACACCAAGCACGACGGCCGACGCAACACACACACACACACACCTCGCACACACACACACACACACACACACTACCCACACAACACAACACACACCGCACGTACAGCACACGCAACACACACACACCCAGACAGCACAGCACACACACACACACACACACACACACACACACACAACAAACAAACAAACAACACTCGCGAGCACTCTCTCTCTCTCTCTCTCTCTCTCACACATACACACACACACACACACACACACACACACACACACACACACACACACACACACACATACATACACACACACACACACACACACACACACAAGCAGACACACACGCACACAAAACAGATAAACGGTGTATTGGCCTCGTGCCAATCCCAGTCTTCCTTCAAACAAACAAACAAACAAACAAACAAACAAACAAACAAAACCATAGTGATATAAAGAAACACACCCATAAAAGGGTTTCCAATAAAGCTGTATTTCTCCCCAAATAAAAGTGAACAATTTCCCATTCTGGTGTGACAGGCAGGTGATCTGAGTTCATAGCTTGGAGCAAAATATTGCAGTCCTATTTCGGATCTCTCTCTCTCTCTCTCTCTCTCTCTCTCTCTCTCTCTCTCCTCTCTCTCTCTCTCTCTCTCTCTCTCTCTCTCTCTCTCTCTTCTCTCTCTCAATGAGTCATTAGCGAGTGAGTGAGTGAGTGAGTGAGTGTGTGCGCGCGCGCGCGCGTGTGTGTGTGTGAGGTGTGTGTGTGTGTATGTGTGTGTGTCTGTGTGTGTCTGTGTGTGTGTCTGTGTGTGTGTGTGTGTGTGTCTGTGTGTGTGTGTGTGTCTGTGTGTGTGTGTGTCTGTGTCTGTGTCTGTATAACAGGGACTCTTCTCGTTATTGTTCTCTCTCTCTCACACACACATTATATACACACATACACACAGACATCTACGCAAACAAAATATTGTAGATTTATATCTAATCCACACACTCACTTTATATCTCTCTCGTTCACTCCCTCCCTCTCTCTCCCTCTCTCTCTCTCTCTTTCAAATATACACAGACACACTCAGACAAGGACACATACACAGACATACACGCACCATCTCTCTCTCTTTCACAGAGACATAAACGCACCATCTCGAGAGAGAGAGAGAATCTCCCCTCTCTCTCTCTCTCTCTCTCTCTCTCTCTCTCTCTCTCTCTCTCTCCTCCATCCTACTCGCTCTCTCCCTCAAAAAAATGAACATATGCAAATTATGTTTGTTATTTTCGTTTGTGTGTTTTATTTTCTTCTTCTTCTTCTTCTTCTTCTTCTTCTTCTTCCTCTTCTTCTTATGTTTCTTCTTCTTCTTCTTCTTCTCTCTCTCTCTCTCTCTCTCTATCCTCTCTCTCTCTCTCTCTCCTCTCTCTCTCTCTCTCTCTCTCTCTCTCTTTCTCCATCCTACTCGCTGTCTCCCTCAAAAAATAAACATATTATGCAAATTATGTTTGTTATTTTCGTTTGTGTGTTTTGTTTTCTTCTTCTTCTTCTTCTTCTTCTTCTTCCTTTTCTTCTTATGTTTCTCCTCCTCCTTCTTCTCCTTCTTCTTCTTCTTCTCTCTCTCTCCCCCCTCCTCCTTCTTCTTCTTCTTATTCCCCCCCCCCTCTCTCTCTCTCTCTCTCTGACAGTGAGTGTGCTTATTAATCTTATTCGATTCGTTTTCATGTTTGCCCCTTTTCTTCTGCCTCCTCCACCTCCTTCTTTTTCCTTCTTCTGTTTTTTCTTCTTTCTCTGCTTATTCTTTCTCCTTTTCTTCTCTGTATGTCTTTCAGTTAGAGAGCGTGCTTATTGTTTTTGTTGTTTTTATTTGTATGTTTTCTTCTTCTTCTTGCCTAAATGCTTTCTTCTCGTTGCAGTTGTTGTTGTTGTTGTTGTTGTTGTTGTTGTTGTTGTTGTTGTTGTTGTATGTTGTTGTTCATTGATGTTTTTTTCTTCTTCTTTTCTCTTCTTCTTCTTCTTCTTCTTCTTCTTCTTCTTCTTCTTCTCTCTCTCTCTCTCTCTCTCTCTCTCTCTCTCTCTCTATCTCTATCTCCCCTCTGTCTCTCGGGGATATGAAAAATGATTTACTGTGCGTGTTATTACCCTCCAAATAAAACGTGTTCTTTTCTCTGTGTTCCTTTTGTTTCTTTGCTTTTGTTTGTTTGTTGCTGAATTGTTTAGGGTTGTGGAGTATTGTGTGTGTGTGTGTGTGTGTGTGTGTGTGTGTGGTGTGTGTGTGTGTGTGTGTGTGTGTGTGTGTGTGTGTGTGTGTGTGTGTGTGTGTGTGTGTGTGTGTGTGTTGTCTTTTTTTTCTTATTTTGTTGTTTTCCTTATTTCTTTGTTTGTTTGTGATGGTTTGTATGATTTGGTTCTGTTTGGAAGAAAACGGGTAAAAAAAGCAATGCCTAGTTTAAAAAACTTGTGTGGTTTGTTTTCGCCGTTCACTGTATGTCTGTGCACGTATTGTGTGTCTTAGTGTATCTAACTAAAAGGGACATGGCCCCAATCGGAATCCATGTACTTCACTTCGCAGGCACGCAAAACAGACGTACGTCCATCTGACGACTCAGTTTGCAGCTCTCACAAGCTTTTGAATCCGAGGCTTAATCGTGCATAATTATAAAGTGATAATAACTATAATGATTACGTTTGTATCCCGCAACCGGCCCGTACCGAAAGAATGTTTGATGCACTCTATACAGTCTTGGATCATAATCAAATTTTCAAAAAAATAACAATAGCAGGCCTAATCAGTTTTTAAAAAAAATGTATCAGATGTACAGAAACTGGAAGGATAAAAAGTAACAGAAACAGAAGATGATATTGAAAATGAAAAAACAGAAAAACTGAAGAAGGAAAGGTGACGATAAAGATGACGATGAACATCACATAAAAAAAATCTGTTATCAATGAATAGTACCAACGGATCACGAGTGCCAGCTCACATCAAATATATGTAAAAAAAAAAATAGATCAAAAAAGTTTGGAGCTTGTTCCGTGTGCGCTCACCCAAAGAAAAAGTTCAACTATTTCTTAATGACATTACAGGGTTAAACTTACATAAACAGAATAGTATAAAGCATATGCATATGTACTTAGTCCGTTTTGAATGAGATACACACACACAAAAAAATAGTCTGATGTGCAGCACGAACTCCGCATAGGTTAAAGATCCCACGACATTAAATGAGTTGTCCCTGCAAAATTCTGTCGCAAAATCCACTTTCATGTAGGCAAATAGAAATACACAATTCCAGAATAAAAGCAATAAAATGGGTGGCACTGCACTGCGGCTGACACGCGCTCATCTGGTAGAGCAGCCTGAATTTCATACACAGTAAATATGTAGTGATAAAAAAAAAATACAATAAGTACAATAAATACCCAATCAACATACGATATCAAATGAAAAGAAAAGAAAAAAAAAGGAGGAAGAGGAGAAGTAGAAGGGAATAAAATGAAAGCGGATGTGGGATGAACAAAAAGAAGAGGATTTTAAAAACTCCAATAAATCACCGACTGCATCTGTCCAAATCTTCATATTATTACATCTATCCAAATCTTCATATTATTACATCTACCCAAATCTTCATATTTCAAGCTTTTACTACATCTATCCCGCTCTTCATATTCCAATCTTTCTTCTATGCCAACTCCAGTTTCATTCTTTTCAGTGTTAGGCGTACCCAAAGACTTGGTATGTCAAGTCAGATCACCTGTCAGAAAGGACTCTCCACTGCAGTTCACTGTGGTTGTTTTAGTCGTGCGTTTTCTTATTTAAAAAAGAAACCACAGCATTTACCTCTAAGGTCCTTAACATCATCAGTAATAGTAGCAGTGTCACTAGTTTCGCGAGTTTCACTTTTTCAGGATGGCATCACAGCGCTCGGAATAAATCCCAATGCCATGTGATGGATAAGATCAAAAATAATTTTGGCGAGAGCCATACGACTGCGAATAAGTCCCATGCGCTGGCAAAAGTCTCGAGGTTTTATTTAGCATATATGGGTTCTATGTCTATGTCTCCTCAGTGCCCTTGTGTTACTCTGTCAGTGAAACAATAGTATCCATAGAATAATACAGGGCTTTAAACAGGAGGAAAAAAACACTGAAACTAGGGGGTCCGGGGCAAATCAGGGGCCATAACTTGCGCGCCGTTGCTATGAACGCTTGCAAGCCGATCATGGATGCCTTTTTTTTTCTTTTTTTTTTTTTAATATACAAACCGAAATCGCGGAATTCCGCCCAAACGCGGAACGTTTTAAGCCCTGATAATAGCAGTCAGTGGTAGCAGTGGTGATGGCAAAACTTCTTTTTAAAAACTCTCTCTCTCTCTCTCTCTCTCCTCTCTCTCTCTCTCTCTCTCTCTCTCTCTCTCTCTCTCTCTCTCTCTTCTCTTCTCTTCTCTCTCTTTTCTCGTTCGCTTACACTGTCTTAATTTCTTTCCCTTCTTTCTCAATCTGCATTTTTTTTATTCCAATGCGCTAACGCCTTCGTGCGAAGCGCGTGTTGCCCGCGTGGCTGAATTTGTGCACGTGCCCTTAATTAAAGACTTGACGGGTTGATAGGCCTACAATTGCCTTCAATGTTAAAAACTGTTGAAACCTTGAAAAATGTGTGAGATCTATTTCCTCTCCTTTCAGATTTTAAACTGGAACGGCCGAGAGCGAGTTGCAAGATGGTGGGGAGGATGAGTGCAGGAGAGATGGTGGTGGTGACTTGGGAAGGGTTATGGCAGAAACGAAGAGAGGGGGAGTGGGGGAGTGAAGAGAACGGGAATGAGAGGAGGAAGAGGGGTGGGGGGGGTGGGTGGGTAGGAGATCACTGTCATTTGGCATGCTGCGGCAGATTGGCACCAAACATCGGACACTGGGATTTTATTCTTGCTGTTAGACCGACCACTTCCCCTCAATCCCTCCCCCTACCAATCCCCCCTCCCCTTTTTTTTTAACACATCCGTTTCTATCTCTCTCTTTCTCTCTCTCTCTCTTACCCCACACACACACACACACGCACACAACACATCACAAATAAACAGATATGTATGCATGCACGCTGCATGCTGCCAAGCTCTCACGTACACACTTTGCACACTGATCACTCACAAATGGTACAGTCAAAAAAGCAGACACCACGTGCACGAGCGCCCGCGCGCCCACACAACACACCACACACACACACACACACACACACACACACACACACACACTCCGAACTTCCTCTCTTTTAACCTTTTCTACCTCCCCCCTCCTCTCATCTTTCTCTCTGTCTTAACCCCCACCCACCATCTGCCCTCACTCCTCCCTTGCTTGCACTCTCTGTCTGTCTGTGTTGTTGTGTCTCTCTCTCCCTCTCCCTCTTCTGCTCCTCTCTCTCTCTCTTACTTCCCCACTATCCTTACCCTATCTTCTTCTTCTCTCTTCTTCTCTCTCTTTCTCTCTCTCTCTCTCTGTTTATTCCCCACCATCTACCTGTTTTCTTCCCCCTCTCTCTCTCTCTCTCTGTTTATTCCCCACCTCTCTCTCTCTCTTTTATTCCCCACCATCTACCTCTCTCTCTCTCTCTCTTCTTATTCCCCACCATCTACTCTCTCTCTGTTTATTCCCCACCATCTACCTCTCTCTTTTATTCCCCACCATCTACTCTCTCTCTCTCTGTTTATTCCCCACCATCTACCTCTCTCTCTCTCTCCTGTTTATTCCCCACCATCTATCCTGTTTTCTTCCCCTCTCTCTCTCTCTCTCTCTGTTTATTCCCCACCATCTATCCTGTTTCTTCCCCCTCTCTCTCTCTCCCCTCTGTTTATTCCCCACCATCTATCCTGTTTTCTTCCCCCTCTCTCTCTCTCCTCTCTGTTTATTCCCCACCATCTATCCTGTTTTCTCTCCCCTCCTCTTTTCCCCTCTCTCTCTCTCTCTCTTTTATTCCCCACCATCTATCCTGTTTTTCCCCCTCTCTCTCTCTCTCTCTGTTTATTCCCCACCATCTACTCTCTCTCTCTGTTTATTCCCCACCATCTATCCTGTTTTCTTCCCCCTCTCTCTCTCTCCTCTCTGTTTATTCCCCACCATCTACTCTCTCTCTCTGTTTATTCCCCACTCATCTATCCTGTTTTCTTCCCCCTCTCCTCTCTCTCTCTCCTTCTTATTCCCCACCATCTACTCTCTCTCTCTGTTTATTCCCCACCATCTATCCTGTTTTCTTCTCCCCCTCTCTCCTCTCTCTCTCTCTCTGTTTATTCCCCACCATCTACCTCTCTCTCTGTTATCCCCACCATCTATCCGTTTCTTCCCCTCTCTCTCTCTCTCTGTTTATTCCCCACCATCTACCCTCTCTCTCTCTCTCTATTCCCCACCTCTACTCTCTCTCTCTGTTTATTCCCCACCATCTACCCCTCTCTCTTTTTCCCCACCATCTACTCTCTCTCTCTCTCTCTGTTTATTCCCCACCATCTACTCTCTCTCTGTTTATTCCCCACCATCTACTCTCTCTCTGTTTATTCCCCACCATCTACTCTCTCTCTCTTTATTCCCCACCATCTACTCTCTCTCTCTGTTTATTCCCCACCATCTACTCTCTCTCTCTGTTTTTTATTCCCCACCACTACTCTACTCTCCTCTCTCTCTGTTTATTCCCCACCATCTACTCTCTCTCTCTGTTTATTCCCCACCATCTACTCTCTCTCTTTTATTCCCCACCATCTACTCTCTCTCTCTCTTTATTCCCCACCATCTACTCTCTCTCTCTCTCTCTTTTTTATTCCCCACCATCTACTCTCTCTCTCTCTGTTATTCCCACCATCTACTCTCTCTCTCTGTTATTCCCCACCATCTACCTCTCTCTCTCTCTCTCTCTCTCTGTTTATTCCCCCACCATCTACCCTCTCTCTCTCTCTTTTCTGTCTTCCAAATCCTCGTCCATACCTCTACACACCCCCCCCCCCCACCAACCCCTCTTGTCTCTTCAATCCACCCAACCCTCTCACTTCTCCTGCCC
>CM060312.1:15150565-15153065 GCA_030674185.1 Monoplex corrugatus
GTGTCTATCGATGTCCAATGCATTGGCCGCGGATGTCGGGAGTACAGCGCATAGCACAGCTCGGCCTTCGTGATGTTCAGCATGCACAGTGGGTGATATATCGATGAACGCATTACTGGCAAGAAACGAAAAAAGATGTTTCTGACCTTATATACGAAAAAATCTGTTCCCAATTCTTTTTCGCGTGAATCGAAAACAAGGAATGGTGTCATCTAGCTCTCTGGCTGTTTTTAACCTTATTTCCATCCGCTGTTTTATAGAAATGTGATATGTCACACCGACCTGTGAACGAAGATAGATGGACAGAACATGTTTATCTATCTATCTATCTGTCTATTTGTATTATCTTTCTATCTATCCGTCTATTTGTACATCTATCTACCTATCTATCTGTCTACCTATCCATCTATCCATCTATCTATCTATCTATCTACATGTATCTATATATCTGTTTATCTGTCTATCTATCTATCTATCTATCTATCTATCTATCTATCTATCTATCTATCTATCTATTTGTTGGCAGTCCAAAAGCTATGATGATGATGTCAGTACACGTTATCTGGTACTGACCCAGAATGTAACTGAATTTGATTTTTCTGTTTGGTTTTATTATATTTTTTTTTTCTGAGCGGATTTTACCTGTGAACTCCTGACTGCTCGCTACGGTGGGTTTCTTCCTTAAGTGTTTGTTTTTTTTAATAGTTTTGCCAAGGGCTTTTGTGTTACCATGGGTACACGCGCTACATCGACGCTGCACGCGAGACTTCGGTTTAACATCTCACCCAGAAGATTAGCGCCCAGACCGTAATTCAAGGTGGAAGTGGAGGAAAATGGAAAAATCCATGTCCAGCCCGACATCAGACTGGGACTTTTTCTCCCTAGTAGTCTGTGTGTTCAGTAGCTTCAACGTTAGCAGCTGGTACATAAATAAGTAGATAGATGATAGATAGGTAGACAGACATATAGAGAGATAGATAGATAGATAAGATAATAGATACATAGATAGATAGATAGATAGATAGATAGATAGATAGATAGATAGATAGATGATAGATAGGTAGACAGACAGACAGATAGAGAGATAGAGAGAGAGAGAGAGATAGATAGTTTAGATAGATAGATAGATGGATAGATGGATAGGTAGACAGAGAGATAGGTAGATAGATATACAAATTCAGATAGACAGATAATACAAATAGACAGACAGATAGATAGATAGATAGATAGATAATCAGATAGATAGATAGATAGATAGGAAGATAGGTAGACATGATAATCAGATAGATAGATAGACAGATAGATAGACAGATAGATACATACATACATAGATAGACAGGTAGATACATCATACATACATACATAAATACATACGTATATACATACATACGTACATACAGACATACATACATACAGACAGACAGACATAGATAGACAGATAGGTAGGTAGGTAGATAGGTAGATAGATAATAGATAGATAGATAGATAGATAGATAGATAGATAGATGACAGATACATGCATACATACATACATACATACATACATACATACATACATACATACATACGTACGTATATACATACATACGTACATACATACATACATACAGATAGACATAGATAGAAGGTAGGTAGAGTAGATAGTGTAGATAGATAGATAGATAGATAGATAGATAGATAATGCATACATACATACATACATACATACATACATACATACATACATACATACATACATACATACATACGTATATACATACATACGTACATACAGACATACATACATACAGACAGACAGACATAGATAGACAGATAGGTAAATAGGTAGATAGAGAGATATAGATAGATAGATAGATAGATACATGCATACATCACATACATACATACGTACGTACGTACGTACGTATATACATACATACGTACATACAGACATACATACATACAGGCAGACAGACATAGATAGATAGATAGGTAGGTAGATAGGTAGATAGACAGATAGACAGAGACAAGAGATAATCTTAATCATGCCGAAGCGGGCGCCTCCTAAGATACAGTCTGTACGTCTTTAAAACTGCTGTGAATGAGATATGAGGGGGCACGCCAAACTTAAAAGATACTCATAAATGGTACCGATCAATAAAGCAGCTCTTCTCTATTAAAAAAAATTCCATGTTTTCAAAAGGTCATCACCGTTATTTTGCTATGAAAGAGCTGTTGCTGATTCCAAGCGTTTCAGATTAATTTGTTGCGAAGTCATTGCTCATGCTTTGCTGTTGCTGCTGCTGCTGCTGTTGTTGTTGTTGTTGTTGTTGTTGTTGTTGTTGTTGTTGTTGTTGTTGTTGTTGTTGTTGTGTGTGCTGCTGCTGCTGCTGCTGCTGCTGTTGTCATTTACTGTCATTTTTTGTTTGTTTTTGTTTTGCTTTTGTTGTTTTCGTTGTTGCTGGTTGGTTGGTTGGCTGATTTGCTTTGAGTGCTTTTTCCCCCCCTCCAAACCATAATA
>CM060312.1:15168065-15175565 GCA_030674185.1 Monoplex corrugatus
ACACTCAACGTCGTTTCAGTTGCTGAAATGCTGCAGCTAAAATTGTCCTGCTGCTTGATAGGATGCAGGCCAACCATGCGTAGGATTGGTGTCGTCTGCTTGGGGTCTGCCTCATCTACTCTGCGGCGGCTCCCTCCTCCCTCGATCCCTCCCTCGACCCTCTCACCCCCACCATCATACACCCAGTGACCCAAACACCTGTACACCCACTCCATCACTGAGAGAGATGAGGCGTACACGCTGTGTTACTTACCCTGCTCGCCCTCCCTCCTCTCTGCCCCTCCCCACCCCCCTGCCCCTCCCTATTCCCCACCCCCACCCCCCACCCCTCCTGTCTTGCCATGCCTCATCCTGACGCCTAGCCTGCTTCTCTTTAAAAGACACCGAGGAAAGAATATTGTTTTCGGTCTTGCAGCAGTTGCAGCACACCTTTAAGGGCACAATCGAATAAAATGAAATGAAATGAGAAATGAATCTTTTATTTAATGTCTGTTCACAATAGTGATTTTAGACACACACGCACGCACGCACGCACCACACACACACACACACACACACACACACACACACACACAACACACACACACACACACACACACACACACACACAAGAGAAAGAAAAAGGTGGGGTGGAGGATGAGTATAGCGAAGGGTAATAGAAGTTTGAATGTAAGAAGGGGAACAAGTGCAATTAATAATTCAGAACAATGAATTAACAGTGTCAAGTAATAACATACAACAATTAATTAACTCTTCATAGCAATCTCCCAACAGGGGATCTGAGAATCAGCTGGACTTAGCAGGATAATATCGTTATTTTTGTTGTAAAGAATATCTCTAGCGTCAGTACAATCGAGTCTGTTGTAGCTATCTTCCTTTGTCTCATCCTTCTTCTTTATCTTCATAATCATCGTCACCTTCTTCTTATACTCTTCTTCTTCTTCTTCTTCGTCATCATTATCATCATCTTTCTTCTTTCTTTCTTTCTTTTTTTTCTTCTACTTCTTCTTCTTCTTCTTCTTCTTCTTCTTATGATTATTAATATTATTATCTTCTTCTTCATCCCTCTCTCTCTCCTCTCTCTCTCTCTTCTCTCTCTCTCTCTCTCTTTTCTCTCTCTCTCTCTCTTCTCTCTCTCTCTCTCTCTCTTCTCTCTCTCTCTCTCTTTTCTCTCCTCTCTCTCTTTCTCTCTCTCTCTCTCTCTTTCTTCTCTCTCTCTCTCTTCTCTCTCTCTCTCTCTCTCTCTCTCTCATCTCGTCTCTCTCTCTTCTCTCTCTCTCCTCTTCCTATCTTCTCTCTCTCTCTACTCTCTCTTTCTCTCCTCTCTCTCTCTCTCTCTCTCTCTTTTTCTCTCTCTCTCTCGTTCTCTCTCTCTCTCTCTCTCTCTCTCTCTCTTCAGTGCAATTATTGTTTATTCTGAGATCAGCTCCTTGCCTTGTTTGCGCTATATGTTTTAAAAACATCAAAATTAAACTGTCAAATTGTCAAAACACTCTCTTTGCTTTTATTGTTTATTTTGAAATTAGCCCCTTGCCTTCTTTTGGCCCAATGCTTTAAAAGACATTATAATCATATTGTCAAACTGTCAAAACTCTCTCTCTCTCTCTCTCTCTCTTTCTCTCTCTCTCTCTCTCTATCTATCTATCTCCTCTCTCTCTCTCTCTCTCTCTCTCTCTCTCTCTCTCTCTCTCTCTCTCTCTCTCTTCTTTCTATCATCAATGGACAAGGCTGAATGTAAAAAAACAAAGAATGTTGTATTATGTTCTGCATTTGTTCTTGTCTTTCGCATATTAACAACGGTAATTTTAAAATACGGCTTTTCGCCAACAACTTCTTACCACTGGAAAATAAAGCGTCACAGTCACAGTCATTGTCATTGTCACTGTCACTGTATTGTAATTGTCAGACATACATATACACGCACGCAAGCGCGCGCGCGCACAACCATGCACTGAACAAGTATGTGCGCACATGCACGCGTAGGCGTCTGCGCACAAGAATAGTCGGTACAAATCAGTCCGCGCGTAGAAGAGAGATACAGAAAAATGGAGCTGGAATCTTGAATAGCGGTTGTAAATGGGAGTAGAAGTGGGGAAAGAAATGGGCATGCAATGAGGCAAGACGAGGACTGGACAGGACAAGTGACGTCACTGCACGTTCAGTGACGTATAGACGTGCACGTGTGGCAAGAAAAAAAAACGACATTCAGCTTGCTGTGATTCGAGGCAGCCATGCGTGGGATTGGTGTCGTCTGCTGGTAGAATCCACCTCATCGTTTTCTTGTATCCTTTACCCCCTCCCTCCACTCCCCTTACCCCACCCCACACCCACCGCATCCCATCTCTTTGCCCGGCCTCTAGTCATTTTCCAGCCTCTCATCACTTATAGAAGTGATGGGGGAACGTGACTGGGGCGTGTTGCAGCCACGCAATACTCAAGCAAGGCAATTTGCCTCATCATCATCATCATCATCATCAGGTGCCCTGCCACATGGCGTTGGCGACCATGGACTCCTATCTGTCTCTATCTCTCGTTGCCCTAGCATCACCCCCACCCTCTTCGTCCCCAGCCACTCTGCAAGTCCGTCCAGCATTTCTCTCCCTGGGTCTACCCGATGCTCTCTTTCCCTCCAGCTTTCCCGTTGTGACCAGGTGCTCCAAATCCCCCTTCCTGATAAAATGGCCCATAAATGTTGCCTGTCTTTTCCTAATCTTCCTTATGAGTGATCTACTTGCCTCAAGGAAAGTAAAATAGGGAGGGCAACAAGTGGCAAACATGCATAAACAGCTGGTAAGTCTCAGACGCGCGACAGTTACCGTCAGCTGACAAGACCAGAACCGGTGGTTACCCTCTGTCTGGGACAGGGCACAACAGCTGAAGTAACTTTTTATTTTTTTTTTTTTTTTTTTTTTTTTTTTAAAAAAATAGAATCGTGCTCAACCCTACGTGTCCTTGTGCAGAGCAGAACAAGAACCACATCATACAGATCTGCGGGAATCTCTGGCTGCTGAGGGAGGAGATGTGGCTGGGACAGCCTAACCTTGAGGAGAAACTGTACGGGCCTGCAGATTCAGGTTCATCGTCCTCATGTGCCCTGCCGCATGGTGTTGGCGATCATGGCCCTCCATACGAATCTATCTCTTGTCCGCTGCAAGTACATCTCCCACCTTCTCTGTCCTCAACCACTCTGCAAGTCCGTCTAATATTTTCTCCCTGGGTCTACCTGGTGCTCTTTTTCCCATCCAGCTTTCCTGTTGTGACTAGGTGCTCTAATTCCTCTTGCCTCAAAAAATATTCTATAAATGTTGCTTGTCTTTTCATAATCTTCTTTGCTAATATTCTTTTTGTGTCGGATTCAGGTTCATATTGCTTAAAGTCCAGCCGACTACTACTGAGCCAACTTTGTCTCGAGAAGTGGTCTCTTGGTGTAATGGCATAAGACAAAGAAGGAGAAGCTGCTAATCTAGTTTTCTGTACAAGTATACTACTGACACGCAGTGACGTTGTTCAGTTGTTGTTGTTGTTTTTTTCTGTTGTACTGCTTTCAGCGTCTAGCAAAGAGCAAAATGGGTCAAATTCAGAAATAATTGCATGTGTATTGTCCATTAAATAATTAAAAGCACGTTCTTACTTTCTTTAGTGTGTTTCTTGCCCCATGAAATCCAGATGATAACTCTCAATGTATTTTTCTGGAATGGAGGTTTCACATAGCAATTAATCCAAACATACCTTGATAACATCATCGAAAAACAAAAGAAACGTGTCATATTCAGAACCAAAGCCAAAGCAAAATTCGACATGAATGGTTCGCCAAGCTAGTAACAGACTCTTGTTCCACTGCCACAATAAGATTCTCTTAACCCTTTGACTTCTGCACCCTATCTACCAACTGCAAAAACTTGAACTCTTTGACTCCCTCACTCTATCCACCAGCTTCCTGCAGGAAGCTGGTGGATAGGGTGGGGGGAATCAAAGGGTTAAGTTTCTGCTTCTCTAGCATGGTTGACAATGAAGGATGCTGGTGGACAGGTTGCGGTAGTCAAAAGGGTTAACACGATTACCTTCGCAAGATCCTCGCGTGTGTGCAACATGCTCTTTCTCGCCCACCTCTTCACTTTCCTGTTTTCTGGCCTCTTGACTCGCCTCCTCACCCTAAACGGATGAGGGAGGGGGAATGGAGGTAATGACTTTTTACTGTTACTACGTGGTGGCGTTGGCATCCTACTTTGGTCACAGCCATTGTATCGTAGTTACCATCCCATCACATCACACTTAAACGCGTTCCCTGTGTCTGCAGCCTCCGCCTCTCTCTCTCTCTCTCTCCTCTCTCTCTCTCTCTCTCTCTCTCTCTCTCTCTCTCTCTCTGTCGTTTGTGTGTGTGTGTGTGTGTGTGCGTGAGTGTGTGTGTGTGCGCGCTGCTTGCGCTTGCGTATGTGCACGAACAGTTATCCAGCACTCATCATCATCATCATCAGGTGCCCTGCCGCATGGCGTTGGCGACCATGGACTTCCATCCATCTCTATCTCTCGTTGCCCCAGCATCTCCCCCACCCCCCTCATCCCCAGCCACCCTGCAAGTCCGTCAGCATTCTCTCCCTGGGTCTACCTGGTACTCTCTTTCCCTCCAGCTTTCCCGTTGTGACCAGGTGCTCCAAATCCCCCTTCCTCATAAAATGGTCTATAAATGTTGCCTGTCTTTTCCTAATCTTCCTTATGAGTGATCTACTTGTGTCTGCCTCCATCAAGACTGTCTCGTTTGTTTTCTTTGCTGTCCATGGAACTCTCAACATTCTTCTGAGAAACCACATCTCGCACTATAAACCCATATCCAGCACTATTTTCATATTTTTTTTTTATCATACCACTGCTACCGCACATTAAAGAGGGCAGGGAGGGAGAAAATGTGTGTCGCTCTTTTGTTTATACAACGAACTTGACCAAACGGCCAAAATGTGGTCTTATTACACAGAAAGAGGAAATATAAAAAAAAGTGCCCCTTCTTTCATACCAACCATCAAAGCTGAATAATCTTCTGCTGAGATGGACAGGCGCCTTCCACACAAATGAAATAAAACTATTCAGACACATGACACTCCTACCACCACACCACCACCACCACCCACCACTCTCACTGCCTTTCTCCTTTCACCCGTCTCTTATCTCTTTAAATAGAACCTCCCCCCCTGATCCCCACACCCACCTCTGCTCCTGCTAGCTTCGTGGTGATCCGCCCATGTAAAGGGGGTAAAAATTTCGAATGATGCTTTGGTCCATAAAGCACGCACCTACGTTTGCTCCACTAAAGCAGAGGAAGTTTACTAAGCCATCAGAGAGTTAGCCACAGACAGATGACGTACAATGCATAGGCCGATTGGATTAACCAAGCTTGTGAGCACAAATCAAGAGAGTTGAAAGGCTTGCTGTCTGACGTGTGAGCGTATTTGAAGGTCTCACCACAGACGTCCACGAAGTGACTAGCTCACTGTTGGTAAGAAGAACGAATGCAGGCAATATCCTCAGCTTAAAGGGAGGAAAAGCAGGACTGTAGACAGTGGCAGACAACCCTGTTTACATGTACCTTTATTTACTCTTTTTGAAACAAGACAGACAACTCTGTTTTTCCTTTTCTTTGGGCTGAGGTCATGTGCCTGTATTTACTCTTCTTGAAACAAGACAGACAACTCTGTTTTCCTTTTCTTTGGGCTGAGGTCATGTGCCTGTATTTACTCTTTTTGAAACAAGACAGACAACTCTGTTTTTCCTTTTCTTTGGGCTGAGGTCATGTGTGTGTATTTACTCTTCTTGAAACAAGGCAGACAACTTGTTTTCCGTTTCATTGGGCTGAGGTCATGTGCCTGTATTTACTCTTCTTGAAACAAAGCAGACAACCCTGTTTTCCTTTTCTTTGGGCCGAGGTCATGTGCTTGTATTTACTCTTCTTGAAACAAGACAGACAACCCTGTTTTCCTTTTCTTTGGGCCGAGGTCATGTGTGTATTTACTCTTCTTGAAACAAGACAGACAACCCTGTTTTCACTTTCTCTGGGTCGGGGACATGTGTCTGTATTTATTCTTCTTGAAACAAGACAGACAATCCCGTTTTCCCTTCCTTGGGACTGAGGGCGGGTACCTGCATTTATTCTACATAAAAAAAAGCAACTATTACCCGTTTTCTATCTCTTAGAACAGACACCCTGTTTTTCATTTCCTGGTCAGACAACTCTGTTTTCCCTTTTTTGAGCCAGACAATCTGTTTTCCCATTTTTGAGCCAGATAATCTTGTTTTCCCTTTTTTGAGCCAGACAAACTATGTTTTCCCTTTTTGAGACAGACAATCTGTTTTCCCTTTTTGAGCCAGACAACTCTGTTTTCCCTTTTTGAGCCAGACAATTCTGTTTTCCCTTTTTTTTAGCCAGACAACTCTGTTTTCCTTTTTCCCACACTCTTTTTCTTTTTTTAGCCAGACAACTCTGTTTTCCATTTTTTTTGAGCCAGACAACTCTGCTTTCCCTTTTTTTTTGAGCCAGACAACTCTGCTTTTCCCTTTTTTTTAGCCAGACAACTCTGTTTTCCCTTTTTTTTTTTTTGAGCCAGACAACTCTGCTTTCCCTTTTTTTTCAGCCAAGTTTCCTACTTTTTTCTCTTTCTTGAAACAACTCATGTTTTCCCTTTTTTTTTAGCCAGACAATTATATTCCTTTTATTTTTATTTTTAAAACGCAGACTACTCTGTTTCCCTATTTCTTTAGCCGACAACTTGTTTTTCCCTATTTGGGCCAGAAAATGCTTGTACCCTTTTTTTTTTTCTTAATTTTTTTTTTTAAAGGCTGACAACTCTGCTTTCCCTTTTTTGGGGCAGACAATTGTTTTACAGGAGCCAGAAAATACAGTAAGTATCACATCATTATCATGATGCTTAATTCCGCTCTCGATTAGAGGAGTGTGTGAATACCGACGGCAAGCAGTGAGTATCTGAGGGATTAAGACTGTGCTTGTATTACATGTATATGCAATATTCATTTGTTTGTATAATAAATGCAATGAGTATTGTACGTGTTTTCTTTTTTCATAACTGTTTACCTACTTTTGCCAACCCCCCCCCCCCTCCCCCTATATTTATTCTACTTGCTGCAAGGCAGATTATCATGTTTTCCCTCTTTGAAGGCTGAGGACATGTACCTACATTTATTCTTCTCGAAACAAGACAGACAACTGTTTTCCCTCCCCTTGGGACCAAACTCCATTTACTCTTTTTGTTTGGAGTTTGTTCAAAAGGGATTCATCACACTTGGATACAAAACTGCCTTACTATTGAGGTCTTTACCACACCACATCCCAGCTAACCATTTCGCCTTGTTCACTGATCGGCCAGTCCCTTTCTTGTACGTTTATGGTCTCCCTGAATCCAGAGTGGTAACACGTACACTGTGTCTTCTTTCTTCCTTGACAACTCTCAACAGACCTAATCAGATATGGCGAACCCAGACAGGCAAAGTGAGTTA
>CM060312.1:15180565-15183065 GCA_030674185.1 Monoplex corrugatus
TCTCTCTCCCTCCTCCATCTCTTCTCCCCATCCCATCCCCATCTCTCTCTCTCTCCTTCCCCCATCTCTTCTCCCCATCCCCATCTCTCTCCTCTCTCCTCTCCTTCCCCCATCTCTTCTCCCCATCCCCATCTCTCCTCTCTCTCTCCTTCCCCATCTCTTCTCCCCATCCCCATCTCTCTCTCTCTCTCCTTCCCCCATCTCTTCTCCCCATCCCCATCTCTCTCTCTCTCCTTCCCCCATCTCTTCTCCCCATCCCCATCTCTCTCTCTCCCTTCCCCCATCTCTCTCCCCATCCCCTCTCTCTCTCTCCCTCTCTCTTCTCCCCATCCTTCCCTCTCTCTCTCTCTCTCTTTCCTTCCCCATCTCTTCCTCCCCATCCTCATCTCTCTCTCTCTCTCCCTTCCCCCATCTCTTCTCTCCCCATCCCCATCTCTCTCTCTCTCTCTCTCTCCTTTCCCATCTCTTCTCCCCATCCCCATCTCTCTCTCTCTCTCTCTCCTCCTTCCCCCATCTCTTCTCCCCATCCCCCATCTCTCTCTCCTTCCCCCATCTCTTCTCCCCATCCCCCTCTCTCTCTCTCTCTTCTCTCTCCTTTCCCCATCTCTTCTCCCCATCCCCACTTCTCTCTCCTCTCTCTCTCTCTCTCCTTCCCCCATCTCTTCTCCCCATCTCCCATCTCTCTCCTCTTTCTCTCTCCTTCCCCCATCTCTTCTCCCCATCTCCATCTCTCTCTCTCTCTTTCTCTCTCCTTCCCCCATCTCTTCTCCCCATCCCCATCTCTCTCTCTCTCTCTCTCCTCTCCTCCTTTCCCCATCGCTTCTCCCCATCTCCATCTCTCTCTCTCCTCTCCTCTCTCTCTCCTTCCTTTCCCCATCTCTTCTCCCCATCCCCATCTCTCTCTCTCTCTCTCTCTCTCCTCTCTCCTTTCCCCATCGCTTCTCCCCATCTCCATCTCTCTCTCTCTCTCTCCTCTCTCTCTCTCTCTCCTCTCCTTTCCCCATCTCTTCTCCCCATCCCTATCTCTCTCTCTCTCTCTCTCTCTCCTTCCCCCATCTCTTCTCCCCATCCCCATCTCTCTCTCTCTCTCTCTCTCTCTCCTTTCCCCATCTCTTCTCCCCATCCCCATCTCTCTCTCTCTCTCTCTCCTTCCCCCATCTCTTCTCCCCCATCCCCATCTCTCTCTCTCTCTCTCCCTTCCCCCATCTCTCTCTCCCCATCCCCATCTCTCCTCTCTCCTCATTTTCTCCCCTCTCTCTCCCTCTCTCTCTCTCTCCCCCTCTCTCTCTCCCATTCATCCCCTCCCTCCCTCCTTCCATCTATTGTCAGGCCACGGAGTCAAGAGGTCAACATCACCGATCTTTCTGAATGACAGTTCTGGCGTGCGGTGGGTGGTGGGGGTAGTGGGGGTAGTGGCGGTCGCCAGTGGGGGACGGAATGTGGACTGTCAGGAGCTAAATTGGTGCCGGGAGGTCAGTCCCTCCTTGTCTCTGTGTCTGTCAGCTTGTCTGCCTGTCTGTCTGTGTGTCTGTGTGTGTGTGTGTGTGTGTGTCTGTCTGCCTGTCTGTCTGTCTGTTTGTTTGTCTGACGCGGATTGGTCAGCTCACCAGCTCACCTCGGCCTCGACTTAGCCCGATCTCTCTCTCTCTCTCCTCTCTCTCTCTCTCTTCCCTCTCTCTCTCTCTCTTTCTCTCTTTTCTCTCTCCACACACACACATACGCGCGCGCACACACATTAACACACCGATACATATACATGCAAGCAAACAAACACAGTACACACAGACACCGTGCACGCAAACATTTTGTTTTGCAACTTCTCTGTGACTAAATGAATCTCTTCTTGGTCTGGATGTTTCAGAATGAATCTCCTTGTCTTTTTTTTGTTTGTTTGTTTGTTTGTTTGTTTGTTTGTTTGTTTGTTTTGTTTTTTTTGTTGTTGTTTTTGTTTTGTTTTTTGATCCGGCTGCATCAGTTAGTTGGTCGGTCGGTCAGTCAGTCAATCAGTCAGTCAGTCAGGTAGGTAGGTAGGTTGGTAGCTTGGTAGGTTGGTAGATAGATAGTCAATCGATCGGTGAGTCGGGTGGTTGGGTGGTTGGGTGGTTAGTTAATTGATTGTTTGCATAGTTATTCAGCCAGTCAGCCAGTCAGTCACCTCGCTAGCAACCGATCAGTCGGTTGGTTGGCTGGTTAATCAGTCAGTCAGTCAGTCAGTCAGTCAGAGTTGGTTGGTTGTTGGTTAATCAGTCAGGTCAGTCAGTTAGTCAGTCAGCCAGTCAGTCGGTCAGTATGCCACATTCACTTAAAAGTGATCAGTCAGTCAGTCAGTCAGTCAGTCAGTTACCTAGTCAGTACGCGATCGATTAGTCAGTTATCTTCTACTTTCTCGTAAGTCCGCCAAACTATTTATCCTTCACAGAGGCCATCCGACATCCAGAAAATATACCAGTGATGTGTGTTGACAGGAGGCGTCATTCAGAGATGTCACACTGTTCTCTGA
>CM060312.1:15190565-15193065 GCA_030674185.1 Monoplex corrugatus
TGCCTTGCCCTGTCTTGCTCTGCCTTGCCCTGTCTTGCCTGCCTTGCTCTACCTTGCTCTGCCTTGCCCTGTCTTGTCCTGTCTTGTCCTGCCTTGCTCTACTCCTTGCCCTGTCTTGTCCTGCCTTGCTCCTGCCTTGCCCTGCCTTGCCCTGTCTTGTCCTGTCTTGTCCTGCCTTGCTCTACCTTGCCCTGTCTTGTCCTGGTACTTGCCCTGCCTTGTCCTGTCTTGCTCCTGTCTTGTCCTGTCTCTCGTTTGTTTTCTTTTCTGTCCATGGAACTCTTAATACTTGTTCTGGCTTTGCTTGTTGACTGTCCACGCCTGACAACCGTATAACAGTATTGGTTTTATATAACATTCAAGAACTCTCTTCCCTATGTTAATTGATAGGCATTTGTTGGTAAGAATGCTTTTCAGCTTCTTGAATGCTGTATTGGCTTGGCCGATTCTCCTGGCTATTTCTGATGTGCATCTGCGTCTGGTGAAATGATCGTTCCCAGTTATTTAAACTTATCAACCTGTCTCAAGGTTGTGCCGTTTGCTGTTATTTGCATGAGGGATTTCATGTTTTTTACTGATCACCATGACTTCAGTCTTCCTGCTGTTCAGTTTCAACCCCTTTACATTTGCTTTCTATTTCTAGTATATTCACAAGGTTTTGTAGTTTCTTTCATTTTCTGCAATTAGCAGGGTGTCATCGCGTATCGAATGTTGTTTATCATTTTGTCTCCAGCCTTTAATCCAGGGTCTTCCTCTAGGTTTCTCATGTTTTCGCTGCAAAGTGAAAACAGATCTGGTGACAAAACACAACCCTGCTCTGACTCTTCTTTCGATGTGTTGAAAAGAGCTTATATCGTTTTCTATTCCCATTGCAGCTGTTTGTTCCCAATACATATTTCTGATTATTCGTAGATCTTTTCCATCAATACTGAGTCTTTCTAGTTAGTTGATCAATTCTTCTGTCTTACCCGTCGAAAGCCTTGGTATAATCAACAAAGCATAAATATAATTCCTTATTCATCTCGATTGACCTCTCAGATAGATAATAGATAGACAGATATAGATAGATAGACAGACAGACAGGCAGACAGACAGAAGATAGATAGATAGATAGATAGATAGTAGATAGATAGATAGACGATAGATAGATACATAGATAGATAGAGAGAAAACGGATAGATAGATACATACATAACATACATACATAATAATACATACATAGATAATAAATACATAATAGATAGTGTGTGTGTGTGTGTGTGTGTGTGTGTGTGTGTGTGTGTGTGTGTGTGTGTGTGTGTGTGTGTGTGCACGCGTGTGTGTGTGACATGAGATATAAGGGCGTGTGTCGTTTGCGTACATATGAGCTGGTTTGTGTGCACGCATCGGGTGAGTGTGTGTGTGTGTGTGTGTCCCTTGTATATCTACCCACCTACATAACTACATGCATACCTCCCTACCTACCAACCTAATCACCAACCTGTTTATCCACTATCTATTATATACTTTTCAGTCTCCTGTATATCCCTGTGTCTGAGTTTGTGTACGCCGGACGCGTGTTTGTACCCGTGCGCACACAGGTGTGTGTGTATCTGTCTGTCTCTGTATACATGTATGTGTATATGTGTCTGCGTCTTGTGTGACTGTGTGTGTATGTGCATGCTTGGTGTGTGTGTGTGTGTGTGTGTGTGTGTGTGTGTGTGTGTGTGTGGTGTGTATGTGGGTGGGTGTGGGTGTGTTTGTGTGTTGTGCGTGTGGCTGTTCGTGTCTATGTGTGTGCGTTTGTGTGTGCGCAAGTATGCGTGCGTGCGGGTGTACGTGTGTACGTGCGTGCTCTGTTGTGTATCTGTGTTGTGTGTGTGTGTGTGGTGTGTGTGTGTGTGTGTGTGTGTGAGTGTGCGTGTGTGTGTGTGTGTGTATGTGTGTGTGCGTGCTCTGTGTGTGTCTCTGTGTATGTGTGTGTAAGTGTGTGTGTCTTTGTGTATGTGTGTGTGTGTGAGTGTGTGTGTGTGTGTGTATGTATGTATGTATGTATGTGTGTTGTGTGTTGTGTGTGTGTGTGTGTGTGTGTGTGTGTGTGTGTGTGTGTGTGTGTGTGTGTGTGTGCTCTGTGTGTGTCTCTGTGTATGTGTGTGTGAGTGTGTGTGTGTGTGTGTGTGTGTGTGGGTGTGGGTGTGTGTGGGTGTGTGCGTCTGTGGGTGTGCGTGTGGCTGTTCGTGTCTATGTGTGTGCGTTTCTGTGTGTGCGTGCGGGTGTATGTGTTTGGTGTGTTTGTGTGTGTGTCTCTGTGTATGTGTGTGTGCGTGTGTGAGTGTGTGTGTGTGTGAGTGTGTGTGTGTGTGTGTGCGTGTGTGCGTGCTCTGTGTGTGTCTGTGTGTGTGTATGTGTGTGTGCGTGCGTGTGTGTATGTGTGTGAGTGTGTATATGTGTTCGTGTGTGTGTGTGTGTGTGTGTGTGTGTCTCTGTGTATGTGTATAATGTGTGTTCGTGTGTTCGTGTG
>CM060312.1:15208065-15233065 GCA_030674185.1 Monoplex corrugatus
ATTTAATAACTTAACGTGATTTTGAAACATCAATAGACTCTTACAACAAAGAAAACAAATTTTACATGTACATAGTGTCAAAAGTTCCTCAGTAAATGGCGTTTGTACACCGTCCTCAAAACGTGTTGATTTCAGGCACACTGTTTGTCCTGTGACCTTGGCCTTGAATCTGTACCTTCCACACATGCTTTCATGACAACTCTACACCCCACACCTGAAATCGAAATTAGGGAAAGCTCCACACATGAAGAGCCAAAATAAAATCTTGTTTACACATCTGATTTACACACACACACACGTAGCGCGCACGCGCAACCTGACAATCTCCCTTCACACGCACATACACGCACATGCACACACACACACACACACACACACACGCGCGCCGCGCGCCACGCACACACGCACGCACGCACATGCACACACGCATGCATACACACACACATGTCTCTAGTCAATCTGACACAATCTCCCTGTTTTAAAGAAAAGAAAAAAAGAAACAGAAACGCACGAAAGTTATTTCAAAGATCCACGAACGGGTTTCAGGAAAAAATATTCGATCTGTCATATGTAAAGCAATGATCTTAACCAAACGAGCATCTTCACAATGCACAGCAACTATAAGGATTTCCATGCCCCTGATGCCGAATCTGTTAACATTCAAAGGCTACATCGCCTACAAAAGACAGATCAGAAATTATCTGAGAGAGAGGGGGTGAGAGAGAGAGGGGGTGAGAGAGAGAGGGGGGGGTGAGAGAGAGGGGGGTTGAGAGAAAGAGAGCAGAAAGGAACAGAGGGAGAGAGTCAGATAGACAGACAGACAGAGAGAAGATGAGAAGATTGGGGGAGGGAGAGGGAGAAGAGAAGGCGCTACCAGACAGAGAAAGTGAGACAGTGAGACAAAGAAACAGACAGAAACACAAACAGAAGGCGGACAGACAAATTTGAAAACACTTTATTACTTTATTACTCAAGGACAGTAGCATTGGTTCCATTTGACCTGGCTTACAGCTAACTTAGTCTTTGCTATTCCACACATACATGTATATCAGGGCTTAAAACAGGAGGAAAAAAACACTGAAACAAGGGAGGTCCGGGGCAAATCAGGACCATAACTTGCACGCCGTTGCTATGAACGCTTGCAAGCCGATCACGGATGCCTTGTCCTTTTTTTTGTTGTTGTTGTTGTTGTTGTTTTTTTTTGGGGTTTTTTTGTTTTGTTTTTTAGACAAACCGAAATCGCGGATTCCGCCCAGACGCGGAACATTTTAAGCCTGATATATGTGATTAAAAGTGAAATAATTACCTGAAGCTAGGTCTCACCTATCGGCGTCACCTGGTTCAGTGTCGGCCACTGCACTCTGTAACACAGCTGCTCTCCCCCATATGGCTCTGTCTTGACTTTTGTGGACAACTTCTTGAATATACTAGGCCACTGATGTTGCTCATGTTCTCGATGTATGAGATTGGAGGTCTGTCCTTTTGCCTCTCTTTTTTCCTTGAAAAATGGTTGCCATGGAGTTCGACTTCTCTCTATGTGGCACATGGCCAATAAATTTTAGCTAGGTACTGTTAGGTATTGAAGCTAGGTGCTGTTTACAAATTCAGTTACCTAGGATCCATTATTAGCAATCAGGGATGCAAACCAGAAATCCTCCCGACAGCAGCGAAGTCATCATCAGCATTGTCCAAGCTGAAAACTGTATGGAAAGACTAGAACATCTTCATGAAACGACAAGATCTGGTTCTTACTGTACGCTGGTGTATTCCATCTTCCTGTATGCACGCAAAACATGGACCCAGAAAGCGGATTTGGAAAGACGAACCCAAGCCATGGACGTGACATGTTATCGCATGATACTAAACATCAGATACACTCGAGGGTTGACAACCAGAACCAAGTATCTGATTGTTTGATAGTTTACAGGAGACGGTTTTTAACTGGGTTTTCCGGGAGAGGCTGTATCTACATTTTGAGATACTGGTTCTTGGTTTGATCGATAACCGATCAAAAATCAATACATGGAGAAAAAAAATCCACCAAGTGAAAGATCACATCAAAAGCAACAGTTCACTTTAAAAAAGTGAAAATTGACAGAAAAGTGAGATACTGGGTTTTGGCTGTCAACCTTCGCATGATCGCTATCACCAATGATACGCGTCAAACTCTCAACCAGCACACTGGACCATATGAACGTCTATGACATCAGGTAAGAAAAGAAAAGAAGAAAACTACGTTGGTATAACCATGCAAAAAGGATCCCATGTCCTTGCTAGACCAATCTCCTGGGGAACTGTTGAAGAGGGTGACTGGAGGGAAGACAGAAAAACGATGGACTGACAACAGTGCGGGATGGACAGAGAAACCATTTGGACCAGACCCAGGCTTTGGCATACAACTGACAGAGCGCGAGCAGAAGGATCTGGTAAACAGTTCTTCAGCGCGGCGCCCTTTGGAGTTAAGGTAAAAGAAGAAGAAATAGTAGTAGTAGCAGTAGCAGGAGCAGTAGTAGTAGAAGAGGTAGTAGTAGTAGAAGTAAAAAAAAGAAGATGATGATGATGATGATGATGATGATGATGATGATGATGAGATGATGATGATGATGATCCTGAGATGATAATGATGAAGAAAAAGAAGAAGAAGGAGGAGGAGGAGAGAGGAAGAGGAGGAGAATTTTGGGGAAAAAAACAGAAATAGTCAAAAAATTACAAATGTACGAACATGAAACAAAATGAAAAACAGGGAACAAAAAAAAAAAAAAAAAAAGAAAGAAAGAAAAAGGAAATGCCCAAGAATACGGGATGGGTGGTGCCCTGATGACGAAATGGTCGCCTACATTAATAATGCCTTACCTAACAACAACAAAGAGCCGATCAGGAACACTGGGGTCGAAACGTAAACTGACACACAGACAAACACATCGACACACAGATAACTAGATTGACAGACAAACAGCTCCTCTAAGAACGATACTTTAAAGAAAAGAAAAAAAAAAGAAGTGGTAACTCATCCAGTGCTATCATGGTGGCCTGCCTCTTAACATTTTGCGGGGAAGAAGGCGACGACAAGAATCCGTTCCGATTCCTCTTCCCCTGTTTATTACGCCAAAAAATTGGACCAGCCAGCGCGCTCAACCACCAGATCCCATCGCTGTCACAGGCCTCACCGCCTGTCTCCCAACCGCACCCTTTAACGCAGTAAAAACTTAATTCCACAGAAACAAACAAAACAAAAAAATGATCAGAGCGGTATAAGCTCGCTAAGCCATGGTAAAGATGAACCCGTTTCGGGTTTTGCCACTGAAATTCGTTCTGTTTAAATGCGACTTCGAAAAGGGACCTCTCTCTCTCTCTCTCTCTCTCTCTCTCTCTCTCTCTCTCTCTGTCTCTTCTCGTCTCTTTTCTCTCTCTCTCTCTCTCTTCTCGAAATCTGGCGTTTCATCTTTTATGCTTTATCTTCTAGTTAAGAGGTAACGATCAAATGTTTGTACCCTTGGCTACATTTTAAAACGGACTTCAAAAAACTTTATCTTGCTCTTCTTCATTCAACTTCTCTCCCCCCCCTCTCCTCCCCTCCCCAAAAGGTATTTTGTTAAGTTTGGGGTACGTGTGTGCCTTCACAAAAAACATTGTGTCTGGTTAGCCAGTGTCAGTGCCAGTGTCAGTGTCATCTCTCTCTCTCTCTCTCTCTCTCTCTCTCTCTCTCTCTCTCTCTCTCTCTCTCTCTCTCTCTCTCTCTCTGTGGACGAGGGGAGGGGGAAGGAAAAGTTGCATGTGTTATGGCTGACCTATTTTCATCGTTGCATTAGTTTCATCTCTCTCTTACTTCCTTGTTTGTTCTCAATGCTTTCTTTAGTTCCTTTGTTTTTCTTCGATTCTACTCTGTTATTCACTGTTTTCAAACAAAACATTCGTGCAACTTGACCAATATTGTTACATTATTGTTTTTGTTATGTGTTTATTGTTAAGGGTGACATGTATTTTTTGCTATGCATACGCTTGCCTTTGTTTCTCATGCTTTTGCAAAGCACGTGAGATATCATACATATAGAAGTCAATGTTTTACCGCAACTCGTTTTTTTATGCGTGTGTGTGTGTGTGCGTGCGTGCGTGCGTGGTGTGTGTGTATACACATACATGTACATACATATTTATTTATTATTTATTTATTTATTTATGTGGTCCCTAGTAATTCAAACGATGGTCTATTTCATCTGGGCTTATGCGTTTCCGATTATCCATATGACAGATCTGCGATCCAAATTTGGTTCCAATAAAAGATTAAACAAAAATAAAACGCACACAAATTAGGCGAGGGGTGCACAGAGAGAGAGAGAGAGAGAGAGAGAGAGAGAGAGAGAGTGAGAGAGAGAGAGAGTGAGAGAGTGAGAGAGAAAAGAGACAGACAGACAGACAGAGACAGAAATAGATAGAGAGACAGAGATAAAGATAGAGACAGAGATAGAAAGACAGAGAGACAGTAAATAGAGAAGACAGATAGAGAGAATGACAGAGATAGAGACAGACAGAAAGACAGAGACAGACGCAGAGGGAGAACATCAACACTACATGAGAGGAGCTCCTAATATCCTCGGAGATCAATCAATCTCTTAAGAAGAAGAATGCGCGTGAGACGGAAGACTTTAACGCGTCATCACGAAAGGAAACGTTTTCTTACAACCTCTTTTTCTCTCATCCTCTCCTCGCACCAAAACAGAAATAACACACGACATCGTCAAGCCATACCAACATTTTCCCCAGTTCCGGTTACAGTTTCAGCGTGATAAAGAAAGTGCAGGAAAGCGCGGAAGATTTCATATGCGAGACATCACAAATACCTCGTGATTGGAGGTTATCGTTTTTATTACCAGCACTCGCTCATCCTCTTCGGTCCATGCGGAGAATAAAGTGCCAGCCAGTCTCTTCCAGCCATGGTGGTCATGAGTGTACTAAGATTGCTTATTCCATTTCTTACAGGCACTTCTTGCTGGATTGTGCGCGCCAGAAGCCTGCTGTCTGTCCCTGTTTCTTTACTCAGGTGGTGCTCATGTAAAGGTGTCTGGTTTTGTCCAGCATCCTGAGGACGTGGCCCAGCCATCTCTGTCTTATTTACTTCATCAGCTCATTGACAACACTCTCCTGATGCCAGACCATCCCGCCACCTCGTTGTTCGTAATGTGCTGCTTCCATTTCTTTTCTTTTTTTTTTTCTTTTTTTTTTTTACGCCGACACATAAACTTCTTCGCTGGCCAAGACACGGGAGTTTATCAAAATTACGATTTCTGGTTTCGTCCATCTGTCGGTGAGACTATCTACGCACCCACAAACAACCAACGTAAATCGTTTACTATCGCCTGATAGAACCGTTTTGTCTCAAAGCCTTTTTTGGGTTCTCGTGACAAATAATTCTGTCTGGGTCGGGTCTGGGTCTACGCCTCTCATAGATATAGGAAGATTGTTTGTGTCTCTGACACCTCCCATCAGTAATTCCACCCAGTGCAAGTTTCCAGTCACTCCACAATGAGACACCATGACCAGCACCACTGTCGTAATCACGATACGCGTCTGAATAGAAAAAATGGTCCCCACAAACCACAAACCACCAAGGACTCATATCACTTCCAAAGCTCAACGACTCTCCTCTTCTCTCTTAAAGTCAGGAGCAAAACACAAGCAAGAGCACTGTCAAGAGCACAATTTCTTTCTGACTTCTGTTGTCTTGAGGCGCCTTGTCGTGGTTTCTATTGAAACGGACCTACTTTTTATAAAAAATGGCAGCCTAACGTTAGAGGTCATCTGCTATGACGAGCCTGGAAACAAACTGGAAAATAATCAGTTCCGCATCTTTCCAGTAGAGGTCAAAATATGTAACAGCATGTACGTCTTGTTGGTGGGTTTTTTGTTGTTGTTGTGTTTGTTTTTTTTTCTCATTAGATTAAAACAAACACGTTGACTCATGAGACTGATGAGAACTGGTTTTCTGCATTGTATGTAGACAAAGTTGAAACTAGCTGTATAGTGGAAATTGAGAATCACAGATTATTCGACATTTCATTGTGTTTATTATTATGGATACAGCTATACACGTATCTGTTATCGGTCCGTAGTGCGCGAAAGATACGGAGGAACAGACAGACGGACAGACAGATGAATCGACACATAGATAAACCCTGTATCTCATTCATTCTTCTCTTCTGAACAGCCCAAATTTCAACACACAAGACGAAATAAAAACAAAGACAGCATCAAATCGACAGTTTAAGAAAAAACAAATCTAAAATAATGTGAAATGAAACAAAATAAATCTAGACCAATCAGACGAAGCGTAATTGTATAAAAATAACATATCAGAAAAATAACCTCATTCATATTCATGGAACAGTTCATGGAGAGAAGAAGGAAAAGACACAATATCAAACAAAATACGACAGCTGCGCGAAATAAAACGAAATGAAAATAACATGAAACATAATGAAACAGAACAGCGCGCTAAACCAGGAATAAGATTTATACAGAAAGGAAAAGAAAAGAAAAAACAACAACAACAACAACAACAGAATAACCCCATCCAAACGAAATAAATTAAAATAAAACAAAATAGCACAGAACAGTTTACTAGGAAAAAAAAAGATATACTACACGAAAGAAAACAGCCCATTACGACGAAATTGTACGAAATAAAAACGACACCATTTTTTTTTTTTTTTTTTTTTTTTTTTTTTTTGAATCAAGATGAAACTAAAATAAGAGAACTAGATAAGACAGATAAAACATGAAATTAAACAGAGGACTGGATGTGGCAACAGACTGCCTGCAATGTGCTCGTGGAAACTCGGGTGGGGAACAGGTCTGGTCTCCTGTGCAAAATGGAGGGAGAGTGTTTCACTTCAGTGTGAAGGAAGATCAGGGGAGGGTGCAGAGGATCCTTGTTCGCTGAGGGAATGAGGATCGAAAAGGGTTTCATTATAATGAAAATCCAATTTGAAAAAGCTATTAAAACGGATTTGTTTTGGTGAAAATTGAACACCTCTCTCTCTCTCTCTCTCTCTCTCTCTCTCTCTCTCTCTCTCTCTCTCTCTCTCTCTCTCTCTCTTTCTCTCCCCCTCTCTCTCTCTCTCCCTCCCTCTCTCTCTCTCTCTCACACAAACGCACGTCACACACACACACACACACACACACACACACAACACACACACACACACACACACACACACACACACACTTACACAAAGAGAGTCAATGGTTAAGCTTTAGATTCAAGCGATTTAGTCACCTTTTTTTAAAAGCCATTACTCCTCCGAAGGGGATAACAAGAACAACAAAATCGCACATACAAACAAACACTACCTATGTTTTAGCATAACATTCTTATCTTAAACGCTTTGTATAGATAAACAGCCAAATGGTTTACAACGTTTTTGTGACATTTCTAAATTCATCTCCAACATACACACATCCATGTCGATATGAAACAATGACAGACATAATGAGACACACATCTCCACGTTTCGATAGGAAATAATGACAGACATACAGCCATCCGTGTCGATAGGAAATAATGACAGACACACATCCATCCGTGTCGATAGGAAATAATGACAGACATACAGCCATCCGTGTCGATAGGAAATAATGACAGACACACATCCATCCGTGTCGATAGAAAATAATGACAGACATTCATCCATGTCGATAGGAAATAATGACAGACATTCATCCATGTCGATAGGAAATAATGATAGACACAGATCCATCATGTCAATAGGAGTTAACGACACACACATCTCACTCCATGTTAATAGAAAATGACAGACACACATCCATTTATGTCGCAAGGATATAATGACACATCCATTATGTCGCTAGGATATAATGACACACACATCCATTTATGTCGATAGGTAACAATGACAAACATCCATTTATGTCGATAAGTAATAATGATAAACAAATATCCATTTATGTCGATAGGCAATAATGACAGACACACATCCATTTATGTCGACAGGTAATAATGACAGACACACATCCATTTTTGTCGACAGGTAATAATGACAGATTAACATCCATTTATGTCAATAAGTAATAATGACAGATTAACATCCATTTATGTCAACAGGTAATAATGACAGATTAACATCCATTTATGTCGATAAGTAATAATGACAGATTAACATCCATTGATGTCGACAGGAAATAATGACAGACACACATCCATCCATGGTGATATGAAATAATAACAGACACACATCCATCCATGTTGACATGAAATAATAACAGACACACAGCCATCCATGTTGATATGAAATAATAACAGACACACAGCCATACATGTTGATATGAAATAATAACAGACACACATCCATCCATGTCGTTAGGAAATAATTAAAACACACATCTCTTCGTTTTGACAGGAATAATGAGAGATACACATTCATCTATATCAATAGAAGTTAATGACAACAGACACACATCACTGCCTGTTAATAGAAAATGACAGACACACATCCGTTTATGTCTATAGGAAATAATGACACACATCCATTTATGTCTATAGAAATAATGACAGATACACATCACTCCACACCGACAGAGAAATAAAGACAGACATGCATCCATGCATGTTGGTTTGAAATAATGACAGAGACATCCATGTCGATAGGAAATAATGATAGACATAATCCATCCATGTCGTTAGGAAATAATGATAGACATAATCCATCCATGTCGTTAGGAAATAATGATAGACATGATCCATCCATGTCGATAGGAAATAATGATAGACATAATCCATCCATGTCGATAGGAAACAATGATAGACATAATCCATCCATGTCGATAGGAAACAGTGATAGACATAATCCATCCATGTCGTTAGGAAATAATAATAGACATAATCCATCCATGTCGATAGGAAATAATGATAGACATAATCCATCCATGTCGATAGGAAATAATGATAGACATAATCCATCCATGTCGATAGGAAATAATGATAGACATAATCCATCCATGTCGATAGGAAATAATGATAGACATAATCCATCCATGTCGATAGGAAATAGTGATAGACATAATCCATCCATGTCGATAGGAAATAATGATAGACATAATCCATCCATGTCGATAGGAAATAATGATAGACACACATCCATCCATGTCGATAGAAACAATTACACACATCCATCCATTTATGCCCATAGGAAATAATGTCAGACACACATCACTCCATACCGACAGAAAATAAAGACAGACACACATCCATTTATGTTGATATGAAATAATGACAGACAGACATCCATCCATGTCGATAGGAAATAATAACATACACACATCCATCCATGTCGTTAGGAAATAATTAAGACACACATCTCTACGTTTCGACAGGGAATAATGAGAGATACACATTCATCTATATCAATAGAAGTTAATGACAACAGACACACATCACTGCATGTTAACAGAAAATGACAGACACACATCTATTTAAGTCGATAGGAAATAATGACAGACACACACCCATGCATGTTGGTTTGAAATAATGACAGACACATGCATCCATGTCGATAGGAAATAATGATAGACATAATCCATCCATGTCATTAGGAAATAATGAGACACACACCTCTACGTTTCGACAAGGACTAATGAGGAAATAATGAGACACACATCTCTGCGTTACGACAGGGACTAATGAGAGACACACATTCATCTATGTCAATAGGAATTATGACAACAGATGCACATCACTGCATGTTCATAGAAAATGACAGACACACATCCATTTATGTCTATAGGAAATAATGACAGACATACAGCCATCCGTGTCGATAGGAATTAATGACAGACATACAGCCATCCGTGTCGATAGGAAATAATGACAGACATACAGCCATCCGTGTCGATACGAATTAATGACAGACACAGCCATCCGTGTCGATAGGAATTAATGACAGACATACAGCCATCCGTGTCGATAGGAAATAATGACAGACAGAGCCATCCGTGTCGATAGGAATTAATGACAGACATACAGCCATCCGTGTCGATAGGAATTAATGACAGACACAGCCATCCGTGTCGATAGGAATTAATGACAGACATACAGCCATCCGTGTCGATAGGAATTAATGACAGACACAGCCATCCGTGTCGATAGGAATTAATGACAGACATACAGCCATCCGTGTCGATAGGAATTAATGACAGACACAGCCATCCGTGTCGATAGGAATTAATGACAGACATACAGCCATCCGTGTCGATAGGAATTAATGACAGACATACAGCCATCCGTGTCGATAGGAATTAATGACAGACATACAGCCATCCGTGTCGATAGGAATTAATGACAGACATACAGCCATCCGTGTCGATAGGAATTAATGACATACAGCCATCCGTGTCGATAGGAATTAATGACAGACATACAGCCATCCGTGTCGATAGGAATTAATGACATACAGCCATCCGTGTCAATAGGAATTAATGACATACAGCCATCCGTGTCGATAGGAATTAATGACATACAGCCATCCGTGTCGATAGGAATTAATGACAGACATACAGCCATCCGTGTCGATAGGAATTAATGACAGACATACAGCCATCCGTGTCAATAGGAAATAAAGACAGACATACAGCCATCCGTGTCAATAGGAATTAATGACATACAGCCATCCGTGTCGATAGGAATTAATGACATACAGCCATCCGTGTCCATAGGAATTAATGACATACAGCCATCCGTGTCAATAGGAATTAATGACATACAGCCATCCGTGTCAATAGGAAATAATGACAGACATACAGCCATCCGTGTCAATAGGAAATAATGACAGACATACAGCCATCCATGTCAATAGGAATTAATGACATACAGCCATCCGTGTCGATAGGAATTAATGACATACAGCCATCCGTGTCCCTAGGAATTAATGACATACAGCCATCCGTGTCAATAGGAATTAATGACATACAGCCATCCGTGTCAATAGGAAATAATGACAGACATACAGCCATCCGTGTCAATAGGAAATAATGACAGACATACAGCCATCCATGTCAATAGGAATTAATGACATACAGCCATCCGTGTCGATAGGAATTAATGACAGACATACAGCCATCCATGTCAATAGGAATTAATGACATACAGCCATCCGTGTCGATAGGAAATAATGACAGACATACAGCCATCCGTGTCAATAGGAATTAATGACAGACACAGCCATCCGTGTCAATAGGAATTAATGACAGACATACAGCCATCCGTGTCGATAGGAATTAATGACAGACATACAGCCATCCATGTCAATAGGAATTAATGACAGACATACAGCCATCCATGTCAATAGGAATTAATGACAGACATACAGCCATCCGTGTCAATAGGAAATAATGACAGACATACAGCCATCCGTGTCAATAGGAATTAATGACATACAGCCATCCATGTCAATAGGAATTAATGACAGACATACAGCCATCCATGTCGATAGGAAATAATGACAGACATACAGCCATCCGTGTCGATAGGAAATAATGACAGACATACAGCCATCCAGTGACAAGGAAATTAATGACAGACTCAGCTACAGCCATCCGTGTTGATAGGAAATAATGACAGACATACAGCCATCCGTGTCGATAGGAAATAATGACAGACATACAGCCATCCGTGTCTGATAGGTGAAAATATTATAAATGACAGACATACAGCCATCCGTGTCCGATAGGAATTAATGACAGACATACAGCCATCTATGTCGATAGGAATTAATGACAGACATACAGCCATCTATGTCGATAGGAATTAATGACATACAGCCATCTATGTCGATAGGAATTAATGACAGACATACAGCCATCATGTTGATAGGAATAATGACATACAGCCATCTTGTCGATAGGAATTAATGACAGACATACAGCCATCTATGTCGATAGGAATAATGACAGACATACAGCCATCCGTGTCGATAGGAATATATGACATACAGCCATCTATGTCGATAGGAATTAATGACAGACATACAGCCATCTTGTCGATAGGAATTAATGACATACAGCCATCCGTGTCGATAGGAATTAATGACAGAATAATCCATCTATGTCAACAAGAAATGACAAGACATAAGCATCTATGTCGATGGGAAATGACTGACACACATACATCCATACCGGTAAAAAAATAACAACAGACACACATCCCTCCATGTCCTTTCGTGTCAATATGACATAATCTCTTTTATGAATAGGAAGGTTAAGAAGAAGAAAAAAAACACACCTGTAAGATAATGACACGCATGTAAAGCTGAGAAAAACATACCCTTCTCGCTTCATCCGCAATCCTCCTTTCATTTTTAGCCACGCCTCTTCCATCCCTACCGGCGGCATGATTGCCCCCCCCCCCCCCCCCGAGTCCTGAGGTCTTCTTTCATGGTGTGTGAAATGATTTATCTCCTCTCTGAAAGTTAAGACACTCAGGGTAATGTTTCTCTCCCTCCCCCCTCCCCCCCCCCCCCCCCCCCACGAAAACATCAAGACAGCCAACGAGTCCCCGGCTCCGGTCTGATTCAATGCGAACTGTCTCCCTGCCAGACGAAGGCGGGATAAGATATAAGCTGAGCAACAGTCATCATCCACATTTATCTCCCTCTCAGCTCTTTTGTGTAAGCGCGAGGCTTGACGGGCACCTTTTACTTGGGGAGTATAATCTCTCCCGCAAGACCTCGGCCCTAATCAGACAACCATGGCGGCTTGATTGTGTGTGGCTCGGAAATCAGAGGGGAAGCTTCTTCTTCTTCTTCTTCTCTACTATCTTCTTTGCCATGCTCCGAATCTACTGATGGATCATTACTAACGTTTATAGCCGGGTGTGTGGGGGGGGGGGGGGGTGGGGAGAGGCAGGAGGTCGAAAGAAAAGGGAAAGTGACTGACGAGATAGCGAGGCAAAAAAGTCGTATTTTCTCCCATCTTTTCCTGCTGAGGAGGACCAACGTCGTCGGTGGTGAATGCCTTTCGTGATAAGTACGCAGTTATCGATTATGTGATTGGTTTCCTAGTTGCTTGGGTAAATCGGTGGGTCCATCATCTCTCCTCTCTCTCTCTCTCTCTCTCTCTCTCTCTCTCTCTCTCTCTCTCTCTCTCTCTCTCTCTCCTCTGATATCAACTTGAATATGAACTCTCTCTCTCTCTCTCTCTCCCCCCTTTTTTTTTTCTTTTTTTTTCTTTCTTCTTTCTGTTTCTTCTCTCTCTCTCAGATGCATTTTGTGTCGCTGTCTCGAGAATCGGAAAATCATCATCATTGCTTCGTGCATTCCTTCATTCTCTCTTGTCGAATACATTCTGTGTCACTTGTCTTTAGCATCGGAGATTCAGCAATCCCCCTCCTCCCTCTCTCTCTCTATCTATCTCTCTCTCTCTCTCTCTCTCTATCTATCTATTTATGTATATATATATGTATATATATACATACTGATACATATATATATACATATATAGACAGACATACAGATAGATAGATAAACATACATACAGACAGACGGACAGATAGGTAGATAGATAGATAGATAGATCAAGACAGACAGATGGATAGATAAAGATAAAGAGATGATGATAATAGTAGATAGATGGATAGATAGATAGATTGATAGATAGTGACAGATAGACAGATAGATAGAGACAGAGACAGATATATATATATATCATATATATACATATATATATATATAATATGTGTGTTGTGTGTGTGTGTTGTGTGGTGTGGTGTGTGTTGTGTGGTGTGTGTGTGTGTGTGTGTGTGTGTGTGTGTTCGTTCGTCTTATTAAGTCTTCACTTTAGTGATATTAGACGGTGTGTGTGTGTGTGTGTGTGTGTGTGTGTGTACATACAATATAATATATATGCATATATACAAGAGAGAGAGACAGACGAGGGAGGGAGAGAGAGACAGAGAGAGATTTGCTAATGTAATCACTATAATTCTTATTGATAGGCAATTGCCGTTACTGTAATGTTCTTTGTGTATAATTTAATACAGAAATGATTTTCTCGGCAGTTTTATTTCGTTTCAGTTGATTGATTATATTTCTTTTCTTTATTTCTCTATCCATTGTCAGATTTAGTTAAATGTGTGTATTGGATTTGGTTTCTTTCCCCCAATTCCTCCAATTTCATCTCATTCTACTCCTTTTCCTGCTGATCTGATTTCATAGTTTTTGTCTATTTGTAATCCACTTTCTTGTTTACTTTCTTGTTGTGTGAAAAAGTTATGCTTGTGATAATAGCAAAGTCTTTATATTCTCATATTCTCTCTCTCTCTCTCTCTCTCTCTCTCTCTCTCTCTCTCTCTCTCTCTCTCTCTCTCTCTCTCTCTCTTCTCTCAGCAGAAAGAGGGCTGGGTGTAACAATAGCTTCATGTGCTTATACCAGTACCACCGAAAAGCAAAAAATGTTCTTGTTCTCTATGTCGCTCTGTCTCTCTATCTCTATGACTGCCTCTGTCTCTCTTAACCAATTAACCAAGCGTGTGTGTGTGTGTGTGTGTGTGTGTGTGTGTGTGTGTGTGTGTGTGTGTGTGTGTGTGTGTGTGTGGTGTGTGTGTGTGTGTTGTGGTGCTTGTGCGACGTGCATGTCAGCATGTTTGTAGTAACAAGGACTGTTTTGTTCTGACGGCAACGAGTTGGCAACCAATAAGGTTTTTCATTAATCACAGCACAATCATTATACACATACATACATACATACATACATACATACATACATACATCATCATATGCATGACAATACATACATACATGATACATACATACAAATACATACATAACATACATACAACACATACATACATACATACATGCATACATACATACACACATACATACATTGCTCATTTTCAAGATGGGTGATCATTATTCAGAGACGGCTTGATTGTCTCATAGACTGACCGGTAGTGCGGTTGATTACGGTTGGTAGGGTTTTACCGTAACTGGTCTTGATTGTTATCATTGCGTCGAATCACGAGAGCATGTTCATCTGTTGTCGAACAACTTTTGTGGTGCAGTTTATGATAGCTGACGTGCCTATCAAGTAACATGAGAACGAGAGTTTTTGAGTGTTCTCTATATAGAACCGATACTGTTGTACGGTTGTGAGGCGTGGCAAGTCAACACGCAAAGTTAGAACAAAACTGAGGCAACTGAAATGGGGTTTCTTAGAACAATGTTGAGAGTTCCATGGACAGCAAAGAAAACAAACGAGACAGACTTGAAGCAGGCAGACACAAGAAGATCATTACTAAAGAAGACAAGGAAAAGACAAGCAGCATTTATAGGACATTTTATGAGGCAAGAGAAATTAGAGCACGTGGTCACAACAGGAAAGCTGGAGGGAAAGAGAGCACCAGGTAGACCCAGGGAAAAAATATTAGACGAACTTGCACGATTATGTCTGAGGACAGAGAGGGTATGAGATGCACATGCAGCGACAAGGGATAGGTTGTTTGAAGGTCCATGATCGCCAACGCCACGCGACAGGGCACATGATGATGATGATGTGTCTTTTGATTTGGAAGTTGAGGATAGCACAAACTATTTTTTCTCTCCAACTTTTCTAAGATGCTTTTAAGCAAACTATTTTGCCTACAGGTCCTACGTTGCTGCACAGTCTGCATACTCCAGTCTTCAGTGAGTGTGCGTGCTGGATGCTTGAATGCTTTTTCTTAAGTTACCAGACACTGACATGACTTACAGGATTGTTAATGCACACATCTGATGTTCTGAGTGCACAGACGGGGCTAGACACTACAGCTCTGCGCGCACATGATGATCTGGGAGGTCGGAAAAATCTCCACCCTTTACCCATCATGTGGGAGGTAGACAGGATCGAACACAGACCTTCTGACTGAAAGCCCGACGCCTTGACCATCGTGTCTTGCATATCAAGACTGAAGCAAGATCACACCTTTGTGAGATAATGACATGTTCTACTGATCTTGCTTGCCTGTTTGGCCAAGCCATACACTGTTGATGTCTATAATTACTTCTGTACTAGTGTATACTGTCACTTCCAACTACTGATTATGTGACATTATGTAAAATTTCTGCAGGCCTTCGTCTATGACTATATGTATGTGTATGCATTGGCAGACCCTGCTCTGGTATGTTGTGTGTGTGTGTGTGTGTGTGTGTGTGTGTGTGTGTGTGTGTGTGTGTGTGTGTGTGTGTGTGTGTGTGTGTGTATGTGTGTGTGTGTGTATGTGTTGTGTGTGTGTGTGTTGTGTGTGTGTGTGTGTGTGTGTGTGTGTGTGTGTGTGTGTGTGTGTGTGTGTGTGTGTGTGTGTGTGTGTGTGTGTTTGTGTGTTCGTTCGTTCGTTCTTTAATTTAACGTCTGTTCACTATGAGTGATATTAGATGTTCACTATGAGTGATGTGTGTGTGTGGTGTGGTGTAATGTGTGTGTGTGTGTATGTATATGTGTGTGTGTGTGTGTGCGCGCGCACGCGCGCGTTGTTTTCTTCAGTTCTTTTTGTTTAGACATCAACAGTGTATAGATAATTCATTCATTTATTCATTCGTTCAATTGTTTATTTATTTTATTCAATCCTTCATCTATTGCATTTTACGGAAAATTAAACAGACAAAACATAACGAACAAATAAACATTTCAGAAATAATATCAACATATTCATGTTCTTTTTTTATGTCTTTTTCTGTTTGTTTACTTCTCATCTTTCCCCTTCTTCTTCTTCTCCTTCTTTTTCTTCTTCTTCTTCCTCCTCCTCCTCCTTCGTTTTCTTCTCCTTTTCAGGACTGAGAAAAGAAGCTTACTTTTTTTCTGCTTTGCTTTGAATTAATATCACAAACAGCAACAAAGACGACGACGAGTACAACAACAACAAACAAGCAACAACAACAACATACAACAACAACAAGAAGAAAAGCAGCATGCAAGATATCGGTTATCAGGATCTAATCACCTCATATCTTCCAGAAGTTTTCTATGCAGACTCTCTATCATAACGGAAGTCGATGATGCAGAGGCTGTTATTCTCAGCCACGTCCAGGAGGTGTTTAAATCGTAAACTAATATTCCTCCATCCGGCCACCTTTCCTCTTCCCACGGAGGAGATCAGGAAATAAGGATTGAGGCGGAGGGGAGGGGAAGGAAGAGGGGTGAGGGAGGGAGGGGCTAAATGTAACAGACATTTTGGGTAGTTGGGTAAGGTATAATGATGTCAGTTTTACAATCTTTCAATCTTTCCTTCCTTTCCTTCTACGGGAATGTGGAGGAGTTGTTGTGTGTTGTTGTTGTTGGTGGTGGTGGTGGTGGTTGTGGTGGTGGATTAGATGGGCACAAGAGAGAAAGAGAGTGGGCGAAGAGAGAGAGAGGAGGTCGCGAGGATGTGAGAGAAAGTGTGTGCATATGTGTGTGTGTGTGTGTGTGTGTGTGTGTGTGTGTGTGTGTGTGTGTGTGTGTGTGTGGTGTGTTTGTGTGTGTGTGGGTGATGTGATTGTGTGCGATGTGTGTGTTTGCGAGTGTGTGGTGTTGTGCGATGCGAGTGTGTGTGTGTATGCGAGTGTGTGTGTGTGCGAGTAGCGAGTGGTGTGTGTGTGCGAGTGTGCGAGTGTGTGTGTGTGTGTGCGAGTGTGTGTGAGTGTGTGTGTGTGTGTGTGTGTGTGTGTGTGTGTGTGTGTGTGTGTGTGTGTGTTGTGTGTGTGTATGTGTGTGTGTGTGTGTGTGAGTGTGTGTGTGTGTGTGTGTGTGTTGTGTGCATATGATCGGCTGTGTTTGGGGAGGGTGAGAAAATGAGTGAGATAGACAGACAAAAACACAGACAGACAAAGAAGAGACAGACAGACAGACAGACAAAGAAGAGACAGACAGACAGACACAGAGAAGAGAGAGACAGACAGACAGAGAGAGAGAAGAGAGAGAGACAGAGAAAGAGAGAGAGAGAGGTTTAACCTGCAAACTTATCTGTGTGCTACTCAAAACAAACAAGGAAATCATCTCGCACTAGTGACTGAAGAACTTTATGGAAGCACTTTTCGCCTGCAGCTTGTTTGTTTGTTTGTTTGTGCTTTTTGTTTGTTTGTGTTGGTTTGTTGTTTGTTTGTTTGTTTTGATTTTGAAAGTTACCCATCTGAAATATACACATGCTGCTTATCTGTTATGCCCACCAAGGCACAAGTTTCACAACTGAAATGGGAGTACTTTATCCAAATGAACATCACACGTAAATTAAGATAAGATGTACGCAATGATTTTATGTACTTGGTCAACTCGTGTTGCAAGTTGCTCAAAAGATAAAAGAATGTTTAGTCAGTATCCTGGTTTTGCAGTCACACATGACGTTTCTTTCATCTACCGACCAACTATGAAGCCAAGATCAATTCCACTGTTCATAGACCAGACTCTATTTGGAATTGTAAATATTGCAGAAACAATGGCTGAAACATTTCTGAATATACATTTTGTTCTCTCTCTCTCTCTCTCTCTCTCTCTCTCTCTCTCTCTCTCTCTCTCTCTCTCTCTCCACACACACACACACACACACACACACACACACACACACACACACACAAGTAACAACACACACACAATATATATATATATATATATTAAATATATAAAAAAATAGCGCATGCACATCACACACACGCGGGCATAAGCGGCGCGTTCACTCAATATATTTCTTTTCACTGGCAGAGGAATGACGCGTTCACTCATATATATTTCTTTCACACAGGGAGAGAGACAGACAGACAGAGACATGCGACAGAGACAGACAAAGAGACTGAGACTGAGAGAGAGAGAATGTCAGAATCACTTTTTATTTTAAACAGAATTTATGACTAAGGTATTTACTTATGATACCATCACATACACACACACACACCAAACACACACACACGACGCACGCACGCATGCACACCTACGTAAGCAACGCACCACGTGCAAAACACACACACACACACACACACACACACACACACAACACACACACATCACAAACACACACACATCACATATACACACTTTGGGGGTGTTGTTTTTTTTGTTTTTGTTTTGTTTTTTGTCTTTTTTGTTTCTTTTGTTGGGGGGTTTTGTTTGTTTTTTGTTTGTTTGTTTGTTTGTTTGTTTGTTTGTTTGTTTGTTTGTATCTCACAATCCCAACAAGAAAACGTCAGAGAACAGACAACTATGCATTCAGTTTTCGTATACCACAGCAGAACTATCAATGGACACACACACAGAGCCTGTTGCTGATGACCCCATTGGATTGACACAGGGGATGGGTGGCAAAGGTCAGGGGAGGGGTCAGGGTGTGGGAAATGACAAGTTTAACATGGAATGATACATCCCTCTCTCGGTCCATAGGTAACCATGACCACTCCTACGTCGTCTCTCCTGGCAACCAGTGACTTCACTGACCCTTGAGAACCAAGGGAGAGGAGAAGAGGAAATCACGTGTAAGTTTTCCTCTACAACTTAACGACGCTCCACGTCTGCGAGCATCTGTATCGGTCTTCACACTTAAAAAGAGTCCAGAAAAAAGCGTTTGTGGATGAGAACAGACAGAGAGACAATGATGATGACGATGACAATGACGATGACAATGACACTTTAACACTCCAGTGGTAAAAAAGAATGACCCAAAGCCGTATTTTCAAGCCTGCTGTTGCTAATAAGCAAATAAATACATTAGTCATATATCGCCATTTTCTAAGCTTGATGTCACTAATGTACAAACATATCTGCATGCACCTGCTGGCAAGTACAAATACACTAGAAACAAAAACATGCAGCAGCAAATCAACAACATAAGACGCAAACAAATCAAACAGCAACTTGTCTTGTCTCCTGAGTGAGAAGAGGGAGAAACAAGGAAAGGAGTACATACAAAGAGAATGAAGATGAAGAAGAAAGTAGAAAAGGAGAAAGAGGAGAAGAAGAACATGAAGGGTGAAGAGGAAAGAAAAAGGTTCAAGTATTAAGAGGAGAACACACAAAAAATGGAAATGAGGGAAGAAAAAATATCCCTGATGAACTGTTTTCTCGAATCTTGAAGTGTGCAATTCCGAATGATTAACCCTCCTTTTCTCGTTCAAGTTCTAAATTTGGAAAATATCTATCGACAAGTTTTGTTCTTTTTCTTGCAAAGAAGAGTGTTTGTTCGTTTGTTTGCGCAAGCACGCAAGTACGCACGCACACATAACTACACACACACAAAACACACACACACACACACACACACACACACACACACACACACACACACACACACACACACACACACACACACACACACACACACACACACACAACCATACACACACTTTTTTAGTTGTTGTTGTCGGTTTGTTTTGTTTTGTTTTTGCTTGCTTTTGTTGTTGTTGCTTTTTTTCTCACAAATGCACCAAGAAAACGTCAGAGAAATATAACCATGCCCACCTGACCCTTCCTTCTCTGGCACACCTCTTACTACTTTTACCCAGTCTCACAAGAAGAAATTCTCAACACAATCAGATCCATGTCGTTCAAAACCTGCGAACTGGATCCTCTTCCAGGTTCTCTCTACGCCGACTGTCTCCCTACTCTCCTCCCATTCATCACTGACATCATCAACACTTCTCTTCAAACTGGAACTGTCCCAGATTCTTTCAAGTCTGCTATTGTTCACCCTCTCCTCAAGAAACACAATTTAGACCCAAATGCACTGAAAAATTACCGGCCTATCTCTAATCTCTCTTTCTTGTCAAAACTCCTTGAAAAAGTCGTCCTCAACCAGCTGAACTCTCACCTGTCTGCCAACAATCTCCTCAATCCTTTCCAGTCAGCCTACCGCCAGTGCCATAGCACTGAAACTGCCCTACTACACATTCTCAACAATCTCCTCCTTGCAAGTGATACTGGCAAAGTCTCTCTCCTCACACTCCTTGATCTGTCTGCAGCCTTCGATACCATTGACCATGGTATTCTCCTTTCTAGACTTCATCATACTTTTGGCATCTCTGACATTGCTCTCTCCTTTTTCACTTCGTATTTATCAAACAGAAAACAAACTGTTCTCATCAATGGCACTTACTCTCAACCTGCATACCTGACCTGTGGTGTTCCACAAGGATCTGTCCTTGGCCCTGTTCTTTTCACTCTTTACACCTCCTCCCTGTCCACCATCATCAACTCCCACTCTATAAAACACCACTTCTATGCTGATGACACCCAACTTCAAGACAGTGACTCACCTGATAATATACAGCGCCTGTTGACTCGCACCACTGAGTGTTACTCAGACATTAAGAACTGGATGACGTTCAACAAACTTCAGCTTAATGACGACAAGACAGAAGCTATCCTCATTGGCACCCGTCAGAAACTTTCTCAGCTGCCTCCTCTTTCTCTCCCATTATGTAACACATCAGTCCCAATTTCTGATTCAGCTAAAATCCTTGGTGTCTGCATTGACTCTACCCTCTCCATGAACAACTTTGTTTCTCAAACTGCCAGATCTTGCTACTATCATCTCCATCGTATAAGGCTGATCAGGAAGTATCTCTCTGTCGAAACAACTGCAAAACTCGTTCTCTCCTTCATAATGTCTCGCATTGACTATTGCCATTCACTCCTGTCTGGTCTTCCTGCTTCCACCATTCACATCCTACAGCGCATTCAAAACAATGCTGTACGCCTTGTACTCAAAAAGAAAAAAGCTGACCACATATCTCCTCTCCTGGCACAACTTCACTGGCTCCCTGTATCAAAGCGCATACAGTACAAACTAGACACCATGTGCTACAAAAGCCTCAATAACGCAGCTCCCGATTACCTGTCAAGCCTACTTGAGATCTATCTTCCCTCACGTACCCTCCGCTCTGCCTCCGATCCTCTGACTTTTCGCTTTCCACGCACTAAGCTCAATACCTATGGTCCACGAGCCTTCTCTGTTTCTGGTCCACTCTCCTGGAACAAACTTCCTCTCTCAGTCCGTCAGCAACCTACTTTTGTCTCCTTCAAGTCCGCTCTCAAAACTCACCTTTTCTCCTCCGCATAAAATCCTAACCTCACTCAACCCCCCCCCCCCCCCCCTCTGCAGCCTGTCTCCGCTCGGAGGGGAATCACATGGTTATAATATATAATTGTATATGCTATGCTCTCTATAATTTTCCATTGCTTTTATTCTTGCTTTTATTGCTTTTATTCTTTCTCCCCATTTATAGCCATGCGTGTGTGTGTGTGTGTGTGTGTGTGTGTGTGTGTGTGTGTGTGTGTGTGTGTGTGTGTGTGTGTGTGTGTGTGTGTGTGGTGCGTGCGTGCGTGCGTGTGTGTGCGTGCGTGCGTGCGTGCGTGCGTGCTTGCGTGTGTGTCTGCTTCAGCGCTTAGATTTGATTTTATCAAGATTTTGCGCTATATAAATATTGTAATTATTATTATTATTATGACCCCTTGGAATTAACATAGGAGATGGGTGGCAAAGGTCAAGGAAGGGGGTGGGAAATGAGATGTTTAACATGCAAGGACACGTCCCTCGCTCAGTCCATAGGTAACCATGACCACTCCTACGTCGTCTCTCCTGGCAACCAGGACTTCACAGACCCCTTGAGAATCAAGGGAGAGGAGAAGAGGAAATCACGTGTAAGTTTTCCTCTACAATTTAACGACGTTCCACGACTGCTGGCATCTGTCTCGGTCTTCACACTTAAAAAGAGTCCAGAAAAAAGCGTGTGTGGATGAGAACAAACAGAGAGACAATGATGATGACGATGACGATGACAATGACACTTTACACTCCACTTGTAAAAAAAATATGGCCCAAAGCCGTATTTTCAAGCCTGCTGTTGCTAATAAGCAAATAAATACATACAGGGCTGGCAAAATCTACTCGCCCGGTCGCCCGAGGCAAATAAAAGACCCGTTGGGCGAGTCAAAATCAAAACTACTAGTCCATTGGGTGAGTGACAATTCTGACCCCTGCATTTATAACTTACTTCGATTTTTCAAACTTTCCAATCTGTCCACTGATTTCGTCTGCAATGATCGAGTCTGCCAACATTCGCGCGAAAATGAGACTATTTAGGGAGAGACAACTCTTGCTTCCCGTAGGCCTGTCAGTGAAAGGGAGTCAGTGCGATACAATCAAGTGTTTACAGATCAGTGACCCTTCGCCCAATCTGTCAGTTTTGGTCAAACAATTAGAAGCTTCTAATTAAGTAAGGAAACCGGAGGAAATAATACAACATATGTCTTATCGAGATCAGGGATAGGGAGGGAAGAGATTGTGCATGCTATTGGCAAGGAAATTCGAGAGACAAGAGCAAATTTGATGCATCACTTGAAAAGATGATACGTCAAAGAAACTAGTTTAAAAGACAGGTGCTGCTTGATAGTTTTCTTGCATTATCTTCACTTGTCTCTCAGAACATAAATTTCATTTCAGATTGAACATTTTCAAAGTGTTTTTTCCATTTACACTGAACTGCTGAAGTCGAGAAAACACACACACACACACACACACACACACACACACACACACACACACACACACACACACACACACAAACAAACAAACAAGACATAACACTTATACAACAACAACAATGGTTTCATTTTCTGTCTCTTTCTCTCCCTCACACACACTCACACTTTAAAAGTTAGTGATTAAAATTGTGAAAAGAGAAAAATATTGCAGGATGATAATGAAGTAATTTGAAAAACATAACAAACGACCGGTTGCACTAAAATAAACTTTGGCCACGTGAGCAAAAAGATAACTATTATAAATGTATACTAAACTTAACAATTCTCTCTAACTTACACAGACAACCCATGTAAACTTTGAGATCAATCATCTGCCTTTACGTCTTCATGTTATCACTTCATCACCTCCCCCACCCCCAATCCTCCATCCTGATGAAAGTCTCCAGAAGAAAACTTGACCACCTCTGTTGTAACAATGGCTTATTCTGCTGAATATTTTTGGTCATCATCACAAAGAGAATTTTTTTTTTTTTCGGCGGAACATGTTGGACTAGCAAAAATATCTGTGGGCCTCTAGTAGATCTTAAAATCCACTAGCCAGGCTGGCTAGAAGAAAACTTTAATCATCTCCAGGCCTGACATATATCGCCATTTTTTAAGCTTGATGTCACTAATGTACAAACATATCTGCATGCACCTGCTGGCAAGTACAAATACACTAGAAACAAAAGCATGCAGCAGCAAATCAACAACATAAGATGCAAACAAATCAAACAGCAACTTGCTCTTGTCTCCTGAGTGAGAAGAGGGAGAAACAAGGAAAGGAGTACATACAAAGAGGATGAAGATGAAGAAGAAAGTAGAAAAGGAGAAAGAGGAGAAGAAGAACATGAAGGGTGAGGAGGAAAAAAGAAGGTTCAAGTATCAAGAGGAGAACAAAAAAATGGAAACGAGGGAAAGAGAAAGATTCCTGATGATTTTTTTTTTGATTCATGAGGTGTGTAATTCTGAACGATTATCCCTCTGTTTTATTTTTTGTTTGTTTGTTTGTTTGTTTTTGTTTGTTTGTTTGTTTGTTTGTTTGTTTGTTGTTGTTTTTTTATTCCAGTTCTAAATGTGGAAAATGTCAATGGACAAGTTTTCTTCTTTTCCTTGCAAGCAGTTTGTTTGTTTGCGCAAGCACGCACGCACGCACGCACGCACAACACACACACACACACACACACACACACACACACACACACACACACACACAAGCACGCACACACAAGCACGCACACACGTGCAAACACATACACACACACTTTTTTGTTTGTTTTGGGTTGTTGTTTTTTTCTCACAACTGTAACAAGAAAACATCAGAGAATAGACAGCTATGGATTCAATTTTCCTATGCCGTAGCAGAACTTTCCATGGACACACACACAGCCTGTTTCTGATGACCCCTTGGGATTAACACAGGGGATGGGTGGCAAAGGTCAGGGAAGGGGGCAGGAAATGAGATGTTTAATATGCA
>CM060312.1:15240565-15243065 GCA_030674185.1 Monoplex corrugatus
TAACGCATGTATATGAGTTTTGCTCAATCCATTGTATATAAATCTTGTTCAGTTTTCTCCATGATACTGAATTAATGTTCAGGAAAATTGTGTTTTGTCAAAAAAATTTAAAAAAACAAGTTTGAAAAAAAGAAAGTTCTCTGACATCAGGGTGGCTGGCTGTTTTATTAGGGCCGTGGGATCAAGATGTCATGCCTTGAGTTCAATCCTAGTCAGCAACATAAAAGTTGGATTGCCTGCAGCCAATCTTAATGCTCCAGTCATACTGATGGTGTCGGTGTTTCATAGTCCCGTTCCTTCCACATTTACAGATCTTGCAAGCACAATAGGGTTGGCGAAGGATCAAGGAGTTATTCTTATTCTGACAGCCCAGCCCACACAACAGACATATCAGGGTTACAATCTTTTCAAAACGAATAGAATATCTCGTTAAAAAAACACACACACAACTGGAACAGAAAATTAAGAACATACATCAATGCATTCGTGCATAGAATAATCCAAAAAATTGTGCTCCTGGCGTTGACCATTCTGCATTAATCATCACCACTAGGTTAAAAAAAGAAACCTGACTACAAATTTTAACATAACAAAGGGTCAAAATCTTCGCCATAGAGGTCGGGACAAGAGGGTTTGTGGGCACCTCCGCTTATGATCTCATGAAACAACTCGCCATTTCTGGGAAGAAGACTAGAGCCCTTAAAGCGATAGCAGAGGCAGCAGAAAGGAGCTCAAGCTGGATCTGGGCAAGGAGGAACCAAAAGTGAACTTCATAAGGATTAAATTCCCTACAGATGATGTGTGCCCCGTTAGCACATTGGTAAAACCGCGTACCGCAGTTCTGAAGCGCAGAATCGCCCAGGTTCGCTCCCCGGCGTGGGAAAAAAAAAAAAAAAAAATAGACAACAGCAGAAGGGCATCCAGAAGTCATGACCTGGATGTGGCCCGGCCCCCCGAGAGTGTAAGGAATTCAGGGCCGAAACACTTGTCTAAAGGGGGTTACTTCTCTGAAGACCTTCTGTTGTCTAGCTCTCCCTAGAGTTTCTTTCTACCTATGAAAAGCGGCCTAAACTGTTCTAAAATTGCTTCGGCACACCACATTTTCTTAGTGCCAAAAATTCAGTCAATACATGTTCCTAATTATCCATCCAAAGAAAACGTATGTGAGGATTTATAGAACGCATGCAGATGAATGGACCAGCAAGGCAGAAAATAACGTAAAGAGATGACAGAAAGCAAAGGAGCGAGGCAGAAACAAAGGCAGAGACACAGCAAAAAGGAGATTTCTGCCACAGAATTCCCGGAAGGTGGGGATATTATTTATACTGAAAGAGCCCTTTGCATTCTTGTGAAAGATGAAAAAGTTTGTCTGATCGTTGTCGGCAGGTTGGGGTTTAATAAAGCACTCATGGAATTGTCTGAATGCTATGAATCCCTCTTAAACAAAACTTGAAAAACGTAGGAGGAAAAACTGAAGTATTTAAAATATGTCATATTTACACACACACACACACACACACACTCATACACAGAGAGAGAGAGAGAGAGAGAGAGAGAGAGAGAGAGAGAGAGAGAGGTCACACACACACACGAACATATATTAAACAAAAGACGATTTCCCTTGCTCACTGATTATTCGACTGGAGTATCTGATAGGACTAATCGACTGTTTACACGATCGCGTACATACACACACACGCGCGCGCGCACATGCACTGCACGCGTACACACATACACACACACTCTCTCTCTCCTCTCTCTCTCTCTCTCTCTCTCTCTCTCTCTCTCTCTCTCTCTCTCTCTCTCTCCCGCCCCTCTTCACCGCAAAATTCAAATCTGAATATTCGACAAAAATTTATAAAATATTTTGAACTTCATACGAGGGACGGAAAAACACATACATTTAACTTTCTTTTATCGACACAATCTGTATCAAATTTTACTCCGGATATACCTTTTAAATCAACGTCACATACGTGAGAGACTGTTACGTATGTGATGACAGATCAAGATTATATACATATTCTTATAGTCTATGTGTATGTGACTTTGTGTGTGTGTAACTTTCTAATTCTCTGAATCTACAAAGACGGTGAAGAAGGAGAGAGAAAGAGAAAAAGAACGTGTTAAGGAAGCAGCAGTTGTAACAGTCGTAAGACTAGTAACAGAACAATACAAGTTGTTGAACGGTTCCACCAAAGATGTCTGCACGAGATCTACATCATGACATGGCAAGATTGAATGTACAACTACGGTTCCACCAAAGATGTCTGCACGAGATCTACATCATCACAAGGCAAGATTGAATGTACAACTTTCAAATTCTCAAAAAGAAGTGTGGTTTGCTAAGTACAGACCGTCTATTCATCAAACGCAAGCTTCAACGGACAAGGCAGCCGCATTCCAAAGGTGTTCGTGTTCAGAGAGTTGAAGTAAGAACACCCTGTGACCACAGAGGTCAAAGAGAAGTCATGAAGGGATACTGTGCCTCCAGAGGGAT
>CM060312.1:15253065-15265565 GCA_030674185.1 Monoplex corrugatus
TGGTTCATCTGGATCGTGGTGTGGGTTTGGAGTTTTGTTCAAGAGGGATTCATAGCGCTCAGACAACTCCATACGCTTCCACCTCAATTTGCCAGCAATTCTCTTACAGACTTCCTGAGTCTGCACGAAACACTATGTGCTGGCAAGGTCTTGAAATGGGGAAAGAGGAGGAGGGATTAAGATGGTCAGTGAACTGGCCAGTTTTTTTATGATGGCTTCAACACACACGTACATACACACAAAGACACACACCGCGCGCTCGTGCACACGCACACACACACAACATACATACACACACACATACACACACAACTGCAGGGCCTTATTTGCATTCGTCCCAAAACGTATAGGCCACGTAAACTCAGATATTTCTGTATGTACCATAGGTTCCTCCTCCAGGCGACATCTCTCAAACAGTTGGTCTTTACAAAACTTCAGTATCTGAAAGGGAGACCTGAGTGAACCGCAAAAACGCCAAAGAAGAAGAAGAATTTACGAAGCAAGAAAAAACAGTATATATGCAGTTTCTTCACTCCACTGGCGTCCATTATTATCCCAAATACAATACAAAATCAATGTTGCCCGTTTAGATTCCGTTACAGTTATCTCGCATCGCTATATCTCAGACAAACTTGAAATCTGTACACTCCGCCTGCAAATTTCGATCAGTCTACCGACCCTCATATATCTGTAAAGGAAAGTGTCTTTTATGATAAATCTCAGACACGTGTCTGCTTCCCATTTATGCCACCCCAGCTCCAAGACAAATATCCCTTGGCAAACCTCTTCTTCATCTCCAGCCATATCCCGTTTTAAAACACTCTGCTCCATAGTCTCTACATCCCTTTGATCTACCTCTTTTAGCACAGAAAGTGTAACAATAACATGATGGTCAAGACATGTAAAAAAAACACCATTTTATCTGATCAGTAGTAAGATGCGTATGTTGAAAATAGACATTCTACACCGCAGTGCATACCGCATAATGTTCAGGTTCTTTGATGTGGCTAACTGGAGATACAAACACGAAAAGAACATTCATGAAGACGATTAGGAAAAGATAAGCAACATCTGTAGGACGTTTTATGAGGCAAGAGAAATTAGAGCACTGGTCACAACAGGAAACTGGAGGGGGAAAAGAGCGCCAGGTAAACCCAGGGAGAAAATACTGGACGGACTTCCGGGTGGAGTGGATGAAGACAGAAAGGGTGGGAGATGTCTTGCAGTGACAAAAAATTGATTCGTATGGAGGGGCCATGAGCGTCCATCCAAAAACCATTCTAGAAAAACCACCTCCTTTTGATGGCAACCAGACACAGACACTGTCTGGAAAGAAAAACGCGCTGCTGTAAAAACTTGGCAAAAACACAGAAGACATGTTCATAACATGGTGGTAGAACAACAGACGAGTATAAAAGAAAAATGGATCCAAAACAGAAGCGCTTCAAAACGCTAGCGCAGGAAGCAAAGGTCAATGAATGGAAAAGTTCTCACGCAGACTTAGTGCCGGTACAACACAATTTTGGCAATTCTGAATCAACAAATGAAACGGAAAATCAAAAACATCACGACACCTGATAGCACAAACATAGAAGAATGTAAAAAAAACATAATGTCTACATTTTCACTTTTATAATCTTTGTAATCTTGATCAGCAAGAGCATTATCAATAAGGACTGGCTTGTGCGTATGTAACTTTTCATTTTATCATTTATCCTGGTGTTTTCATAAGTAACTGTTGTGATGAGAGAAACATCACCTCTTTCCAAAAACATCTGTGGATTTCCCAGGAAAAGAATGGAAGTAGTTCTGTGATATTAATGTCAAATCAATGACTGCTGCTCAATGGCTGTGTTTAGAAGAATCAAGAATGCTGGTAACACTATAATCATTCAAAATAGATGCTTATCAAGAATGCTGGTAACATATAATCATTCAAAATAGATGCTTATCAAGAATGCTGGTAACACTATAATCAGTCAAAATAGATGCTTATCAAGAATGCTGGTAACACTAATTATCAGTCCAAAAATAGATGCTTATCAAGAATGCTGGTAACACTATAATCATTCAAAATAGATGCTTATCAAGAATCTGGTAACACTATAATCAGTCAAAATAGATGCTTATCAAGAATGCTGGTAACACTATAATCATCAAAATAGATGCTTATCAAGAATGCTGGTAACACTATAATCATTCAAAATAGATGCTTAAAGATAAATGTAATTTATATTCTATGCCAGCAAGATACTTGTCAACAACAGTGCAGTGTTTTTTTGTTTTGGTTTTCTGTTGATGTTTTTTTTCTGACAACGGAGAGTGAGCATTAACAGTCTCCACTTATTATCCATTTGCCATGCTGCTGATCTTCAATAGTACGCAGCCAGCCTGTGGCCGTTTGGATCTGTTGGCAAGCAGACACAACGTTCAGCATTAGTGAGACATCACACACCTTCTTCGCTTGTTGTCAAAAATTGGGAAGTAACTGGGGCATTTTAATTTGTGAAGAATACATGTCGCAGTTCATGCCTTCTTCCTGGATTCCTATACTAGGCGACAAAAACGTCTGCGAGGTCAGGAAGTTTGATAGGAACGATGCTCAGCGACTGCAAAGTCAGAACCTCGCACTGACTTGATGCAAACAAATGAGAAAATCTGCCCAGATACACTGCATTTGGTGTAAAAAGCTCTGCAAATCCATTGAAATAATCTTATGTGTGATTGTTTTCACGCTTTCATGTTTATTTATTTTCAGTTTTCTGTCACCAGTTATTTGTCGGTGACTTACGATTGTTTTCAAAACATTTGTTTCCTGTGAAAACGAAAATGGGCAAAAGAAATGTTGATCTAATTGCACATTAAACTGAGAATCACAACTAAGAAAAATGTACCAGAAGTCTCTATACACAAATACGTAGTTCTGATTATAAACATAAAACTGAGCACAAGTGTGTTAAATAACATTCAAACAGTAATAATAATTTGGGGGAAAAGCCCATTTAATTTTGAAAAGAACAGTAGCAACAATCAGAAATTTTCAGCAGTCAATTTACAATGTCTTAATATGTATATATACTAACTTAGTACAGAAAACAACAAAAACAAAAACAACAAAGGGATAACAGATATGGCAAATATGACCAAATCAGAAACAGCTATATGGTGACTACCGTCCTATGCTAATACTGGTGCTTTCACAGGAATTAATGACCACAATATGCTCAACAAACGTTATCTTTCAATCATCTTCATCATCATCATCATCATCACATCATCACCCTCAGGTGCCCTGCCGCATGGCGTTGGCGATCATGGACTTCCAACCATCTCTATCTCTCGTCGCCCCTAGCATATCCCCACCCTCCTCATCCCCAGCCACTCTGCAAGTCCGTCCAGCATTCTCTCCCTCGGTCTACCTGGTACTCTCTTTCCCTCCAGCTTTCCCGTTGTGACCGGGTGCTCCAAATCCCCCTTCCTCATAAAATGGCCTATAGATGTTGCCTGTCTTTTCCTGATCTTCCTTATGAGTGATCTACTTGTGTCTGCCTCCATCAAGACTGCCTCGTTTGTTTTCTTTGCTGTCCATGGAACTCTCAACATTCTTCTGAGAAACCACATCTCGGCTGCCTCAATCTTGCTCTGGCTTTGCTTGCTGACTGTCCACGCCTCGTATCCGTACAACAGTATATCTTTCAATAAATAAAGTAATTCTGATGTTGAAAAGTCATCTGACTATCATGGCTGATGTGAGTTGTAGGTCATGGACGGCGCTGCAGTTAAGAAATAGTTTCAGTTGGAAGTGGGCCTGCGTTGAAATCTTTTGTAAAGAAGATGATGTCGTTGGTGTCCATGAGGACTCTGGTCACCCAAACTCTCGTAGCTCTATGACCTTGGCCTAAAACATTGGCAACACGTAAACAGACTGTTCTGGACCAGGCAAGACCAAAATGTGTATGTGTGTGTGTGTGTGTGTGTGTGTGTGTGTGTGTGTGTGTGTGTGTGTGTGTATGTATGTGTGTGTGAGAGAGAGAGAATGTGTGTGTGTATGTGTATGTATGTGTGTGTGAGAGAGAGAGAATGTGTGTGTGTGAGCGTGTGTGTGTGTGTATGAATGTGTGTGTGTGCGTGTGTGTGTGTGTATGTGTATGTGTGTGTGTGTGTGAGTGAGTTGGTTTTTTTTGTTAGTTTTTTTGTTTTGTGTGTGTGTGTGTGTGTGTGTGTGTGTGTGTGTGTGTGTGTGTGTGTGTGTGTGTGTGTGTGTGTGTGTGTGTGTGTGTGTGTGTGTGTGTGTGAATAGCGGGGTGTAATCATTACCATATTCTGTCAGACTAACAAAACAGACACAAACACTGTTATCTTAAAAATCCATTCTATCTTTTGGACTGGGGTTCGGAGGATACCGTGACATCATCATCAAACTGTGATTATATAATCACGTATTTCCAGCCATAACTAGTATTTTTTACGATTCTAAGATTTTATAACCCCGTAATTACATTTCATTCTGTTAATTTTTCCAACAATCAGCAAACACATTTTTAATGGAGGAAAAACAACATTATAAAAACACAAATTATGGAAAGCAACATGAGTTATTGCATACAGCCTAATAATTTCTAAATCAGGACTTAAAACAGGAGGAAGAAAAAAACACTGAAACTACGGGGGTCCGGGGGCAAATCAGGGGCCATAACTTGCGCGCCGTTGCTATGAACACTTGCAAACCGATCACGGATGCCTTGCTCCTTTCGGGTTTTTTTGTTTTTGTTTTTTTTTTGTTTTTTTACGAACCGAAATCGCGGAATTCCGCCCAGACGCGGAATGTTTTAAGCCCTGCTAAATGATAACGATTTTCTGGAAGCTAATAAACTGATATTTACGCGACGAAGGAACCATTTTATGTAACTTGACTCTACTGGATTATATTCTTTTTTCTTTTATTGTTGTTTAAAGCCCAGCCGACTGCGCAGAGCCATATCAGGGCTATACTGGATTATAAATCTTTTTCCCTTTTCATCTTTTGTAAAACAGAAGCCTGATATTAGGAAAGAAAGTGAAACGTAAACGTAAACGTAAACGTTCCCGTTTTCTTTAACTGTGTGCGTAAGCTGCAATTCCCACGTGTATTTGATCTATTGCCCACGACTGAATTTTCTTACGTATATGGCCTTTTCGTACCCTGTCACGCAGGTAGTTATATTACCTGTCGGGGGTATCCATGAAACCATTTTCGTGTTTCCATATCATCATCATCATCATTTGCCCTGCCGCATGGCGTTGGCGATCATGACCCGCTATACGAATCTATCTTTTGTCGCTGCAAGTACATCCCCCACCCTCTCTGTTTTCATCCATTCTGCAAGTGCGTCCAATATTTTCTTCCTGGGTCTACCTGGTGGTCTTTTTCCCTCCAGCTTTCCTGTTGTGACTAGGTGCTCTCTTGCCTAACAAATGTGTAATATGTTTGTCTAATAAAATGCGTAATGTGTTTCCATAAGCCACCAAATACTGGCATGGCTTACATGATCTTTAACGTGAGCACTCAATGTTAGGAATTGCAGAGGATAAATGTAAATATGTAACTCGCTTTAGGTCAACTTCTTCAAGGTGGACCCCATAATTCGCTGCTTTACCATGATACAGAAAATAATGTTCAGTGCGAGGGGAAAAAAAAAACACACAAATGCGTGTTTCAAATGAGAGTACGTCATCTAAATGCAAAACAGAATCAGTTATAGTCTGGTATATCAGCCAACTTATTCATTATTTTAGCCAAGTAAGGTTGTAAAAGCTATCATGAAGTGATTCTAATATTAGCCAATTTTCGCGCTCTTAAAACATTTTAGCGCAGATATGGCTACAAAATTGTTTTAATCTCAACTGAACTTTCAAAAACACATGCATGCATGCGCACGCACGTTTGAAGCAGAAATAACGGCATCAACAGCAGCAGCAGTAGGCGAGGAAGAAGACGAGCAACAGAAGCGTAGCAATAACCGGAAAAAAATCAAACAATATAGCAAGATCAATACAAAGAAAACTAAAAGCGAATGAAAAGAAAAAAAAATGAAAAAAATAAGCTTAAAGATCAAGGACAATGAAATACGAAATGTGCTTTTATGCAATACAACATCTTGAAATTTTATTACGATTTTGAAAATGCTGGCAGCCACAATTCTCCCTCTGTTAAATTGGGATCGAAAACTGGATTAAATCATTCCTGTAAATTTATTCATGCTTCCATGGAAAAGACAAAAATTCAATACGACAGTCATAACCGCCTAAAAGTTACAGGACAATTCTCAGCCGTCTCTGGACGCTAACTCCCTTTTCTTTTCCACAAAAGAAGTGAAGAAAAAAAGGAATTCTGCCTATATCTATTTTCCATCTGAGAATTCAAGAATTCGTATTTTTGACGAAATTCAATTCTTGAATTACATTTTCTTTTCAACACGACTCCACAGAAGAACAGTCTAATCAGGGACCGTTTTCATCCAACATCAGCGTGATCACGTGCACGCAGGCGTGCTGACTGTCCGTCCGTCTGCCTGCCTGCCTGCCTGCCTGCCTGCCTGCCTGCCTGCCTGCCTGTCTGTCTGTCTGTCTGTCTGTCTGTCTGTTTGTCTGTCTGAATGTCTGTACGTGTATGGGCATAATAATTTTTCCCTCATCTTCTGTGCTGTTTTACTGCCATTAATCTTATGCGGCTCATTCCTGCCTGCCTGCCTGCCTGCCTGCCTGTCTGTCTGTCTGTCTGTCTGTCTGTCTGTTTGTCTGTCTGAATGTCTGTACGTGTATGGGCATAATAATTTTTCCCTCATCTTCTGTGCTGTTTTACTGCCATTAATCTTATGCGGCTCATTCCGGCTGTTCAAGATATCACCAACTCCAAATTCATTCAGTCGAAGTCTCAGAGCCAGAAAGTTCCGGGAACCACCAATGTCAAATTACTACAAGGGCCACCAACTTGAGGAGACCCTGCACTGCCGTCAGGTCACCTCAGTGAGGTTTAACAGTGCTTCTTGTTCTGATCCAACTTACTGAAGACACTTCCTATCAAACCCTCTACTGATCCAACTTACTGAGGACACTGCCTATCAAACACTCTACTGATCCACTTACTGAGGACACTGCCTATCAAACCCTCTACTGATGCAACTTACTGAGTACACTGTTTATCAAACCTTCTACTGATCTTACTCGGGACACTGTTTATCAAACTCTCTACTGATCTTACCCAGGACACTGTTTATCAAACTCTCTACTGATCTTACCCAGGACACTGTTTATCAAACTCTCTACTGATCTTACTCGGGACACTGTTTATCAAACTCTCTACTGATCTTACCCAGGACACTGTTTATCAAACTCTCTACTGATCTTACCCAGGACACTGTTTATCAAACTCTCTACTGATCTTACCCAGGACATTGTTTATCAAACTCTCTACTGATCCAGCTTACTGAGGACACTGTTTATCAAACCTTCTACTGATCTTACCCAGGACACTGTTTATCAAACTCTCTACTGATCCAACTTAATGAGGATACTGTTTATCAAACTCTCTACTGATCTTACCCAGGACACTGTTTATCAAACCCTCTACTGATCCAACTTAATGAGGACATTGTTTATCAAAGCTTCTACTCATCTTACCCAGGACACTGTTTATCAAACTCTCTACTGATCCAACTTAATGAGGACACTGTTTATCAAACTCTCTACTGATCCAACTTAATGAGGATACTGTTTATCAAACCTTCTACTCATCTTACCCAGGACACTGTTTATCAAACCCTCTACTGATCCAACTTAATGAGGATACTGTTTATCAAACCCTCTACTGATCCAACTTAATGAGGACACTGTTTATCAAACCCTCTACTGATCCAACTTACTGAGGATACTGTTTATCAAACAATCTGCTGATCCAACCTACTGAGGAACTGACACTGACTCTTAAATCTTCTACTGAGCCAACTTACTGAGGAAACTTTATCAAACCCTCTACTAATCCAACGTACTAAGAACATTGTTTATCAAACCCACTACTGATCTTATCCAGGACACTGTTTATCAACCCTCTACTGATATTATCCAGGACATTGTTTATCAATCCTCAACTAATCCAACTTACTGAGGACACTGTTTATCAAACCCTCTACTGATCCAACTTACTGAGGACACTGTTTATCAAACCATCTACTGATCCAGCTTACTGAGAACATTGTTTATCAAACCTTCTACTGATCCAGCTTACTGAGGACATTGTTTATCAAACCATCTACTGATCCAGCTTACTGAGGACCTGTTTATCAAACCCTCTACTGATCTTACCCAGGACAGTGTTTATCAAACCCTCTACTGATCCAGCTTACTGAGAACATTGTTTATCAAACCCTCTACTGATCCAACTTACTGAGGACATTGTTTATCAAACCCTCTACTGATCCAGCTTACTGAGGACATTATTTATCAAACCCTCTACTGATCCAGTTTACTGAGGACATTGTTTTTCAAACCCTCTACTGATCCAACTTACTGAGGACATTGTTTATCAAACCCTCTACTGATCCGGCTTACTGAGGACATTATTTATCAAACCCTCTACTGATCCAGCTTACTGAGAACATTGTTTATCAAACCGTCTACTGATCCAGCTTACTGAGGACATTGTTTATCAAACCCTCTACTGATCCGGCTTACTGAGGACACTGTTTATCAAACCCTCTACTGATCCAGTTTACTGAGGACATTGTTTATCAAACCTTCTACTGATCAACACGATTTTGTGCAGTGGCTGGTTGTGTTGTGATTCAGACCGTTAATCATTTATTTATTTATTTTTTATATATGTTCCTTTTTGTTGTTTGTGTTGTTGTTTTTTAAGATAAGATACGTGGATGCACATGTCATTTGCATGTAACCAAGAATATTCCAGTGATAGGCTGATACAATGTCAGTACATAACATAGGCCTGGCCAGCTCATGGGTTTATGTGCAGGCTTAAGGCTTGCACCATGATCGCCGTACACGTGGCACCTGTGACGTTAGTGCATATGGAATTCGTTCCGAGCGCACAGACGTCGTCTTGAGAAACTGAAACTGGAACTGATCCAACTTCCTGAGAACACTGTTTATCAAACCCCCTACTGATCCAACTTACTGAGGACACTGCCTATTAAACCCTCTACTAATGACGGTGATCGCTCAGTCCTGTCACTAAGACCACCACTTTATCCCACAAACGACAGTCCCCATGAACCACCAAGGACCCCAACATGAATTTACCGCAGGCATTAAATGGTTGTTTCACTCTACATGATCGTAGTATACAAGAACATACATACTGCTGCGGAAAGGAGGAAGAGAAGAGATAGACGCTGCTCTTAAAACACTGGGCCCAACGAAGTTGCTGTTTTTTCTAAAAACCTTGCCCCCCCCTCCCCCCCCCCCCCCCCCCCATCTGCCCTGTTACATTTGGAGTAGATACAACGTAAAACAACTAGCTTAACCCTATGACTCCTGCACCCTGTCCACCAACGTCCTGCATTGTCAACTACGCTTGCAAAACAAAAAGTTAACCCACTGATTCCTTACCCTATCCACCAGCTTCCTGCAGAAAGCAGACAGATAGAGTGAGGGAGCTGGTGGATAGTGTGACGGAGTCAAAGGGTTAAGTTTTGTGGTTGGTGGATTAGGGTGTGGAAGTCAAAAGGTAAAACTACCAGTATACTTCTCCCACCAGCTAACCAAGCCTAGGTGGGTTTTTCCCAGTCACGTCTTGCTAAATGGCCACAGTACACATGGTGATTGCTCATCAGTAATGGTACAGCAGACTGAAAATGAAAACCTCTTCCTTGGAATCACGAGCTAGAGGGATTTACATGTAAATGAAGTGCTAGCCTGTTTCTTTTCTGACCAGATCTCTCTTCTTTCTTCCTTGTTCTCGTGTCCACTCTTTCCTCTCTTTCTTCTGTCATCCGGTTCATTAATTGTTTTCAGACTTTTTTTTCTTTTTTTCATCTTAGAAATCGACTTTGCTCTAGACATAGGGACTTTATCAACTGTCACCGACGTTCTCATTATAGTTGTTTGTTTGTTTTTTTGGTGGTGGTGGTGGTGGAGTGGTGGTGGTGGTGGTGGTAGTTGGTGGTGGTTGGTGTGTGGTGGTGGTGTTTTTGTTTGTTTTTGTTTTTGTTTTTGTTTTTTGCTGCTTTCCAAATCACTCATTAAAAATGTACCGTCAAATGTTCTCGTATAACTTAAGTGATTACTTGAGAGGGACAGAGGGGGCGGGGGGGGGGGGGAGCAAGGTTGTTAGAGAAATATCAACTTCTGTTGGGGCTAATATTGTAAGGGCAGCGTCAAATTTTCTCCCTCTGTTAATTTTCACGCCCCTAAAGACGGACAAATAACAATAATAATAATAATAACCATACTAACAATAATTAACATCATCGTGATAACAATAATAATAATTACATGAAGTAGAAGAAGACAATAATTCTTTATATATATATATATATATTCATATATATATATATATATGTATATATATATATGTAAAGATCTATATATATGTATAGATATATATATATAGTATATATAGATAATATATATAGTATATATATATAGATATATATGAAATCAATACCCTTCTGTCAAACACACGAACATACACACGTGCACACACTCACAAAACACGCACGTACAAATTCAAGTACACACAGAATTGTATGCATGGAAATACACACACACACACACACACACACACACACACACACACACACACACACACACACACACACACACACACACACACACACACATGAGAGAGAGAGAGAGGGGGGGGTGGAGGGTTAAGGTTGAGACAAAAGCAAAAAAAAGTAGAAAGGGAAAATGTGAAAATATACACTTGGTGGAAAGTAAGCCAACAGGCCAACCAACAAAGAAACAAAAGATAACAATTGTATTCACAGAAAGGGATGAGGATAAGGAGAGACCGCACATAGGGAGACAGAGAGTGAGTAAGAGAGAGAGAGAGAGAATGAAGAGAGAGTAAGTGAACGAGAAAGAGAAGAAAAAGGGAGACAGAGACTGAGTAAGAGAGAGAGAGAGACAATGAAGAGAGAGTAAGTGAACGAGAAAGAAGAGAAGAAAAAAGAGCAAGCAAACAAGCGAGACAGACAGACAGACAGGAGAGAGAGAGAGAGAGAGAGAGAAGAGAGAGAGAGAGAGATATTTGGAAAGAAATCAGGAGACACATTTCTAGTTAACGTACAAATAACCACAAAATCAACACACATCAATGTAAAGAGAGAGAGAGAAAGAGAGACAGGCAGATACACAGACAAACAGAAACAGAGACAGAGAGAGAGAGGGAGAGAGACAGATGTGGTGTGGGTGGGGAGAAGGAGAAGAGAGAGTCAACCAATACTGGAGACAGCGCCAACCTCGCTTAGAAGTAATAGAACACACAGCAAACAAACACGTGAGAATAATCAACGCAGCCCTGTATCATGTAATCAGCAGTCATTTTATCAGCCCCAGGTGTAAGAATATTCCATTTTCCTGTCCCTTTCACCTACATAACAACAGCATTATTCCGCTGATTAGAAAATCAATGAGAACTTTTTATCGGTTAACCTGAGTTCCTGTGGACCTAATAATCTCGAGAAAGTTTCTACAGGCCACCAGGGTATAAAAATGTCTTACTCACTCGGTCATCTGCGTACGTCTTTGGGAAAACCAAAAACTGAACTGGTGAGATGACGTTTGTTTGTTCATGGTTTGATTAAATAAGTGGTTGATTAGTCTTCTCTTCACTTCATTTCAGCTTGTTTCGGTCCTTTGTTGGATATAGGCCTTCCTCATCGCACGCAATTGTTGCCAGTTAACTGCTGTTCTGGTCCATTATTTGTCAAACTTTTCTAGATCATCTCGCCATCTGGTTCTCTGGCGACCTCTGTTCCTTTTTAGGCTTCGGGGGATCCAGTGCGTCACTTTTGTGGTCCATCTGTTGTCAGATCTCCTAATGACACGACCAGTCCAGTTCCACTTTCGTTCACAAACTGTGTCTATTATGTCCTGGACCTTCGTTCTTCTCTTCAACTCTATAGATAATATGACATTTTAAAATAGGACACAAAACCTTTTTATAACTTTCATGTTTTGTACTCTGGTTTAATGTCCCTTCCAATTACGATCTTGTGGTTAATCTCATGTATGAACGTGTGTATTTTATGTGTGTGTATTCTGTGATGCATCAGTGTTTTTGACTGTCTGTCATGTCACTCATTAAAAGATGAATGTGATGGAGCAGCGACTCGTGTGTTTCTTTCTTTGTTCATTTAGTTAACACTCTGTATCTTGTAAACGTGTAAAGTCCAAATGATGTTGATGAAAAGCGCTAAAGAGGATTCATCATTATTATTATTTCTCCAAGATGGTGGGTCCATTGTCAAAATAACAGACAGAAATGTGACAACATGAGT
>CM060312.1:15270565-15288065 GCA_030674185.1 Monoplex corrugatus
TAGTGTTATATAGAACAGGTATTGTTGTACGGATGTGAAGCGAGGACAGTCAACACGCAAAGTCAGAACAAGATTGAGGCATGTGAAGTGTGGTTTCTAATCTAAGGAGAGCTTTAAGAGTGCCATGAACAGCAAAGAAAACAAACGAGACAGTCTTGAAGGAGGCAGACACAAGAAGAATATTAAGAAGGTTAGGAAAAGACTAGCAACATTTATAGGACATATGATAAGGCAACATAAATCAGAGCAACTAGTCACAACAAGAAAGCTGAAGGGAAAAAGAATACGAGGCAGACCCAGGGAGAAAATATTGGACGGACTTGCGCAGTGGATGAAGATAGACAGGTTGGAGAAGTACTTGCACCGACAAGGGATAGATTCGTATGAAGGGCCATGATCACCAACGCCATGCGGCAGGGCACATGATGACGATACTGATAACGACAGCAAAAACAACAATATTAATGTTAACATCAAGAGCAATATTTACAGGCTCCTAAATCTTGATGTATAAATCAAATCAAAAGTCACATTCTCATTGTTCACTCATTCATTTACAGCGACAAACACAAAGTAAAGGTACACAGCACATGACTGTGTTCTGACGGGGGTCGGACAAAAAGAAGGATGGAAGAGTGGGTGGATAAAAGGAAAAATCACAGATGGACAACAAGGTATGTCTTCATCCGACTGATCATTCATTCATGTTTTTCAAACAATTCTAGGGATTCTGAAACTTAACATCATGTTTCGTTCTGTTAATCTTCCACCACTGGGCAAACACATTTTCACATGGACCAAAACTGACAATACTAAACACAAATGGCAATGACCATTATCAGTGTAGATAACTTAACTAAACACGAAACATCAATTGACGGAAAACAAATAAATACTTAGGTGATGAAGGAACTCATGTATGCAACTCATCCCAGCTGGATCTTTACGGGGCTTGCTTTATCTTGTGACATTCAGAGCAAGAAGAGCATGTTATCTGAATAAAAGTGAAAGTTCAAGGCATTCCTATGATCTATGGTCATAGAGAAATGAAGCTGTAGATACCTCGCTCCTCCTGGTAAAATGTTTGTGGTTGGGTTCTACTCCTCACTGCTATACGACGATGAAAAACATTTCCAACAACAAAAACAAAACAAAAAACAGTGGCATATCTGATGTAAAAAACATCACCTAATACAAATTTAAGTCAGTTCTAATCTTATGTACAGGCAGCTCATTCACTGTTTTAGGCAAGATGCCTTTTTTTCTTCAAGTGAGGTATAAAACTATGATCAAATTATCTTAACTTTTCCTATTCTCGTGCCTTTAAAAAAGTTTGGAAAAACTTACCATTAATCTTAATCAGATTTGCACACACACAAGAATGAACAAAAGCACTCACACACACACACACACACACACACACACACACATCACACATACACACACACACCACACACACACACATACACACACACACACATACACACACACACGCACACACAAAAACACACACACACACACACCACACACAAACACACACAACACAAACGCACACACACACACACACACACACACACGTCCGCGCACAACGCGCGCACACGCGCATACACACGCACGATAAGTAGAAACAGCCACAGCAGCAGCACTGCATCGACGGTAGTGCAGCAACAATAAAGCAAGAAGAAAAAAAACAAAGAACACAAGAGAAGAAACAGACAAGTAAAGAAATCAAAAACTGAACAAATGCAATGAAACACAAAATATGCTTCAATGTAATACAGCAGACATCAAACTCTATTACAACTCTGCAAGTGCTGTTGCTCGCAGCTCTCCTGCTGTTAAAATCAGACGGAAAACCGAATTAAAGCATTTCTGAAGAGTTACACATGCTTCCATGGAAAAGACAGAAATTCAAGATTACATCCATAAGTAGTTTAAAATTACCCACACAAAAATATTCTGTCTCCAATCTAAAACGTCCTTTCGTTCACAAAAGGACTGAAGAAACAAATTATTGAGGTACAGCTATTTTCGATGCACGAATTCGATAAGCTACCGTTTCTTTTTTTAAAACTTTTGCATAAAGATTAAAGTTATCTGTCTTTTCTTTCAAAATCCTCATGACAGGTTGACAGTCTACTTCTTTAATATCATTTTAGCATGACGATTAACATGATCTCTCTTTTCTTTCAAAACCTGCAATGAAAGTTGATAATTGTTTTATCACTTTTGCATGGGGATTAAAATGGTCTCTTTTCTTTCAAAACCTGCGTGCCAAACTGATGACCTATTTTTAATTAATCTGTTTTACTGATTTTTCCTGCAAGATGCACACAAAAATAAATGTAAACCAGGATTACTTTCATCAGTCAGTCCTTTGATAATATCTGGCAGGCTTGTGTATGTTTCTCGTCTGCCTATATATGGACAACAGGAGTACACACCTGTTTGTTTTTATTCTGCAGAAAATTCAGACTATATTTATGATTACATGAGAAGTTGCTTTTTCACTGATAAAAAAAAAGCCAAAACAGCATTCAAGAAGATGACAAGCATTCTTACCAACAAATGCCTATCAATTAACATCAGGAAGAAAGTCTTGAATGTTATATAGAACCAATACTGTTGTACGGATGTGAGGCGTGGACAGTCAACAAACAGAGCCAGAACAAGATTGAGGCAGCCGAGATGTGGTTTCTAAGAAGAATGTTGAAGGTTCCATGGACCGCAAAGAAAACAAACGAGACAGTCTTGATGGAGGCAGACACAAGTAGATCACTCATAAGGAAGATTACAATACAATACAATACAATACAATACAATATTTATTTATATAGGCAAATCTTGATAAAATCAAATCTAAGCGCTGAACAGACACACAGCGGAGCTAGGAAAAGACAGGCAAAAGCATTATGAGGAAGGGATTGGAGCACCTGGTCACAACGGGAAAGCTGGAGGGAAAGAGAGCACAGGGTAGACCCAGGCAGAAAATGCTGGACGGACTTGCAGAGTGGCTGGGGACGAGGAGGGTGGGGGAGATGCTAGGGACAACGAGAGATAGAGGCAGATGGAAGTCCATGATCGCCAACGCCATGCGGCAGGGCAGCTGATGATAATGATGATGATAAGTTGCTAGTATGCAGGTCTTAACAGTCATGACTTATCATCTCAGCCACAGCGATCAGAGTAATGCAAATTTTGACTGAGTCACGGGAAAGTTGTTTGAAATCATAGCAACGCATGTATGTTTGAGATTTGCAGTTTTTCGAAGGTCACAGTTGAGTAGAGCGTTTGTGACTGTGCAAGAAAGCAATGACTGCAAACAATGACTTGAACATACTTCCGTTCGTTTCATTCCCAACAATCTGTATTAGCATTACTCTGGCAACGCGTCCGTGTTTCCAACATACCGCGCGCCATCTGTGGGATCATTCTACCGTTATCTCACTCTTGTCAACAATAGCTTATCAGTCACATTGCTATGAATCTATTTGCCAACATACCTCCAACACGCACACATCCCATGAAAGGCTGGTAACTCTCACTCTCTTATCATTATTATCATTATTGTTGTTGTTGTTGTTATTATCATTATTTTTATCATCATCATCATCATTATTATTATTGTTGTTGTTGTTATTATCATCATCATCATCATCATTGTTATTATCATTGTCACTATCATTATTATTATTATTACTATATTATTATTATTATTATTATTACTGTTGTTGTTGTTGTTTACTGACAGTAACAGTAGTAGCAGTAGTGGTAGCAGTAGTAGTAGTAGTATGATTTTAGTCTCTTACCATACGCTTATATATCTCTTTATCATCTTGAAGACATACTTTTTGTCCAGCACTGAATTCCCCCTTCACCCTAACCTCCTCCTTCATCCCACTCCTCTCCAAGCCCCCACCCCCACCCTTTCAGGATTACACTTGCATTGTACCCCAAAGTTGTTGTTTTTTCATTGTGAGTGAGTGTTTCAATGAACAATAAGAGTGTTAGCTTTCACTGAAATTCATACATCAAGATTTCGCACCTTTTAGGTATCACTATTACTTTTCGACTGATTCAGTGATTGAATTGAACTCTGGGGCTGAATTCAAGCCACGCAGAATATGATATCGTGTCAGTGTGTCAGTCTCTCTGTCTGTGTCTTCTGTCTGTCTCTCTATGTCTGTCACATAACAGCCTTCAGTGAGTGTTTCTTTGGTTGGTTTGGGGACTAGAAAAAAAATATTGTTTTCAAATTGAATCGTTGGAATTCCTATTTTTAATTTCTTCCTCCCCCTCCCTTTTCTCTGTTTTTTCTTTTGTTGTTGTTGTTGTTGTTGTTTTGAGGGAGGGGGAAAGGGATCCGGTCCTTTTTTTTTAAATCTCTCTTACAGAAAAACAAGGGAGACTGATACATGCTTCCTATCCACTAACCCTATTCTTGGACCAAGCATCAAGGATAGTTGGAGCCAAGCTTTTTCTTTCTTTTCGTTTTCTTTTTCCGTCTGTCTAATTTCACATCCAGTTGAGTTCAATACAGCATACCAGTTTCTGATCTATAAACTTCAGTATGAACGGTACATGGATGAACTTATTTCTCTCAGCTACACACGCGCCACACATATACACACGAAAACAGTATTTTTGATCATGAATAACGGAAAACAACAACAAATATAAATCGAAAATTAAGAAAAAGTAAACAAAAAACTGATAATGAACAATACTTACAATAAACAGTAACTTTCAACTACAAAGGAAAAAGGGGGAGAGGGGAAAAACGGGGGGGGGGAGGGGGAGAGAACAGAGACAGAGAGACAGATAGCCCCCCCCCCCCCCACACAGAGAGAAGAGAGAGAGAGAGAAAGAGTGAGACAGACTGACACACTGACACTGATACAAGGTTTATTCCGTCTAATATCACTCATCGTGAAAAGACGTTAAATCAGAGAATGAACGAACGAAAAGACGTTAAATCAAGAATGAACGAACGACGAACATGGTCTACTGTAAAGACCACCAACCCACACACAATCCAGGGAGGGGGGGGGGGGTTAAACTGTTAATGTGGACAGACAGAGAGACAGACAGACAGACACAGACAGAGAGACTGATACACTGACAGGACACATACTATACTGTGAAGACCACTTCCCCATACACAATCCAGGGGTTGGGGGGGGGGGGGGGTTTACACTGTTAATGTGTGGACAAAGAGAGAGATGAGAGAGACAGAGACAGACAAATAGAACGAGAGATAAAGAGGCAGACACTGAGACAGAAGGAAAGAGAGAGAGAGGAGACAGGGTCGACACAGAAGGAGAGAGAGAGACAGAGAGAGACAGAGTCAACCATCAATGAAGAGAGAGCAAACCTCGCTTGAAACTCCCAGCAAACAAACACAGCACGAACACAAGAGAGTTATTAACAGCGCCCTGTATCACGTAATCAGCAGTCCTTTCATCTGCCCGAGGTATAAAAATGTGCGATTTTCCTGTTCCTTTCACCTACATAATAAAAGCATTATTCTGCTGTTTAGAAAGTCAATAGGGCCTTTTGACGGGCGGTCTTTAGCTCCTGGGGGTCTAATATTCGCAAGAAAGCTTCCAAAGGCCGCCGGGGCATGAAAAATGTCTTGCTCTGTTAATTTATATGCAGGTTCCTCTTTTCACTCTGTGTGTGTCTATGGGAACAAAACCTATTAGCGAGCTGATGTGGTTTATTCATTGCTCTGTTTATGGCTGCCGCGTTCAGACTTGTTTCCAAGTCAATTCATGTTTATAATCTAGCCGACCAGAAAGGACATCTTCGAAGTTGGCCAAGACAAAAGCCATTCACAAATGAAGTAACAAGGATAACCAAAAAAAAACAACAACAACAAAACAAAGTTCTTACGAAATAAGATATCCAACTTTGAAACGATTCACTCAAAACGCTGACTGGGTTGTCTTTACTATTAAAAATCAAATCGACTGAAAGATGTTCATTTTCGGCAAAAGAAAACTGAATTAATAATGTCTCAGAGGAAATATTACAGAAAAGCCTCTTCATTCAACCAGCTGTGTAATGTTTATATATCTGATGTCATGTAAATCTCAGTCTTTGTAAGAAAACTTTTAACTTCCAAAGGGCTCGTTGTAACAACAAATAATTTAGAAGACGTTTATTTTGAATGGCTCATCGTAACGTAAGGCAATGTTCCTCTTTCAGAATTAGAGTGTACATCGTCATCAACATTTCTGGTGATTATGTATGCATACACCCACATAGTAAACGAAGCTGATTTTTTCCCTGTGTACAGAAAAAGATTAACAGTAATAAGAAAACAAGTTTGCAAAAATATTTGGACGAAGGAAAATTTTCACTATGTAAAGATGCATGTCAGGTTCATAAATTCAAATACCTGGGAACGATCATTTCATCAGACGGCAGATGCACATCAGAAATAGCCGGCAGAAGTGGCCAAGCCAAAACAGCATTCAAGAAGATGACAAGCATTCTTACCAACAAATGCCTATCAATTAACATCAGAAAGGGAGTTCTTGAATGTTATATAGAACCAATACTGTTGTACGGATGCGAGGCGTGGACAGTCAACAAACAAAGCCAGAACAAGATTGAGGCAGCCGAGATGTGGTTTCTAAGAAGAATGTTGAGGGTTCCATGGACAGCAAAGAAAACAAACGAGACAGTCTTGATGGAGGCAGACACAAGTAGATCACTCATAAGGAAGTTTAGGAAAAGACAGGCAACATTTATAAGCATTTTATGAGGAAGGGGGATTTGGAGCACCTGGTCACAACGGGAAAGCTGGAGGGAAAGAGAGCACCGGGTAGACCCAGGAGAAAATGCTGGACGGACTTGCAGAGTGGCTGGGGACGAGGAGGGTGGGGGAGATGCTAGGGGCAACGAGAGATAGAGGCAGATGGAAGTCCATGATCGCCAACGCCATGTGGCAGGGCACCTGATGATGATGATGAAAGATGCATGAATAAAACAGGCTTATCTGCAAGATCGTGATTACACAATGAAAAATTGGCTGTATACGTAGCAAAAAGGAGCTAATATTAAACATTTCGCCCTGTCCCTTGTAACACGCTCTACTTCCTCATCCTTGTTCTCTCCTCATTCCAACACTTCCTGGAACCTGACCCTCAGTGAGTGAGTGTGTGCTTGCGGATGTGTGTGTGTTTGTGTGTGTGTGTTTGTGTGTGTGTTTGTGTGTGTGTGTGTGTGTATGTTTGTGTGTGTGTGTTTGTGTTCGTGTGTGTGTTTGTGTGTGTGTGTGTGTGTGGTGTGCGTTTGTTTGTTTGGTTGGTTGGTTTTTGTTTGTTTGTTTTCATATGTTTGTGTGCGTGTTAGGGTGGGGGGGGGGGGGTAAATGATATGACGTTCTAAAATATGAATCGAAAAAGCCTTAAAACTTTCTTGTTCTGTAATGCCCCTTCCAACTCTGTTGTTTTGTGCGCTGGTAGATCTGATCTTCTCCAGTGCGTGAGATCATTGTCAAGAGTAACAGACAGACAGAACAAGTAACAACGGGGGTAAATCTAGTTTGCATGTATGCCAAGGAATCAATGGGTAGGTCTAGACACGGGCTCATCATCCCTATAACAAAAGTTGTCTTCCAAAAAAAAAAATAAAAAAAAAAAGAGGGGGGGGGGGGGGGAGTAATAGTATCAAGATCAAATATTATCACGTTTACCCAGAGTCAGGAAAAGCTACTATCAATAAATTCGGCGCCAGCGAAAGTATGTTGCAACAGTTTGTTTGTCAGCTTTTTAAAGATTGTGATGGGGTGGTGGGTTCTTCAAAATCGCATCACCCTTTCTTTTTAAAGGTTACTGCGTACGCAAGGATGGATATTTTGGAAAGCTGAGGGAGAGTGAAGACCTTAGGCACACAAAGTAAATCTGAGATACACACAAACAACAGGAAAACAAGTACATGTCGTGGTACCTGGTATATATTGATGTATCCACACGCTTGATATTGCCTAGGGCTTATACGCTAGCTTTAAGGCTAATGCTGTATCATTTTGGATATTCTCAGTCACGTGGCATCTTTCCCCGTTGGGTTGCCGGGGGCTCTTTCAGTACAGATAGTATCCCCACCTTCTGGAAATTCTGTGCTAGAAATGTCCTCTTTTCTGTCACTCTCTTTGTTTTTCTGCCTTGTTGCTTTGCTTTCTGTCATTTCTACTTGTCATTTTCTGCCTTAATGGTCTATTCACCTGTATTTGTTCATCGATTAATAATCTTACTACTTTTTTTTAGGTAATTTATGCCTGGTTTTATATATGTTTTGGTGTCCTTAGGTATGCTTATATTTGCATTCAGGTGTGTTTTTTAAATCTCCCCTGTGCGATAAATAGGACGGAATGGTCCTGCCCGGGGGCATGTCCTTAGATTGTGTGCACGAATGCATTGATATGTGTACTTATTTTCTTCTTTTTTTTTCCCCTGTTGAAGTTTTGTGTGTTTTGAAGCGTTATCAGTCCTGATTGTGGCTCGGCTGGGCTTTAAACAACAATAAAAAAAATAAAAAAGAAAGAAGAACGTGGCATCTATGGGGCCAGTGCTGGATGGAATTTATTTTCGAGTGCGGAGACGCTTTCTGAGAAATTAAACTGAAAGTACAGTAGAAACTGGACTGTAGATTGAATACAACTGTAACTATAATTATGCACAAAAGGTACCCATTTCAACACTGTATAGAAATCCATTCTCAGTGACATTTCATGGCATTTAAACAAAATTTCTTGTCAGATATACAGTGTATGTTGTGCGCTGATATCAATTGTGATGTGGTTTTGTGTCTTGATTTGTCTCAGAATTTAACTTCAAAGAAACTGTGTAGCTGTTGTTGATTAGTAATACTGCTTGTTCATGCGATCGCCGAGTTGTAAGAAATTCCACAAAAAATATTTATATGCAAGGTCAAAAAAACAAAAACAAGAAGAAAACATGACATATGTGTATAGACATATAACTTCACTCAAAAAAGACACTCAACAAGTCCAGAAAGTCATTTTAGTGACATTTCATTGTATTTAGACTGAAAGTTCTAGTCAGATATACAGAATATATATGAAGCAAAGACCAATTATGATGTGATACTGTCGTTGATTTATTTTAAAATTCAGTTTCAAAGAAACTATGTTCGTGTGGTACAGTTAGTAACACTGCATTTTCGAGCAACTGCCTGATGTTATTAAACGATTCCACAGGGAAAAAAAAACTTGTATGCAAAGGTCTCTCTGTCTGTCTCTCACATACACTTTCACTCATTTAGAGATATCCAACAAGTCCAGTATTATAGTTTGCTGATTTCCAATATTTCGGCCTTGGGTCCTCTTCAGGAAAAAAAATAATATGGTATGACAGCTTTTACATTGTAGAATTATCTCCGTTACCCAAAGACGTTGCATTTGTGTCTTCTACTTCCAAATTACCAGAATTCAGAAACACATCATGAATACATATTAGTCATTCTCTCCTGCTCAACAACGATCAGGAAAGTTTGGCTTTTCCCCATAAGTTTTATGATTTGCTCTTTGTTTATTGGTTTGTTTGTTGGTTTGTTGGTTGTATGGTTTGTTTGTAGGACCATCGCACTCAGGGAGGTTACCTTTGTTCTCACTTTTTTTTTTCGTCCCATTTTCTACGTCACTTTAATGGCCACAGAAGCCGGCACAGCCTTTACAATGCGAGGATGATGATGTCGATGAGGATGATAATCATGATAGTATGGAGTTCCATCTAGGATCGAGACTGCGTGACAGGGGCCGGGCTGTACTCTGCGCTTACTATCATAAAACATCCTGACGTCAACTATGCCCGAGAGATACAGAGACCTGCGATGCCGGTCAGAAGATTTGAGCAACACTCTCAATGACGCATCCGTGCACGTGAAGTGGATGAGACTCGACTGTGTGGTCCCAGCCTTCCCAATGAGCCCATAGCACGCCCACCTGTGGGTAGGAGCGAGTTAAAACCAAAAAGTCCCATTTAGATATATTTTAAAAGGGATGATGGGATTCGAACCCACAACCTTCCAGTCGGTAGTCCGTTGCGCTAACCACTACACCACGACTACTGGTCACTATGTTGCTCTTTGTTGTCTTTTGTGTACGCCTGACAAGGGCCAGTTGGTAAAATAAAATTGCCCCTGTATTGTTTTGTGAATTAGACACGCGTTCTTCTTCTGTTTTCGTATGTTTCTGATCTATATATTGCTTGAACGCTAGCAGTTGCTTTGATTTTGGTTTAGTAACAACAATATTGGACATTTTCCACAACCTTACTGAAGCTTAGTCTAAAACCAAACTTCTATTCCAATTATACAAAAGAATATCCTTTAAATCAATAATCCAATAAATCTTTAGTCAAGCCTGCGTCATCCACATCAGCATAGTATGCGTGCAGAGTTTTGCTTTGGGTCTTTTCCCTTCTGGTCTCCTTTTGTATTTATTTATCTTTGTTTTGAGCTGCGTGAGATAGAGTGACAGTATGTGAGTGTGTGTGTATGTATGCGCGCCCGTGCGAGCGCGTGTGTGTGTGTCTGTGTGTGTGAGAGAGAGAGAGAGAGACAGAGACAGACACAGACACAGACACAGACACATAGACAAGAGAGACGGAGAGATTGACAGCAGGACACAGACAAAAATGTGAGTGTAAGCATAAATCTCTCTCTCTCTCTCTCTTCTTCTCCTCTCTCTCTCTCTCTCTCTCTCTCTCTCTCTCTCTCTCTCTCTCTCTCTCCAGCTCTTTCAACATTCCTTCTTTTCATCACTCTGCCTCAGATTCTCCATAATTGTAACTGCTTTATGACTTTGTCTGTTCGTCAGTCACTTGGCAATCCACCTAGCTTTTCTGACTGCATGTTTTTCTGTGTATCTGTCTACATCTGCCAGTCTCTAAACTTCCTTATGAGTCATGCATGCAGAACACACACACATATATGTATATATGTATATATATGTGTTTATTTATTTATTTATTTATTTATTTATTTATTTATTCATGTGTGTGTGGGTGGTGGTGGTGGCAGTGTAATAGATATATACATATATATTTGTCAATATCTGTGCCCGTGACCCAGACAACAACACAAGAATATCATCGACTTTAGTGGGGGTTTTTTTTTTTTTTACCCTAGCGTTGTTACGAGATTTCATATAATCCGCTATAATGCAATCAGCACAGAATACAGGCTTGAACGGATTAGTATTTTCTCTTCCAGCCCTGCGGAAAGCGTGTCAATGGAATTAAGAGTCTTTCCAAAGGGACACCCGTATTCGCCACTTTTCATTTCGCCATTTTGCCACTTTCCATTTCGCCATTTCCAGACAAAGCCATTTCCCATTTCGCCATAATGAAAAATCCTACACTGCTGATATCCCATTTCCCCACATACGCGCATATCAAAGCTGATATTCTTCTAAAGATTACATTTACTGTCATTGTCGAAACTTACAAACAACAACCAGACAAGAATATACACATTCTCACGCACACACGCACGCACACACGCACGCACGCACGCACACTCCATTAAACGTGATAAGAAAAACTCATGGCAAATACCATAAGCCTGTGCATAAACCTTACCGCAGACAAGGTCCTGGGAAATTGACTAAATCGAGGGAGTCTGGAAAAAAAAGGATGTGGTGAAACAGCAGTAAATGATATCGGAACTGACGTTTAAACGAAAAACTGCTTACTCAACTGATAAATGTGATATATTTTTTACATGTGGCAAGATGGGCAGAAGGAAAAAAAAGACAAAGGAAATTCATTTATAAACATGACTAATATTCTGCTTCGTCAGCAAGTCTTCTAGTGTCCAAGTGGTCGGACTAAAAGGAGGGAATCTGCCTCTACCCTCAACAAACCTTAACACTACAGCGAATTCATCTTCACAAGCTTAATCTGTTAAGTAGGCTTTAGTTTTTATTCCGTTACCATTCTGTATTAAATCACATTGGAACATGACAAATACAAACAAAAACATAACAAAGTCAAGATGGTCAAGCCACTTTAAGTCCCCCTTTTATACACAAATTTATTACCCAAAAAAATTCTAGACTTTGTATTTCTCAATGCCAGCGTGCCTTTGAATCGAGAACAATGGTAAACTGTCACATCAGTACAAGTCAGAGTTTGTATATTGTCAGAAGTTCTCATAAAATGCTGTTCACGCATTTCCCTCAAGGAAAGAAACTGGCATTCTCTTGAGAGGAGAGAGAGAGAGAGAGAGCATGAAACACACAGACACATATACACTCACAAACACACAGACACACAGAGAGAGCCACACAGACACACACACACAGACACACACACACGCCGAGAGAGAGAGAGGGGAGGAGAGAGAGAGCGAGAGAGAGCGAGAGAGCGAGAGAGACAGAGAGAGAGAGAGAGAGAGCTCATAAAGCAATTTCCCTTTCCAGAAAATAAGGAGATTGGAAAAAAGTTTGTTTATCAAAACTATTTTAATAAACAAACAAGACTTGCCAACCTCTTTGTATGCACTAATTGAAATATGTTGTGCTTTTTTCCAGCCATTCCGTGTATCATTGCTGAAAGTAAATTAACATTATTGAAAATGTATTGTACCAGGCACTGTTCACAAACAACCCCCGCTTAACGGGTTGTGGACTATGTTAAGAATAAACAATCTGGTGTGAAGTCTGAATCCTATCTCTACTCTCTCTCTCTCTCTCTCTCTCTCTCTCTCTCTCTCTCTTACACACACACAAACAAACACACACACACACACACACACACACACACACACACACACACACACACACACACACACACACACACACACACACACACACAAAACACAAACATACCACACGCTTACTTCAATTGAGAATACCGGGACTCACAAAATTGAACCCCAGAGTGGTGGCACAAAATGACAAGGAAGGGCACTTAACCCTGACGGTCCACACAAAGTGGCCTCCCTTTATTTTCCATGCAATGTGGCTTCCGCTTATCTAACTTTCAGACCACTAGATGCGTCAGATGACATGCTCATGTCCGCGGAGCGGGGGGGAAAGTTTTGAAAACCCATCATTTCGGGGGTCATCCCCCTTCAAACTACATTTTTGACGTCGCCGCGTCTTAAGACAGAATGAACATTGGTATACACTCGGTTCAACCGAACGCCTACTTCTTCACTTGTTAACTGGGTGGTTGCACGGTTAGTTGATTGGTTGGTTGGTTGGTTGGTTGGTTGGTTGGTCGGTGAGTCCGATGGTCGGTTAATCATATGGTTGGATTGCTTGTTAGCTATTTGGTGAGTTTTTATAATATATATAATTACAATATTATATAGCGCAAAATCTTGATAAATCAAATCTAAGCGCTGAGCAGACACACGCACGCACGCACGCACGCACCACACACGACCGCACGCACACACACACACACACACACCACACCACCACACACATGCAGGTGGGCAACTGGTTAAATGGGTGTTTGGGTTTCTGGTCGGTTAATAGTCGATTCACTGACTTGACTGACTGGTTAGTTTGCTAGTTTGAAATCATGGTATACTGGTCTTTCACTGGTTGATTCGTTGATTGGCTGGCTTACTTCTGTATGATTGGTTGATTTGAAAAGTTACATTCGCAGTCGTGGTATTGTTCTGATCATCGTTATTTTAGAAAAGATCATTTATTAAGCCTGTTTGGTCCAAAAACATTATTTTAGCGAAAGTGAAAATCAAACAAAGACAATGAAACAAAAGAACTGTATGTTTCAATGGTATGGATCTTTACACATAGGCCAAACTCATACAGCTGCCGTTGCTAGTTTTACTTGTATTAACACACCAGAAAATTGGAAATTGCAAACGAATTGAAATTGAAATGAATGAAATAAATAAAATCGAAATAAAGTATTAGTAGAAAAAAAAAAACAAGTAAGACATTTGGCTACGAATACATAAAGGAGCATAAACATATGCAAATGCGCGGACACACACACACACACACACACACACACACACACACACACACACACACACACACACACACACACACACACACATACACAAACAAACACAAAAACACACACACACACACACGCAGAGGACAGAGCCGGAGGCGAAGTGGGGTGCAGGGTACCAAAAAAAAGCCAAGAAAACTGCGGCAGAAATTTAGGACAACAGGGTTTATTTCTCTATAAATTAAAGCCTCTAGCCATACTCCACCAGACTTATCACAGGGAAATAAGGTGGTCTCCGTGAGGCTATCGATCGTTTTCCCGCTGTAATGAATACTGAAGTGAGCTCTCGCAGCTACTGTATGTACTTAACGTGCACGTGTAGATAAGTTGGGTGAGCGACTATGAAGTTGTGGGCGGGGGTGGGGGGGAGGGGTTTTAAAAGTTACATTCCTGAGGCTATTATTAACGTTGTCTTCGCACCATGCACGACATCCACTGGAGAGACTTCATTACAAATATCGAGGTCCTTACGGCGGCGGAGGCCACCAGCGTTAAGGCCATGTTCCTCAGGATTCAAATACACTGGACAGGGCATATGTTCCGAATGGAGAATCATCGCCTGCCAATGGTCTCATTCTGTGGAGAACAGTCCTCTGATTATCACAACAAGAGGGGCACCACAGAAGAGATAATAAAAAAAAAAAGACTCAATAAAAACGACTGTTACGACTTGTCGCATCGACCACCGCCAGGTGCTCCAAATCCCCCTTCCTCATATTATCGTCCTTAAATTACGTGGGCAAATACATTGCTGTGTGCTAGCAGCTGATCTCATGACATAGAGAGATGCACAGTACACCAGACTACCATCTCTTTTGAGGACACCCGCAGTGCCAGTACGGAGGAAAAGAAGAGCAGACAGAAGAACCAAGACCCTCCAGCACCCAGCTCAGACCAGAGGAACTGCCCATCCCGCGTAGACGCATACTGATTATCATGACTTCGGTCTTCTTGCTATTTAGCTCCAGCCCTTTATTTTTGCTATTTCTATTGTTGGGATAAATGTTGGCGCAGATGACACCGTGCTAACTGCAGAAAATAAAAAAAGACTACAGAACCCTGTGAATGTAACAGACATTTCTATTTCTATTATATTCACAAGATTTTTTAGGTGCTTAGATATATATATATATATATATATATATATATATATATATATGTGTGTGTGTGTGTGTGTGTGTGTGTGTGTATGTGTGTGTGTGTGTGTGTGTGTGTGTGTGTGTGTGTGTGTGTGTGTGTGTGTGTATGCGTGTGTTACGTATAAACGCAGGTGCTCAGTTGGTTTGCATTACACATGATTATTTGTGTTACACCGAGTCGATTTCTTATCTCCTGATACATTGCTGTCATGAAATGGGTTCCATCCTTTGACAAAAGCGATTGTTAATAACATGTGTTATTACTGTCACAACTGTTTAAAGCCAGCCGACTGCACAGAGCCATATCAGAGCTACAATCACCTGAATACCTCTTTCAACCTCAGAAAAAATGGGATAAAGATACACACAGCAATGTATTAGTAGAAAAAAAAAACAAGCTAATCTAAGTTAAGGGGTTGGAACTAAACAGCAGGAAGACTGAAGTCATGGTGATCAGTAAAAACCATGAAATCCCCTCATGCAAAATAACAGCACATGGCACAACCTTGACACAAGTTAATAAGTTCAGATACCTGGGAACGGTCATTTCATCAGACGGCAGATGCACATCGGAAATAGCCGGCAGAATCGGCCAAGCCAAAACAGCATTCAAGAAGATGACAAACATTCTTACCAACAAATGCCTATCAATTAACATCAGAAAGAGAATCCTTGAATGTTATATAGAACCAATACTGTTGTACGGATGCGAGGCGTGGACAGTCAGCAAGCAAAGCCAGAACAAGATTGAGGCAGCCGAGATGTGGTTTCTAAGAAGAATGTTGAGAGACAGTCTTGGAGGCAGACACAAGTAGATCACTCATAAGGAAGATTAGGAAAAGACAGGCAATATTTATAGGCCATTTTATGAGGAAGGGGGATTTGGAGCACCTGGTCACAACGGGAAAGCTGGAGGGAAAGAGAGCACCAGGTAGATCCAGGGAGAGAATGCTGGACAGACTTGCAGAGTGGCTGGGGATGAGGAGGGTGGGGGAGGTGCTAGGGGCAACGAGAGATAGAGATGGTTGGAAGTTCATGGTCGCCAACGCCATGCGGCAGGGCACCTGATGATGATGATGATGAATCTAAAGACACCCCATGGCGTTGACCACTCCATCTAATTTATCATTCCGTTCAATTATCACAAGGGGGTTAAGAACAAACCTAAATACAAACATATCAATATAATTAAGTACACTAAAACATACATATAAACTGGCCGAAATTACCTAACTAAAACACACATATAAACTGGCCGAAGAAATTACGTAACTAAAACATGCATATAAACTGGCCGAAATCACCTAACTAAAACACATATAAACTGGCCGAAATCACCTAACTAAAACACATATAAACTGGCCGAAATCACCTAACTAAAACACATATAAACTGGCCGAAGAAATTACGTAACTAAAACATACATATAAACTGGCCGAAATCACCTAACTAAAACACATATAAACTGGCCGAAATCACCTAACTAAAACACATATAAACTGGCCGAAATCACCTAACTAAAACACACATATAAACTGGCCGAAATTACCTAACTAAAACACACATATAAACTGGCCGAAATTACCTAAAAACATACATATAAACTGGCCGAAATTACCTAACTAAAACACACATATAAACTGGCCGAAATTACCTAACTAAAACACACATATAAACTGGCCCAAATTACCTAACTAAAACATACATAAAAACTGGCCGAAATTACCTAACTAAAACACACATATAAAACTGGCCGAAATTACCTAACTAAAACACACATATAAACTGGCCGAAATTACCTAACTAAAACACACATATAAACTGGCCAAATTACCTAACTAAAACACATATAAACTGGCCGAAATTACCTAACTAAAACATACATATAAACTGGCCCAAATTACCTAACTAAAACACACATATAAACTGGCCGAAATTACCTAACTAAAGCATACATAAAACTGGCCCAAATTACCTAACTAAAACATACATATAAACTGGCCCAAATTACCTAACTAAAACATACATAGAAACTGGCCCAAATTACCTAACTAAAACTACAATATAAACTGGCCCAAATTACCTAACTAAAACATACATATAAACTGGCCCAAATTACTAACTAAAACAACATATAACTGCAAATACTAACAAAACATACATATAAACTGGCCGAAATTACCTAACTAAAACATACATATAAACTGGCCGAAATTACCTAAAACACACATATAAACTGGCCCAAATTACCTAACTAAAACATACATATAAACTGGCCGAAATTACCTAACTAAAACATACATATAAACTGGCCGAAAGTACCTAACTAAAACA
>CM060312.1:15293065-15298065 GCA_030674185.1 Monoplex corrugatus
CTGGCAAGTCTTGAACAGTTGAGCAAAACGGCCTTCTTTTGTGCGCGTGAGCTCTTGCACCATCTGGCACTCTTTCTTACTGTTGTTTCTGGCAGATTCTTTTCCATTTCACAGCACTGTTCGTCAATCTAATTCTCGTTTGCCTTTTCGTGTCTTCATTATCTCATAATGCTACCAATTTTGAAGACAAGTCTCCCAACAGTGTAAAATCGCTACTCACAGTTCATTTATCTCGTTGTGAGTTCTTTGTATCGTTTTTCATTCTTTCAACCTCGCTTCTGTCCGTTTTTTTTTAGGCAAGAATCTCAGCAGTTGACCTGGTGTTCTTTGTTGGATATTGTTTGCCAAAGGTCTCGATGGCAGCCTCATGTCAGTGTTGTGTTGAAGGTGGTGATCAAAGTGTCCATGTTTGTATCATCTTAAGTGGAATAAATCCCCTTACCATGTTTTGCCTAGAAGGCTTCTGCTATCTTTGAGGCCTTCAGTTTTCCAATGTCTTTCGTACTTGGATGCGAAAAATCGTCATCAGCATATCGCGGTTGCTTTCATCATGTAGCTTACTATCCTTCAATCATGTTAGCTTACTATCCTTTCAATCTTGTTAGCTTACTATCCTTTCAATCATGTTAGCTACTATCCTTTCATCGTGTTAGCTTACTATCCTTTCAATCATGTTAGCTTACTATCCTTTCAATCATGTTAGCTTACTATCCTTTCAATCGTGTTAGCTTACTATCCTTTCAATCGTGTTAGCTTACTATCCTTTCAATCGTGTTAGCTTACTATCCTTTCAATCATGTTAGCTTACTATCCTTTCAATCATGTTAGCTTACTATCCTTTCAATCGTGTTAGCTTACTATCCTTTCAATCGTGTTACTACTATCCTTTCATCGTGTTAGCTTACTATCCTTTCAATCGTGTTAGCTTACTTAATACTATCCTTTCAATCATGTTAGCTACTATCCTTTCAATCATGTTAGCTTACTACCCTTTCAATCGTGTTAGCTTACTATCCTTTCAATCGTGTTAGCTTACATCTTTCAATCGTGTTAGCTTACTATCCTTTCAATCATGTTAGCTTACTATCCTTTCAATCATGTTAGCTTACTATCCTTTCAATCATGTTAGCTTACTATCCTGGAGATGTTCCCACTTGAGTGGAAACGCTTCTTCACCAGAATGTATTGATGGCCGTTATATTTGTAGTAAGGACTATATGAGTATATTATGTCCATTTTCTGGTTGCTTTGTAAAGGCCGAAAGTATTCGCCAGTTTCAGGTTGCTATGTCTAGCGAATTTCCAGGAGTTTGAGGCTTCTCTCATAAGTCTCTGCACTACAGTATATGAACTGCATGTGCCCTGCCGGCACTTTTTCTGACCTTGGCGTTCCAGTCACATCGCACTGTTATAATGTCCTTTTTAGGTATTTGGTATACTACGGTGTGATCGTGGAAATCTTCTACCGTCATCATCATAATAGTCTGAGGTCAGGGTTATACCTGTGTGATGGTAATATCCAAAGGGGTTGCCCCTAGGCAAAGATGGTTATGAACTGCCTGGAGATTGGTGGAAACTCCATGATTATTGATAGTCTTCGCGATTTCCTTTTCGACACCTGAAACCATGTTCATATATGTCTTCTTTGCCACTGAAATACAAGTTGTGTGCTTCTTGCGTCGATATTTCACCACCAGAACTTTTCCATCGCATCTCATAGAACCTCAGGATGTACAGCAGTACATGTTCCTTTCGTGTGAGAGCTTTTCTAGTTTTCCTACTGATCCTGATGTCCTGACGTTCTGTGTGCCCATTATGATGTTGTCTTTTGTGTGGTTCTTTGTGTGGTGTGTGTGTGTGTGTGTGTGTGTGTGTGTGTGTGTGTGTGTGGTGCGTGAGTGCGTTGCGTGCGTGCGTGCGTGCGTGCGTGTGTGTGTGTGTGTGCGTGTGGCGTGCGTGCGTGCGTGCGTGTGTGTGTGTGTGTGTTGTGTGTGTGTGTGTGTGTGTGTATGTTTCTCCAGCCAGATCTAACACTTCCGTCCTGATGTACAGGAAAAGGCACGGCCATTTGTAATCCGAGCAGCAACCAATCAGGCGTTAGGAAAGAGCTGTGTATGTCATAATCATGTGGTGTGTCTTGGGCTAGAAAGCTTGGCAAAACCCATCCATCTCCGAACTCGATCTAACCAAAGTTTACTGACTTGGAGGAGAAACATGTCATCATAATTTGATCTCAAAGAACACGAGTGACTCAAAGAAGAAAACAAAGAAAAGAAGCGTAACAGATGATATTGCGGCAGTGTAACAGAAAACAGAAAACAAACGAAAGACAGAAAGATATGAACTGATAACTAAAGAAAGAAGGAATGAAGGAAAAGATTGTGAGCGTATCAACTGATAACTAAGAGAGAAGGAATGAAGGAAAAGATTGTGAGCGTATCAACTGATAAGTAAAGAAAGAAGGAATGAAGGAAAAGATTGTGAGCGTATCAACTGATAAGTAAAGAAAGAAGGAATGAAGGAAAAGATTGTGAGCGTATCAACTGATAACTAAAGAAAGAAGGAATGAAGGAAAAGATTGTGAGCGTATCAACTGATAAGTAAAGAAAGAAGGAATGAAGGAAAAGATTGTGAGCGTATCAACTGATAAGTAAAGAAAGAAGGAATGAAGGAAAAGATTGTGAGCGTATCAACTGATAACTAAAGAAAGAAGGAATGAAGGAAAAGATTGTGAGCGTATCAACTGATAACTAAAGAAAGAAGGAATGAAGGAAAAGATTGTGAGCATATCAACTGATAAGTAAAGAAAGAAGGAACGAAAGAAAAGATGTTGTGAGAAAATAAAGAAAAAAAACAAAAGAAAGTGAGAAAAGAAAGATCGAAAATGAAATGTGCCCAGAGAGTTTGTCATCAATATTTGATCTTATAGAACGACAGAAACCAGGCAAAAAGGCAATAAAGACAAGAAAGAAAGGAAAAAAGAAAACCAAGAAGTAATAAATAAGAAAGACAGAAAAAAGCAAGAAAGAAATTGAAACGTAAAAAGAGAGTTTTTCACCTCCGTTTGATCTTATGAATAGAAGAAAAAACACTTCACTGAATTTTAAGCTAAGTGAATTTTTTTCCCAACTTTGCAGATAATAGTACACAGGCCAACTTCCCAATTTTTTCCAACATAATGTCTCTTTCTACATGAAGTTTCCTTCATTTCTTTCCTTTTCTTTCTTGTTTATTTATCTGTTTACTCATCCCTTTACCTGTCTGCAAACAGGAATGATGAAGAAAAGTGAGGGGGGGGGGGTGTGAAGGAAAAAGGAGAAAGTCAGGGAAAGAGAGAATGGAGAAAAAAAAAAAACCAAAGATGTCCAAATGAAGAAAGAAAAACACTACCTAAAAAAAAAAGAAGAAGAAAAAAAAAAGAAAAAGAAAAAGGACACAAATGAAAGACAGGAAGAACAGAAAACAAAGGACAGGAAAAAAAAGAAAGGTTTCTTCCATTTGTTTTTTTTTTTTTGTTGTTTTTTTTTGTTTTCTTTGTTTTTTTTTTTTTTTTTTTTTTTTTTTTTTTTTTTTTTTTTATGTTTATTTGTCTATTTACCTGTATGCGAACAAGAATAACGAAGAAAAGTGAGGAAGACAAAAACGGAGAGCGAGGAGAAATGAAAAGTCAGAAAAGAGAGAATGAAGAGGAAAAAAACCAAGATGACTAAAATAAGACAGAAAAACACACGAGAAAAAAAAAGAAGAAACGAAACAAAAAGGAAAACACAAACAAAAGACCAAAAAAAATCTTGAAAGACGGAAACAAAGAGAGAAAGTGTACGGAAAAGAAGAAGGAGAAACATGCTGAGAAATCGTATCGTCAATGTTGATAGTAGAGAATGAAACATCTGTAGAAAGGAATTTAGATTAAAAACAATCTTTTCATGTGGAGCTAACCGCCATGCAGAAGAAAGGAACAGAGAATGAAATGAATCCAAAAAGAAAAGAGGAAAATATACTTAGAAAAGAAGAAGATAAGGTGATCAGTGAGAGGCAGAATTGAAAAGATAAAAAAAGGAATAAAAGAAAAACGATAAAGACAAAGAAGGACGCAAAGGAAAAATGAAAAAAAAACTGAAAAGAAAAACAAAAGGAATAAGACCACAACAACAAAAATAACTAAAAGATGAAAGAGAGAAGGAAATGGGGAGGTGGAAGAAAAACAAAGAAAAAATTAAAACAAAGAAAACGAAATGAAAGAGGAAAAAAAGCGAGAAGGAGATAAAGAAGAAAGATGACAAGGCTTGAGAAGGAAAAAAAAATAAAGATGAACATAACAAGACCGAGAGAAAGAAATAAAAATAAAAAATAAAAAAAAAATTTAAACTTAACAAATAAACAAGATAGCCAAGCCATTTCAACAGTCCAAATTTTCATACAAAAACAGTCACTGAAATCAAATCAAGACTATATATACTTCTCAAAGTGATTGTGACCTTACAGAAGCATTGAATGAAATAACACTTGAAGTGAAGCCACGACAACGGCAAACTATCACAACAGTGGAAACGGAATATGAATACTTCAGAAGTCCCTGCGAAAGTGCTGTTCACGCTCCTTTCTAAAAAAGCGCTGATTTTGAGCTTTTTGTTTGTTTGTTTGTTTGTTTGTTTGTTTGGTTTGTTTGTTTGTTTGCTTGTCTTTGTTTGCTTGTTTGTTTGTTGGTTGGTTGGTTGGGTGGTTTTCTTTTGTGTTGGTCGGGTGGTTGGGTGGTTGGGTGGTTGGGTGGTTTTCTTTTGTGTTGGTCGGGTGGTTGGGTGGTTGGGTGGTTTTCTTTTGTGTTGGTTGGGTGGGTGGGTGGGTGGTTTTCTTTTGTGTTGGTTGGTTGGTTGGTTGGTTGGTTGGTTGGTTGGATGGTTGGTTGGTTGGTTTTCTTTTGTGTTGGTTGGTTGGTTGGTTGGTTGGTTGGTTGGTTGGATGGTTGGTTGGTTGGTTTTCTTTTGTGTTGGTTGGTTGGTT
>CM060312.1:15303065-15315565 GCA_030674185.1 Monoplex corrugatus
TTGGTTGGTTGGCTGGTTGCTGGTTGGCTGTGGTTGGTTGGTTGTCTGGTTGGTTGGTTGGTTGGTTGTCTGGTTGGTTGTTGGTTGGTTGGGTTGGTTGTTGTTTGTTACTTTTGTTCAACAGTTCCAGTGGGCAAGGAACCGTTACTTCACTAATGGCTGGTTCCAGTTCCAGTAAAATGTCCGTTGATAAATTCGACAAATTCAGTATCAATAAATCATTTGTTATCAAGTTTATTTGGGTCAGCATTTACATTCCTAATGACTGACTGATCAAGAAACTTTTTTTTTTCGTGTTGTTATCATAATTAACATATGCCCACTCTGCGTAGAGTAGGTTGATTAATATGTATGTATAATTAAATGATGTATAATTAAATATATATATGCATATATATAATATGTATATATATATATATGTATGTATGTATTAGTATGAATATATTTGATGTATATATGTATAATATAGTATATATGTATGTATGTATACGTGTATGATGTATGATCATGTAGTATGTAGTACGTATGTATGTATGTATTATGCATGTATGTATGTATATATGTATATATGTATGATGTACATATGTATATGATGTATGTATTATGTATGTATATTGTAGTATGTATGTATGTATGTATGTATGTATGTATGCATTTAAATCTAAGATCGTCACAGTCGTGTGTTGGTCAAAATACATTATACAAATGGGTGTCTGGTGGTTTACCAATACAGTATCAACGGTTGGTTGATTACATTAGCAATGATCGTTGGTTGGTAAGTGTATTTAGTAATAACTGTTGGCTGCTCAACGTATTCAGTAACAACTTTTTCCTTACAGGAAGGAAGGTTACCTTTGTGCTCAGCTTTTTTTTTTCGTCCCATTTCCTACGCCACCTTAATGGCCATAGAAGCTGGCACAGTATTTACAATGCGATGATGATAATGTCGATGAGGATAATAGTCATGATGCTATGGAGTCCATCTAGGACTGAGACTGCGTGACAGGGCTGCACTCTACACTACTATCATATATAACGGCGTCAACTAGCGAGAGATACAGACACCTGCGGTGGTAGTCAGAAGATTTGAGCCTCACCCTCAATAATGCATCCGTGAAGTGGATGAGACTCGACTGTGTGGTCCCAGTCTTCCCAATGAGCCCATAGCACGCCCAACTCTGCGTAGGAGTAGGTTAGAGCCGAAAACCGACAATCATTTTTGAAGAGATTGATGAGGATTCGAACCTACAACCTTCCAGCCGGCAGTCCGTTGCGCTAACCACTACACCACGGCTACTGGTTCAGTAACAACTGTTGGTTGGCTGAAAAATTCAGTGAGAAGCATTTGTCGGTCGAATAATATACATATATTTTATCAAGCAAGAAGTCCAAGATTCCCATTCAAAATTGGGACACACACCGTCCCCACTGTCTGCGCTAGACTGTGGAAGATGCCTAGGCGCTAGTAGTTTATTTATTGATTCATTTATTTATTTATTAATCTATTTATTTGCTCGCTTATTTACTTTGTTATCTGTTTGTTTATTTATCTATCTATTCATTTATTTCTTGTTGCCACGGATTCATCGTGTGAAATTCGGGCAGCTTTTCTCTTTCTTCTTCTTCTTCTACTTTTTTTTTTTTTTTTTTTTTTTTCATTTTCTTGTTTTGTTTTGTTTGGGTTTTTTGTTGTTGTGTTGTTGTTTCTTTGCTTGTTTGTTTGTTTGTTTGGTTTGGTTTCGTTTCATTTTATTTGTATATTTCTACATTAATATTTTCATGCTTGTCTTTTAATTGATTCATAAAAGTGAATTTCGCCACACAATCTTTTTTTTTTCTTTCGTGTGGTCTGCGTTGATGGCATGCGTATGTCTGGTGTGTGGGTGCGTCTTGATTTGAATTGTCAAGAATTCGCGCTAAACAAGTACTGAATTATTATCATTGTTACTATTATTGTTATCATTATTATTGTTGTTGTTGTGTTGTAAGGTGGTCAGCGTTGATCGCGTGCGTATGTCTGGTGCGTGGGTGTGCCTTGATGTGAATTGTCAAGAACTGGCGCTAAATAAGTATTGTAATTATTATCATTGTTACTATTGTTATTATCATTATTATCATTGTTGTTGTTGTTATCACTTTCAGTATTATTATTATTATTATTTTGTTAGGGACATCTGCTGTCGCATGATCTTTAACGTGCACAGACTTCATGTTGTATATGGAGCCTTTGGCCTCCTATTATCGTGTCACCCCAAAAGATTAGCACCTACAACCACTACTTAAGATTTAGCGAAAGGAGGAGGGACAAAAATCCCTCCCCTCACGGATCCGTGATTTGAATCTAGGTTTCCCGCGTCCTAGGCAGGTGTTTTTGAACCACTAAAAGCCACACAGTCCACACTTACTCACAAGGAGACCCACACACTGTACACATTTATATGTCATGCGATAAACCGAAGTCTATGCGCAGCACTGCACACGGCGCATGTAAAAAAAAGGAGGGGAAAAAACCCATGGCAGCATGAAGATCTATCCCGGAAAATCATGCAGAACTGCGAAACTGCAGAAAAGGTACTGTTACTGGTAAACCAAAAACACAATATTACAGGGGTGGGGGGGGGGGTGCAAAAGTAGGTATACATAGTATCACACCATTACTATAAAGCTTAATTCCACTCTCGATTAGTTAGGAGTGTGTCAATACCGACGGCAAGCAGTTTGAGTATCTGAGGAATTAAGGCTGGCTTGTTATTACATGTATATGCACTATTCATTTGTTTGTATAATAAATCAATGAGTATTGTTTTGTACGTGTTTTCTTTTTTCATAACTGTATACCTAATTTTGCACTCCTCTGTACTTGCGGAGATTTTGTGTTTGTTTGTTTGTTTGTTGGTTGGTTTGTTTGTTGATTTGTTTGTTTGCCATTGATGTCATTGTTGTTGTTGTTGTTGTTGTTGTTGTTGTTGTTGTTGATGATGATTTGGTTGGTTGGTTGTGGGCTGCAATTCCCTCCTACACTCGATTATATCAGTGACCCTTTACTTGTGTTGTTGTTGTTGTTGTTGATTTATGATTTGGTTGGTTGTTTGTATGTTTGTGGGCTGCAATTCCCTCGTACACTCGATTACATCAGTGACCCTTTACATAAGGCAAGCGGCCGGGTTTTGTTGTTGTTGTTTGTCTGTTTGTTGTTGTTGTTGTTTGTTGTTTGTTTGTTTGTTTTTTATTCTCCGTAAAGAGGCCATACTCATTTTTTGTGGGTGTTCATGCTGGGTAAAAAGTTTTTTTGTTTGTGTGTGTGTTTGCTACGCCACCAAACCCCGACATGGCTTTACGACCTTTAACGTCCGTCTTTGATGTTCTTCGTTTGCGTGTGCACGGACAGGGCCTCAGACACTAGCAGGTCGGCACTTACATTGAGCAGGGGGGGAAATCTCCATCATTTACCTATCAGGCGATACCCAAGCAGGCTCAAACCCTGGCCTCTCAGTTCTGAAAGACCAGTGTTCTAATCACTGTAAAATCGCGCCTGTCACACACACACACACACACACACACACACACACACACACACACACACACACACACACACACACACACACACACACACACACACAGAGAGCCAGATAGACAGACGGACAGAAACAAGACACAGACAGAAACAGAGAGAAAAGAGAGAATGAGAGACTCAAAGGGGGGGGGGGGATGAGAGAGAGATGCACAGAGAGAGAGAGAGAGAGAGAGAAGAGATTGCACACACAGAAAAACACACACACACACACACACACACACACACACACACACACACACACACACACACACACACACACACACACACACACACACACTGAAAAGAGAAGTGATAATACTACTGCGGTGAAGGGCATACCCTGAGAATAGTGGCTAGAATTTCGTACGTAAAAGTAATGTGTTAAGACTGGTTATGACATGTTGTGACAAATCAAACCCAATACAGTCGTACAATGCGGCAATGAATTTTCAGTTAACTTTCATTAACAATATAATTTTCTTGCACAAAATTTAAAATAACATCAAATCAGCGATCATTATTAGTATTTTTCTCAAACGATTTCTTTACTTACTTTTTATCCTTTTCACTTATTATGTCCTGTGTTGTTGTTTTTTTTTTTTTAATTTCATCATATAATCAAATAAAAAGTCAATGTGTAATGAAACAAAAAGCCAATACGTTTATTTTGAAGAAGATACCGTAGATCTAATGCATCCCATAATTTCGGTAAAATGGGCATAAAATTCTTGCAATTTTATTTTGGTATCAAAACTAAAACTAAAATTTAAGAGAAAGCCAATGTGTTCTATTTTTAACAGAACAAGTCTTACATCGTACGTTCTTCTCAAATGATAACACAATTCTCATATTTGGTCATTACGCGAGTACGGCAGTTTAGGATTAGGAAAAGTCCCCCAACGTTTGGGAAATCCATAAAGAAAAAATGATCTCCTTAATGTAGAAACTACGCAGTCCCCACCTTGCAGAGCTCAACAGCGTGATCCAAAACATCACAGTCATTCGAGTAAAGCACAACACATAACCTCAGGAAGGAAAACAACACTAAAAACCAAACCGGGCCGGTTGTATCATGGAGTCGCGTTCTCCCCGGAGGGGATGACGATTGCTTTTAAGCGAACAACTCCTTACGGGGATTTAGGGAAAGGCTTAAAACTAAGAAGAAAAAAAAAGAAAGGAAGGAAGTAATGGAAGAAGAAGGAAGACAGAAAGGGAGAAATGGAAAAGAAAGACAGAAAGAGACAGTAAGAGCAGGGAAAGGCAGAAAGAGAGAACAAACAAGGAGACAAATGAAAGACGGAAAAAAATTCGGAGTAAGCAACTGTGACGAAGATAATGACCTACGCTGCAAAACAAACAACAACACCGTTTTTGTCAACGCATCAAACACACACCACACACACACACACACCACACACACACACACACACACACACACACACAAACAAACAAACAAACCAAAATAAGCAAACAAACAGAAGCTAACCTTGAAGAGCCTGAGGATCACACACACACACACACACACACACACACACACACACACACACACACACACACACACACACACACACACACAAAACAAACAAACAAACAAGTAAACAAACAAAAGCTAACCTTGAAGAGCCTGAGGATGTTGGCCACCATGATGGAGACGGTACTGGAGGCAGCCCCGATGACCCCGGCAACAGGCTTCAGACGGTGGTAGGCCGGAGAACGGTTGTCAGAACAGCGGTAGTCCTCCAGATCTATAGTGGACAGCTGGGCCTTGATGAAGTCCATGCACTGCTCCAGGGCGAACGTGTCGTAGCTGCACGTGTCCAGGATCCGCATGCCCACCGTCAGTCCGGGCAGGATGCTGGGATCCCTGTTGATGATGTCCACGGCCAAGAGCATGGCTTCCAGACGCTGGATGCCTTTCTCCTTCTTGATCTTGCCGCAGTTTCGCCCGTGCGTGCCCTTCTCGTGCATTGGGAACAGGCCACCGAAGATGACATCCCCATGCACGTCCACCTTGAAATTGCCGGCTTCGTCCTGCTGGGGGTCGTTCTTGGCCACCGAGTAAGAGTAGCCTGGTGGGGAAGGTAAGGAACTGTCCTGCAGACGGCCCGGGGTCACGGAGGTCATGACCAAGGTCAGCAGTCGGATCAACATTCGGCTGAAGCGCAGCGAGTGTTTGGATAACACCATCTTCTTTGTTGTTCTGATCTGCTGGGTTGTTTGTTTTTTGTTTTTGTTTTTCGGATGTAAACTGAAACTAAATTGCGATGTGCAGTCAGTGCTTTCTGTTCGAGATGATTTTCTTTTAAATCACAATAACCATTTTCAAAGACAAACCAGGGCGCTCGAAAAATTAAAAGCAGATGCACTCTCACACAAGGATGTGAAATGGTGGATCAGTGCGCTGTTCACTTGGCCAACGCCACGGATGCATGTGCACAATCCAGGCACGCGATATTCACGGACGCATAAACTTTGTCAAGGGCACACTTCCCACTTCTGGCTTGTTACTATGTCGTCTTTCCTAATTTAGTTTCAGTTTCTAAATAACGCACAATGGAGCAATGGAATTTATTACAAGACTTATTTCCACAACAATGCGGACACTGTAACAGCAATGCTGGATCTGATGTGTGATTCATTTGCCAAAATCCCGGTAGTACATAAGCAATGTATATATGCGCGTGTAAAGTATCACTGATTGTACATATTTCAATCTCATAGCTCGTTGCTGCACTATTTCTGTTTACTTATCTTCCGGGTTCACATCAATATATTTTTCAGATACGAGACTAGCAGGCAAACCAGAAGGACACAACTGTATTGTGTCGGTTTTTAGTCCACTGACGTGCACAATAAAACCATAAATTACCTGCAACTCGAGCTGCAAATTAACATTAAAATCAGTTCTTCTGATCAGTTCTATTCTGCGCTTCCTGGACTACCGTCTCTCATATGTATTTTCTTGTGGAAATAGTGTACGAGTCAATCTTAAATCTCCACAAAATCTTTTTTCTCAGCAAACCAAATGATGGTTTTGTGCGCGTCCTGCACTTTATACCGGAATTGAACAGAAATATTTTCATGATGCCACCAGTGTTGAGCACAGCACTACAAAGAAAAAGATGAGAAATAATGCAAAATATTACACAGAAGAAACAAAAATCCACACGAGCAGGCAGCTGCACGTCAGATCACAAAGATCAATCGTACATACATATGAAATTACGTACCCACGAGATGACAGTATGGAATGAAACACAAAAAGATGTGCCCTGTGGCCAGGTTCTCTGGCACTAAGGTCTGGTCCTCTGAACGCACTGCACTAGTGGAGAACAGCATCGTTGTCAATAATGTTATTTCAACTTCATTCCATTTAACATCGATGGTTAAGCAAAGTACTTTTACGCTCTGCCTGTGAATGTTTGTAAATGAGGATGAGTTCAGTATCAATGAAGTCACTGAAAGTCCCAATTCCAACGCTCAATTAGAGGTAGACACATCTGCGCGGTTTGATTCCAAATAAACATTTGCTGATCATCATTACAATGTGTGTCTCACGTGCATCATTTTGCTTTGTCCTGTTTTCATTTCAGTTCATTTGCTTTATTTTGTGTGACTTCGCTTTGTTTTGATTTGCTTTTCTTTGTTTGTTTTTTGTTGTTGTTGTTTTTTGTTGTTGTTGTTGTTGCTTTTAATACGTGTCACCAGAAAAGAGTTTCACACGAAGTGACCCTCTGTCAATTCTTTGCCTGTGCTTTGTCTTGGGCTTTTCATTTCAAACAGTGGACTAAAAATGTCAGTGTACGCACATTCCGAAATCGTTTTTATAACAGTGGGGAAAAAATCCAACACTTTTATGAATTTCATAAAATCAGATCTGCGAAACAAGGACTGATGAAAAAAAAAAAAGTCATTTACCAATCAACACAAGTATGTTGAAGTATTTCGTAAGAAACACGGGTACGTATCCAAGCTATCGTTTTTCTGGTAGACATGAAAAGAAGCAACAATACAGTTCCATACTGTTTAAAAGAAGAAGAAAAAAACGAACACAAATACTAAGAACAAAGCACTCACTGATTCTGCACACACACACGCACGTCACAGTGTACACAGAATCTATGCATCAGAAGAATCCCAAGACACGCTCTTCCAACAGAAGGACAGAAAAGCATGCCAAAGATATAAAAAAAATCAATCCAAATCGAAGACAAAAACAACACGCCCACAATAGATTTCTCTTCACAAAACGAGTTTAGGCGAGATGCAATGTATACATATAGGTAAAGTTGAAAACTGATCCCCTGGTCACACACAATCTTCCGTGTGTGGTGTGCGCGGAGGGAGAGAGTACAGTGTGCGTGCCTCTTGACGACGGAGACAGGTGTTGAGGTCTGCGCGAGCAACGCACGCGCACATTCCTTTCCAACTTCTGTCTCTCTCAGCGCCGGAGAGCAACTGATGTTCTCGGACTGCAAGGTGATTGGGAGATTGGAATAGTGTGAGAGATCGAACATACTTCTCTCTCTCTCTCTCTCTCTCTCTCTCTCTCTCTCTCTCTCTCTCTCTCTCTCTCTCATTGATCGATCAATCGAAATTCTCTCTCTCTCTCTCTCTCTCTCTCTCTCTCTCTCTCTCTCTCTCTCTCTCTCTCTCTCTCTCTTCTCTCTCTCGCATCGATCGAATTCTCTCTCTCTCTCTCTCTCTCCTCTCTCTCTCTCTCTCTCTCATTAAACATACATCTACATATATAATATATATATATATATATATATATATATATATGTATTATTATGTATGTATGTATATGCCTATGTACGAACATTATATCTATATATCCATTTATCTCTTTAGATCAGATCTCGTCTCTCTCTCTTCTCTCTCTCTCTCTATCTCATCTTCTCCTCACTCTCTCTCTCTCTCTTCTATCTATCATCTATCTATCTATCTTCTGCCACTTACCGCAAGAACACATACCTCTCTCTCTCCTCTCCTCCTCTCTCTCTCTCTCTCTATCCATCTATCTATCTATCTGTCTTCTTTCTATCTATAGATCGAGCACACATACTCTCTCTCTCTCTCTCTCTCTCTCTTATTCTATCTATCTATTTCTTATTATCTATATCTACCTATCTAAGATCGAGCACTCTCTCTTCTCTCTCTCTATCTATCATCTTATCTATCATCCACACTGCCTCCCCCTCTTACCAGCACAGCACAGCAACCTCTCTATCAGACAGACAGAAGAGTGACAGAGTCAGAAGAGAAGAACAGTCAGAGAGGAAACGAGAGAGAGAGAGAGAGAGAGAGAGGAGAGAGAGAGAGGAGGAGAGGAGGAGAGGAAGAATGTGAAGATCAAGGGAGAAAAAAAAAACAGTTTGCTCGTCTGTTTATATGTTTGTTTGTTTGGAGTTTATTCAAGAGGGATCCATAGCAGTCAGACAATTCTATATAGCCCTCCACCGAAATCTGCCGGCAATAATTGTCAGGCAAATTTTCTGAGCCTGTTCAAAACCCTATGGAAACACTGAGACGTGGCTGGAAAAAAACCAGACCAACTTTTTAATGATACCGGCTGAGGTTTGTATTCGGCATGTCAGATCTTGAAACCTCGGGCCTACCAGCAGAAACAACCAGCCTACGAATAACAAAAAAGATGAAAAGCCATCTAATATATATATGCTTATCTAAAAGTTACCGTCAAAAAATTAAGAACGAAGACCGAGCCCCCATCCCCACCCCCAATCACCTCTCTCTCTCTCTCTCTCTCTCTCTCTCTCTCTCTCTCTCTCTCTCTCTCTCTCTCTCTATCTATCTATCTATCTCTATCTATCTATCTATCTACCTTGCTAGCTAACAGCTCTTATCTATCTATCTACCTTGCTAGCTAACCAGCTTCTCTCCTCTCTCTTCTTCTCTCTCCTACCTATCTATCTATCTATCTACCTTGCTAGCTAACCACTCTCTCTCTATCTATCTATCTATCTATCTATCTACCTTGCTAGCTAACCAGCTCTCTCTCTCTCTCTCCTCCTCCTCCCCTCCCCTCCCCATACCCGTGCAAATATTTCAACCTGTTCTGTACAGGCCTAACATAGCACTTCCAGAATACTTATACACATCACTGGTTGCATCTGGGGCTTAAATTAACATGACGAGATGGATGTAACCGTGTGTTGTGGATTCAGTGTGGCGTGACTCAGGTAATGCGATGGTGATGGTTCGATAGATTTTCTATCTGTGTACTTCTGATCTTGCAAAAATAGGTAAAGCGTGTGTGTGTGTGTGTGTGTGTGTGTGTGTGTGTGTGTGTGTGTGTGTGTGTGTGTGTGTGTGTGTGTGTGTGTGTGTGTTTGTGTGTGTGTTGTTGTTGTTGTTGTTGTTGCTGTTGTTGTTGTTGTTGTTGTTTGCGATTCTTGTTTGTTTGATCTTACTTCTTAGCTGTCAATAACTTTGAAACTAACAGTGTGTCAATATGACAACACATGGTTACCGAGTTCAACTGAGAGAGAGAGAGAGAGAGAGAGAGAGAGAGAGAGAGAGAGAGAGAGAAGAGAAAGAGAGAGAGAAAGAGGGAGTGTGTGTGTGTGTGCGTGTTTGTGCGTGTGTGTGTGTGTGTGTGTGTGTGTGTGTGTGTGTGTGTGTGTGTGTGTGTGTGTGTGTGTGTGTGTGTGTGTGTGTGTGTGTGTGTCTGTGTGTCTTTGTGTATGTCTGTATCAGAGTGTGTTTTCATGTGTGTGTCTCTGTGTGTATGTGTGTGTATGTCTGTATGTGTGTTCATTTATATGTGTTATTTATATGTGTGTATCAGTCTATCACTATATAAAGTGTTTTCATATTCATGTGTGTGTGTGTGTGTGTGTGTGTGTGTGTGTGTGTGGTGTGTGTGTGTGTGTGTGTGTGTGTGTGTGTGAGAGAGAGAGAGAGAGAGAGAGACAATGACAATGACAATGATGCTTTATTTTCCAACGGTAAAAGTTATTGGCTAGAAGCCATTTTTCAAACTTGCCGTTGCTATTCTATACACATGACATTTGTTTACAGTAACACTAACAGACAGAGAGAGAGAGAGAGAGAGAGAGAGAGAGAGAGAGACTGAACGACTTGTGAGATGTGTTTACATATGTGGGTGTGAAAGACTTGTATAATATGTAATACATATTCTTTCAGACTTTATTGATTAGTGGTGCTATGCCTCTTTCTGATTTCATGTTATTATCTGTTGTTATTCAGTTATTCATGATGAACTGGCTATGTTTAAACTTCATCAGTGTACCTCCCTCTTTTTTTAAAACTTTTTAAACACAATTTGTTAGTTTGTAAAGTGTACACTAATGAATTATCATTATCATCACCATCATCATGAATACCATCATCATCATTATTTTTTAGTAATGTTATTACTAATATTGTTGCTATCTTAAATGTTATCATTCTTTTACATTATCATCACTGTTATCATACTGTCAAAATCTATTTTCATTAGTATCATCATCATTATTATTACTGTCATTATCATCATTATTATTATCATCATCACCACCATGATTACTGCTATTGCTGTTGTTATCATCAGCATTGTTGCTCTTGTTGCTGCTGCTGCTGCTGCTGGTGGTGGTGGTGGTGCTGCTGCTGCTGTAGTTGATATCATCACTATCACTGTTATATCATTATCATCATTAATATCATCATTATTATCATCATTATCATTATGATTATAATCATCGTCAGCAGCAGCAGCATTACTATCAATGTTATTGTTATTATCATCATCATCATTATATCATTGTTGGTGGTGGTGTTGTTATTGTTGTTATACTATTATTATCATTACTATTAGTAGTAGTAGCAGTAGTCTTGTTATAATCATTGGTAATCTACATCAAGATGTGGCGGAAATGCAAACAGAAACAAGACTGCTTCTCTTGCAACTGGGGTCAATTACACAGCAAATTAAAAACTTGACTGAACTGAAATAACTATATACTGGTAAAATGTTCTTGTAGTTGTTGTTGTTGTAGGCAAACTAAAAATCAAACTGAATTGAAACAACTACATTCTGGTAAAGTGTTGTTGTAGTTGTTATTATTGTTTTTGTAGACAAACTAGAAATCAAGCTAAACTGAAATAACTACATACTGGTAAAGTGTTGTTGTAGTTATTACTACTGTTGTTGTTGTTGTTGTTGTTGTTGTTTCTTCTTCTTCTTCTCTCTTCTTCTTCTTCTTCTTCTTCTTCTTCTTCTTCTTCTTCTTCTTCTTCTTCTTCTTCTTGACAAACTAAAAATTAAACTTAACTGAAATATTTACATACTGGTAAAGTGTTGTTTAACTGAATTGAAATACCTACATACTGGTGAAATGTCGTTGTAGTTGTTATTGTTGTTGTAGGCAAACGAAAAATTAGACTGAACTGAAATAACTACATACTGGTCAAGTGTTGTCGTAGTTATTATTCTTGTCGTTGATGGCAGTCTAAAAATTAAACTGCACTGAAATAACTGCACGCTGGTAAAATGTTGTTGTAGTTGTTATCATTATTGTTGTAGGCAAACTAAAAATTAATCTGAATTGAAATAACTGCGTTCTGGAAATGTGTTCTTGTAGTTGTTGCTGTGGTTGTGGGGGTAATGGTGGAGTTGGTGGTGGTGGTGGTCTCGTTGTTGTTGTGTTTGTTGTTAAGTATTTCCTCCTATTTAAACTAGCAATGTCAGCATCACCGTTCTTTAAATTCCTTAAAAACAAACAAATGAACGCCATGTACGATGGTGAAACTGAAAGCTGAGTCAACTCGACCTAAGGAGTGTCACTGTGTGTATGTATGTGTGTGTGTGTGTGTGTGTGTGTGTGTGTGTGCACGTGTGCGCGTGCGTGAGTGTGTGTGTGTGTGTGTGTGTGTGGTGTGTGTGTGTGTGTGTGTGTGTGTGTGTGTGTGTGTGTGTGTGTGT
>CM060312.1:15320565-15340565 GCA_030674185.1 Monoplex corrugatus
ATGTGGTGGACGTGTTGTGTATGTGTGGGCGATGTGATGCGACATGTGATGTGTGGTGTGTTGAGTATGATGGTGGACGATGTGTGCGATGTATGATGACGTGGCGCGCGTGTGAGAATGATGGTTGGCCGTTACATTGACTGGTGACGAATGTTGACGAATAGGAGGGAGGACGAATTTGGAGAATAATTCCAAGTTGAAAATTGGCAGGACGATGTTACAATATGTGGTGGACTGATTTGACGTATTGATGGGCCGAATGTACAAAAACATGTTACATATTTGGTGGCTCAAGTATTTGAAGATAATGAGGGAGAGATTTTTCATTTGTAATTCAAGTATTGACAATGGACCAATTTGTATAAGTTCGGACGATGGAACGGTATTTATGGTACGAGTTGACAATAGAATGGTCGTTTACGATTAGTGTGGACCGATGTGACTAGAGGTCGTTTATATTAAGTATGGAATGGACGATGTCTTAATTATGTATTGGACGATGGACAAATGGTGGCTTTATATTATGATTGGCGATCGGAAAAAGGTCCTTTATTTAGATATGACTTGGACAGGTCTTTATATTAAGTCATTTGACAGATGTGGACCCAGGTCTTTATGATTAAGTACCCGGCGAATGGACAAGTTTATTTGAAGTATCGAAATGATGGTGGACCGATGTCGATGTTGACGAATATGATGGTGGACCGATGTCGATGAATATGATGGTGGACCGATGTTGATGTTGACGAATATGATGGTGGACCGATGTCGATGAATATGATGGTGGTAGAAGTGTATTTCCGCATTTGGATCTACCTATCTGCGCGACCTCTCTGTTCTGTTTCAGGCAGTATGTGTCTTCAAATTTCTCGATATAGAAGTTTCACAGTTTGCACTGTACATTTTCTGTGTTTGGTCCATACAACTGGGACCACCTCCCTCTGTTTCTTTCGACAAATGCAAACACTTTCTTCTTTCAACATGAACTTAAAAGCACTCATTTTGTCCATTGGTGAATTGCATGAGTCTCCATGTGTGATTACATATGCTTGTGTGTGTGTGTGTGTGTGTGTGTGTCGCGCGAATGTGTGCGTATGTGAGAGTGGTGTGAGTGTGTGAGTATGTGTGTGAGAGAGAGGGAGGGAGGGAGGGAGAGACAGACAGACAGACAGAGACAGAGAAAGAGAGAGAGAGCGCCTGTGTGAGTGTGTGTGTGTGTGTGAGTGTGTGCGTGCGAATGTGTGTGTGTGTGTGTGTATGTGTGTGTGCGTGCGTGCGTACATGCGTGTGTGTGTGTATGTGTGTGTGTGTGCGTGCGTGTGATGTGTACGTGCGCGCGCGCGTGTGCATGTGAGTGTGTTTGCGCGTTCTTGCCTGCTTGAGGAACTGTTGAGAGTTCATAGAGAGGGAACAGGACAATTATGGAGAAAAATCAAGTTGAAAGCATTGGCACGGTCGAGTAACTATCAATTGTGGGGTTATTTGTGTTATTGATCGGCCAAACTGACAAAAACATTGTTTCATCATTTGCTGCGCTTTCAAGATATTCTGAAGATAATGAGGCAGAGATTTGCTCTTTGTATTAAGTATTGACAATGGACACAACCTTTGTATAAGTTCGGACAATGGACACGGTCTTTATATTAAGTATCGACAATGGACAAGGTCTTTATATTAAGTATTGACAATGGACAAGGTCTTTATATTAAGTATCGACAATGGACAAGGTCTTTATATTAAGTATTGACAATGGACAAGGTCTTTATATTAAGTATTGGCAATGGACAAGGTCTTTATATTAAGTATTGACAATGGACAAGGTCTTTATATTAAGTATTGACAATGGACAAGGTCTTTATATTAAGTATCGGCAATGGACAAGGTCTTTATATTAAGTATCGACAATGGACAAGGTCTTTATATTAAGTATCGACAATGGACAAGGTCTTTATATTAAGTATCGACAATGGACAAGGTCTTTATATTAAGTATCGACAATGGACAAGGTCTTTATATTAAGTATCGACAATGGACAAGGTCTTTATATTAAGTATCGACAATGGACACAGCCTGAGTATTGATTATTAACAATGGACACAAGTTGTGTATCAAATACTGACAATGGACACAAGCTGTGTATTAAGTACTGACAATGGACACAAGCTGTGTATCAAGTACTGACAATGGACACAAGCTGTGTGTTAAGTACTGACAATGGACACAACCTGTGTATTAAGTACTGACAATGGACACAAGCTGTGTATCAAGTACTGACAACGGACACAAGCTGTGTATTAAGTATCGACAATGGACGCAGCTTGTGTATTAATTGGTTTAAACAAAACTTTATTCAAGAAAAGAAGAGTCTTAAATACAGCAAAGCATGGGCAGGGCATCAAGCAATGGCTTATGTTAGCCCTCCCCAAAAACAATTGACACACTATTGGCTCAAATGCGGGCAACTTGTGAAATTTAAACCAACAAGAAACAAGAAAGAAATGAAGAAAAAAGCTAAAAGCACTACGATTATATCCTTAGCACACTAAGTGAAAGAAAACAATAACAACAAAATGAACCAAAGCAAACTAAGGGAAAAACTCAGAAAACCCAACAAAGCAGGCAAAAACACCCACAATTGATATCACATGTTACTACAAACATAAATGATAGATGAAAAGAGTAAGACTTAGTTCCAACATGCTGGAGGAATGGAGATAGATAAGAGTTGCTTACTAGAGGTCCGGCACACCACCGCAGATCATAATAATAAATAATAATAAAGAGCATTTATATAGCGCCTAATCTGATGAAAACAAGAGCCCTAAGCGCTTACAGGTATCACGCAGACACAACCAAACACACACACACACACACACACACACACACACACACACACACACACACACACACACACACACACACACACACACACACACACACACACACCAGCCGACATTCAAGGCTCAAAAGACAACAAGGGGGGATTTGGGGAAGTTAGGTGGTAGAGTCTTTATAAGTATCATGAGAGGGACTGGAAGAGATGGGTTTTCAGAGAGGACTTGAAAGAAGTGAGAGTTGCAGAGTGGCGAACAGAGACAGGGAGCTGATTCCAGATTACAGGGGCCTGATAGGAAAAGGAGCGTTGACCATAGGTTTTAGTGCGACAGGATGGTATGCGGAAGGTACGAGTATCAGCCGAGGAACGAAGTTGACGAGAGGGGGTGTACAGATGGAGGAGGTCAGAGATGTAAGGGGGTGCAAGACCGTTGAGAGACTTAAAACATAACAAAGCAATCTTGTAGCGAATTCTCTTTTCAACAGGTAACCAGTGAAGAGATTTGAGAAGAGGAGTGACATGAGAGAAACGAGATTTTCTGAAGATGAGCCTAGCAGCATTGTTTTGAACTTTTTGAAGCTTTTGAATGAGAGAGAAAGGACAGCCCGAGAGGAGGGAGTTGCAGTAGTCGAGACGAGAGAGAACAAAGGCACAGAGGAGAGTTTTGGTGGCTTCAACAGAGAGGATATTGCGAATAGAAGAAATTCTGCGTATCTCAAGATAGCATAATCTGCAAACATTCTGGACGTGTTTTTCAAAGGACAGGGTGTTATCAAGAGTGACTCCAAGATTGCGGACAGTGGAAGATAGTGGAATGTCAGATCCAAGCAGAGAGACAGACAGAGGAAGGGAAGAACACTTAGCCAATGTGGTGGGAGAGATAAGGCTAAGTTCAGTTTTAATGGGGTTGAGTTGAAGTTTGTTTACAGTCATCCAGGAGTGAACATCAGAAATGCAGCCTTGGGTTTGTCTGATTATAGAGGGCAGTTGTGGGAGGGAACCAGAAGTATAGAGTTGGTTGTCATCAGAAAAGCTATGATGGGACATAGAGTGAAGTCGCATAATTTCAGAGAGGGGTTGTGTGTACAGCACAAATAGGATGGGACCTAAAACAGAGCCTTGGGGCACACCAAACTGGAGGGTAGCGGGTGCAGAGGATGAACAACAGACAGAGACTGTTTGAGTGCGATTGGAGAGGTAGGACTGGAACCAAGACAGAGCGATGTCAGAGATACCGAACACTTTATGGAGACGTGTGAGCATGATAGAATGGTCGATGGTGTCGAATGCAGCCGAGAGATCAAGGAGAGATAGAAGAGAGATTTGATTTTGATCAAGAGCAGTCAGAATATCATTTGCAATTTTTACAAGAGCAGTTTCAGGGCTGTGTCCAGTGCGATAAGCCGACTGATAAGGGTAAGAGAGGTTGTTGGCGGTGATATGATCAGAGATCTGTGCGAGAACAATTTTTTCAAGGACTTTGGATAAGAAAGGTAGGTTGGAAACAGGTCGATAGTTTTTGAGGTTATTGGGGTCAAGACTAGGTTTCTTTAAAAGAGGTCTGACCAGGGCAGATTTGAAGGAAGTGGGAAAGATACCAGATGACAGGGAATTGTTGATGACAGTTGTGAAGTGAGGGAGCAAAGTATCTAGGCAGTGTGTTAAGATAGATGCTGGAAGAGGATCAAGCTCACAGGTCTTGATGTCAGAATGGCGGATTACATTGCGGATAGTAGTTTCAGAAGCAGGCTGAAAAGAAATAAGTGGTGTGCCTTGAAACAGAGGATCGGGAATAGGAGGTTGAGAGATGGGTTGGGAGTCAAGACTGGAACGGATGGACCTAATTTTATCAATGAAAAAATCTGAAAAATGTTGTGCTAGATGGGCAGGGGGAAAGCATGATGGGAGAGGAGATTTATCTGATTTGCCAAGGAGGGTATTAGTAACGGAATATAGCTGTTTTGATGTAGAACATGCAATAATTTTCGCATTGTAAAAGGCAGACTTAGCAGAGTCAACTATAGCATTGACAGTTTTGTTGGCAGCCTGAAAAATCTGTTTATTGATAGTAATGCTGTTCTTCAGCCACCGTCTTTCAGCACGACGGCGTTCACGCTTGGCCTTAAGAAGATCAGGGCCAACGGCAGAAAACCAGGGCGATGGTGGTCTCTGGGATACCCTACGTCTGGTGGCGGGGGCGTGCATGTCCAGCAGATCACTAATAGTCCGATTGAGGTCGTCAGCAGAGGCTGGAGGACAGGACTGAAGAGCGGCCAGGAGATCTTCGTTGAAGACGACGGTGTTGATATCAACTAGTTTTCTGACCATGACATAGGTAGTTTGGGGTGGAGGCTTGGTCATTGAAAGTTGGCCGAGGATACAGACATGATCCGAAGGAAGAGTATAATCAATTTCAATGGATTTGATGAAGGACTGGTCAGTTCTATGAACAACCCAATCGAGGATGTTGCCTTTTTCGTGGGTTGGAGTGTCGATAGATTGGGTCAAGCCAAAGGAGTTCAAAGAGCTTATCAGTTTAGCAGTGTGGGTCTGGTTAGGTTCATTATAATGAAAATTAAAGTCTCCTGCAATGATGAAACAGCCTTTCAAGGTGTTACAGTAGGCAAGGAGGTCTGGAAACTCTTCTACAAACACATGGTTTTTAAGCTGGTTCTTTGGGCTGGGTGGTGGACGGTAGAGGAACAGCAGATGGAAAGTCTGGTGGGGTAGAGTGAGGGAGAGCTGGACAATTTCAAAAGTAGAGTGTTTGAATTTAAAGTCAGTCTTGGTAGTAATTCGGGGCAGGAGGGATTCGGCAACAACAAAAGCGATGCCGCCGCCGAGACCAGTTTTGCGAGCGAACGAGAGTGTACGGTGACCGGGAGGAGCAAGATCCCTCTCCTTGGGTTCATCCCCGACAGGCTGAAACCAGGTTTCATTGACGGCGAAAATATCGACGACGTGGTCATGGATGAAGTAGTTGATCGCGGATCTCTTCTCTTGTCTGGTACCGAGGGCCTGAGCATTGAACAGTGCAAGAGTCAATGAGTCAGTGCGTAGTTTCTTTTTGCCGGCTGTGAGAGGAATGAGGTTATCAGGGTTGGAGCACAGCGGTCTGGGGGACAGATGGGTATCATAGACAGGAACAGAAGGCAGACCACTGCTGCCATGACGCTGATGTACATCAGTGACCACTGGAATCGTACGTCTCTTGCGCATTCCACCACGACATGATCGACGACGGGGGAGATTTCGGCCGATTTTCAGCGATCTCAAGTGTTCAACCAGGTCAGGGTCAAGGATCGAGTCAGGGGGGCAACATGACAGCAAGCAGTCCCGATTGTACTGCACACGAGTGGAAGAATGTGTAGACACAACAGCTGGTTGTGAAGCGGGGCGTGATGAGGCAGACGCACGCAGTGCGAGAGAGACAGAGCGGAGAGGGTGCACGTGCACTGGCGAGAAACATGGCGGGCTGAGTTGAAAATTCAAGTGGAGTAGGAGAGATAAAATGCACAAAGAAAACAGTACCTTGGCTTGCAGCGAAGCATTCATAAACCACCACATACTGAAACAGGAACATTCACAAACACAATCACTTGCTTTTAGCCATCAACAATCGATATAACTCCGTGCACACACACAAATAATCGCAGCGAGGTAGCCGTGCCTGTGAGGCGGCTGAACCTTGACCTTGACATCCAAGTAGACAATTTAGAAACGCTTAGAATTTTCAATAAAATTATGAACTAGTTTAAATATATTTTCGTTTTCTTGAAGGCTTACTTGTTCACTTCCATTCAGAAGTATTTTTGTTCTTCTTTGTTCCTGAGGAAGAGAGTCAATCGTCTGGAGGCGAACGTTTGCATATCGCGGACAAAAAAGCAGAAAGTGATTCGCTGTTTCATTAGGATGGCCACAAATACATGCTGGGTTATCTAGTAAATGTCTTTTAAACAAGTCGGAGTTAAGGTCACTCATTTCTAATTTTAATTTACAATGAATAGTTTGCTGCATCCTCTTACCGTAGTAAAAGAATGCAGGAACTATTGGGTCTCCATGTGAGAGAAAGTGTTTAAGTTGGCCAATGGAGGGGCTAGCTTGTATGTGTTCTGGAAGTTCATTCCATAATCTAGTTGTAGACGGGAAGAATGAGGTTGCGTGAACCTCAGTTTTAGAACGAGGAGTTATTCTTTCTAAGGGACTTCGTCTATGATAGGGGTTTTGAGTGGACATAAGTGGTGGAACAAGATCTACTAAGTACTGAGGAGCGTTACCGTTGACTAGTTTATGATAGAATTGTAACTTGTGACGTCGTCTTCTCTCTTTTAGAGGGCAGAGTCCTGATTCCTGGTAAAGTTTTTCGTGACTTGTTCCTCGAACAGTCCCTATGATTATCCTGATAGCTTCTAAATTAAGGTCTTCCAGCTCATCAGAAAGTTTTTTACTACAACTGTCCCATATCACGTCTGCATAATCAAAAATGGGCAGGATAAAAGATTTATACATTGTCTCTAAGGCTTTCCTACTTAATTTATACTTATATGATCTAAGGCAACAGATAAGCAGATGGGTTTTGTTTACAATATTTTTGACATGTTCATCCCATTTGCAGTTATTTTGGATCGTAATACCTAGGTGTTTATGGTGTGAGACATCCTGTAGGAAACCTCGGCCGAATCTTAGAACTGGCATTGGATTTTGATCTCGGGCAAAGTTAAGAAGTTCAGTCTTCTGTTCGTTAAATTTCCAGAGTTTTGCCCACCCGCTTATCTTTTCCAGGTCAGAATTAAGTATTGTTGCCCGAACGTTATAGTCTCTTAAAGCTAAAGACATACTAGTGTCATCTGCAAATAGTTTAATCACAGAGGCTATATCCTTAACTATATCATTTATATAAACTAGAAACATTACTGACAATGGACACAGCTTGTGTATTAATTATTGACAATGGACGCAGCCTGTGTATTAAGTATCGACAATGGACATAGAGTGTGTATTAAGTGCTGACAATGGACACAAGCTGTGTATCAAGTACTGACAATGGACACAAGCTGTGTATCAAGTACTGACAATGGACACAGTCTGTGTATTAAGTATCGACAATGGACATAGAGTGTGTATTAAGTGCTGACAATGGACACATCCTGTGTATCAAGTACTGACAATGGACACAGCCTGTGTATCAAGTACTGACAATGGACACAGTCTGTGTATTAAGTACTGACAATGAACACAAGCTGTGTATTAAGTACTGACAATGGACACAAGCTGTGTATTAAGTACTGACAATGGACACAGCCTGTGTATCAAGTACTGACAATGGACACAGTCCGTGTATTAAGTACTGACAATGGACACATCCTGTGTATCAAGTACTGACAATGGACACAAGCTGTGTATTAAATACTGACAATGGACACAGCCTGTGTATCAAGTACTGACAATGGACACAGTCCGTGTATTAAGTACTGACAATTGACACATCCTGTGTATCAAGTACTGACAATGGACACAAGCTGTGTATTAAGTACTGACAATGGACACAAGGTGTGTATCAAGTACTGACAATGGACACAAGCTGTGTATTAAGTACTGACAATGGACACAAGCTGTGCATTAAGTACTGACAATGGACACAGTCCGTGTATTAAGTACTGACAATGGACACAGCCTGTGTATTAAGTACTGACAATGGACACAGCCTGTGTATTAAGTACTGACAATGGACACAGTCCGTGTATTAAGTATCAACAATGGACACAGCCTATGTATCAAGTGCTGACAATGGACACAAGCTGTGTATTAAGTATCGACAATGGACACAACCTGTATATTAAGTACTGACAATGGACAAGCCTGTGTATCAAGCACTGACAATGGACACAATCCGTGTATTAAGTACTGACAATTGACACATCCTGTGTATCAAGTACTGACAATGGACACAAGCTGTGTATTAAGTACTGACAATGGACACAAGGTGTGTATCAAGTACTGACAATGGACACAAGCTGTGTATTAAGTATCGACAATGGACACAAGCCTGTGTATCAAGCACTGACAATGGACACAATCCGTGTATTAAGTACTGACAATTGACACATCCTGTGTATCAAGTACTGACAATGGACACAAGCTGTGTATTAAGTACTGACAATGGACACAAGGTGTGTATCAAGTACTGACAATGGACACAAGCTGTGTATTAAGTATCGACAATGGACACAAGCTGTGTATTAAGTATCGACAATGGACACAAGCTGTGTATTAAATATCGACAATGGACACAGCCTGTCTATTAAGTATCGACAATGGACACATCCTGTGTATTGATTATTAACAATAGACACAGCCTGTGTATCAAGTACTGACAATGGACACAAGCTGTGTATCAAGTACTGACAATGGACACAAACTGTGTATCAAGTACTGACAATGGACGCAAACTGTGTATCAAGTACTGACAATGGACACAAGCTGTGTATCAAGTACTGACAATGGACACAAGCTGTGTATTAAGTATTGACAATGGACATAAGCTGTGTATTAAGTACTGACAATGGACACAAGCTGTGTATCAAGTATTGACAATGGACACAAGCTGTGTATTAAGTATCGACAATGGACACAAGCTGTGTATCAAGTATTGACAATGGACACAAGCTGTGTATGAAATACTGACAATGTACACAAGCTGTGTATCAAATACTGACAATGGACACAAGCTGTGTATCAAATACTGACAATGGACACAAGCTGTGCATCAAATACTGACAATGGACACAAGCTGTGTATCAAATACTGACAATGGACACAAGCTGTGTATCAAATACTGACAATGGACACAAGCTGTGTATTAAGTATCGACAATGGACACAAGCTGTGTATTTAGTATCGACAATGGACACAGCCTGTGTATTAAGTATCGACAATGGACACAAGCTGTGTGTTAAGTATCGACAATGGACACAAGCTGTGTATTAAGTATCGACAATGGACACAGCCTATGTATTAAGTATCGACAATGGACACAGCCTGTGTATTGATTATTAACAATAGACACAGCCTGTGTATCAAGTACTGACAATGGACACAAGCTGTGTATCAAGTACTGACAATGGACACAAGCTGTGTATTAAGTACTGACAATGGACACAAGCTGTTTATTAAGTATCGACAATGGACACAAGCTGTGTATTAAGTATCAACAATGGACACAGCCTGTGTATTAAGTATCGACAATGGACACAAGCTGTGTATTAAATATCATTAATGAGCACATAGTGTGTGTTAAGTACTGACAATAGACACAGCGAGATTCACCGGTCATATAAGATCAGCAACATCGATCTGTGGAAGAAAACACAGCAACTGCCAACAGAAATTGGAAATAGAAAAAGAAGGTGGGTATGGATCGAACACACACTACCAAAACAAGCGTCATGTTATCACCAGGCAGACCCTGACGTAGAACCACCAACGGACGAGCGACACGTGGTGAAGAGACCTCCAAGCAGACGCTAGGAGGAAGATGGCCTTACCTGGAGACAACTAGAGGCGCCTTACCTGGAGACAACTAGAGGTGCCTTACCTGGAGACAGCAACAGGCGCCTCACCTGGAGACAACTAGAGGCGCCTTACTTGGAGACAACTAGAGACGCCTTTCCTGGAGACAACTACAGACGCCTTTCCTGGAGACAACTAGAGACACCTAACCTGGAGACAACTAGAGACGCCTAACCTGGAGACAACTAGAGACACCTAACCTGGAGACAACTAGAGACACCTAACCTGGAGACAACTAGAGTCACCTTACCTGGAGACAACTAGAGGCGCCTTACCTGGAGACAACTAGAGTCACCAAACCTGGAGACAACTAGAGGCGCCTTACCTGGAGACAACTAGAGACACCTTATCTGGAGACAACTAGAGGCGTCTTACCTGGAGACAGCTGGAGGCGTCTTACCTGGAGACAACTAGAGACGCCTTACCTGGAGACAACTAGAGACGCCTTACCTGGAGACAACTAGAGACGCCTTACCTGGAGACAACTAGAGACGCCTTACCTGGAGACAACTAGAGACGCCTTACCTGGAGACAACTAGAGGCGTCTTACCTGGAGACAACTAGATACGCCTTACCTGGAGACAGCTGGAGGCGTCTTACCTGAAGACAACTAGAGACGCCTTACCTGGAGACAACTAGAGGCGTCTTACCTGGAGACAGCTGGAGGCGTCTTACCTGGAGACAACTAGAGGCGTCTTACCTGAAGACAACTAGAGACGCCTTATCTGGAGACAACTAGAGACGCCTTACCTGGAGACAACTAGAGACGCCTTATCTGGAGACAGCTAGAGGCTCCTTACCTGGAGACAACTAGAGGCGCCTTACCTGGAGACAACTAGAGTCACGTAACCTGGAGACAACTAGAGTCACGTAACCTGGAGACAACTAGAGTCACCTAACCTGGAGACAACTAGAGTCGCCTAACCTGGAGACAACTAGAGGCACCTTACCTGGAGACAACTAGAGTCACGTAACCTGGAGACAACTAGAGTCACGTAACCTGGAGACAACTAGAGACGTCTTACCTGGAGACAACTAGAGTCACGTAACCTGGAGACAACTAGAGTCACCTAACCTGGAGACAACTAGAGTCACCTAAACTGGAGACAACTAGAGTCACCTAACCTGGAGACAGGTAGAGTCACCTAACCTGGAGACAACTAGAGTCACGTAACCTGGAGAAACTAGAGTCACCTTACCTGGAGACAATTAGTCACCTTACCTGGAGACAACTAGAGTCACCTTACCTGGAGACAACTAGAGTCACCTAACCTTGAGACAACTAGAGTCACCTTACCTGGATACAACTAGAGTCACCTTACCTGGAGACAGCAACAGGCGTCTTACCTGGATATAACTAGAGTCGCCTAACCTGGAGACAACTAGAGTCGCCTTACCTGGAGACAACTAGAGTCACCTTACCTGGAGACAACTAGAGTCACCTTACCTGGAGACAACTAGAGTCACCTTACCTGGAGACAACTAGAGTCGGCTTACCTGGAGACAACTAGAGTCACCTTACCTGGAGACAACTAGAGTCGCCTTACCTGGAGACAGCTAGAGGCGCCTTACCTGGAGATAACTAAAGGCGCCTTACCTGGAGACAACTAAAGGCGCCTTACCTGGAGACAACTACAGGCGCCTTACCTGGAGACAACTACAGGCGCCTTACCTGGAGACAACTAAAGGCGCTACAGGCGCCTTACCTGGAGACAACTAAAGGCGCCTTACCTGGAGACAACTACAGGCGCCTCACCTGGAGACAACTAAAGGCGCCTTATCTGGAGACAACTACAGGCGCCTTACCTGGAGACAACTACAGGCGCTTTACCTGGAGACAACTACAGGCGCCTTACCTGGAGACAACTCTAGGCGCCTTACCTGGAAACAATTAAAGGCGCCTTACCTGCAGACAACTAGAGGCGCCTTACCTGGAGACAGCTAGAGACGCCTTATCTGGAGACAACTAGAGACACCTTACCTGGAGACAGCATGAGGCTCCTTACCTGGAGACAACTAGAGGCGCCTAACCTGGAGACAACTAGAGTCACCTAACCTGGAGACAACTAGAGTCACCTAAACTGGAGATAACTAGAGTCACCTAACCTGGAGACAGTTAGAGTCACCTAACCTGGAGACAACTAGAGTCACGTAACCTGGAGAAACTAGAGTCACCTTACCTGGAGACAATTAGAGTCACCTTACCTGGAGACAATTAGAGTCACCTTACCTGGATACAACTAGAGTCACCTTACCTGGAGACAGCAACAGGCGTCTTACCTGGAGATAACTAGAGTCGTCTAACCTGGAAATAACTAGAGTCGCCTAACCTGGAGACAACTAGAGTCACCTTACCTGGAGACAGCAACAGGCGTCTTACTTGGAGACAACTAGAGTCGCCTAACCTGGAGACAACTAGAGTCACCTTACCTGGAGGCAACTAGAGTCGCCTTACCTGGAGACAACTAGAGTCACCTAACCTGGAGACAACTAGAGGCGCCTTACCTGGAGATAACTAGAGTCACCTTACCTGGAGACAACTAGAGTCACCTTACCTGGAGACAACTAGAGTCGCCTTACCTGGAGACAACTAGAGTCACCTTACCTGGAGACAACTAGAGTCACCTAACCTGGAGACAACCACAGGCGCCTTACCTGGAGACAACTACAGGCGCCTTACCTGGAGACAATTACAGGCGCCTTACCTGTAGACAGCTAGAGGCACCTAACCTGGAGACAACTAGAGTCACCTTATCTGGAGACAATTAGAGTCACCTTACCTGGATACAACTAGAGTCACCTTACCTGGAGACAACTAGAGTCACCTTACCTGGAGACAACTAGAGTCACCTAACCTGGAGACAACTAGAGTCACCTAACCTTGAGACAACTAGAGTCACCTAACCTGGAGACAACTAGAGGCGCCTAACCTTGGAGACAACTAGAGGCCAAAACACATGACAGAGGACTATAGAAGTCTCTTGTTGATGGTCTGTACTCCAAGAGAGGTCAAGGCCTAAGTAAGTAAAGTGTCTGTCACCGACATCATGAAAATACAGGCATATATTACCTAAAATTCCTTCCGCATATCTCACATCCCTACAGCCAAAAATGCAATGCATGTAATTAAAACCCTCAGAGGCCCAAGGAGTCTTTCAGTAACCAGGTGACCCAATGGGCCTCTGAGAGTTAATTTCTGGTTTCCCCTCTGAGGGTTAATTTCTGGTTTCCCTAGGTTCCAAACTGGTTTGAGAGGCTTGCTCAACCGATTTGTATGGCGTCGTAACGTAGGTTTAGGTCAGGGTTTATTCGTCGTCGTTGAGATGTAAATTCGCTCTGTCGAGATCAATTCATTTGTTTGGGTCACAGGTGACCCAGTGGGCCTCAATTAATTCATGTACCCAATTATCAATCCTAAGAAAAAGTATTAAAGACTTTATCGAACACATACAGGTGAATGGACCCCCCAGCAAGGCAGAAAATGATAGGAAGAAATGACAGAAAGCAAAGGAACAAGACAGGTAGAAAGAAACTCTAGGGAGAGCTAGACAACAGAAGGTCTTCAGAGAAGTAACCCCCTTTAGACAAGTGTTTCGGCCCTGAATTCCTTACACTCTCGGGGGGCCGGGCCACATCCAGGTCATGACTCCTGGATGCCCTTCTGCTGTTGTCTATTTTTTTTTTTTCCCACGCCGGGGAGCGAACCTGGGCGATTCTGCGCTTCAGAACTGCGGTACGCGGTTTTACCAATGTGCTAACGGGGCACACATCATCTGTAGGGAATTTAATCCTTATGAAGTTCACTTTTGGTTCCTCCTTGCCCAGATCCAGCTTGAGCTCCTTTCTGCTGCCTCTGCCAACGCTTTAAGGGCTCTAGTCCTCTTCTTCCCAGAAATGGCGAGTTGTTTCATGAGATCATAAGCGGAGGTGCCCACAAACCCTCTTGCCCCGACCTCTATGGCGAAGATTTTGACCCGCAGACCTGCTTTCTTCAGGGTGCTGGCAAGACCGGCGTATTTTTCGGTCTTGTAGATATGTGCTTCTTCCATTCTGCTTTCGTATGGCACAGTGAGTTCTATCAGAATCACTTGTTTCGAGGAGTCAGAGTGGAGAGCGATGTCTGGTCTCATGCCTGTCTTGCTGATGACATCTGGGTAATTTCTCCACTCTGGGAGGTCTGCTGTACACTCCCAGTCGACTGCTCCATCCAGAAGACCCTTTGGCAATGTGCTGGTTGTCGTAGCACTTTCGGGCCAGACCTGTTTCCCTCCTGCTTTGTAGAACGTTGTCATAGCAATTGGTGCGTTTGGGGGTCATGGTTTTTTCGCTAACCACGTCTGTGATCACTTTCAGAACTTGGTTGTGCCTCCATGTATACCTTCCTTGGGCTAGCGCTACTTTGCAAGAGCTTAGGACATGTTCCACTGTTTGTTTCTTCTGACAGAGCGGACATGCTGGGTCGTCTGATTTCCCCCATTTCACTAAGTTTGCATTCGAGGGGAGCAGGTCATATACAGATCTGAGGAGGAAGCTTATCCTTAGAGGAGCCATGTGCCACATATCGTTCCAGCTGAGACTTCTTTGGAGTGCACTGTCCCATGTTGTCCATTGCCCCTGTTGACCTTGCTGGACTGCCTTCTGCACTCTTTTGACATCTTCTTCTTCCTTCAACTCCTGTATGATCATGTCTCTTTTTTCCTTCCCTTTGGCTTTGGACCACCACTGCATTTTTGTTGCTCCCAGTCCCTGTCTGTTGGTTTGCGTGTGTCCAATTATTTCTTTGATGCTGAGGTTTCTCTTGGCATTGTTTACAGCCTCTTGGACTTTCCACTTTCTGCCAGTTCTCAGCTTTGGATGAACTGATCTCACGATATTGTCTTCCGATTCCTCCAGCATGCTCAACAGTCTTGCTTTTCCAACTTTGTATTCCTCCACTATGGATTTGAGAGGTAGCTTCAGCATTGCTTGACGACAGTAGAATGCAACATCAGTGAGACCAGGTGGGACACCGAGCCATTTTCTTGTGTATTTGTTGATTTTGGCTTCCATTGCTTCGACTGTGCTGGTGCAAATGTCATAGATTAGCAGTGGCCACAGCAGCTTTGGTATCAGCATGAACTGTAGACACCAGACTTTGTATTTGCCTGGCAGTCCGCAGTTATCTATTTTCTTCAGGCCTTCTTCTGCTGTTTGCTTGGTTTCACATCCCCTTTGTGTGTCTTTCAGGGAGTCATCATACCATCTTCCGAGACTTTTTACTGGCTCTTCTGTGACAGTGGGGATGGCTTGGTTGGCTACCATGAATTTGACTTAATCTGCCACTTTTCCTTTTCGCAGTGAGAGACTTCGGGATTTCTTAGGTTTGAACCTCATTCTTGAAGAGGCCACCAGCTCATCCAGCTGCTTTAAGATTTGGTGTGTCTCTTCCTCATCCGTGGACAAGACTGTTGTGTCATCCATGAAAGCTTTCAGAGGAGGCATCTGGTATCCATCTCCCAGATTCACTGGACCTGAACTCTTCATTGCAGCTTTCAAGATGACTTCCATTGCCAACACGAACAGTATGGGAGAGATTGCACAGCCCATTGCAATGCCCACCTCTAGGTCTATCCAGTCCGTGGTGTATTCTTTGGTAGAGAACCGCATTGAGAACCCTTGGAAATACTTCCTCAGCATTGTTCGGATGTTTTCTGGGATGTGATACATTTCAAGAGCCAGCTGGATCATATCGTGTGGAACTGATCCATATGCATTCGCCAGATCAAGCCAAACTACGTCAATGTCTCTCTTCTCTGTTCTTGCTTTTTGGATGGCATCCCAAATCAACGTGGCATGTTCCAAGCATCCAGGCATTCCTGGTATGCCTCCCTTTTGGACTGACATATCCAGATACTTGTTTTCAGTCAGGTATTTTGTCAATCTTGCTGCCATAACAGAGAAGAAGATTTTCCCCTCGACGTTCAGAAGTGATATTGGCCTGAACTGATTGATGCTGCTGGAGTTCTGCTCCTTCGGAATGTACACTCCTTCAGCTCTCATCCATTGGTCGCTGATCTTCTGGTTCCTCCATGCTGATCGAATCATCTTGTGGAGCCACTCGAGCACTTTTGGGCATTTCTTGTAGAGCAGGTATGGTATTCCGTTTGGTCCAGGTGCTGACTTGGCTCTGGCTTTCTTTACTACGTTCTTCACTTCATCCAGTGTTGGTGGTTTGTTATTGAATTTTCCTTCTGGCGCTGCAGGCCAAACCAGATTCTGGATTTCAAGTGGTGCCTCGCGCTGAGAATCGGAATATGTTTCCCTGAGATGCTGCTCTAGGGTTTCCTTGCCCACTCTGAGAGTCCCTGATTTGGGTTGTTCAAACAGCTTTCTTGCAAAGTCAAAGGGATCTTTGAAGAAACGATCTTGAGTCTTCTTCTTTTTGCTCTTTCTTCGCCTTGCTGATTCCTCTTTGCTGAGAGCATTGTGTTTGGCCTTCAGATCTTTCCAGAGTTCCAGGAGCCCTTGCTTCTCGAATTCTGAGGCAGTTTTCATTCGCTTTTTAAGCTTCCTTTTCTCCCTCCGGATGCTCTCCATCTGTTGCTGTCTTCTGGATTTCTGGGGAGGCGTTTTTGTCTTTGGCTGCTTCACTCCATAAGTGTCCCTGCAGATAGAGTATATGATGTCTCCGTATGTGTCAAGTTTGTGTTCCAGCGTACTGTTCCCTATTAGCGCATTCAGCTTAAGGACAAGTTCCTCATCTAATTTCTCCCATTGTTCTTTTGCACCGGCAGGCGGCAAATTCAGTTTTCCACGTTTGGCGTTAAGAGCTTGTGCAAAATCCGCATCAGAACCGTCAGCGTGGATGTCCTTGGCACTATGGTTTAAATCCTGGCCTTGGTCATCCAACGTCTCACCTGCTATCGCAGTGCGCTGCTGCTGGTTCGTATGTGTCTTCAAACAGCCCATTTTTGTCCTGTGGATCTTCATGCCGCGTTTGGATAGGAAGAAATGACAGAAAGCAAAGGAACAAGACAGAAATAAAGAGAATGACAGAAACGAGGACATTTCTAGCACAGAATTTCCAGAAGGTAGGGATACTAATTATACTGAAAGAGCCTCCGGCACATCCCCACGGGGGGGGGGGGGGGGGGGATATGGTTTCTCGACTAACTAATTACTATTGTCAGAAGGCGAAATTAGTAAGTAGCGTTCTGAGTAAGTTGGATCAGAACAGGCATCGCCGTTGTCCACCACAGTGACCCCAGTAACAATGCAGAGTCTACACGAATGAGTGACCTTAAGGCGGCTTGACATTTCTAGATCTCCTGGGCTTCCTGGTGCTGGGATTTCGACTGTATGAACTTGGGGGGTTTGCTGTGTGTTGCAGAGCTCGAGTGAGCGACGTGGGATTAACATCGCCCAGGTGACGTAAGATGTTGGGACAGACAGATAAAAAATATTTTAAATTTTTTTAAAAATAGGAGGAGGCAAAGTATTTGCCCTGCATTTTCTATAGAAAGACTCCACTCTGTCTATTCACAAACATCTCACAAGATTCGCTGTGAAAGCAAAATCAATGAAATCCCATTCTGAGTGCACTTTATGACAGATTTGGGTTGAACCATCATCATGGATTTGTAGAAGCAACAGATGCGAGAAAGACAGACAGACAGACAGACAGACAACAGACAGAGAGCGAGAGACAGACAGACAGACAGACACAAAGACAGACGACAGACAGAAATACAGACAGACAAACAGACAGACAGAGAGAGACAGACAGACAGACACAAAGACAGACGACAGACAGAGATACAGAGAGAGAGAGACAGACAGACAGATAGACAGACACAGAATGGAGGGGAGAGAGATGGAGTGGGGGGGAGAGAGAGAAAGATGGAGGGAGAGACAGAGATGTAGAGAGATACAGAACTGAAGGGAGAGACAGACAGACAGATGGAGGGAGGGAGAGAGAGAGATGGACACGAAGAGAGAAAGACAGACAGACAGAGATGGAGGGAGAGAGAAAGACAGAAAGAGATGAAGGGGGGAGAGAGAGAGAGGGAGAGAGAGAGAAACAAGAACAAGCTTTATTTATGAGGGTATGAAATAAGCAAAGATTTGCTTTTTTGTTTTAAATTTTTTTTAATCTTCCTCTCGCCCAAAGAGAATCTACACCGAGAGAGAGAGAGAGAGAGAGAGAGGAGAGAGGAGAGAGAGAGAGAGAGAGAGACAAACAGACAGACAGACAGACAGACAGAGACAGAGACAGACACAGACACAGAAAGAGAGACAGACAGAGAGAGAGACAGAGAGAGAGGGAGACAGAGAGAGAGCTAGTGCCTAATAGCGTGTCTACTGCGTGGGACCAAACTCAAAAAGAAAGAACAAAGAAAGAAAGAGAGAAGTGGGGTGGGGGTGGAGGTCGTGGCTAAAAAAAACGTGTCCACTTGTGTGTGGGATTAAAAATAAATATATACACAAAAACGACACCCAGACTGAGAGTTCCAGATTAGGTATTTTTGTTCTGGTTTTGTTTGTATTTTGATTTGGTTTTTGCTTTCTGTATGTCTTTTTTTTTTTTTTTGTCATTCGAGGATTGCAACACCCACGTACACTCAAATATACGAGTGGGGTTTTGCGTGTAAATGGGTGTGATTGTATGATAGTGGAACACACTCCATGACAACCTCCCAAACTCCAACTTCCTCACCTCTTTTCAATCTGGTCTTTAAACTAGTTAAATTGTTAATTTTAATGCTGTTTAAAGCCCAGCTGACTATGTACAGCCATGTCAGGGCTATAGCCGTTTCAAAACATACACAATATTTCAACAAGACCAACCCCCACCCCCCATCCACCCCAAAAAAGGGAAAAGGAAATAAAGTACACTTATCAATCTAAGGAAATGCCCTTGGCGTTGACTACTCCATCCAATACATCACACATATCTGAATACAAATTTAAAGATAACTCATCATCATCATCAGGTGCCCTGCCACATGGCGTTGGAGACCATGGACTTCGAACCATCTCTATCTCTCGTTGCCCCAAGCATCTCCCCCACCCTCCTCATCCCCAGCCACTCTGCAAGTCCGTCCAGCATTCTCTCCCTGGGTCTACCTGGTGCTCTCTTTCCCTCCAGCTTTCCCGTTGTGACCAGGTGCTCCAAATCCCCTTCCTCATAAAATGGCTTATAAATGTTGCTTGTCTTTTCCTAATCTTCCTTATGGGTGATCTACTTGTGTCTGCTTCCATCAAGACTGTCTCGTTTGTTTTCTTTGCTGTCCATGGAACTCTCAACATTCTTCTGAGAAACCACATCTCGGCTGCCTCAATCTTGCTCTGGCTTTGCTTGCTGACTGTCCACGCCTCGCGTTCGTACAACAGTATTGGTTCTATACAACATTCAAGGACTCTCTTTCTGATTTTAATTGATAGGCATTTGTTGGTAAGAATGCTTGTCATCTTCTTGAATGCTGTTTTGGCTTGGCCGATTCTGCCAGCTACTTCCGATGTACATCTGCCGTCTGATGAAATGACCGTTCCCAGTATTTGAACTTATTAACCTGATAACTAAAGATAACTAAGAACTCTAAAATATACATAAAAA
>CM060312.1:15343065-15345565 GCA_030674185.1 Monoplex corrugatus
AGAGAGGAGAGAGAGAGCGAATGTCATCAGAGCTTTTTTTTTCCTTTCATTTTGTCTTTTTTTTGTTTTTTTTTTAACGCTTATGAAAACAGTTTCACCAAATGTGCTCTTTCTCTTTGCAGTAGGTAGTCATTGGTCAAAAACCCTTTTGACATTTTGTTTAAATAAATACATTTCAGTTATTCATTTCACAATCTTCTGCATTGCTCCGTGTCCTACCCATGCGCCGCTCATTTCAGATTTCCAGTAAATCCCAAAACCCACTGAAACTGAGAACCAATGACATTAGGGCATGAAAAGCCACAGAAGGTGGGAGAATATTTCGCCAGTGCTATGATGATGCTAACGAAGATGATAGTATGTTGCCATGGAAATCCACTTTAGATTAACAGCAGGACAAAGTTACAATCTGTGCTTCATCATCATCATCAGGTGCCCATGGCGTTGGCGACCATGGACTTCCAACCATCTCTATCTCTCGTTGCCCCAAGCATCTCCCCCACCCTCCTCATCCCCAGCCACTCTGCAAGTTCGTCTACCTGGTGCTCTCTTTCCCTCCAGCTTTCCCGTTGTGACCACGTGCTCCAAATCCCCCTGCCTCATAAAATGGCCTATAAATGTTGCCTGTCTTTTCCTAATCTTCCTTATGAGTGATCTACTTGTGTCTGCCTCCATCAAGACTGTCTCGTTTGTTTTCTTTGCTGTCCATGGAACTCTCAACATTCTTCTGAGAAACCACATCTCGGCTGCCTCAATCTTGCTCTGGCTTTGCTTGCTGACTGTCCACGGCTCGCATCCGTACAACAGTATTGGTTCTATATAGACATTCAAGGACTCTCTTTCTGATGTCAATTGATAGGCATTTGTTGGTAAGAATGCTTGTCATCTTCTTGAATGCTGTTTTGGCTTGGCCGATTCTGCAGCTATTTCCGATATGCATCTGCCGTCTCATGAAATGACCGTTCCCAGGTATTTGAACTTATTAACCTGTGCAAGGTTGTGCCTTTGCTGTTATTTTGCATGAGGGGATTTATGTTTTTTACTGATCACCATGACTTCAGTCTTCCTGCTGTTTAGTTCCAACCCCTTACCTTTGCTTTCTATTTCTAGTATATTCACAAGGTTTTGTAGGTCCCTTTCATTTTCTGCAATTAGCACGGTGTCATCTGCGTACCGATTGTGCTTACTTTCATAATATACCCAGGCATAAACCAAACCCGAGAAATGCAGACACCTACGGTGCCAGTCAAAAAAGTATATGCAACACCCTCAATGACGCAAGCATAAAGTGGAAAGACTCGACTATGTAGTCTCAGTCTTCTCTACATAGCCTGTAGCAACGCTCAGCTCTGAGCAGGATACAGTCGAGATCGAAAATGTTCACAATAATCTTACAGACTGAAATGGGTTCGAATCCTCGACTTTTCCTATGACTAATCCGTTTCTCTCATCATTTCGCCAAGCTTACTGGTTACAGGTCCAAAATCTGGACCAGGGTTTCCAAAATGGGAAAGTAAAATTCACTAGATGATATCTCGGCTTTTTGAGATCAACATGTGACAACAAAACAAAAACAAACAAAAAAACGACGACGACGACAACAACAACAACAACAACAACAGCAGCAGCAAGCAAACAACAACAACACAAAACAACAAAACAACAAAACAACAACAACAACAACAGCAGCAGCAGCAGCAGCAGCAACAACAACAACAACAACAACAGCAGCAGCAGCAGCAGCAGCAAGCAACAACAACAACAACAAAACAAACAACAACAACAACAACAACAACAACAACAAACAACAACAACAAAACAACTACAACAACAAACAACACAACAACAACACACAGCAGCAGCAGCAGCAACAACAACAACAACAAAACAACAACAACAATGTGGTATCAAAAGCACAGTCTAGAAGGACTGTTTATTCCTGTTGCCATGACTTTAAAGGTCAAGGTAACAACTGTGTAAACTCTTACGTCATCAAGGAATTCTCTGACAGTTCATGGACGATTTTGGACTTACATCAGACAATACATAATTCACTTTCAGTCCAGTCCACCTGCACGAGTTTTGCACGAATGCTATTCATTCCCGATAAACTTCATAGTTAGGTAAGAGGACGACGACGTCAGTCCAGGGTCCCACTTGGCTACTGCTCTTATTAAATGTGTATTGAGAGAGGAATTGTACCTGCAAAAAAGTACAGGACAAAAAAAAAGCGTCACAGGTAATAAAAATAACATGCACAGAGAGAGAGAGAGAGAGAGAGGAGGAGGAGGAGGAGGAGAAGAGAGAGGAGAGAGAGACGAACAGAGAGAGAGAGAGAGAGACGAAGAGAGAGAGAGGAGAGAGAGAGAGAGAGGAGAGAGAGAGAGAGAGAGAGGAGACAAGGGAGAGAGAGAGAGAGAGAGAGAGATGGTGGTGCTGCATTTACGATGATGTGCTGTCCACGGAGGTATAAAGACCGTCAAGTCTTTGCATGTGTGTG
>CM060312.1:15350565-15353065 GCA_030674185.1 Monoplex corrugatus
GTTACAATTTCAGTTGCTTCTTTTATCTGAAAAATTAAAGTCGGGGACTGGGGTGGATTGATTCGGATTGGCCTACAGCATGCGTGTGTGTGGTGATTGTCATTGATTTGGAAGTCTATTCACTAAAGAGATTATAGACAAAACAACAACAACAACAACAACAACAACAACAACAATAACAACAACAACAAAAGAGAAAAAGTCGGGATATATAAGAGGAGTAAAGAGGATACTTGAAAATAGTCAGTCTTCAGAAAAGATGAAGCAGAAAAAGTGAGTTTCAGTTTCAGTTTCAGTTTCTCAAGATGGCGTCTCCACGCTCTGAATAAATTCCATATGAACTAACGTCACAGGTGTCCTATGATAGAAAAGATCCAGATTGATCGTGGCACAAGCCTTAAGCCTGCACATAAACCCATGAGCTGGCCGGGTACTGCGGTCCTATTTAGTCTGTGTGTGTGTGTATGTGTGTTTTTCTTCTTCTTTCTTATCATTGTATTGTATCAGTCTATCACAGGAATAATTTTGGTTACATTGAAATGACGTGTAAAACTCAGGAAACCTCACTCGGTCCGGACACTGTAAGGACTGACATATTGATAGCTCTTTCTGGATTTGGTGGGTGGTGGTGATACACGGCCGCTCTTAGTTAGTGGGCGATCTGATTTTCCTTAAATGACGATACTCGATGGAGCAGATACCTAAGTTCAACAAAAAACAACAACAAAAACAACAACAACAACAACAACAAAACCCAGAAAATCAAACGATCAACGCTGTTAATAATGTGGTTGCAATTTTGATCCATTCTCAAAAACAAAATATACATAATACATTGAAATGTGTGGATTTGAACAGAAAAAAAAGTAGAAAATGTCATGCTTCAAATTTGTGCTATAGAAGTAACAATGTTGACAGGCAAGCTGCTTGAAAATCAAACGATCGCCTCTATCGCTATTTTGGTTCAGAGTGTCAACGTCCCATTCTCAGATAAAAAAAATGTAAATACATGAAAATGGGTAATTCATGTCATCCATCACCATCATCATCAGGTGCCTTGCCACATAGCGTTGGTGATCATGGCCCTCCATATGTTTCTATCCCTTGTTGCCGCAAGCACATCTTCCACCTCTCTGTCTTCAGCCACTCTGCAAGCCCGTCCAATATTTTTTCCCTGGGTCTACCTGGTGTTCTCTTTCCCTCCAGCTTTCCTGTTGTGACCAGGTGCTCCAATTCCCCTTTCCTCATAAAATGACCTATAAATGTTGCCTGTTGTTTCCTAATCTTCCTCATGAACAATGTACTTGTGTCTGCCTCTATCAAGACTCGTTTGTTTTCTTTGCTGTCCATGGAACTCTCAACATTCTTCTTAGAAACCACATCTCGGCTGCCTCAATCTTGTTCTGGCTTTGCGTGTTGACTGTCCACGCCTCACAACCGTATAACATTATCGGTTTTACATAACATTCAAGAACTCTCTTCCTGATGTTAATTGATAGGCATTTTTGGTAAGAACGCTTTTCATCTTCTTGAATGCTGTTTTGGCTCGGCCGATTCTGCTGGCTATTTCTGATGTGCATCTGCCAATGTAGTCAATGTTAAAAAAAATGTCATGCTCCCAAATCGGGATACAGAAGTGACAATGTTGATAGGCAGCCAGTAATGATGGTGTTTGATCGGTTGACCGTTCGCTTCCTCTGAGAGTAAAAGTACAAGTACCCTGCAGACATTCCCAAACATCTCACCCATGCCAGCAGACTTAAAGACGTGGGTAGGACATCAAACATTAACGACTTGCCCAATGTACTGTGCACTGCCCAACCACCCAGGGTACTGCGAGGTACTCATTAAAACTCCATTGCAAGTCCTTGGTATTCCTTGATGAGGGCTACAGCTGATTTCCCCCGGGGTATTTCTGGTCACCTTGGCCCGAGTTTGTGATGAGGCTGTGATGGTAAAACGTGGTACTTTTATAAGACTTAGTACGGTGTGTTACTAGTGAGTACTGTTCCTGTTCATGGCCTTAATGAAAGTCTTTAGATTCGCGGTTTTTTTTCCACGTGGGATGTTGCTAATAGTTCGGGTCAGGGTTAAGGTTAGAGTAAATGGAATGTTGTCTAATTAGTTTCGGGTCAGGGTTAAGGTTAGAGTAAGGGATGTGTGCCTAATTAGTTAATCGGGTCAGGGTTAAGGTTAGAGTAAGGGATGTTGCTAATAGTTCGGGTCAGGGTTAAGGTTAGAGTAAGGAATGTTGCTAATAGTTCGGGTCAGGGTTAAGGTTAGAGTAAGGGATGTTGCTAATAGTTCGGGTCAGGGTTAAGGTTAGAGTAAGGGATGTTGCTAATAGTTCGGGTCAGGGTTAAGGTAAGAGTAAGCTAATGACGTTCGTGAAGGTTAAAACTTGGTAGTTTTTTTTTTTTAGACTTTGTACGGTGTGTTACTAGTGGGCACTGTTCATGATCATGGCCTTAATGAAAGTCTATGGATTCACAGCTTCTCC
>CM060312.1:15363065-15365565 GCA_030674185.1 Monoplex corrugatus
CACATACACACACACGCACACACTACACACACACGACGACACACACACACACACACACACCACAACACACACACACACAAACAAACAAACAACTTCCTGTTGCAATTTGTGGTGGGTATAGATTTACTTTCATACCATTCAGAAGCTCAATAAGTATTATAGGTTATGCATCCAAACAATTATACTGGGCTCAGCTAATAAAAAAATTGCTAAAAATCTGGGCTGACGCACGATATCAGCGAAACCAGACATTACTCTCAGACCATTAAGCTTCCATGGCCTCCCCAAATTTTCCTCCTGTTTCTGTGAAAAGAGTGTGGCAGATATATAGAGATGTGCTCAGAAGAAAATCAATGAGATTCCACATTATTCTAAAACATTTTAGGCGCCACCATCACTCACATACCCTTTCTTCATGTGCTGTTCCTATGTATCCCTTCACTTTTCTTCTTCTGTGCTTTTGTTGGCGGTTTTCTTCATTGATGGGTGGCTGTCTGGCTGGGTGATTCAGAGGTGGCTGGGTGGCTGTCTGGCTGGGTGATTCAGGGTGTGACTGGGTGGCTGTCTGGCTGGGTGATTCAGGGGTGACTGGGTGGCTGTCTGGCTGGTGATTCAGGGGTGACTGGGTGGCTGTCTGGCTGGGTGATTCAGGGGTGACTGGGTGGCTGTCTAGCTGGGTGATTCAGGGGTGGCTGGATGGCTGGGTGATTCAGGGGTGACTGGGTGGCTGTCTGTCTGTCTGGGTGATTCAGGGGTGGCTGGGTGGCTGTCTGGGTGATTCAGGGGTGGCTGGGTGGCTGTCTGTCTGGGTGATTCAGGGATGACTGGGTGGCTGTCTGTCTGGATGATTCAGGGGTGGCTGGGTGGCTGTCTGGGTGATTCAGGGGTGGCTGGGTGGCTGTCTGTCTGGGTGATTCAGGGGTGGCTGGGTGGCTGGGTGGATGATTCAGGGGTGGCTGGGTGGCTGTCTGGATGATTCAGGGGTGGCTGGGTGGCTGTCTGGGTGATTCAGGGGTGGCTGGGTGGCTGTCTGTCTGGGTGATTCAGGGGTGGCTGGGTGGCTGTTTGGCCGGGTGATTCAGGGGTGGCTGGGTGGCTGTCTGGCCGGTGATTGGGTACTGACTGGTTGACTGGGTGGCTGGTGATTGGGGGCTGACTGGGTGGCTGGTGATTGGGGGCTGACTGGGTGGCTGGAGATTGGGGGCTGATGGGTGGCTGGTGATTGGGGGCTGGCTGGGTGGCTGGTGATTGGGGGCTGATGGGTGGCTGGTGATTGGGGACTGACTGGGTGGCTGGTGATTGGGGGCTGATGGGGTGGCTGGTGATTGGAGGCTGGCTGGGTGGCTGGTGATTGGGGGCTGGCTGGGTGGCTGGTGATTGGGGGCTGGCTGGGTGGCTGGTGATTGGGGGCTGGCTGGGTGGCTGGTGATTGGGGGCTGGCTGGGTGGCTGGTGATTGGGGGCTGGCTGGGTGGCTGGTGATTGGGGGCTGACTGGGTGGCTGGTGATTGGGGGCTGGCTGGGTGGCTGGTGATTGGGGGCTGGCTGGGTGGCTGGTGATTGGGGGCTGACTGGGTGGCTGGTGATTGGGGGCTGGCTGGGTGGCTGGTGATTGGGGGCTGACTGGGTGGCTGGTGATTGGGGGCTGACTGGCTGGCTGAGTGGCAGGGTGGCTAGGTGGCTGACTGACTGGCTGGTTGGATGACTGGATGGATGGATGGATGGATGGATGGGTAGCTGGCTGTATGGCTGGCTGTCTGGCCGGCTGGCTGGATACCTGGATGGATGGATGGATACCTGGCTGGTTGGCTGGATGGATACCTGGATGATGGATGATGGATGGATGGATGGATGGATGGATGGATGGATGCCTGGATGCCTGGATAGCTCGATGCCTGGAGGGATGGAGGGAGGGAGGGAGGGAGGGAGGGAGGCAAGGATGGATGGATGGATACCTGGATGATGGATGGATGGATGGATGGATGGATGGACGGACGGACGGACGGACGGACGGACGGACGGATGGATGGACGGACGGACGGACGGACGGTCGGACGTACGGATAGATGGATGGATGGATAGATGGATAGATGGATGGATGGATGGATGGATGGATGGATGGATGGATGGATGGATGGATGGATGGATGGATTTTACTTCTAATAAACATTATCGTTCACTTTCTCATCATCTGTATGGCTTAGAGCACCTTTATTTTTTCTTAAGTTGTATATTTTTTTTCTTGTGTCATAATCATCACTCGTTTGTCTATTTCCCCTGTCCACTTTTTCTTGAAGCAGTTTGTTTTACATCGACTGGAAATAGGTGTAACTGTGAGTGCGCGTTGTGTGTGTGTGTGTGCATGTGTGTGTGTGTGTGCGTGTGTGTGTGCGTGCGTGTGTGCGTGCGTGTGTGTGTGTGTATGTATGTGTGTGTGTGTGTGTGTGTGTGTGTGTGTGTGTGTGTGTGTGTGTGTGTGTGTGTGTGTGTGTGTGTGTGAG
>CM060312.1:15373065-15375565 GCA_030674185.1 Monoplex corrugatus
GGTGCTGCGGGTCCAATCTACATCCTAGTGGCGTTACTTGTTAACTTCGGCTTGTAGCTTGGCCACTGACTTCAGGGAATCAGACCTGATGACCTCGGAGAAAGACCTGCTGGCTGCTCGGAAAGAAGGCAAACTTGGGATCCCGTTCGGGGCATGTCAGACCTTGATGAACAGCAAAATGGGCTGTGTCTGGAGCATCGCTCCTGCTGTGGTTGAAGTACGACAACAGTGGAAACTTCCGACTGCTAACTGTGGAGACTATAGTAAGGGGAAAGGTGCTGACAGCTATGCGGGCTGTGGCAGGCGGGCTGCCGAAAGACAGATGAAAACCAGAGTGGGGCAAGAGAGGGATCTTTCACTCTCTCTTGGTCCAGAGGTTGGACTGGACCTGGTTGGTGCGCGTTGTGTGGCTATTTCCCGGTGTTTGTCATCTCCCCACCTGGCCAATCGGTTTGTGAACAAGTAACTGATGGGTTGGCCCGAATGGGTCATGCAAAGCGTGGACAGCCCCCCCCCCCCCCCCTTTGCTTGACGAAATGACCGTCGATCAGTATTGGAGCATGGGAGGTGAGTGTCCCGACAGTGGCGAGGCAGTGGTGCTGCGGGTCCCATCCGCACCCTCGTGTTGTTTCTTGTTAACTAGTCCTAAATTCAGGTTCGAAACTGCGTATCCAAGGCTCTCAAGGCTAAGTCACCCTTGTGATGGATGGCTTAACCACTTAGCTATTTCTCACCTACCCTGTGTGTGGGGGAATTTGAAGTCTTGTGAAGTTCACGATTGTTCCTCCTCGACCAGATCTAGCTGGAATTCTTTTCAGTTCCCTCTGCCATTGCCTTTAGGGCTCTGATTCTCTCTTTCCCAGAAATCGAGAACTGTTTTCATGTAGTTAGAGGCTGATGTGCCTATCAAACCCCATTGCTTCACCTTCTACGTCGACGATGTCAGGCTGAAAGCCTGATTTCAACTTGCTGGTTGCACTGGCATACTTTTCAGTCTCGTAGACATGGGCTTCCTCCATTCTACTTTCACACGGCACAGTGAGTTCAATAAGAACCATTTATTTTTATGAATGGAAGGCTCAGTTCAGTAAGAACCATTTGTTTTGATGAATGGGAGTTCATACCACTCTTGCTGATGATTTCTGGATTTTCTTTTTTCATTCTGGAAGATCTGCTGTGCACTCCCAGTTGTCCATTCCACACAGCAGACCCCCTTGAATACTCCGGCTGAAACAAAATATTTACCTGAAGATTATAAAAAAGTACTAGACACAGACTAAATGCTTGACTAGGAATCTATTTTCAACACTTTCTTCAGGTGAAATGAGTGCTGTGCTTTGTTTTCTAGGACCAAGTCTGTCCCATATCATATGATTAAGTAGTACTCAGTACATGTCCAGACCTTTGTATCCGACACCTCTGTTTATAGATGGACTTCTCTCTCTGTCTCTGTCTGTCTCTGTCTCTGTCTCTCTTTCTGTCTCTGTCTCTCTCTTTGTCTCTCTCTCTGTCTCTGTCTCTCTCTCTCTCTAACTTTAACACCACCTCTGCCCTCTCCCATGTCCCAGCAGGATGATTTTTGTGACTTGATCGTTTTCAAACCCGGCCACCACCATCTCATCTCTGTTTCAAATGACTGACTGATGTGTTCCTGAGCAATGTACATACATCAGCTGTGTGTCCCAATCGATTGCAGACCATTGAGATATATTTTCTCAAAACCGTGGGCCGACACATGATTTCAGTGGTGCATACATATTTCTCGGAACATTAAGTTGACATAGCCATGCCTGCTTCTCCTCCCATTTGTGTGAAAAAAAAAACTTGGCAAATGTGCAGAGCTGTCCTTGACAGAAAATCAATGGAATTCCATATCACCATGAAACATTCTTCACGAGTTATCATAGGCCCTAGGTCCTTTTCGTGCAGTCTTTCTCTGTATCGCTTCATTGTTCTTATTTTACTTTTTCGGGAAGATGACAAGCATTCTTACCAACAAATGCTTATCAGTTAACATCAGGAAGAGAGTTCTTAAATGTTATATAGAACCAATACTGTTGTACGGATGTGAGGCGTGGGCAGTCAACGAACAAAGCCAGAACAAGATTGAGGCAGCCGAGATGTGGTTTCTAAGAAGAATGTTGAGAGTTCCATGGACAGCAAAGAAAACAAACGAGACAGTCTTGATGGAGGCAGACACAAGTAGATCACTCATAAGGAAGATTAGGAAAAGACAGGCAACATTTATAGGCCATTTTATGAGGAAGGGGGATTTGGAGCACCTGGTCACAACGGGAAAGCTGGAGGGAAAGAGAGCACCGGGTAGACCCAGGGAGAAAATGCTGGACGGACTTGCAGAGTGGCTGGGGACGAGGGGGGTGGGAGAGATGAGCAACGAGAGACAGAGACAGATGGAAGTCCATGATCGCCAACGCCATGCGGCAGGGCACCTGAAGATGATGATGATGATTTTGTGTTATTTTCATCATTTCTTTTCTTT
>CM060312.1:15380565-15400565 GCA_030674185.1 Monoplex corrugatus
CTGCTGACAGAAAGCTCCGCTGTTCTGAACAGATGGACGCAGTACTGCCAAGAACTATACAACTACCCAATACAGCCAGATGACAGTTTGTTTCAGGGGGACTCAACACCATTGAGGGAATCCTCACCGCTACCAGTGATGAGAGAAGAAGTGGAAGAAGCCATCCGCAGCCTACCAGCAGGGAAATCACCTGGAGCAGACAATATCCCAGCAGAGCTGCTCAAACATGGAGGGAATGATTTGGTCACTCGTGTAACATCGATTTGTCAGAAGATCTGGGAGACAAAACAGTGGCCCACAGAATGGACTCAATCACTCATCATCCCCCTGCCCAAAAAGGGAAATATGCGCCAATGCCAGAACTACAGAACAATAAGTCTCATTAGCCACACCAGCAAGATCATGCTCAGAGTCATATTGAATCGACTGAAGAAAGAAGCGGAAGAACACCTTGCGGAAGAACAAGCTGGATTTAGGGCGGGCAGAAGCACAGTAGAACAGATCTTCACCTGCCGGATAATGATGGAGAAACATCTGCAGCATCAGAGAGACCTGTTCCACAACTTCATAGACTTTAAAAAAGCATTCGACAGGGTGTGGCATAAGGGTTTGTGGCAGGTGCTAAGAAAGTTTGGCATAGAGGAAGGTCTCGTCCAAACCATCCAGGCGCTGTATAACACTGCCAGCAGCGCAGTTCTCCTCAACAACCAGATAGGGGACTACTTCAAGACCACAGTTGGAGTCCGTCAAGGCTGCCTACTCTCTCCCGTGCTGTTCAATCTCTTCCTGGAGAACATCATGCGTGAAGCCCTCCATGACTTCCATTCCACTGTCTCCATCGGAGGAAGAACCATCAACAACCTGAGGTTCGCAGATGACATCGACCTGATGGGAGGCAGCAACGAAGAACTACAAGACCTGACCATGAGACTGGAAGAAAGTGCAGGTGCACACGGAATGGAAGTGAGCACAGAAAAAAGCAAAGTCCTGGTCAACAGCACAACCAACACCCATGCTGAAATCTACATGAACGGGCAACAGCTTGAAGAAGTGGACGCTTTCAAATACCTTGGCGCCACTCTCACCAAAGACGGTCGCTCTACAACAGAAATCAAGACCAGACTAGCGATCGCAACAGCAGCAATGGTAAAGCTAAACAAGATCTGGAAGAGCAGAGAGATCGGCTTTCCATCGAAGATGAAGCTGTACAAGTCCCTGGTGCTCCCCATCCTGCTGTATGGATGCGAGAGCTGGACCATGACAGCAGAGACCACCAAGAGAATCCAGACGTTTGAAATTAAATGCTTCAGGCGCTTGCTCGGGATCTCTTGGCAAGATCGGAAGACAAACGACTTTGTGTGGAGCCAAATAACAACACTCGCAGGCCCACAAGAACCCCTCCTGGCAACAGTCAAGAACAGGAAGCTGTCGTGGTTCGGGCATGTCACACGCCACAACTCACTGCCCAAAACGGTCCTCCAGGGTACACTGGGAGGCGGCAGACGAAGGGGACGACAAGCCAAATGCTGGATGGACAACATCAAAGAATGGACCAGGTTGGATGGCCCCACGCTGGTGCGACAGGCGGAGGACAGGACCGGTTGGCGACGGCTGGCTTCAAGAGTGTCTCTCATCTCTCCTCTACGCCCATCACGGGCAGGAGAATGATGATGATGATGATGATGTTGGGATTGGTTTGTTGGTTGGTTAATAGGTTGGTTGGGTTATTGGTTTGGTTGGTTGACTGGCATTGGTTGTTTGGTTGTTTGGTTGGTTGGTTGGTTGGTTGGTTGGTTGTGTGGGTGGGTGGGTGGTTGTTGGTTGGTTGGTTGGTCGGTTGGTATGTTGGTTGGTTGGGTTGGTATGTTGGTTGGTTGGTTGGTTGGGTGGGTGGGTGGTTGGTTGGTTGGGTGGTTTGGTTTGTTGAGAGTTCCATGGACAGCAAAGAAAACAAACGAGACAGTCTTGATGGAGGCAGACACAAGTAAATCATTGATAAAGAAGATGAGGAAAAGACAAAAAACATTTGTAGGCCATTGTATGAGGAAAGGGAAATTGAAATAAGACCACCTGGTCACAACAGGAAAGCTGGAGGGAAAGAGAACACCAGGTAGATCCAGGGAGCAAAATATTGGACAGACTTGTAGGGTTGCTGAGGACAGAGAGGGTGGAAGACGTACTTGCAGCGACAAGGGATAGATGTATATGGATGGCTATGATCGCCAACGCCATGTGGCAGGGCACATGATGATGATGATGATGATGATGATGATGATGAGATGATGAGATAATGATGATGATGATGATGATGATGGTGATGGTGATGATGATGATGATGATGATGATGATGATGATGATGATGATGATAGTCGGTTGGTTGATGACTCGTTTGCTTAGTTCAACTGGTGAACTGGACGACTGGCTGATTGGTCAGTTGTTGAGAGACTGGTTGGTTGCTTGGTTGGTTGCTTAACTGGTTTAATTATACTCTGGTTAGCTGCTTGGCAGATAGGTTGGTCACTTGGCTAACCGAGTTGATGTGTGGAGTGGTTGATTTTCCTACACAGGACGTAAGGGGTCGAAAGTGCCTCAATCTTCCATTAGATTGTACTTCCATGTTGTCTTCTTCACATCCGGTGAGAGGTGTATCCTTTCGGTGTCTTGTTTCTTCGTCTCATCTATAGTTACTCGTCATCTGACACAGCGAGTTTGAATTCAGCTGCAGTAACGTCCTGTCGTCATCATTTGCTGCTGCCCTTAGAGTGATCTCATTTCCGTTTCGTTGCCGCCATCTTAGTTCTTCTGTCCTTGTCTGCTTTATGTGTATGTTGTTTTGTTTTGGTCTCTCTCTCTCTCGCTCTTTATCTCTCTCTCTCCCTCTCTCTCTGCCTCTATCTCTCCATCTCTCTCTCTCTTTATCTCTCCTCTCTCTGTCTCTTTATCTCTCTCTCTCCCTCTCTCTCTCCCTCTCTCTCTCTTTATCTCTCTCTCCCTCTCTGTGCCTCTCTCTCTCTCTTTATCTCTCTCTCTCTCTCCCTCTCTCTCCTCTCTCTCTTTATCTCTCTGTCTCTGCCTCTCTCTCTCTCCCTGTCTCTCTCTCTCTCCCTCTCTCTCTCGTTATCTCTCTCTGCCTCTCTCTCTCTCCCTCTCTCTCTCTCTCTTTATCTCTCTCTCTCTCCCTCTCTCTTTGTGACACTCTTTCTCTCTCCCTCTCTCTCTCTCCTACTCTCTCCTCTTCCTCACTCTCGTCTCTCTCTCTGTCTCCTCTCTCTCTCCCTCTCTCTCTTTCCCTCTCTCTCTCATATCTCCCTCTCTCCTCTCTCTCTCCTCTCTCTCTCCCTCTCTCTCTCTCTCTATATATATATCTCTCCTCTTCTTCCTCTCCCTCTCTCTCTCTTATCCCTCTGTCTCCCTCTCTCTCTGCTCCCTCTCTCTCTCTCTATCTCTCATATTACTGTCTCTGTCTTCTGCTCTCTCTCTCTGTTTCTCTCTCTCTCTCTTTTCTCTCTCTGTCTCTCTCTCTCTCTGCTCCTCCTTCTCTCTCTCTATCTCTCTCTCTTCTCTTCACACTCGCTCTGCCTCTTTCTGTTTTTACCTCCCTCTCTCTCTTGTCTTCTCAGTTCTTCTCTCTCTCTTTCTCTCTGTCTCTCCCTCTCTTTCTCTAAAAAACACACGTATTTGTCATGTGTTATACTACATCTTTTCATCTCTTCTCTCCTCGTCTCTTGCCTCGTGTGCTCCCTTGCTTGTGTAAAATGCAGAGAGTAATTTGTGGTGCATGTGTTGGTGTACATGTGTGTCATTTTCGTGCTTGTGTGTGTGTAGTGTGTGTGTGTGTGTGTGTGTGTGTGATGTTTACTTGTAACATCCAACTTCAAAGAGCTCTTGGATCTATTTCATTTTCTGATCTTGTTTTAGTATATTTATTTTCTTTAATTAACAAAAAAAAAGATACCTTGTCGCGCTTACAAACAAAGAGACCTAACAGGCAGTCTTTTTTTTTTTTTTTTTTTTTTATCAGATAAGAGCCATTCAGAACGCCTGTGATTTTCTGCTGGAAGACTTTATCCCATGGCTTCAGAGGCATCAACAGCGTGCCTGAATATTATTCATGAATCTCATTTCCAGGGAAACACAGTTGATACAGTTTTATATGTACATTATGCTGGACGGACTTGCAGAGTGGCTGGGGATGAGAAGGGTGGGGGAGATGCTGGGGGCAACGAGAGATAGAGATGGTTGCAAGTCCATGGTCGCCAACGCCATGCGGCAGGGCACCTGATGATGATGATGATGAAGTACATTAACTGCATGAACATAACAGTATTTGTTTCAATATACCAACAAAACAGTTTCACAGTGAGTATGTGGTTGTTGCTGTGGTGGTGTGTGTGTGTGTGTGTGGGTGTGTGTGTGTGTGTTGTGTGTGTGTGTATTGTGGTGTAGTGTGTGTGTGTGTGTGTGTGTTGAGTGTGTGTAGTGTGTGTGTATGTGTGTGTTAGTGTGTGTGAGTGTTAGTGTGTGTGTTAGAGTGTGTGTGTGTTAGTGTGCGTAGTGTATGTGTTAGTGTGGTGTTTAGTGTGTGTTAGTGTGTTAGTGTTAGTGTTAGTGTGTGTGTGGTGTGTTAGTGTGTGTGGTGTTAGTGTGTGTGTTAGTGTGTGTATGTGTGTGTGTGTGTTAGTGTGTGTGTTAGTGTGTTGAGTGTTAGTTGTGTGTGTTAGGTGTGTGTGTTAGTGTGTAGTGTTGTGTTAGTGTGTGTGTGTTGTGTGTGTTAGTGTGTGTAGTGTGTGTAGTGTTAGTGTTAGTGTGTGTGTGTGTGTTAGTGTGTGTGTTATTAGTGTGTGTGTGTGTGTTAATGTGTGTGTGTGTGTGTTAGTGTTAGTGCATGTGTGTGTGTGTGTGTGTGGTGTGATGAGGTATTTCACTTGGTCCGGTTCCCGGACTGAGCCATTACCATCGTTAATAGGGGGTGGGGGTGGTGGGCGGTGAAGTACGTAGTCTTTTAGTCTTTAGTAAGTTGGATCAGAACGGCCGCTGCTAACTCTACTGAAGTGACCCAACATCAGTACAGTCTCCTCTGGTAAGTGACCCAGAGTAGCTTGAGGTCGCTGGCTTCGATTTCACTGGGACATTGACTAATGAATTTGGGGGTTGGTGGTGTGTTGAGGACCGAATGAACATCGCGGATCAAGTCATTGAAACTATGCAATAGATGGAAGAAGACCCTGGATTAAAGGTTGGAGCAAAATGATAAACAACATTCGATACGCAGATGACACCGTACTAATTGCAGAAAATGATAGAGACCTACAAAACCTTGTGAATATACTAGAAATAGAAAGCAAAGGTAAGGGGTTGGAACTAAACAGCAGGAAGACTGAAGTCATGGTGATCAGTAAAAAACATGAAATCCCCTCATGCAAAATAACAGCAAACGGTCACAACCTTGAGACAGGTGGACAAGTTTAAATATCTGGGTACGATCATTTCACCAGACGGCAGATGCACATCAGAAATAGCCGGCAGAATCGGCCAAAATCAGCATTCAAGAAGCTGAAAAGCATTCTTACCAACAAATGCCTATCAATTAACATCAGGAAGAGAGTTCTTGAATGTTAATAAGAACGATAATGTTATACGGTTGTGAGGCGTGGACAGTCAACCAAAGCCAGAACAAGATTGAGGCAGCCGAGTGTGGTTTCTAAGAAGAATGTTGAGAGTTCCATGGACAGCAAAGAAAACAAACTAGACAGTCTTGATGGAGGCAGACACAAGAAGATCATCATAAGGAAGATTAGGAAAAGACAGGTAACATTTATAGGCCATTTTATGAGGCAAGGGGAATTGGAGCACCTGGTCACAACATGAAAGCTGGAGGGAAAGAGAGCACCGGGTAGACCCAGGGAGAAAATATTGGACGGACTAGCAGAGTGACTGAAGACAGAGAGGTGGAAGGGGTGCTTGCAGCAACAAGAGATAGAAACAGATGAGTCAGATAATGTGAAATTGATGTGAAAGCAATAAAAAAAAAAAAAAAAAAAAAGAATTGGTGTTGGTAGTGGGGTTGGGGGGTTGAACCAACAGAATATAAAAAGAAATAAAGAAAAGTTTCCCTTCAATAAATACACGGTTTCAGCTTTAAATCCGTCAAATACAATTCACGATAGCCACGATATGACTAACACCATAGGCCTTCTCGATCCCTGACCCCAGGTTATTTCCCTTTTTGTTACAGCTAAGTGCAGACATATGTAAAAAAAAAAATCGTTCCTCCTGTACTATGGATTTTCTTCTTAGTCTGGCTCCGTGATTAGGCGATTACCATCGTCAATAGAGGGCTTAGTAGTTGACGCTCCCTGGGGGCTGGATCAAAACACGCACTGCTGAACCCAACAGAAGTGACCCTGCGGCAGTTCACAGCCTCCCCACGCGTGCGGCAACTTGATACTGGTAGTTTCTGAAGACTCCTTGCTTCTGAATGCCCCCCTCCCCCACTCCACCCACTGGCACTTGTAATGCAACTGAATGAGCCAGGCTTCAGCAGTGTGTCGAGAAGGCGGGATGACTGATGTTAGGGTAATACCCACAGACATCTAAGATCATTGAAACTGTATCGAAGCTAGGATATCAAATAACAGACGATGCTCTTTAATTTGAAAAAATAAACTGTGCATGTGATGATGTATGTTCATGTGGATCGAACTCCCCCGTGCGGATCCCGGGGGCTCTTTCAGTATAGAATAGTATCCCCACTTTCTGGAAATTCTGTACTAGAAATTTGCTCTTTTCTGTCACTCTCTTTGTTTCTGCCTTGTTCCTTTGCTTTCTGTCATTTCTTCCTATCATTTTCTGCCTTGCTGGTCCATTCACCCGTATGGTTCAGTAAAATCTTATATACTTTTTCTTATAATATTGGTAATTGGGTACATGTATTAGGCGTATTTTGGCTCTAGGGAGGTGAGATATGCGGAAGCAATTTTAGATGATTTAGGCCCGTTTTCAATTGTTTTGCAAGACGGGATATGCAGACTATGGAGCAACCTGTCGCCTGCACAGTGTAGTCAAAACAGCGTGCATATACGCATTTAAGAAAAAAAGGCTTTTAACCCTTTGACTCCCTAACCCTGTCCACCAGCATTCTACAATGTAAAAATCATGCTAGCAAAAGCAAAAACTTAATCCTTTGACTCCCTCACCCTATCCATCAGATTCCTGCAAGAAATGTTTGGATAGGTGAGGAGTCAAAGGTTAATTTCGCCCTTGGTGATAGGGTGCGGGAATTAAAATATTTCAAAAAAAAAAAAAAAGGAGCAGTGTAAACTCCTGTTCCTTGCTTGTTTGTCCATCAGCACGGTTCTTTGTGGTGCAAAGATTTACCGTTCATTGACACACCTGTTGAGTTGATCATAATTTACACATGAGCCAAACTTTAAGACGAAAAACTTATCTGTCTGTCTGTTGTCTGTCTCTCTGTCCGTCTCTTCTCATGTGTCTGTGTGTCAAGTGTGTCTGTCTGCGTGCTCCTGTCTCCTTTTGTGTCTTTTCTCTCTGTGTCTGTGTTGTGTGTGTGTTGTCTGTCTCTGTCTCGTCTGTCTGTCTGTCTGTCTCTCTCTTCTTTCTCTCTCTCTGATTCTCGGGTCTCTCCCCCCCCTCTTCTCATTACTCTCACTCTCGCTATCTCTCTTTTCCCACTCTGTCTTTCTCCTCCCTCTCTCCCTCGTCTCTTTTTCTCTCTCTGTTCCTCTCTCTCTCTCTCTCTCCTCTCTCTCTCTCTTCTCTCTGTATCTGCCTCTTTATAGATATATTCTGCCTTTTTATCATGCTTTTGTAAAGCGCTTGAGCTGTCTCTCTGTCTCTGTCTCTGTCTCGGTCTGTCTGTCTGTCTGTCTCTCTCTCTCTCTCTCTCTTTTCTCTCTCTCTGTGTCTCTCTCCCCTCTCTCTCACTTACTCTCACTCTCGCTATCTCTCTTTTTCCCACTCTGTCTTTCTCCCTCCCTCTCTCCCTCTCTCTTTTTCTCTCTCTGCCCCCCCCCCCCCCTCTCTCTCTCTTTCTGTATCTGCCTCTTTATATAGATATATGTCTGCTTTTTTTATCATGCTTTTGTAAAGCGCGCGAGCCTTGGCATATATATTACAATGAATATATTATCACAACATTTTCATATCTTGCCTCACATTTTCTGTGTTATGGTTGGGGTTTTTTTTCTGGTTATATTTTGTGTGTAGCGTAGCAAGGACTAGCTGAAAGACAGGTCCGACGGGAACTAATGCTATTATCCTTGAGCAATAAGGTATTCTGAAGTCTGAAATCTGAACTCTCTCTGTCTCTCTGTTTGTCTGTCTGTCTGTCTTTCTTTCTCTCTGTCTCTATCTCTGTGTCTCTGTGTCTCTCTGTCTCTGTGTCTCTGTGTCTGTCTGTCTCTCTCTCTTTCTCTCTCTCTCTCTCTCTCTCTCTCTCTCTCTCTGTCTCTCCCCTCTCTCCTCTCTCTCCTCTCTCTCTCTCTCTCTCTGTTCTCAAATTTCTCTTCACGGATCAATTTTTCCTCACCTCACTGATGCCAATTCGAGCATATTTTTACATAATGCATGTAATAGGATTTGATCGATCGTGCTTTTACGGGTCTGGAGCGATTCTTCCGATTTGTCTTTGAAAAGATTGAATGAATTCCTTGCGTCAGAGAGGGCAGAATAAATATTTTGTCTGATCCATTTTCGACCATTGGATGGATGGATAAATGCGACAGCTGAACTTTTCTCTCTCTGTTCCTCAACATTTAAACTCGAAGAAGAGTGTGATAATGTTAAATGTTTGGAACGAAAAAGGGATACACATTACAGTATTGATCATATTTTTTTGGTCTGCGTTTTGTTAATTACGCATTGCCTCACGAAACGGTTGTGGTCATCTCATGCAAGGCAATAGTTTTTTTTTTTCTTTTCGTTTAATGTCTGAGATACACACAAATTAGAATGAGAACGCGTATTTAATACACAAAACCATTAAAGGCTCAAACTTCGGCTAACTGGTCTTTGTCAAACGTTCATGAGACAACAGAGAACAAATTCACAAAACTTTAAGCAAAAAAAAAAAAAAAAAAAATTCATATTTGATATTCATTTCTTTTGACACAGTAGATTTACCGTGTGTAACTCGGGGTGCTCTCCCCTTTAAGAGCGAGTCACCACAATGCAGCGCCACCCAGTTTTTTGTTTATTTGTTTGTGTTTGTTTGTTTGTTTTGTTTTGTTGTTTTGACCAAGAATTTAGAAAGGCAAGAAGGCAAATGGGCCGTCAAGGGGAGGGACCTGCCTGGGAAATCAACCTTTCTCTCCAATGTTTTGTACCTGGGTAGCCGGGCGAAAGCCCTGCTCTTCACGATTTTCAACTGCCGTGGTTAGTTAGTTAGTTAGTTAGTTAGTTATCAGTCAGTCAGTCAGTCAGTCAATCAGTCAGTCAGGCAGGCAGGCAGGTAGGCAGGCAGGCAGGCAGTTAGTTAGTTCGTTAGTTCGTTAGTTAGTTCGTTCATTCTTCAGTTAGTTAGTTAGTTAGTCAGTCAGTCAGTCAGTCAGTCAGTCAGTCAGTTAGTTAGTTAGTTAGTTAGTTAGTTAGTTAGTTAGTTAGTTAGTAGTTAGTTAGTTAGTTAGTTAGTTTGTTTGTTCGTTGGTTCGTTCGTTGGTTCGTTGGTTGGTTGGTTCGTTCGTTCGTTCGTTCGTTCATCTCATTTTTTAATTAATTAGTTAGTTAGTTAGTTAGTTAGTTAGTTAGTTAGTTAGTTAGTTAGTTAGTTAGTTAGTTAGTTAGTTAGTTACAACCAGTCAGCCAGTCGGTCGGTCGTTCGGTAGGTCGATCAGTCAGTCAGTCAGGCAGTCAGTCAGGCAGGCAGGCAGGCAGTCAGGCAGTACAGTCATCAGGCAGTCAGGCAGCATCAGTCAGTCAGTCAGTCAGTCAGTCAGGCAGTCAGGCAGTCAGCAGTCAGTCAGTCAGTCAGTCAGTCAGTCAGTCAGTCAGTCAGTCAGGCAGTCAGTCAGTCAGTCAGTCAGTCAGGCAGGCAGGCAGGCAGGCAGGCAGATCAGTCAGTCAGTCAGTCAGTCAGTATAACAAACACATGATATGAAACATGAGAAACATGTTTAAACTCTCTATAGTGCAGGATCGAATAAGAAACTGCAAAATGATTAACATTCTGAACTGTAATTAAAAAATGATTAGAACTGACACTTAAATCAAAATAACAAACCGAGACACGCACACTCTCACACACGTTCACGCACACGCACACGCACACACACACGCACCGCACCGCACACGCACATACACACTCAATATATACACACGTGCACATGCACTTATTACATGTAGATAATTATAAATACATCCACACACACACACAAGCACGCGCGTACGTACAGGCATACAGCATACACGCGTGCACAAATCACACACACACACACACACACACACACACACACACACACACACACACACACACACACCACGCACACGCACGCACGCACGCACCACGCACACACGCACAAATCTCCTCGAAACATGTTGTTTTCTGGATCGTCTTTCTCAAGATCAAAATTGACTCTTTTCATATATCCTCTTCATTCCTCCCCTGTCCCCGGCCTTTTTTTTTGTTTTTGTTTGTTGTTGTTGTTTTTTTGTCTAAAATCACTTTAGTGAATAGATATTAAATCAAAGACCACCACCACATGCACAAATACACACACACAAACACACACACACGCACACGCGCGCGCGCCAACACACACACACACACACACACACACACACACACACACAAACAAACACACAAACAAACAAACTGATTGAATAATCCCACGGCAAGCCCAAAATTATAAATACATTTATCTTATCTGAAAGAAAAAAGGAAACGCCTTCGTGTCACAATCCAGAGTCTATACAGACATGTACAGTAATAATGCGTGCATAACTACACTCAATGACACCACTCACAAATACAACAAGAAAAGGTTTGTATGGCACAGATAATTATCAATAAATTCTCTCTCTCTGTCTCTCTCTCCCTGTCTCTCTCTCTGTCTGTCTCTGTTCTGTCTGTCTCTTCTCTTTCTCTCTGTCTCTCTCTCCCCTCCCCCCCCCCCCCCACCCCTCTCTCTCTCTCTCGACAGAGACAGAACAGAAGCAAAACCTTTAATCTCTTAAGAATTACTCATCGAGAACATGAGAAAAAAGAGAGAGAAAGACAGAGAGAGAGGAAGAGAGAGAGAGACAGAGAGAGAGTCACAGAGAGAGAGAGAGACAGACAAGATAGACAGACAGAGAGAAAGAGAGAGACAGAGGGAGAGAGACACACACACACAGAGACAGACAGAGAGAAAGAGAGAATCTTTGGCTTAGGTTAGGTACATCAGATTTAGAAGATGATATCTTTGGTTTAGGTTAGGTAAATCAGAATTAGAAGATGACAAGAGAGGTGCTGCACCGTTTCGTCATTGGAGATGAGAAAGTCATTCTAAACTGCACAGAACTAATCGTTATGCATTTCAGTTCAGCTTGACAATCGCTTTTATACCACGCCTAGAAGAATTGATATTTTCAAAAACGAGATGACGTTCTTAAAGGTCAGTTCTACAGAATTCTGTCTGACAGTACATGTAAATCACAGCAGTTCCAAGTCTATGCTTTTGCAAGCCTAGCAATTTTAGATGGCTCGTGTCAATATCTTTTATTTACAGTACATTAATTTTAAGTTTATCTTGACATCTGTAAAAGCCTTTTTGGTGTGTTTCTGACGTGCGTTTATTTTTTTTATGTTAAAGTAAATTTGATTTCAAAATATCAGTGAACACAGAGAGATGGGGAGACAGAGCTGGAGGAAGAAGAATATGTTTGCGTGTGTGTCTGTCTGTCTTGTCTGTGTCTGTGTGTATCTCTCTCTTCTTTTGTCTGCTGTCTGTATCTGTGCTCTGTGTTGTCTCTCTTTGTCTCTGTCCTGTCTGTCTCTGCCTCTGTCTCTGTTAGTCTGTCTGTCTGTCTGCTCTCTCTCTCTGTGTCTCCTGTCTTCTCTGACTCTCTATCTATCATCTTCTCTCTCTTCTATCTATCTATCTATCTATCTATCTATCTATCTATCTATCTATCTATCCATCTATCTATCTATCATCTATCTCTCTCTCTGTCTGTTCTCTGTCGTCGTCTGTCTATCTCTCTCGCTCTCTCTCTCTCTTCTCTCTCTATCATCACACTATCTATGTATCAATCTATCTATCTGTATCTACTATGTATGTACATCTACATATCTACAACACACACACACACTCATATATACACAACTATATAATATATAATAATATATATATATATATTATGTGTGGTGTGGTGGTGTGTGTGTGTGTGTGTGTGTGTGTGTGTGTGTGTGTGTGTGTGTGTGTGTGTGTGTGTGTGTGTGTGTGTGTGTGTGTGTGTGTGTGTGTGTGTGTGTGTGGACAATAATTTTTTGCCTGTGGACAATTTCTTCAATTCGTCTTCGTTCAAATTGTCCACAGGAAAAATACATGCACATCAACTGGTTGCTTAAAATCAAAAGATGGCACGCCTGTCATGGAAAAAGACAAAATACTAGACAGATGGGGAGAGTACATTAAAGACCTTTTTGAGGATGACAGAAACGAAGAACACATTATAAAAAAGAACTTTGAAGGACCACCCATAATGAAAGATGAAGTTAGAGCAGCATGAAAAAGATGAAACCAGGAAAAGCCCCAGGATCAGACAACATTACTACAGAGATGATTGAAGCCCTGGAGGAATTTGGCATAGAAAAAATAAAGTCTCCTAAATGAAATTTGCGACACCGGAAAAATCCCCAAAGATATGTCAAAATCAATTTTCATTGCACTTCCAAAGAAGACAGGGCTATAGAATGTGAACTCCATTGCACAATCAGTTTGATGAGTCATGTAACAAAACTCCTGTTAAGAATAATCATGATGAGGACAAGGAATAGAATCAAAAGAGAAATAGCAGAAGAACAGTGTGGATTTGTGGAAGGGAAAGGAGCTATTAATGCCATATACATCCAAGAACTATCATAGAGAGGTCAATTGAGATGAATAAGGATTTGTATTTATGCTTTGTTGACTATACCAAGCTTTCGATTGGGTACGACATGAAGAATTGATCAACCAACTGGAGAGACTCAATGTTGATGGAAAAGATCTACGAATAATCAGGAATATGTACTGGGAAAAACAGCTGCAATGAGAATAGAAAACAATATAACTCTTTCCAAACATCAAAAGAGGAGTCAGACAGGGTTGTGTTTTGTCACCAGATCGTTTTCACTTTACAGCGAAAACATCATGAGAAACCTAGAAGAAGACCCTGGATTAAAGGTTGGAGGGAAAATATAAACATTCGATACGCAGATGACACCGTGCTAATTGCAGAAAATGAAAGGGACCTACAAAACCTTGTGAATATACTAGAAATAGAAAGCAAAGGTAAGGGGTTGGAACTAAACAGCAGGAAGACTGAAGTTATGGTGATCAGTAAAAAAAAAATGAAATCCCCTCATGCAAAATAACAGCAAATGGCACAACCTTGACACAGGTTAATAAGTTCAAGTACCTGGGAACGGTCATTTCATCAGACGGCAGATGACATCGGAAATAGCCGCAGAATCGGCCAAGCCAAAACAGCATTCAAGAAGTGACAAGCATTCTTACCAACAAATACCTATCAATTAACATCAGGAAGAGTCCTTGAATGTTATATAGAACCAATACTTTATACGGATGTGAGGCGTGGACAGTCAGCAAGCAAAGCCAGAGCAAGATTGAGGCAGCCGAGATGTGGTTTCTAAGAAGAATGTTGAGAGTTCCATGGACAGCGAAGAAAACAAACGAGACAGTCTTGTTGGAGGCAGACACAAGTAGATCACTCATAAGGAAGATTAGGAAAAGACAGGCCATTTTATGAGGAAGGGGGATTTGGAGCACCTGGTCACAACGGGAAAGCTGGAAGGAAGGAGAGTACCGTGTAGACACAGGGAGAAAATGCTGGACGGACTTGCAGAGTGGCTGGGGACGAGGAGGGTGGGGGAGATGCTGGGGGCAACGAGAGATAGAGACAGATGGAAGTCCATGGTCGCCAACGCCATGCGGCAGGGCACCTGATGGTGATGATGATATCAATGTAATATATGGGAGACAGAGCTAGAGGAAGGAGACTCTGTCTGTTTGTCTGTCTGTGTGTGTGTCTGTGTGTGTGTCTGTCTCTCTCTCTGTCTCTCTGTCTTCGTGTGTGTGTGTGTGTATGTGTGTGCGTGGTGTTTGTGTGTGTGTGTTTGTGTGTATGTGTGTGTGTGTGTATGTGTTGCGTGTGTGTGGTGTTGTGTGTGTGTGTGTGTGTGTGTGTGTGTGTGTGTGTGTGTGTGTGTGTGTGTGTGTATACAGTGTTTATTTATTATGACAATAAATGGTTTGTGATGATGATGGCGTCTTGCGTATAGTGCGGATGTGTATGTATTATTATGGCCAGTGTGACTTTTTTTCATTTACGCCTGAAACAACAGAAACTGACGAAATTGACAGGAAAATGGATTATGCCTCTCGACACATCACACACCCAAATGCGTACACGTACACACCACACACACATACACACACACACACATGCACACTCACACGCACACGCATACGCACACACACGCACACGCACACGCACACACACACATATATACACGACACACTCGTGCATACACGCACACACACGCGAGCGAACACACGCAAACACACGGATACAGACACAAAAATATACACACAAACACCACGCGCACATACACACACACACGCATACGCACACCGTGTACACACACATACAGACACAAGCAAGCATATACACAAACACATACACACAGCAAATACAACACCACGCACACACAACACACACAATCTGAAATACACACACACGCGCGCGTGTGTACGAAAACACATACACTGAAACACAGACACAGACACAGACAACACACACACACACACACACCACCACGCACGCACGCATGCACACCCACGCACACACACACACACACACACACACACACACACACACACACACTGAAATACACACATTCTCTTCAGCTAAGCAGGTTCGTTACTTCTGTGTTGACATTCCGTCACTCTGAGCCAAACGCTGACGATAAAAATTAAGCAGGAGGGGAAATGCATCAACCAGAATCCACCTCACAATTTCTGATGCTTTCGTTTCTCCTTACCGCAAATGGAAGACGTCAGTGTTTTCATAAAACATCACGCTCCGCTCTTGCTGAGAGTGGCTTTGGCGTTTTACCGGAATCTGACCAAAAATCAAACGGAAGTGAATCGGCAACATGGGAAATTCATGTACCAACTGGATTCATGTCAGTTTGATATGGCAAGTTTCAAGGATATTGTCTGATTTTAGTAGGGGAGGGGGGGGGACGGGTGCAGGGTTTCGGGTTTAGATATAGCTGTCCAATGTACATCTATTCTCCGATTGTGTATACAAACGAACAGTCTTGATGGAGGCAGACACAAGTAGATCACTCATAAGGAAGATTAGGAAAAGACAAGCAACATTTATAGGCCATTTTATGAGGAAGGGGGATTTGGAGCACCTGATCACAACGGGAAAGCTGGAGGGAAAGAGAGCACCGGTAGACCCAGGGAGAGAATGCTGGACGGACTTGCAGAATGGCTGGGGACGAGGAGGGTGGGGGAGATGCTGGGGCAACGAGAGATAGAGATGGTTGGGAGTCCATGGTCGCCAACGCCATGCGGCAGGGCACCTGCTGATGATGATGATGATGATGATGATGATGATGATGATGTGTATACACTTTGTTTTCTCTGACACTGCACTGGCCTACATTACTGTTCAGTCTGCATACTCTGTCTTCGCTGGGTGGGCATACTGGATGTTTTCCAGTTTCTACTGACGTGATTTATAGGATATTTAACGTGCATATCTGATGCTTTGCGTGCGCATTCACACGAAGGGTTTTAGATTCATTTGTCAGTTTCTCAAGATGACGTCTCCGCGCTCGGAACGAATTCCATATGCACTAACGTCACAGGTGCTATCTGTATGGTGAGTCAATGGCACAAGCCTAAGCCTGCACATAAACCCATGAGCTGGCCAGGTCCTGAGGCCCTACCTAGACTATGTTTTACCTAGTCTATGTTTTATACTGGTATTTTATTAGCCTACCACTGGATAATCTTGGTTATATGTAGATGACATGTGTATCTGTTATCTTACCTTCAGAAAAGGAACATTGTATAAATTAAGTACATAAATAATTAAGGTCTGAATCACAACACAAATAACTATTCTGTAAAACTCGTCTCATATGACAGACCCCCCCCCCCCCCCCAGTCAATGCCCAAATGCTCAACTGTCTATCAACTAGGTGAAGACAATATTTTCTTAATCATAGATAGGTATGATATAAGTAAATAAGTAAGTAAGTAAATAAGTTAATAAGTAAGTAAGTAAGTGAGTAAGTGAGTGAGTGAATAAGAAACAAATGAGTAGGTGAATAGATAAATGCAAAATAAAGGATTATGAGATAAATTGGTCAGTACGGGAAGGCAGTTTAGGCACTAAAATGTCTGCATAGGCCTACGTGCCAGAAATCGGAAAAAAAACATTCACCTTTTATTCACAAGGTGGGTGGCTAACCAGGCAGATCCAATCCAAACCTTCCACTGATTGCTGATTGTCAAGTTCCTCTATGCTGGCCTTGTCAGTTTGTGGGGGTTACTCAGGGATATTGGGACATTTCATGTACAGAACATAGAGAACAGTCTTGGAGGAGGCAGACACAAGAAGAACAATAATGAAGAAGATTATTAAAAGACAAGCTACATTTATAGGACATGTTATGAGGCGAGAGAAATAAGATCACCTGGTCACAACAGGAAAGCTGGATGGAAAGAGAGCACCATGTAGACTCAGGGAGAAAATGTTGGACGGACTTGCAGAGTGGCTGAGGACAGAGAGGGCGGGAGATGTACTTGCAGCGACAAAGAATAGATCCGTATGGAGGGGCATAATCGCCTACGCCATGGGGCACGGCTCACAATGATGATGATCTTATCGTTTGTGGAGTTACGCAGAGATGTTGGGATATTTCATGTACAGAAGATGTTCCGATTGGCCCAGGTGATGATTTGGCTCTGCTGGCTCTGGCCTGCTCTGGCTCTGATCGGCTCTGGCTCCCAGATTTGGGCTGCTCGAATAGTTTCCTGGCAAACTGAAAAGCGTCTGTGAAAAGAATCTTGGTGTTTTTGCTCCTTCTCCTGTCGACTTGCTGATTCTGATTTGCTGAGAGCACTGTGTTTCGCTTTGAGATCTTTCCTTAGCTTCTTTAACCCTTGCTTCTCAACTACGGAGGCAGCCCTCGTTTACTTCTTCAGATTCCTTTGACACCACCGGATGTTGTCAATCTCTCACTGACATGTGGATTTCTGAGGAGGTGTTCACCTTGCTTTTGCTACTTAGGCGACCCTACAAGCTGCGTAAGCAATATCTCCGAATTGGCTAGTTTGTCTTCCAGGTGCTCTTTCGTGTCAGTGCATTTAGTTTGTCTTTCCAGGGTGCTCTTTCCTGTCAGTGCATTTAGTTTGTCTTCCAGGGTGCTCTTTCCTGTCAGTGCATTTAGTTTGTCTTCCAGGGTGCTCTTTCCTGTCAGTTCATTTAGTTTGTCTTCCAGGGTGATCTTTCCTGTAGTGCAATTAGTCTGTCTTCCAGGATGCTCTTTCCTGTTAGTCATTTAGTTTGTCTTTCAGGATGCTCTTTCTCTGTCAGTGCATTTAGTTTGTCTTCCAGGGTGCTCTTTCCTGTCAGTGCATTTAGTTTGTCTTCCATGATGTTGTTTCCTGTCAGTGCATTTAGTTTGTCTTTCAGGATGCTCTTTCTCTGTCAGTGCATTTAGTTTGTCTTTCAGGGTGCTCTTTCTCTGCCAGTGCATTTAGTTTGTCTTTCAAGGTGCTCTTTCTCTGCCAGTGCATTTAGTGTGTCTTTCAGGGTGCTCTTTCTCTGCCAGTGCATTTAGTTTGTCTTTCAGGGTGCTCTTTCTCTGCCAGTGCATTTAGTTTGTCTTTCAGGGTGCTCTTTCTCTGCCAGTGCATTTAGTTTGTCTTTCAGGGTGCTCTTTCCTGTCAGTGCAATTAGTTTGTCTTCCAGGGTGCTCTTTCCTGTCAGTGCATTTAGTTTGTCTTTCAGGGTGCTCTTTCCTGTCAGTGCATTTAGTTTGTCTTCCAGGGTGCTCTTTCCTGTCAGTGCATTTAGTTTGTCTTTCAGGGTGCTCTTTCTCTGTCAGTGCATTTAATTTGTCTTTCAGGTGCTCTTTCTCTGCCAGTTCATTTAGTTTGTCTTTCAGGGTGCTCTTTCTCTGTCAGTGCATTTAATTTGTCTTTCAGGGTGCTCTTTCTCTGTCAGTGCATTTAGTTTGTCTTTCAGGGTGCTCTTTCTCTGTCAGTGCATTTAATTTGTCTTTCAGGGTGCTCTTTCTCTATCAGTGCAATTAGTTTGTCTTCCAGGGTGCTCTTTCTCTGCCAGTGCATTTAGTTTGTCTTTCAGGGTGCTCTTTCCTGTCAGTGCATTTAGTTTGTCTTTCAGGGTGCTCTTTCTCTGTCAGTGCATTTAATTTGTCTTTCAGGGTGCTCTTTCTCTGTCAGTGCAATTAGTTTGTCTTCCAGGGTGCTCTTTCTCTGTCAGTGCAATTAGTTTGTCTTTCAGGGTGCTCTTTCCTGTCAGTGCATTTAATTTGTCTTTCAGGATGCTCTTTCCTGTCAGTGCATTTAGTTTGTCTTTCAGGATGCTCTTTCCTGTCAGTGCATTTAGTTTGTAGACTTTTTTCTTTATCCGGTCTCTCTCATTCCTCTTATGCACATTAATCAGAGCCCGTACAAAATTCCTCGTCTGAAGCATCAGCATGGAGGTCTTTGGCACTGTGGTTTTTTAGTCCTGGTTCGAATTCCAACATCTTATTTGCTGGCACAGTGCGCTGCTGATCGTGCTGTTTTTAATACAAGACAAGACAGGCGCAAATTTCGGCCAATTGGCCTGTGTCAAGCGAAAGATCACAAACAAACAAACACCAGGTACAAAAGTTACGAAGGAGCAGCAGGGAAGTTTCAGTCTTTTTCTCCTAATTTTTGTAACTGGTGTTTGTTTGTTTGTGATCTTACGCTTGACAAAGGCCAGTTGGCCGAAAATTTGCACCTGTCTGGTCTTGTAATAAATTCGCGTTCGTATTCTTTTTCGCGTTTTTGTCTGATTCCTGTTTGTTTGAAGGCCGGCTGTCACACTTGTTTTGGAAATCATGCTATTGGAAAATAAAGTTTTATTTCATTACTTTTCATTTCATTTCATTTCATTTTATTTCATTTCATTTCATTTCATTTCGTTGCTTTCATAATTGATTGCTTGCGTTCTCATGATCAATCTCTCTCTTCTTTTCTAGGGCAAGGAGGGATGGCTAAATTAAAACATGACGTCAGCATGTGTTTCTTCTTTTCTTATTGTTTTTACTGTTGTTTGTTTGTTTGTTTGTGTTCAGGGGGAATCGACCTCTTTCGTTGTTGTGGTTACCATTGTAAAGGTTTGGTTATTTCTTTTTCGTGTGTCTTATACAAACATAACACATTCAGTTTCAAGTGTTTTGATATGAACAGCTCTCAGCCGCAGCATCTTGAATTATCTTGAAAGGCAGCAGACTGCGGATCACAGGTTTTGTCAGATTTTGCCACTCAGTGAGGCGAATGCTCTGAAAATTGTCAACTGCTCAACTGTGACAATGCTATCAACTTTATTTTCCTGCATGATTTCCTTTAACCTTTCTTATTCCATATTCTCTGTCTGTCTGTCTGTCTGTCTGTCTGTCTGTCTGTCTGTCTATCTGTCTATCTATCTATCTTATCTATCTGTCTGCCTATCTATCTATATTTCTGTCTATCTATCTATCT
>CM060312.1:15405565-15410565 GCA_030674185.1 Monoplex corrugatus
GTAATCTAAGTGGGGAGGAAGGGAACGGGGAGTGGGTAAGGGAAGAGGTGGGGGGGGGGAAGGGAGAGTGACTGTAGACGAGACGAAAAAGAAATATAAAAAAAGAAATGTAACCCCTCCTTACTGTACTGACCTTTAGTATTACCTCCCTTTCACGTCCGCCCACTTTCTCATCAAGCAGCTGAATGAAGGTAATTTCATTCTGTGTGCTTTTTTCTCTCTGTTGTAAATATGTCTGTGTATTGTTTTTCTTTGTACCTTGTTAAAGACCTAACGGTTAAAGCTGGCTGGAGACCTGTCTGTTAGTATCGTTGCGTGAACTCGTGAGGTGAGTACAGTACTTTTTCCCCATATTTAAATTCGGAAATATAGAATATTTGTTGTAATGTTCAAAAGCCTGACGCATTTGTTACAATATTCAAACCTTACCTATCTATTATAATATTCAAACCTTACCAGTTTGTTATAATATTCAAACCTTACCAATCTGTTATAATATTCAAACCTTACCAGTTTGTTATAATATTCAAACCTTACTCTTGAAAATATATTTTTGTTTTGTTTTGTCTTGGTGTGTTGATATAAATGATGACAAGTCGACTCCAGGTGGAAACGAGAGACAGCAGGTCTGCACTTATTCATACTGCAGGTCAGTGAACGTTCACTTTATGCCACGCCTAGAATGACATGACATGATGACACCAGACCGTCAGCAAGCTACTGCGTTTAATCAGAGATGTGATTTCTAAGAAAAATGTTGAGAGTTCCACGGACAGCACAGAAAACAAACGAGACAGTCTTGATGGAGGCACACACAAGAAGATCATCAAAATGTTGAGAGTTCCACGGTCAGCAAAGAAAACAAATGAGACAGTCTTGATGGAGGCACACACAAGAAGATCATTCGTAAGGAAGAATAGTAAAAAGACAGGCAACATGTATAGGCCATTTTATGAGGAAAGGGGAATTAGAGCACTTGGTCACAACAGGAAAGGTGGAGGGAAAGAGAACACCAGGTAGACCCACGGAGAAAATATTGGACGGACTTGCAGGGTGGCTGAGGACAGAGAGGGTGGAGGATGTGCTTGAGGCAACAAGGGATAGATACATATGGAGGGCCATGATGGCCAATGCCATGCGGCAGGGTACATAGGGATGATGACGACGCCTAGAATCCATTTGTGTAAGACTGGATCATGTCTGCAAAAGATTAATTCCTTATCATTCCAGCTGACATACAGTCCTGACAATTCTTCACAGCTCTGAGTTTATTTGTCTCAAGGACAGTTCTAGTGTGTACATTATGCCCTGACAATTCTTCACAGCTCTGAGTTTATTTGTCTCTAGGACAGTTCTAGTGTGTACATTATGCCCTGACAATTCTTCACAGCTCTGAGTTTATTTGTCTCAAGGACAGTTCTAGTGTGTACATTATGCCCTGACAATTCTTCACAGCTCTGAGTTTATTTGTCTCTAGGACAGTTCTAGTGTGTACATTAAGTCCTGACAATTCTTCACAGCTCTGAGTTTATTTGTCTCTAGGACAGTTCTAGTGTGTACATTATGCCCTGACAATTCTTCACAGCTCTGAGTTTATTTGTCTCTAGGACAGTTCTAGTGTGTACATTATGCCCTGACAATTCTTCACAGCTCTGAGTTTATTTGTCTCTAGGACAGTTCTAGTGTGTACATTAAGTCCTGACAATTCTTCACAACTCTGAGTTTATTTGTCTCTAGGACAGTTCTAGTGTGTACATTATGCCCTGACAATTCTTCACAGCTCTGAGTTTATTTGTCCCTAGGACAGTTCTAGTGTGTACATTATGCCCTGACAATTCTTCACAGCTCTGAGTTTATTTGTCTCAAGGACAGTTCTAGTGTGTACATTAAGTCCTGACAATTCTTCACAGCTCTGAGTTTATTTGTCTCTAGGACAGTTCTAGTGTGTACATTATGCCCTGACAATTCTTCACAGCTCTGAGTTTATTTGTCTCTAGGACAGTTCTAGTGTGTACATTAAGTCCTGACAATTCTTCACAGCTCTGAGTTTATTTGTCCCTAGGACAGTTCTAGTGTGTACATTATGCCCTGACAATTCTTCACAGCTCTGAGTTTATTTGTCCCTAGGACAGTTCTTGTGTGTACATTATGCCCTGACAATTCTTCACAGCTCTGAGTTTATTTGTCTCTAGGACAGTTCTTGTGTGTACATTATGTCGGTGTGTCTATCCTAACAACATAGATTGAGATTTGTGTGTGCCTTTCTGAATGAGTCATTATTTCTGAAATTCAAAATATTATTTCGTTTCGTTTTCGTCTTCAGACATAGGACATTTATGGACGTGTCCCAGCGTTTATGATCAATGAAATCATCACATAAACAAGTTGGCGAGGGTTTCAAAGATCTGCTTTATTCATGAGCTACACCTCAATTTATGAATGAAGTTTCCAGTCACATAGAACCTGAAGACTGAATGCATTTTCCTTTGGAAACAAACAGGTTTCATTTTTGTTTCTGATTTTCTTTTTCTGAAAATCGTTCCTGTCTCCGTTTTCAAACACTTTTGGTCAGAGCAGAGTAAGTTCCAAAACTGATACATAAAATGTTACAAAGTTTAGTAGTTACACTATTCACTGCTGCTTGTTTGGCATATTCAGTAGCTAATTCATCATCCCGGAAATTTGAATGACCAGGCTCCCAAAGCAGTGTTTTAAGTCAGAACCTCTCGTGATAAACTGATGAATTAAGAATGATAATCTAAAATACAATACTCGATCTATCTGACCGTAAATGGCAATGTCTCACCTGTCTCACCTGTCGGCGTCACCGGGTTCGGTATCGGCCGCTGGACATCTGGATGCCACCATCTCCCTCCAGGCCGCTCTGTCTTGACTTTTGTGGACAATTTCCCGAATACCTAGGCCACTGATGTTGGTTATGTTCTCGATGTATGAGATTGGAGGTCTGGCGTTCTTCCTTTTTGCCCCTGTCTTTCCTTGAAAGATAGCTGCCATGAGGTCCGTGTTCCTGCCGCGTGACTCATGGTCAATATATTTTAGTCTTCTCTTGTTGAGATTGACGATGTAGACCCATCAACGCTGACTGAATTTGACCAAACGACATTTCTTTTTGGTATCATAGGCATATCAATTACAAAATTCATGGCCATTAAGATGGCTGACAATTTAGCAGTAAAGATCAAACCGCGTTTTGTACAATGATTTTTTTTACCGTATATAGATCTATATTGAGTGATACTGTGATGCTCCGTCTGTCTGATTTGACAATGGATGCACCCAGTCAAGGACTCAGTTGGATGTGGAACAGTATTGGCTGTGGCTGAACAAGCCGATTCTTGAGTGGTCGTCCTTGGCACAGATGATCCACACGAAGGCTGATGGCTGTGGCTGGGGCTGGGTGGCTGCTGCGGCAGCTTTCCTTCTCTCTCTTCTGTTCAACCACAGTCGAGTTCGTTTCGTTTCGCCCAAGCAATGCCGATGCCTGCACGTACAGCCTGTCGCCAGGCATTGCGATATGTAACTGTCTCTTCCTTGACGTCTACATTGATGTCAGCAGATTTAGACATGTATCACTGAAGCCGTCCTGACCTTGACAGCATCATCAATTGATCCATGTGAATAAAAGTGCAGATAAAACTGATATTTCGTTTAGAATTCTGTTCACTCGCAGACACACAGACACAAACCAGACACACACAGGCAGGCAGACAGAGAGAGAGAGAGAGAGAGAGAGAGAGAGAGAGAGAGAGAGAAGAGAGAGAGAGAGAGAGAGAGAGACTCTCTCTTCTCAGTTTCTCTTTCCCATTCTTTCTTTCAGTCTCTCTCCCTTTCTCTTTTTCTTCGTCTTTCTCCCCCTCTCTCTCTCTCTCTGTCTTTCTCTCTCTCTCCCTCTCTCTGTATCTCTCTTCCTCTCTCTCTCTCTCTCTTTCTCTCTTTTTCTCTCTGTCTCTTCCTCTCTATCTCTCTCTTTCTCTCTCTCTCTCTCTCTCACACACACACACACACGCCACACACACACACCACACACACACCGTCTAATATCACTTACAGTGAAAAGACGTTAAATCAAAGAACGAAACGAACAAACACACACACACACACACACACACACACACACACACACACATCACACACACACACACACACACACACACACACACATACACACACACACATACACACACACAGGCAAACAATTTTTGTGTGTGTGCATCTTCGAGTAAATACAGGGGGGGGGGTGCAAAAGTAGGTATACAGTAAGTATCACATCATTATTATAATGCTTAATTCCGCTCTCGATTAGAGGAGTGTGTGAATACCGACGGCAAGCAGTTTGAGTATCTGAGGGATTTTAAGGCTGTGCTTGTTATTACATGTATATGCATTATTCATTTGTTTACATAATAAATACAATGATATTGTACGTGTTTTCTTTTTTCATAACTGTATACCTACTTTTGCACCCCCCTGTATATCATGAAAACAGAGCATATAATAAGGGGAAAATAATGCGTCGTGCAGACAACATTGACCCTGAATATCCCTGAATATCCCGATCTCCTTTTGCTCCTTACTGTAAATAAATAACTGGCGTCAGCAGATTTCGCAGAAGTACATGCATTGCACTCGTCGAACAGAAAAGTGGGTTTTGGGCATTTTACCGGAAGCTGGGTAAAAAGGAACGGAAATGAAAGTGTAGCACGGGAAATGTGGCGCCATAAATGAATCCATGCCGGCTTCACACGTAGCAGAGATTGTAAGATGTACGCAATAATGTGTGCTGCTATTTTGTTGTATATTTCATAGAGTCAAATGCAGGATAGTAGTGACAACGACATTCTTTTATATCTCTTCATCGCGCCAAAACCTCGAGCGATTCACATAAGCATAAGTAATAGACATCTTTTTCTCTCTCTCTGTCTGTCTCTCTTCTGTCTCTCTGTCTCTGTCTCTCTCTCTGTCTGTCTGTCTGTCTGTCT
>CM060312.1:15415565-15428065 GCA_030674185.1 Monoplex corrugatus
TGACACAAAACACATATCAACCTTACATCACAAAACACTTGGTACACAACACATATCAACCCTAACATCACAAAACACTTGGTACACACACATATCAACCTTACATCACAAAAACTTGGTACACAACACATATCAACCCTAACATCACAAAACACTTGTACACAACACATATCAACCTTAACATCACAAAACACTTGGTACACAACACATATCAACCTTACATCACAAAAAACACTTGGTACACAACACACATCAACCTTTACATCACAAAACACTTGGTACACAACACATATCAACCCTAACATCAAAAACACTTGGTACACAACACATATCAACCTTTACATCACAAAACACTTGGTACAAACACATATCAACCTTTACATCACAAAACACTTGGTACACAACACATATCAACCTTTACATCACAAAACACTTGGTACACAACACATATCAACCTTTACATCACAAAACACTTGGTACACAACACATATCAACCTTTACATCACAAAACATTTGTACACAACACACATCAACCTTTACATCAAAAAAAACACTTGGTACACAACACATATCAATCTTTACATCACAAAACACTTGGTACACAACACATATCAACCTTTACATCACAAAACACTTGATACACAACACATATCAACCTTTACATCACAAAACACTTGGTACACAACACATATCAACCTTTACATCACAAAACACTTGGTACACAACACATATCATCCTTTACATCACAAAACACTTGGTCAAGTGGTTTGGTCACCTGACCAGTATACCAGTCAACCAGCCAGCCAGCCAGCCTTCTGGCTTACAACATCAGATGCTCGGGCTTCAGAGCCAGAGGAAAAACATGATGGTGCCGAATAGACGGAGTAGCAGACACAGCCCACATCTACAACATGAGTTTAGAGTTCGCTCAAGAGGGATTCATCGCATTCGGACAATTCCATATGCGCTCCACTCAAATCTGCCAGCAATAAACTGACAGATTTCCCCGAGCGTGCTGGGCAAAAACCCTATGCTCTGGCGAGCTTTTGAAATCTGGAAAGAGAGAGAGAAGGGACCTAGGCACCACTAAACTGACTCCACCAGAATGATGGAAACATTCAGATGGGCAGTGGATAAGCCAGGTTTTAAAATAATATTGAGAACTGGGAAATATCAGAACTAAAGATATCAGATCTTACAACATGACTCTACGCCAGACTTAACGTTGAGTTGGTGAAGATGTTCAATTCTTCATCTCCTCACGACACTTCCCGGCACAAGCGGACGAAAAACGTAGTCATGTCAAGTAAAGTGAATGAAGTGAAGTGAAGTGAACTGAACTGAAGTAAAATAAAGTAAAGTAAAGTAAAGTGTAAAGTAAAGTAAAGTAAAGTACAGTAAAGTACAGTACAGTAAAGTAAAGTACAGTACAGTAAAATAAAGTAAAGTACAGTAAAGTAAAGTAAAGTAAAGTACAGTAAAGTACAGTAAAGTAAAGTACAGTTAAAGTAAAGTAAAGTACAAGTACAGTAAAGTAAAGTAAAGTAAAGTACAGTAAAGTAAAGTAAAGTACAGTAAAGTACAGTAAAGTACAGTAAAAGTAAAGTACAGTAAAGTAAGTAAAGTAAAGTAAAGTACAGTAAAGTAAAGTACAGTTAAAGTAAAGTAAAGTACAGTAAAGTAAAGTAAAGTACAGTAAAGTAAAGTAAAGTAAAGTAAAGTAAAGTAAAGTAAAGTAAAGTAAAGTACAGTAACAGTAAAGTAAAGTAATAAGTAAAGTAAAGTAATAAGTAAAGTAAGTAATAAGTACAGTAAGTAAGTACAGTAAAGTAAAGTAAGAAGTAAAGTACAGTAAAGTAAAGTAAAGTAAATAAAGTACAGTAAAGTAAGTAAAGTACAGTACAGTAAATAGTAAAGTAATACAGTACAGTAAAGTAAAGTAAGTAAGTAAGTAAAGTAAAGTAAGTAAGTAAAGTAAAGTAAGTAAGTACAGTAACAGTAAGTAAAGTAAAGTAAGTAAGTAAGTAAAGTACAGTAAAGTAAAGTAAAGTAAAGTAAAGTAAAGTACAGTAAGTAAAGTAAAGTACAGTAAAGTAAAGTAAAGTAAAGTAAAGTAAGTAAAGTAAAGTAAGTAAAGTAAGTAAAGTAAAGTAAGTAAGTAAAGTAAGTACAAAGTAAAGTACAGTAAAGTAAAGTAAAGTAAAGTAAAGTACAGTACAGTAAAGTAAGTAAAGTAAGTAAAGTAAAGTAAAGTAAGTAAAGTAAGTAAAGTAAAGTACAGTAAAGTAAAGTAAAGTAAAGTACAGTAAAGTAAGTAAAGTAAAGTAAAGTAAAGTAAAGTAAAGTAAAGTACAGTAAAGTAAAGTACAGTAAAGTACAGTAAAGTAAAGTAAAGTATCAGTAAGTAAAGTACAAGTAAAGTACAGTAAAGTACAGTAAGTAAGTAAAGTACAGTAAAGTACAGTAAAGTAAAGAAAACAGTAATAAGTAAGTAAACAGTAAAGTAAAGTACAGTAAAAGTACAAGTAAGTAAGTACAGTAAAGTAAAAGTAAAGTAAGAAGTACAGTAAAGTAAAGTACAGTAAAGTACAGTAAAGTAAAGTACAGTAAAGTAACAGTAAAAAGTAAAGTAATAAGTACAGTAAAGTATACAGTAAAGTACGTAAGTAAGTACAGTAAAGTAAAGTACAGTAAAGTAAAGTAAAGTAAAGTACAGTAAAGTAAAACAAAATTAAGTAAAGTAAGACTGCTATTCATAAAACAGTATGCAAAAACTACTCAAATATTCTAAAAATACACGACCAAGTGTTTCATCAGTCAGAGGTCATTCCGCACACAATTCTTGGGTCTTTCTGAATATAAACCAGAAAATCTGACGCAAGCAGTGAGCAATCGCTGGAAACCTGAGGATCATTATGAAGTTCATCAATGAAAGCTGGCACATTATGTGTCAGCTTGACGTATATTTCTGCCACACCTAAACACTGATACTGATAAAACCTTGTCATGTCTTCAAAGGTTGTTTCTATCTAATGCCACCTGACAGAATCGTAGGAGTTGTTCATCGATTTTTTTTTCTTTCTAAAGATGTATTTTTGTGTATGCCTTGATTATCAGCAGGTTTTCTTTTTCCACATTATTAATCGTGTGTGTTGTGTCTTGTCGATGCCCTGTAAGGTTATTTTTGGACGTTGATGATTATTTTTAGTCTCGTGTGTAGATAAACCACGTGTTCGCGCGTGAGATAGATAGATAGATAGATAAATAGATAGATAGAGAGAAAGATAGAGAGATAGATAGATAGATAGATAGATAGGTAGATAGATAGATAGAGAGAGAGATAGAGAGATAGGTAGATAGATAGATAGGTAGATAGGTAGATAGAGAGATAATAGATAGATAATAGATAGATAGATAGATAGATAGATAGAGGGGAGAGAGGGGAGAGAGGGAAGAAGAGAGAGGGAGGGAGAAAGAGAGAGAAGCACAGGCACGCACACACACACACACACACACACACACACACACACACACACACACACACACTCACACAACACAACGCACACACACACATACACACACACACATGCACGCCACACACACACACACACACACACACACACACACACACACACACTCACACAACACAACACACACACACACACACACACACATACACAACACAACAAACACACACATACACACACATGCACCACACACACACACACACACATACACACACACATACTCACACACACACACACATACACACGCACAAACCACACACACACACACACACACACACACACACACACACACACACACACACACACACACACAGAGGCACAATCAATACAGCTAGCAGTTTTGGAAGAACCTTACTCTTCACTTCTGGAGAACACACGAAAACGCATCCTTAAAATCTGTTTGTCATCAATTAGAAATCAAAGTGATGCACAAAACACCAGAAGGAACTAATGTGCCCAGCAAAGTGACCCCAAGTTCCTAATGCTTTGCTGCATTATCATTGCAAATGGCTGGCACCACAGGTTTAATGATAAAAAATAAATGATGCATCGCACTGGCTGAGTGGTGGATTTGACATTTTGCTGGGCACCGAAAAATGAAGTCTAGGGTCTGTTCTGAACGGATTCATTGCGCTCAAACAATACCATATGCGCTCCACCCAAATTCGTCAGCGTTTACGTAGCAGACTCCTTGAGTCTGGCAATACAATTTTTAACCCTTTGACTCCGGGAACCTGCCAACCAGCATACTGCATTATCAACCATGCTGGGCATGCAAAAATTTTAATCTTTTGACTCCCTCACCCTATCCACCAGCTTCCTGCAGAAAGCTGGTGGATGGGGTGAGGAAGTCAAAGACTCAAGTTTTTGTGGATGATGGATAGGGTGTGGGAGTCAAAGACTTAAGTTTTTGTGGATGATGGATAGGGTGTGGAAGTCAAAGACTTACGTTTTTGTGGATGATGGATAGGGTGTGGAAGTCAAAGACTTACGTTTTTGTGGATGATGGACAGGGTGTGGAAGTCAAAGACTTACGTTTTTGTGGATGATGGACAGGGTGTGGAAGTCAAAGACTTACGTTTTTGTGGATGATGGACAGGGTGTGGAAGTCAAAGACTTACGTTTTTGTGGATGATGGACAGGGTGTGGAAGTCAAAGACTTACGTTTTTGTGGATGATGGACAGGGTGTGGAAGTCAAAGACTTACGTTTTTGTGGATGATGGACAGGGTGTGGAAGTCAAAGACTTACGTTTTTGTGGATGATGGACAGGGTGAGGAAGTCAAAGACTTACGTTTTTGTGGATGATGGACAGGGTGTGGAAGTCAAAGACTTACGTTTTTGTGGATGATGGACAGGGTGTGGAAGTCAAAGACTTACGTTTTTGTGGATGATGGACAGGGTGAGGAAGTCAAAGACTTACGTTTTTGTGGATGATGGACAGGGTGTGGAAGTCAAAGACTTACGTTTTTGTGGATGATGGACAGGGTGAGGAAGTCAAAGACTTACGTTTTTGTGGATGATGGACAGGGTGTGGAAGTCAAAGACTTACGTTTTTGTGGATGATGGACAGGGTGAGGAAGTCAAAGACTTACGTTTTTGTGGATGATGGACAGGGTGTGGAAGTCAAAGACTTACGTTTTTGTGGATGATGGACAGGGTGAGGAAGTCAAAGACTTACGTTTTTGTGGATGATGGACAGGGTGTGGAAGTCAAAGACTTACGTTTTTGTGGATGATGGACAGGGTGAGGAAGTCAAAGACTTACGTTTTTGTGGATGATGGACAGGGTGTGGAAGTCAAAGACTTACGTTTTTGTGGATGATGGACAGGGTGAGGAAGTCAAAGACTTACGTTTTTGTGGATGATGGACAGGGTGTGGAAGTCAAAGACTTACGTTTTTGTGGATGATGGACAGGGTGAGGAAGTCAAAGACTTACGTTTTTGTGGATGATGGACAGGGTGAGGAAGTCAAAGACTTACGTTTTTGTGGATGATGGACAGGGTGTGGAAGTCAAAGACTTAAGTTTTTGTGGATGATGGACAGGGTGTGGGAGACAAAGAGTTAAGTTTTTGTGGATGATGGACAGGGTGTGGGAGACAAAGAGTTAAGTACCAGCAAGATACTGTAAAATGGGGAAGTGGGGGTAGGGTGGATGGGGGTGAGACCTATGAATAAACACTAAGCTGACATGGACAGCACCAGAACGATTGAAGCATTGCTATGGGTAGCGAACGGGTCAGTTTTTAATGTTGCAAGTTGGGTTTGAACTCGATACACGAGATAATAGGTTCACAGTTCAACCGAGCGAACCAGCCAGCCCACATGTGCTGGAAACTGAGGTAATAGCAAACGGAAAGGAACGGGGAAATAGCGTGGCAAAAGGCAGGCACCTACAGGATTCGGTTCAGCTTGACATGCAATAGGATTTAAAGAGGCTGTGCACGGTAACCTCTGATCACGTTTTGCTGTTTGTTTTTATCAAGTGAAAAATGAATTGTGCCAAGAAATATGTATGATCCTGAATCTGATCATATGTATGTTTTTCTTGACTGTGTGTGTGTGAATTTATCGATCTGTTTATCTGTTTACCTGTGTTTGTGTTGTAATGAGGTTTTCGCTTTTTATTCCATATCGTACATGTAGTTATAGGTAAGTTCCAAGTATGAGTTATGTACAGAATAGAAACTATGAGTATTTGTGATTACACTTTAAAATACTGTTTTAAATGATAGCGTGAATAGCATAGATTTATTAACAAATATTGAATTTCTTGGTGTTCTTGTTGTTTTGTATGTGTGTGTGCTTTTGTTTTTGTTTGTTTGTTTGTTTTCTTTTGTTTTTGTTGAGTTTTCTTTTGTTTGTTTTGGAAAGATGAACAGGACCCTATGAAACACTAAGCTGCCTCCAGAGTCTATTGAATACACCAGATGCAAGAGGTACAAAACATAATGGCTACCTGGCTAAACTTGTCTCTCAGTGAATAGGCTACTTACTGCGTAGCTTTCATCGGCGATCCGGCCGACTTCTTCAGCGCAACTGCTGGGTTGAGAACTGGTTTCAGTGCGCACCGCCGTAAGCGAACTCACGACAGTGCGACTGAATAAGTGAGGAGTACACCGATGGCAGGTTGTGTCGGCCCCGGTCACGGTTGAGGGTGGGGTTCCTTGCGGCGATGTAGACTGCCTCCTTTACTCCCCTCTGGAACCATCTTGCTTCTTTGTACAAAACATGCCGGCGAAATGACAGAATTCAATAGCATGGGTGAAGAAAACATTTAAACAAAATGTTACTCTGTGATGTCGAACGTAAAAACAGATTCAGTTTCAGTTTGAGATGGCGTATACGCACTCGAAATAAATTCCACAATAGGTACCCATGAAATATTGTTTTGTTTTTCAAACAAAGAAAACGCAAGCTTTCACAACGAAATAAAACTTGGCAACGCATCGGCATGTATGCCGTGAAAATAAGTTGTTTAGTCCTTGATGATTGATTTGACTCTCTGTCTGTCTGTCTGTCTGTCCGTCCGTCTGTCTGTCTGTCTGTATGTATGTATGCATATATATATATGTATGTATGTATGTATGCATTTGTGTGTGTAAGACTGTCTGTCTGTCTCTCTCATCTGTCTCTGTCTCTATCTTTCTTTCTATCTCATGTCTGTCTCTCTCATCTGTCTCTGTCTCTATCTCTTTCTTTCTATCTCATGTCTGTCTCTCTCATCTGTCTCTGTCTCTATCTTTCTTTCTATCTCATGTCTGTCTCTCTCATCTGTCTCTGTCTCTATCTCTTTCTTTCTATCTCATGTCTGTCTCTCTCATCTGTCTCTGTCTCTATCTTTCTTTCTATCTCATGTCTGTCTCTCTCATCTGTCTCTGTCTCTATCTTTCTTTCTATCTCATGTCTGTCTCTCTCATCTGTCTCTGTCTCTATCTTTCTTTCTATCTCATGTCTGTCTCTCTCATCTGTCTCTGTCTCATCTTCTTCTATACAATGTTTCTCTCTGCATCGTCTACTGTCTCTATCTTTCGTTTCTATTTATGTATGTCTATTCATCGTCTCGTCATTAATCTTTCTTTCTATCTCATGTCTGTCTACTCCATACTGTCTCTGTTCTTTTTTCATTTCTGATCCATGTCATGTCTCTCTCATCTGATACTCTGTCTCAATCTTTCTCATCTCATGTCTGCTCTTCAAATCTGTCTCTGCTCTATCTTTCTTTATTATTCTGTCTCTCTCATCTGTCTCTGTCTCTATCTTCTTTCTTCATGTCGTCTCTTCATCTGTCCTGTCTCTATTCTGTTTTTCTATCTCATGTTGTCTCTTCATCTGTCTCTGTCTCTATGCTTTTTTCTATCTCATGTCTGTTCTCTATCTGTCTCTGTCTCTATCTCTTTCTTTCTATTCATGTTCTGTCTCTCTCATCTGTCTCTGTCTCTATCTTTCTTTCATCTATGTCTGTCTCTCTCTGTTCTGTCTATCTTTCTTTCTATCTCATGTCTGTCTCTCTCATCTGTCTCTGTTCTATTCTTTCTTTCTTCTCATTCTTCTCTCATCTGTCTCTGTCTCTATTCTTCTTCTTCTCATGTCTGTCTCTTCATCTGTCTCTGTCTCTATTTCTTCTATCTCATTCTTCTCTCTATCTGTCTCTGCTCTTCTTTTCTTCTCATGTCTGTCTCTTATCTGTCTCTGTCTCTATCTCTTTCTTTCTTCTCATGTCTTCTCTCTCATCTGTCTCTGTCTCTATCTCTTTCTTTCTATCTCATGTCTGTCTCTCTCATCTGTCTCTGTCTCTATCTCTTTCTTCTATCTCATGTCTGTCTCTCTCACCTGTCTCTGTCTCTATTCTTTCTTCTTCTCATGTCTGTCTCTCTCATCTGTCTCTGTCTCTATCTTTCTTTCTATCTCATTCTGTCTCTCTCATCTGTCTCTGTCTCTATCTCTTTTTTCTATCTCTGTCTGTCTCTCATCTGTCTCTGTCTCTATCTCTCTTCTTCTCTTCTGTCTGTCTCTCATGTCTCTTCTCTATCTTTCTTTCTATCTCATGTCTGTCTCTCTCATCTGTCTCTGTCTCATCTTTCTTTCTATCTCATGTCTGTCTCTCTCATCTGTCTCTGTCTCTATTCTTTCTTCTATCTCATGTCTTCTCTCTCATCTGTCTCTGTCTCTATCTTCTTTCTTTTCTGTCTGCTTCTCTCATCGTCTCTTCTCTATCTTTCTTTCTATCTCATGTCTGTCTCTCTCATCTGTCTCTGTCTCTTCTCTTCTTTCTTCTCATCTGTCTCTCTCTCTGTCTCTGTCTCTATCTTTCTTTCTATCTCATGTCTGTCTTCTCATCTTCTCTGTCTCTATCTTTTTTCTATCTCATGTCTGTCTCTCTCATCTGTCTCTCGTCTCTATCTTCTCTTTTCTATCTCATGCTGTCTCTCACTTCTTTCTATCTATCTATCTCTCTCTTTCCTCTCTTCGTCTCATCTCTCTCTCTCTCTCTCTTTCTTTCTTTCTCTCTCTTTCTTTCATCTCTCTCTCTCTCTCTCTCTCTCTCTCTTGTATGTCTCTGTCTGTCTGTCTTCTGTCTATCTGTCTGTCTGTCTCTCTCTCTCTCTCTTTCTTTCTCTCTCTCTCTCTGTCTGTCTGTCTCTGTCTATCTGTCTGTCTGTCTGTCTTGTCTGTCTCTGTCTCTCTGTCTCTCTCTCCCTCTCTCTCTCTCTCTCTCTCTCTCCCCTTTTCTTCACTGTTCACAAGCATGCATTAATTATTCGCCTCACCTATGCCAGTCCATGCAACACGTGACACGAAATGCGTTCATACCGGGATTTCGTCGATTATTCCGGGCGAATCTTCCTATGTGTTTGTCAGAAGATCGAACAAATTCCTTACATCAGAGAAAGCGTGTAACATATTTTGCTTGATTTGTGTTTGACATCAGAACAAACAAACGAAAAAGAGGCGGCGCGGGGGGGGGGGGGGGGGGGTAGGAGGGTTCTCTCTTACTTCAGAACATTTAATCCACACCAAGACTGTAGTTATGTACACAAAGTTTGGTAAAAAGAAAAGGAAGGAATTCTCTTGAAAATATACAGAAATCACAACGCGTATGTTACTCACGTCAATTTTATGGTTACTTGCTGGACTCCCAGCCGACTATACATTTCATATCTCTGGTTTAATCCCAGTCTGCAACGTCAAAATTGGCCTGTCTGCTACCCATCTTAACCCTTTAACTACCGCACCCTGTGCACCAGCATCCTGCATTGTCAGCCATGCCAGCAAAACTAAAACTTCACCCTCTGACTCCCTCACCCTATCCAGGAAGCTGGTGGATGGGGTGAGGGAGACGAAGGGTTAAGGTTTTGCTGTTGGTGGATAGGTGTAGGATACAAAGGGTTAATGTTCCAAACGTCTAGTGGTGTCAGTTTAGTGTTTCTAAGGGTATGTCAAACGTTCTAGTGGTGTCAGTTAGTGTTTCTCATCTCCCATTATCCCCAGTCGCCGTTTCAATACTTGCCATTCATAGGGTTCGCATAGGCTTAAAAAGTCTCCTACATGGATCATTTAATTTGAGTGGAGGGCATATGGAATTGTGCCATTGCGATGAATCCCTCTAGAATAACTCCAAACTCTATAGATACCTTTATGGCTGCATATTCATATCAACAAAACTAGTATTTTGTTGATTTTTTGTGTGTGTGTGTAAGGTATTAAATGGAATTCATGGTATTTTTGCTTTTTTCCGTTTAAGTATTTTAGTAATTATCCATTTTTGTTTTATTGTTTGCTTGTTTGTTGGTTGGTTGTATTGGTTGGTTGGTTGTGGTGTGTTGTTGTTATGTGGTGTAGTTTGGTTGTTATTGTGGTTGTAGTTGGTGTTGTGTTGGTGGTGGTTAGTTGGTTGTGATGTTGGTATGGTGTGGTTGGCTATTGGTTGTTGTTGTTGTGGTTGGTTGGTTGGTTGTTATTAGGTGGTGGTTTGTTTTTTGTTTGTTTTTGCTTGTTTGTTTGTTTTTGTAAAGTCGCCTATAATGTAAAGTCAAGCTAATTGTCGAAATACAAGAACAAAAAGAAATCCCATTATAAACAAACATCTTTAAACCATTTCTCAATATGGGGCATTTTTTTTAGCAATGAAGTTTTCACACTTAAAGTGTAGAACAGATCTGTGTATTCTAAAAGCAAGCCCTTCCAAGTTACGGGGTGCTGCATGACTGGTTCAGGGCTTGGCTTCAAACTGCTGTTACAGGGCTGTCTGCTAAAGTCAAACAGAATGTGGAATGAAAAGCGGTCATTGGAACCACTAATGATACCCCTTAAGACCATGCTATACCGGCCTGACCTTGTTCTAGTCACGCAAGGTCATGGGGCACAAAAACACAGGGTGAGCTTCAGAGCATCATCATAAACCCCCTCAACTTCCGTATTTCAAAGAAAGATAAAGTGTGGGTCATGGCTACGTAAATATATGCAGTCATCACTTTCTGTTTAGTCACACGAAAGATTAATATTATATAGGAAAGGGGAAATAAACGATTACTGGCTCTGCGTGCACGCACACGCACGCCTGCATTTCTCTTTTTTCCTCCTCCCCCCCCCCCCCCCCACTCCTTCCCCACATGCACACACGCATACACGCACTCATACAGGCACGCACGTGCACACGTACACACATACAAACGCACGCACACACATATGCACACACACACACACTCGCATACATACACACGCGCGCGCACACACACACACACACGCGCGCGCGCGCGCGCACACACACACACACACACACACACACACACACACACACACACTTCAATAATGCAGTTTTGAGAAAAAATATATTGGTTACTGCCGTATCAAATATTAACATAAAACCCTCTTCCAGCTGAGCGTGCTAAGGGTTTCTTCAGAAGACTGGAACCACACAGTTGAATGTCATTCTCCTCACGGATGAATCATTGAGAATGTTGCTGAAATCCTGAGACCAACACCGCAGGTGTCTGTATGTCTCAGGTCTAATTGACAGCAGGATGCGATTCGATATGACAGTGAGGGTATGAGGACTGCCCTCTCACGCAGTCTCTATCCAAAGTGAAACTCCACAGTTACATTTTTGTATCATCCCCATCATCATCATCATCATCATCATCATCATCAGGTGCCCTGCCGCATGGCGTTGGCGACCATGGACTTCCAACCATCTCTATCTCTCGTTGCCCCTAGCATCTCCCCTACCCTCCTCATCCCCAGCCACTCTGCAAGTCCGTCCAGCATTCTCTCCCTGGGTCTACCTGGTGCTCTCTTTCCCTCCAGCTTTCCCGTTGTGACCAGGTGCTCCAAATCCCCCTTCCTCATAAAATGGCCTATAAAGGTTGCTTGTCTTTTCCTAATCTTCCTTATGAGTGATCTACTTGTGTCTGCCTCCATCAAGACTGTCTCGTTTGGTTTCTTTGCTGTGCATGGCATCATAGCATTATGAAACACAAAATAATGTCCCTGACTCTGTGGCGTAGAAAATGAAGCAGGAAAAGATAGAAAACAGTTTTCCTCTGATTGTCACCAAATGTGAAATGAAACAGAGTACGGAAAAGGAAAATAATGTATCGACCAAAGTGACCCAAAGTTCCTAAAGCTTCCACTCTTCCTTTCCAGAAATGGGTGGTATCCTCTAAAGACATGTTAATACTACACACAAACATGAAGAAAACACACCTGAGTTTGTGATGACAGTGACAGGCAAACATAAAAGTGCATTGGACCGACAAATCAGTGAAGCAGTCCAAATACACAACGCCCCAAGCAACCTACTGATGAACAGAAAATCAGAATGGGGTCACACACGGATAGTGAGAAGTATTCTCACAACTGAATAGTTCTACAACAAGCCTCTGCCCACCAGTCTGACGAGGGTTCGCTGAACCGATCAGGCCTAACAAAAAGTAAGTGAAATTCCTTGATGGATAATATTCGTTTAGGCGTG
>CM060312.1:15433065-15440565 GCA_030674185.1 Monoplex corrugatus
ACATGCTTTTGTAAAGTAGGCTACCTGACTAACCGACATATAAAAGCCATTTTGTTTAGTTATAAAAACATTTTTACAACTTATTTGGCATTATATGTGTTATGGTTGATCTCTTGTTCAATATGCTTATATGCAGGGTAGCAAGGACTAGCTGTACTTCAAGTCCAGCGGGACCTGAAGCTACTTTACTCTTAAGTGATAAAATGTTTTGAAGTTTGAAGTTTTCAAGTTTGACTCCTACATTCACCAAAAAAGTCATCAACCGGAAAAAGGAAACTGTTTGGAGAGAGAAAGGAAAAATAATGTGTCGACCAGATCGACCAAAGTTCCTAATGCTTTCCACTCCTCCTATCCAGAAGTGGGTGGTGTCACAGATTACATAAGACTTAATGCACTGCCCTTGCATTAGAACTGACATGTCAACCTCCCCCCCCTCCCCCTTCCTTTGTTTTTGTTAATTCTGTCTTTAGATTCTATGCATGTAATTTTTGTGGTGTTTTTTTTCCCGTCGTTAATTATGATTACAGATATATTTATCATTATTTATACTGCTATGATTGTTATGTTATTATTGCTGCTTTTGTTGTTATTGTTAGGGGTTGACGTTTATTTTGCTTACATGTTTGCCTTTGTCTCAAAAAGTGCTCGATTAACTGCAAATAGAATTCTTTTTTTTTATTATTATAAAACCATTTTTATAACTTCTTTGGAATATGTGTGTTATGGTTTATCTCTTTTTTAATATGTTTTTGTGCAGGGTAGCAAGGACTAGCTGTACTACAAGTCCTGCGGGACCCGAAGCTACTTTCCTCTTTCTTTAAGTGATAAGATGTTTCGAGGTTTGAAGTTTTCAAGTTTGACTCCTGCATTCACAAGAAAAGTCATCAACCAGATAAAGGAAACTGTGTTTGGAGAGAGAAAGGAAAAATAATGTGTCGACCAGATTGACCAAAGTTCCTGATGCTTTCCACTCCTTGTTTCCAGAAGTGGGTGATGTCACAGATTGCATAAGACTTAATGCACTGCCCTTGCATTAGAACTGACATGTCACCACCACCACCACCCTCCTTTGTTTGTTCAATATTCTGTCTTTAGATTCTTCATTTCCTATGATTCTATGCACGTAATTTCCGTGTGGGTTTTTTTTCCATCGTTATCATTATGATTGCAAAAATATTCGTCATTGCTTCTACTGCTAGGATTGTTATGTTATTACTGTTGCTTTTGTTAATATTGTTAGAGGTTGACGTGTATTTTTTGCCTTACATCTGTTGGTCTTTGTCTCAAAAAGTGCTTGACTAACTGACAAATAAAGTTGATTTTTGTTATCATGAAAACATTTTTATGACTTCTTTGGCATTATATGTATTATAGCTTATCTCTTTTCTTAATATGCTTGTGTGCAGGTTAGCAAGGATTAGCTATAGGACAAGTCCAGTGAGACATGAAACTACTTTACTCATAAGTGATAAAATGGGTTTTTTTCAAGTTTGAAGTTTATATGTTTGACTCCTACATTCACAAGACAAGTCATCTCCTACAGTCACAAGACAAGTCATCTCCTACAGTCACAAGACAAGTCATCTCCTGCATTCACAAGACAAGTCATCTCCTACATTCACAAGACATCTCCTACATTCACAAGACAAGACATCTCCTACATTCACAAGACAAGACATCTCCTACATTCACAAGACAAGACATCTCCTACATTCACAAGACAAGTCATCTCCTACATTCACAAGACAAGTCATCTCCTACATTCACAAGACAAGACATCTCCTACATTCACAAGACAAGTCATCTCCTACATTCACAAGACAAGTCATCTCCTACATTCACAAGAAAAGTCATCCCCTACATTCACAAGAAAAGTCATCTCCTACATTCATAAGACAAGTCATCTCCTACATTCACAAGACAAGTCATCTCCTACATTCACAAGACTTTCTCCTACAGTCACAAGACAAGTCATCTCCTACATTCACAAGACAAGTCATCTCCTACATTCACAAGACAAGTCATCTCCTACATTCATAAGACAAGTCATCTCCTACATTCACAAGACAAAGTCATCTCCTACAGTCACAAGACAAGTCATCTCCTACATTCACAAGACAAGTCATCTCCTACATTCACAAGACAAGTCATCTCCTACATTCACAAGACAAGTCATCTCCTACATTCACAAGACAAGTCATCTCCTACATTCACAAGAAAGTCATCTCCTACATTCACAAGAAAAGTCATCTCCTACATTCACAAGAAAAGTCATCTCCTACATTCACTAAGAAAAGTCATCTCCTACATTCACAAGACAAGTCATCTCCTACATTCACAAGACAAGTCATCTCCTACATTCACAAGACAAGTCATCTCCTACAGTCACAAGACAAGTCATCTCCTACATTCACAAGTCATCTCTCCTACATTCACAAGACAAGGTCATCTCCTACATTCACAAGACAGGTCATCTCCTACATTCACAAGACAAGCATCTCCTACATTCACAAGACAAGTCATCTCCTACATTCACAAGACAAGTCATCTCCTACATTCACAAGACAAGTCATCTCCTACATTCACAAGACAAGTCATCTCCTACATTCACAAGACAAGTCATCTCCTACATTCACAAGACAAGTCATCCTACATTCACAAGACAGGTCATCTCCTACATTCACAAGAAAAGTCATCTCCTACATTCACAAGACAAGTCATCTCCTACATTCACAAGACAAGTCATCTCCTACAGTCACAAGACAAGTCATCTCCTACATTCACAAGACATCTCCTACATTCACAAGACAATCTCTCCTACATTCACAAGACAAGTATCTCCTACATTCACAAGACAAGTCATCTCCTACATTCACAAGACATCTCCTACATTCACAAGACATCTCCTACATTCACAAGACAAGTCATCTCCTACAGTCACAAGACAAGTCATCTCCTACATTCACAAGACAAGTCATCTCCTGCATTCACAAGAAGTCATCATAAAGACAACTCCTACAGTCACAAGACAAGTCATCTCCTACATTCACAAGACAAGACAATCCTACAGTCACAAGACAAGTCATCTCCTACAGTCACAAGACAAGTCATCTCCTACATTCACAAGACAAGTCATCTCCTACATTCACAAGACAAGTCATCTCCTACAGTCACAAGACAAGTCATCTCCTACATTCACAAGACAAGTCATCTCCTGCATTCACAAGACAAGACAACTCCTACATTCACAAGACAAGTCATCTCCTACATTCACAAGACAAGTCATCTCCTACAGTCACAAGACAAGTCATCTCCTGCATTCACAAGACAAGACAACTCCTACAGTCACAAGACAAGACAACTCCTACAGTCACAAGACAAGTCATCTCCTACATTCACAAGACAAGTCATCTCCTGCATTCACAAGACAAGCACAACTCCTACAGTCACAAGACAAGACAAACTCCTACAGTCACAAGACAAGTCATCTCCTACATTCACAAGACAAGACAACTCCTACATTCACAAGACAAGTCATCTCCTACAGTCACAAGACAAGTCATCTCCTACATTCACAAGACAAGTCATCTCCTACATTCACAAGACAAGTCATCTCCTACAGTCACAAGACAAGTCATCTCCTACATTCACAAGACAAGTCATCAACTGAAAAAGGAAAACTGTGTCTGGAGAGAGAAAGGAAAAACAATGTGTCGACCAGATTGACCAAAAGTTCCTAATGCTTTCCATTCCTTCTTTCCACAAGTGAGTGGTGTCACAGATTGCATAAGACTTAATGCACTGCCTTCACAGAATGACGGGTTTGGCGTTTTACTGAAAGCTACAGCAGAAAAACAAAAGGAAAGGAAAGGACCAGCATAGGAAATGTCAGGCAACGAATAGGATTTGGGTCATCCTGACATGACGTTAGAGTTAAAGAGGCTGTGCCTGTTAATCTGTTGTCACTTTTTTATGTGTCTCGTCTTTACACATCATCATGTGCCCTGCCGTCTGGTGTTGACGATCATGGCCCTCCACACGAATCTATCCCCTGTCGCTGCAAGTACATCTCCCACCCTCCCTGTCCTAAGCCACTCTGCAGGTCCGTCCAATATTTTCTCCCTGGGTCTACCTGGTGCATTCTTTCCCTCCAGCTTTCCTGTTGTGACTAGGTGTTCTAATTTCTCTTTTCCATATAAAATGCCCACTAAATGTTGTTTGTCATTTCCTAATCTTCTTTATGAATGTTCTTCTTATGTCTGCCTCCTTCAAGACAGTCTCATCTGTTTTCTTTGCTGTCCATGGAACTCTCAACATTCTTCTCTCTCTCTTTCTCTCTCTCTCTCTGCCCCCCCCTTCCTCCCTCTCTCTCTCCCTTTCATTGTTTTAAATTTAGGCGGGTTTCATTTCATTTTTAGTCTGTCTGCTTGAGCAGAGATAGATTAATCTGATATAAATGGTTTTGTGCGGTGCTTTTCTCCAAATGTGCTCGAACTCAGCGGACATTACCCGCAATCAGACTTTTTAGTGGAGCATGGACAAACTCAAGCTGTAAGAGGAGCTAGCTGACCTCTGTTTGCACAGTCTGCATCTTTGGTGGGTGTGCTTGCCGAGTGTTTCCATGCTTCCATTAACCAGCCACTGCCACTGACATGACTTACAAGATCTTTTAGTGTGCATAGTTGACATTTTGCAGAGACAGAGAGAGAGGGGGAGAGAGAGAGAGACAGACAGACAGACAGACAGAGACAGACAGAGTGAGATACAGGCAGAAAGGCAGACAGACAGAGACAGAGACACTGGCTATGACAATGACATGGAGGGAGAGAGAGGGACAGAGAGGGGGACAGAGAGAGGGACAGAGAGGGGGGCAGAGAGAGAGAGACAGAGAGGGGGGCAGAGAGAGAGAGAGGGACAGAGAGGGGGGCAGAGAGAGACAGAGAGGGGGGCAGAGAGAGATAGAGAGAGAGAGACAGACAGACGACAAACAGAGAGAGAGAGAGAGTTTGACAGAGTCTGGCAACAGGCACTGGGAGCCACAATGAAGAAATTTAACATCGGACAAATACTTATCACACCTTCCAGCAGCGATACTCCAAAGCAACCAACGCGTTAGTTAGACAATATTTCCATTATTCGTTTAGAGCTTGTCAGTACAGATTTCAGTCTCCACAATTTTCAGTGCATTCCTTGATCGCATCATGACTAACGCATTTGAAGACCATGTCAGCACAGTCAGCACTGGATGAAAAACCATCACGAACTTTCGCTTTCCCCCGTGCGGATGCCGGGGGCTCATTCAGTATATATAGTATCCCCACCTTCTGGAAATTCTGTGCTAGAAAGTTTCTCTTTTCTGTCACTCTTTTTTTTCTTTCTTCCTCCTTTGCTTTCTGACATTTCTTCCTATCATTTTCTGCCTTGCTGGTCCATTCAGTGTATGTGTTCAATAAAGTCTTACGTACTTTTGTTTAGGATTGATAGTTGGGTACATGTAGTAAGTGCATTTCGGCTCTAGGAAAATGACACATGCCGAGGCGACGTTGCGTCATTTAAGCCCGTTTTTCTATATGCTTCAGTGTCCTTAGTTATGTTTAAATCCCTGTACGATAAATTGGACGAAGTGTTCAACGCCAAGGGCATCTCCTTAGATTATGTGCACGAATGCATTGTTCTGTGTATTTTTATTTTCTTTTCCCTAATGTTTTTCCTGCTGAAGTTTTGCATATGTTTTAAAACAGTTATAGCCCCTGATATGGCTCTATGCAGTCGGCTGGGCTTTACATTAAACGAAACAATAACATTAACAATAACTTTCGCTTTGCAGATGAAATTGGTGGTCTGGCAGGCCGTGGGCAAGAACTGGTACGCTTCTATAAAGATTAGATGAAACATCAACAAGATATGACATGGAAATCAGCGCAGAAAATACCAGGTTGACGAATATGCCACAACACCACCACACTACTGATGTAACTGTGTAGGACTGGGGAGGGGGGGGGGGATCAGACAAAAGAAACTTAGGGAGGAAAACAAAGGGGAAGACAAAAAAAAATACGATTGACAACATTGCAGAATAGACAAAGAAACCATTTGCGGAGATCCAGGCTTTGGCACACAACAGACAGAGCTGGATGAATCTGGTGAATGGTTCTTCAGTGCGGCGCCCCAGTTAATCTTCACGGATTTAAAGGACAAAAATAACAAGAAAAAGATGGCTCTACACACGATGGGGGTTCAGACAGACACTGGCAGGTCTGCACACATGTTGACCTGAGAGGTGGGAAAAATCTCCATCCTTTACCCACCAGGTGAAGGTATCTACCCGGATCGAACCTAGGACCTTCTGATTGAAGAAAACCCTGATGTTTACACTCAGACACAGATGCAGGCAAACTCACTGATATTCTGTCTGTGTGGTTTTTAAAAGGAGACAGTTTTCGATGATACTAGAGTGGTCATATTTTGGCATTTTATACAGGGGTTGTGCAAAGGGAGGTAACAGTATGAAAAAAGAAAACCAGTAAATACTCATAGTGGCATTTATTATACAAAAAATGAATTATTGCATATACATGTATATAACAGTTCAGCACTTAATCCTCAGATATCAAACTGCTTGCCGTCGGTTATTACAATCCTTTCGAGAGCGGATTTAGCATTATGATATGATGTGTTGCTTATGTTAGCTATTTTGACCTTCTGTTATGTGTTTGTTGTTTTTGTTTGTTTATATTGTGTGTTGCGTTTGTGTATGCGTGATAGTGTGTGTGTGTTGTGTGGTGTGGTGTGTGTGTGTGTGTGTGTGTGTGTGTGTGTGTGTGTGTGGTGTGTGTGTTGTGGTGTGTGTGTGTGTGTGTTTTGCGGTGATTCTTTTCTTGTTCGTGTTACTGTTGTATTGTTTGCTGTTAAGTTGATGGTGTGTGTGTATTTGTGGGTGTTGTGTGTGTTGTGTGTGTGTGTGTGTGGTGAGTGTGTGTGTATGTGTGTGTGTGGTGTGTGTGTGTTGGTGAGCTGTGTGTGTATCTTGTGTGTGTGTTGTGTTGCATTGTGTTGTGTTGTTGTGTGTGAGTGTGTGTGTATTTGTGTGTGTGGTGGTGTGTGGTTGTGAGTGTGTGTGTGTGTGTGTGTGTTGTGTGTGTGTATGTGGTGTGTGTGTGTGTGTTGTGTGTATGTGTGTGTGTGTTGTGTGTGTGTGATTTGTGGTTTTGTGTGTTGTTGTGTGTGTGTGTGTGTGTGTGTTGTGTGTGTGTGTGTGTGTGTGGTTTGCGTGGGTGGTGTGTGTGTGTGTGATGTGTGTGTGTGTGTGTGTGTGTGTGTGTGTGTGTGGTGGTGTGTGTGTGTGTGTGGTTGTGTGTGTGTTTGTGTTTTTTTGTTGTGTGGTTTGTTTTGTGTTAGATGTGCGTTGTGGTGTGTTGATGTGTGCGCGATGGTGGCAGTGTGCTCTTAATTTGCGTTGTACTTGGCAGTCAGGACACAGAATTCGTCTGTCTTGTTGTG
>CM060312.1:15443065-15455565 GCA_030674185.1 Monoplex corrugatus
CACACACACACACACACACACACACACACTGTGGCGATGGGCAAGCCAGGGTTTTATACAATCTGTTTAAAGTTTTTTTTTTCAGGAAGGATTTATCGGACTCAGGCAATTCCATATGCGCTACATACAAACCTGCCACCAGTCCTCTGGCAGACTGGAACTTTCTGAGCATGCACAAACCCATATACGCTGAAACGGGAAATGGTGAGTGGGGGCTGGGGGGGGTGGAGGTGGAAAGGAGCGAGAACGAGACAGTACGCACTTTGGAACCAGAAGAACAAGCAAACCAAAGCAAGCGCGTATTCAACACAACAAGACAAGACAAGCGCACATTTTTGTCAAGCGCGAATGCACGGTCACAAACAGACCACAAACAACACCAAACAACTGATAATAAAAAGAGGACTAAAAACTTCCCTGACTGCCTCGTCCAGTGAATAAAAAGGGGACCAAACACTGGACGAGGCGTCAGGGAAGTTTTCAGTCCTCTTTTTATTATCCGTTGTTTGGTGGTGTTTGTGGTCTGTTTGTGACCGTGCATTCGCGCTTGACAAAGGCCGGTTGCCCGAAAATTTGCGCTTGTCTCGTCTTGTTGTCTTGAATACGCGCTTGCTTTGGTTTGTTTGTTCTTCTGGTTCCTGTTTGCTTGGGCGCGGGCAGTCGCACTTGTTTTGGATCTCGGAGTACGCACTTTGTTTTGCTCACATTATGCAGGCGGTATGTTGCTGCACAGTCTGCATACTCCGTCTTCCGAGTGCATGCATGCTGGGGTGTTTTCATATTTTCATAAACCACTGGAAATGTACATAACTGACAGAGTTTTGTTGTTGTTGTTTGTTTGTTTTTTTTTCGTCCCATTTTCTACGCCACTTTAAAGGCCACGGAAGCTGAAACAGTTAACAGTTTTTATTATGCGATGATGATGATGATGTCGATATGGATGATAATTATGATGCTATGGAGTTCCATCTAGGATTGAGACTGCGTGACAGGGTTGAAATCTACGCTTAATATCATAATATATCCTGGCGTCAACCAGGCCCGAGAGATACGGACACCTGCGGTGTTGGTCAGAAGATTTGAGCAACACCCTCCATGACGCATCGGCGAAGTAGATGAGACTCGACTGTGTGGTTCCAGTCTTCCCAATGAGCCCATAGCACGCCCGACTCTGGGTAGGAGCCGGTTAGAGCCGAAAAATCGGACAGTGATTTTTGAAGGTACTGATGGGGATTCGAACCCACAACCTTCCAGTCGGTAGTCCGTTGCGTTCACCACTACAACACGGCGACTGGTATAACGGACAGTTATTTGAGTTATTCGAGTTATTTCAAGAGGGATTGACCGCGCTCGGACAGCGCTCCACCCAAATCCGCCAGCAATCATCTGACAGATTTCCTGAGCCTGCACAAAACCCTATGCGCTGGCAAGGTCTTGAAACGGGGAAAAGGGAGAAGGGACCTATCAAACACAAAGCTGACACCACCAGAATGATGGAAACATCAAGATGGGCAGCAAACAGGCCAGTTTTTTTGATGTTGCGGACTGGGATCGAACCCAAGATATCAACTTTTGACTTCATAGCTCTACCAACTAGCCCACTTAACTTACAAAATGTTTAACGTGCATGTTTGATTTTCTGTGTGCGTATACACGTCTGCACACATGTTGACTTGTGAGATCGAAAAAATCTCCACCCTTTACTCACCAGACAGGAGGTTCCCAGGAGGATCGAAGCCCAGAAATCAGGAACCAGAAGAACAAGAAAACCAATGTAGGCACGTATTCAACAAAACAAGACAAAGACAAGACAAGCGCAAATTTTCGGCCAACCAGCCTTTGTCAAGCGCGAACGCATGGTCACAAACAGACCACAAACACCAAACAACGATAATAAAAAGAGGACTAAAAAGTTCCCTGCCGCCTCGTCCAGTGGATAAAAAGGGACTAAATGAAATCAGGTTTACAGTACAGTTTGTAGTGCGCTGTTCACCACATCATCATTCAGACTTCAAAATCACGTGGTTGAGAACCCACCAACGCAGTACAAGTGATGAATGGCTGGCCTTGCCTCAGAGCTCTCTCGTTTCTTAACAGTCTATTCTTGTCAGTTACCAGTAAACGTAAGAGCTTTAAGGATATAGAACTATCAGACATGAAGTTTTAGAATAAGTCCATTCGGAGAGGACGAAGACATTTAAAAGCATCAGAGACGTCAGACAAAGACTAAAAGAATCAGTCTATGGAGAGACGCCGCCATTTCCGCTGAGCCCGGAACAACGTCACTAGAATCCTCTTCATTGACCCTTTCACTCCCAAACCCTGTCCACCAGCGTCCTGCATTGTCAAACCATGTTCACAAAGCAAAACCTTAACCCTTTGATTTCCTCACCCTATCCACCCGCCCCCTGCAGGAAATTGGTGGACAGGGTGAGGCAGTCAAAGGGCAAAGTTTTGTTCAGTCGGTGGATTGGGTGCGGGGGTCAAAAGTTTAAGTGAGAGGAAATCCTCGTTGAACCATTGCTGAGAGTCCCTGCACTGGTTTCCTGTTGAGTACCAAATACAGCGCAAGACGACCACTTTGATCAACTGGATTATGAGGGACCTCCTAAAAAAAGTCGAACAGAGACAACGTTAAAGAATTACTCAGAGTCGTACTAACTTCCTTTGGGGCTATAACGGTTGGGGTAAGCCCTGAATTTAAAAAGTGTTCAGGTAAAGGTAGTCTCAATAACTCTGAGGTCATAGGAGGGTGAGGTGGTAGACAGCTCAAAGTAATGTTTTCTCGTGGCCAGCGTAATGAGGGCGGTGCCCATCTCCTTTCCCTCGCTGCTTTACCTTCCCTAACTTTGAAGACGCTCAGGTTACCCATTCACACCTGTGGGGATGCCGGGGGCTCTTTCCAGTGTAAATAGTATCCCCACCTATCTGGAAATTCTCTGCTAGAAAAATTCTGTGCTAATTTCCTCTTTTCTGTCACTCTCTTTATTTATTTCTTCCTCCTTTGTTTTCTGTCATTTTCTTCCTATCATTTTCTGCCTTGCTGGTCCATTCACGTGTATGTGTTCGATAAAGTCTTACGTACTTTCCTCTTAGGATTGATAACTGAGTACATGTATTAAGTGCATTTTTGGCTCTAGGAAATCAGATAAGCGAAAGCAATTGTAGATGTTTTGGCCGGTTTTCATAGATGTGTTATTGTCTTTAGTTATGTTTAAATTTATATTCAGGTATGCTTTGTAAATCCCCATTCGATAAACTAGACGAGCGGTCAATGCTGGGGCATCTCCTTAGATTATGTGCGCGTATGCATTGACATGTGTACTTAATTTCTTTTCTCTCTCTCTCTCTCTCTCCTTCCTCTCCTCTCTTGTTGAAGTACTGAGTGTGGTTTGAAACGCTTATAGCCCAGATATGGCTCTACGCAGTGGTGCTGGGCTTTGAACAAACAAATAACAGGGACAGGTGCTCATTCATAGTTGGGTAGACTGGAGGCCGCGCACACGTATAAAAGTTCCACGGGTATGATTCGCACCCGTGCCAACTCACGAAGGCAGTTTGGAAGACGCGTTGCTCTACCCCTGTGCCAACGGGGCATCCTGTTGAATACTGACGTAAAAAAAAAAAAAGAAAGAAAGGAAGGAAAAAAACTAACCGATTTCGCTTGCAGGAGGAATAGGGGGGTGGGGGATGGGTCTTTACTGCTGTGTGTGTCTTATGCATTGCTCACCTTGTGTGGAGCCATCGCAATCCACTGTTATTAATTTGAGTCGGAAGCTTCTCCAGCCCTGGAATCCCAAAGTGACGTGTCAGTAATTATTCGGTCAACAGTCTTTGAGCTTTCGTGTGTCCGCTGTCTGGTACTCCAGTCTTGTGAGCCGAGAAAATCCCCCATCTCTTTCGGCATCGAAGAAGACCAGACTGCATTAACCCTTTAGTCTCCCGCACCCCTATCCACCAACTGCAAAAACTTAACCCTTTAACTCCCTCACCCTATCCAAACATTAACCCTTTGACTCCCGCACCCTGTCAACCAACTGCAAAAACTGAACCTTTGACTCCCTCACCCTATCCACCAGCTTCCTGGGAGTCAAAGGGTTCAGTTTTTGCTTTGCTAACATGGTTGACAATGCGGGTGCTGGCGGACAGGGTACAGGAGTCAAAGGGTTAACGATTTCCAGGCATTTTTCCATCAAACATTTACCTTATCCAAAGCGAGTATGACTGCCTGCGTTCAAGCAAACAGGAACCAGAAGAAGAAAAAAAAAAAACACTAAAAAAGAATCAGAATGCGTATTTAACACAAGACAAGACAGGCGCAAATTTTCGGCCAAGTCAAGCGTAAGATCACAAACAAACAAACAAACACCAAATACAAAAATCAGGAGAAAAAGACGAAACTTCCCTGCTGCTCCGCCAGTGTGAGAAAAGGAATTATTTACCTTATTTCGTTCTGTTGTGGGACTATGCTGTACAACGTTTAGATCTAATGTATATCTAAACTAGTCGGGGGAAAAGTCTAAGAAACAGAACAGAAGACAAATTGTGGAATCACATTTGACATAGCAAAGCCAGAGCAAGATTGAGGCAGCCGAGATGTGGTTTCTCAGAAGAATGTTGAGAGTTCCATGGACAGCAAAGAAAACAAACGAGACGGTCTTGATGGAGGCAGACACAAGTAGATCACTCATAAGGAAGATTAGGAAAAGACAGGCAACATTGATAGGCCATTTTATGAGAAGGGGGATTTGGAGCACCTGGTCACAACGGGAAAGCTGGAGGGAAAGAGAGCACCAGGTAGACCCAGGGAGGAATGCTGGACGGACTTGCAGAGTGGCTGGGGATGAGGAGGGTGGGGGAGATGCTAGGGGCAACGAGAGATAGAGATGGTTGGAAGTCCATGGTCGCCAACGCCATGCGGCAGGGCACCTGATGATGATGATGATGATGATGATGATGATGATGATGATGATGATGATGATGAATGATGATGATATGATGATGATGATATGATGATGATGATGATGATGATGATGACATTTGACACCTACAGCTGTTGTGGATTCAATTCATCACTTTAAGATAGACGAGCTGACCACACTCCACTATGTTGTTGTTGGACACTGCATCTTTTGGGTAACTGGCGTCATGGTGGATGATAGTTATTGTTTGTTTGTTTGTTTGTTTGTTTGTTTGTTCGTTTGTTCGTTTGTTCGTTGTTCGTTTGTTCGTTTGTTCGTTCGTTCGTTCGATTGTTCGTTTGTTCGTTCGTTTCTTTCTTTCTTTCTTTCCTTCTTTCTTTGTTCATTTGATTGATTGTTTGTTTATGGTTTTTTATGTTTGCTCTCAGCAAAAACCATAAACTTGTGCCATGCGTCGATTGTGTGTTTGTTTGTTTGTTTGTTCAGGTATTTGTTTGGTTGGTTGGTCGGTTGGTTGGTTGTTAGTTGGTTGTTGGTTGGTTGGTTGGTTGGTTGGTTGGTTGGTTGGTTGGTTGGTTGGCTGGTCGGTCGGTTGGTTGGTTGGTTGGTTGGCTGGTTGGCTGGTTGGTTGGTCGGTTGGTTGGTTGGTTGGTTGGTTGGTTGGTTGGTTGGTTGTCGGTTGGTTGGTTGGTTGGTTGGTTGGTTGGTTGGTTGTTGGTTGGTTGGTCGTTGGTTGTTGGTTGGTTGGTTGGCTGGTTTTTTGTTTGTACGTTCGTTCGTTCGTTCGTTTAAGATTTTTGTTGTTGTTTGTTCGTTTCATTCTTTCTTTCATTCTTCTGTTAGTCGACATTCTGAGTTTCTTGATAAAGACTTTAAGTCGAAAATTTGACCGCTCCACAAGGTGTTCGGGTGTTGTGTACAGTAAGAATTTCTTTCATTCTTTCTTTGTTTCTTTCTTTATGTTTTTATATATGCTTGCTCTCAGCAAAAAGCGAAAACGTGTGCCACGGTGTCTTTGATTACCGCTAACCTAATGAACCCTGCTGTTTGTCACGGACTCGGGCGTTGCAACAGCACAATAGATGTCTGCACGGCTGGCTGACTTGACGGTTCTATTCCAACGATCAATACTTTATGAGCTACGTGATTGTAGAACTACTGTGCGCCCATCCGTGTGCAGGTTACCCGGTGTTTGTGTGGGTTTTTTGTTTGTTTTGTTGTTTTGTTTTGGGTTTTTTGGGGGTTTTTTTAGTAATAGGCTTGGTTGGTGATGGTTGTACGAGTTGGAATTCGATATGGCGGTAATGATAGCAGCAAATAATTACTGTCGTTAGAGATAACCGTACGACGGGCTCAGTACTTTTGTTGTTCTCTGTCTGTCTGTCTGTCTGTCTGTCTGTCTGTCTGTCTGTCTGTCTCTCTCTCTCTCTCTCTGTGTCTCTCTCCTCTCTCTCTCTCTCTCTCTCTCTCTGTATCTGTGTATCTATGTATCTCTCTCTCTATCTATCAATCTAGCTAGCTACCTAGCTGTCTGTCTGTCTGTCTGTCTATCTGTCTGTCTGTCTGTCTATCTATCTATCTATATCTATCTATCTATATCTGTGTGTGTGTGTGTGTGTGTGTGTGTGTGTATAGATAAAGCTTGCATTGAACATTGTGTCTGGATAGTTTTCATTACAATCTAATAATCGTAATGATAATGATAATAATATTAACAACAATAATAACAACAAGAAGGAGGAGGAGGATGACGATGATGATGATGATGATGATGATGACGACGATGACGACGATATGATGATGATGATGATGACGACGACGACGACGACTAAGACGACGATGACGATTCTTAAAACAATAAATCATTCTGGTCTAGCGGTATTCTCCATACACATTTGTATTCTCGGAGCATTATGCATTTGAAAGACACAGAATGTGATGTATACAGAAGCGCTGATACATATCACACACACACACACACACACACACACACACACACACACACAACACACACACACACGCACGTACGCACACACACACACACACACACGCAAGTTCACACTCATCACATACGCGCGCACACACACCCGCACACACACACACACACACACACACACACACACACACACACACACACACACACACACACACACACACACACACACACTCCAACACAAACACAAACATCAGAATACACACATTCATACACGTACACATATAAATACTTTTTAGCAGTCTACGTATTCCTATGGACATGGACATAAACATACACGAATAATTCCCACAATGCCACTTGATGAGCATTTACAGATGACAGTATATAATTGTGGAGAACTAATTATTATATCAACAACAGAAGGCCTATACTTACAGTAGGCAGATACAATCGTGGAGAATTAATTACTATATCAACAACAGAAAGCCAGTAGTCACACTTGGCAGTATATAATTATGGAGAACTTGGCAGTATATAATTGTGGAGAACTAATTATTATATCAACAACAGAAGGCCTATAATTACAGTAGGCAGATACAATCGTGGAGAATTAATTACGATATCAACAACAGAAACCCAGTAGTCCCAGTTGGCAGTATATAATTGTGTGGAGAACTTGGCAGTATATAATTGTGGAGAACTAATTATTATATCAACAACAGAAGGCCTATAATTACAGTAGGCAGATACAATCGTGGAGAATTAATTACGATATCAACAACAGAAAGCCAGTAGTCACAGTTGGCAGTATATAATTGTGTGGAGAACTTGGTAGTATATAATTGTGGAGAACTAATTGTTATGTCAACAACGAAAGGCCTTTAATTACAGTTTGCAGTATATAATTGTGGAGAGCTAAGTATGATATCAACAACGGAAGGCCTGGAGTATGGAGGTTGGTTGCAGTTTGCTCAAGAGTGATTCCTCGCGCTCGGACAATTCCATATGTCCTCCACCGGAATTTGCCAACACTTATCTTGAGGCAGCCGAAATGTGGTTTCTAAGAAGAATGTTGAGAGTTCCATGGACAGCAAAGAAAACAAACGAGACAGTCTTGATGGAGGCAGACACAAATAGATCATTCACAAGAAGATTAGGAAAAGATAGTTAACATTTATAGGCCATTTTATGAGGAAAGGGGAATTGGAGCACCTGGTCACAACGGGAAAGCTGGAGGGAAAGAGAGCACCAGGTAGACCCAGGGAGGGAATGCTGGACGGACTTGCAGAGTGGCTGGGGACGAGGAGGGTGGGGGAGATGCTAGGGGCAACGAGAGATAGAGATGGTTGGAAGTCCATGGTCGCCAACGCCATGCGGCAGGGCACCTGATGATGATGATGATTATCTGGTAGATATCCCGGAGCCTGTGCAAAATCCTATGCATAGCATGGTCTTGAAGTAGAGAAGAGAGGGGGGGGGGGGAGAAAAGGGACCTGTGAAACACTACGCTGGCACCACAAGAATGATGGAAACATTAAGTGGGCTGCGGATAGGACAGGTTTGTTGTTGTTGTTTTTTTCTTAAGTTTTGGGCTGGGATTGAACTCGAGACAGCAGATCTTGAGTCCACGGATTTTTCAAACGAACCAAGGCCTGGGTGAACAAATTCATCTTTGTAAGGATGAAGAGGTGGGACACATGTTAAAGTCCAGATAACGCAAATAAAACTGATTCACAGAACAGCAGCAAATACAGAATGCTAACAGGACTGACCTTCAGACAGACGGGGACACAGAGAGAGAGAGAGAGAGAGAGAGAGAGAGAGAGAGAGAGAGAGAGAGAGAAAGAAAGAAACAAAGAGAGAGAAACAGAGAGAAAGAGACAGAGAGACAGAGCGACAGAGACAGAGACAGAGAGAGACACAGAGAGAGAGAGAGAAAAGCAGACAGACACGCAGACAGACACACAGACAGACGTTCAGACAGACAGAGAACTTCAACAACAACAAAAACTTCAACTCTTTATTACTCAAGGACAAAAGCATTACGTCCGGCTGGACCTATCTTACAGCTAGTCCTACTTACTCTACACATGTAACATAAACATAATAATCACAGAGAGAGGCAAAGAGAGAGAGAGAGAGGGAGAGAAAGAGAGAGAAGGAGAGAGAGGAAGGGAATGAAAATGACGATGAGAAAGCTTTGGCGTCATTCCACACTCCTCCACGCTACTGGGGCCGCTACATGGACGACACTATGACTGTACTGAAAAGATCGGTGGTAGAAGACTTCACGAACCATCTCAACAACCAACACCCTGCCATCAAGCTCACCTATGAGGTAGAAGAGAACGGCAGCATCGCGATGTTGGATACCCGCATCACCCGGATGGAGACAGACAGGCCTCGCCTTCTCCGTCTATAGAAAGCCGACCCACACGGACCAGTACTTACAATTCGACAGTCACCAGCCACTGGAACACAAGCTTGGAGTAATCCGCACCCTCACCCACCGAGCGAAGACCATCTGCTTTTTCGACACCGCTAGAGAAGAAGAGGTGCAGTACATCAAGAAAGTACTCAGTGTGTCGGGATACCAGAAGTGGGCCTGGGATATTCCGGGGGGCAAGAAAACCATACCCCACCCCTCCACTGAACGGCCAACCCCTTCGAGAGGGCACGTCACCATTCCATACGTCAGCGGCGTCACTGAGGCTCTCAGCAGGAAGATCAGGAAGTTGGGAGTCAGTGTCCACGCCAAACCCACCAACACCATCAGAAGCCAGTTAGTCCACCCCAAAGACAAAACAAATTGGACACATCAGGGGTGATATACAAGATACATGTAGACTGCCAGGACTGTGACAATAATTATATTGGCGAAACTGAGCGCAACTTGCACAAAAGATTAAAAGAACACAAACGTGAGTCCTCTCCAGTGGGAGAACATCTGACCCACACCCAACACCACTTTGAAAAGGACAGTGTGCAAGTTCTCGACAAAGAAGCAAGATGGTTCCAGAGGGGAGTAAATGAGGCAGTTTACATGTACATCCCGCAAGTAACCCCAACCTCAACCGTGACCGGAGCCGACACAACCTGCCATCGGTGTACTCCTCACTTATTCAGTCGCACTACCGTGAGTTCGCTCAAGGCGGTGCGCACTGAAGCCAGTTCTCAACCCAGCAGTTGCGCTGAAGAAGTCGGCCGGATCGCCGATGAAAGCTACGCAGTAAGTAGCTTTTTTCACTGAGAGACAGGTTCAGCCAGGTAGCCATAATGACGATGATAATGACAATGGCATTGACGATGACAATGACAATGACAGTGACACTGACAATGATTTTTAAATTTCCCCAATGGTTAAAATTGTTAGCCAAAAGCCATTTTTCGAATTTGCCGTTGCGTATCTACTAACATGCATCTGCTTATAGCCACAATTACATTGGGGAAAAGTAAATCAATACTAGGGAGAGGTGGAAATGTCTGTATGTTTCTCTGTGTACGCGTGTGTGGGTTTGTGGGTTTGTGTGTGTACGTGTGTTTGTATGTGTGTGTGAGTGTGTGTGAGTGTGTGTGTATATGCGTGAGTGTGTGTGTGTGTTTGAGTGTGTGTGGGAGTGTGTGTGCGTGTGTATGTGTGTGCGTGTATGTATGTGGATGTGCGTGTGTGTATTTGTGTGTGCGTGTGTGTATGTGTGCGTGTATGTGTGTGTTTCTGTGTACGTGTGTGTGTGTGTGTATGTGTGCGTGTGTGTGTGTTTCTGTGTACGTGTGTGTGTGTGTGTGTGTACGTGTGTGTGTGTGTTTCTGTGTACGTGTGTGTGTGTGTGTGTGTGTGTGTGTGTGTTGTGTGTGTGTGTGTGTGTGTTGTGTGCGTGTGTGTGTGTGTGTGTGTGTTTTGAAAACAAAGAGATTTTTTCATATCAACCGGAAAGAGGAGTGACTGTAAGTTTCTCCCTCTATCTGTCTGTCAGTCTGTGACAAAATTGTGTGAAAAAGATTTTCTCTCTTTAAATGTAGATCTTTATCAAATCGTGATAAACTCCCAGCACTGGACTACTAAGGAGTCGCGAGAGCGTACATTTGGAAGGTATATACCAGTACAAACAATGTCACATGTATACCAGTACAAACAATATCACATATTATACCAGTACAAACAATGTCACATATATACCAGTACAAACAATGTCACATACATACGCGTACAAACAATGTCATATATATATACCAGTACAAACAATGTCACATATATACCAGTACAAACAATGTCACATACATGCCAGTACAAACAATGTCACATATGTGCCAGTACAAACAATGTCACATATATACCAGTACAAACAATGTCACATATATACCAGTACAAACAATGTCACATATATACCAGTACAAACAATGTCACATATATACCAGTACAAACACTGTCACATATATACCAGTACAAACAATGTCACATATATACCAGTACAAACAATGTCACATATATACCAGTACAAACATGTCACATATACCAGTACAAATGTCACATATATACCAGTACAAACAATGTCACATATATACCAGTACAAACAATGTCACATATATACCAGTACAAACAATGTCACATATATACCAGTACAAACAATGTCACATATATACCAGTACAAACATGTCACATATATACCAGTACAAACAATGTCACATATATACCAGTACAAACAATGTCACATTTACAGTACAAACAATGTCACATATATACCAGTACAAACAATGTCACATATATACCAGTACAAACAATGTCACATTATATACCAGTACAAACAATGTCACATATATACCAGTACAAACAATGTCACATATATACCAGTACAAACAATGTCACATATATACCAGTACAAACAATGTCACATATATACCAGTACAAACAATGTCAATGTTACATAACAATGTCATTACCAGTACAAACAATGTCACATATATACCAGTACAAACAATGTCACATATATACCAGTACAAACAATGTCACATATATACCAGTACAAACAATGTCACATATATACCAGTACAAACAATGTCACATATATTACCAGTACAAACAATGTCACATATATACCAGTACAAACAATGTCACATATATACCAGTACAAACAATGTCACATATTACAGTACAAACATGTCACATATATACCAGTACAAACAATGTCACATATATACCAGTACAAACAATGTCACATATATACCAGTACAAACAATGTCACATATATACCAGTACAAACAATGTCACATGTATACCAGTACAAACATGTCACATATATACCAGTACAAACAATGTCATGTTACAGTACAACATGTCACATATTACCATACAATGTCACATATATACCAGTACAAACAATGTCACATATATACCAGTACAAACAATGTCACATATATACCAGTACAAACAATGTCACATATATACCAGTACAAACAATGTCACATATTACCAGTACAACATGTCACATTATACCAGTACAAACATGTCACCTATATACCAGTACAAACAATGTCACATATATACCAGTACAAACACTGTCACATATATACCAGTACAAACAATGTCACATATATACCAGTACAAACAATGTCACATATATACCAGTACAAACACTGTCACATAT
>CM060312.1:15460565-15473065 GCA_030674185.1 Monoplex corrugatus
TGTGTGTGTGTGTGTGTGTGTGTGTGCGTGCGTGTGTGCGCGCGTGTGTGTGTATGTATGTGTGTCTGTGTGTGATATGTCTGTGTGTCTGTGTGTGCACTCTTTGATATTGGCACTTTGCTGAAGGAATAGCTTACATCTATAATGTTGTAATATGATCAAATGTGTTTTGTTATTACATATTAAATTGACCAGACACTGAATGCAATGTGAAACCTTTCTCTATGAGTAATTAAATGTCAGATATTCGGTTTCTATCTCTGTCAGCTTATTTTCCTATCGGCATGATACAGTGTCTTTTTTCATTCTTCTTTTCTTTTAGAAAATGGGAAGTTGCTACATATCGACTGGAGGCTGTGTGTGTGTGTGTGTGTTTGTGTGTGTGTGTGTGTGTGTTGTGTGTGTGTGTGAATGTGTGTGTGTGCTGTGTGTGAGTGAGTGTGTGTGTGAGTGTGTGTGTGTGTGTTGTGTGTGTATGTGTGTTCGTGTGTGTTTTTGTGTGTGTGAGTGGGCGGGGCTGAGTGTGTATGTGCAGATGTGTATATATGTATATGTGCGTGCGTGTGTATATATGTGCATGTATATATACATATATACATATATATATATATATATGATATGTGTGTATACGTATACATGTATATACATATATATATGTGTGTGTGTATGTGTGTGTGTGTGTGTGTGTGTGTGTGTGTGTGTGTGTGTGTGTGTGTGTGTGTGTGTGTGTGTGTGAGTGTGTGTGTGTGTGTGTGTGTGTTCGTGTACGTCATTGTGGGGGTTGAGGTGGGGGCTATGTGGGTGTGTGTGTGCATATGTGTGTGTCTATGTATATGTGTGTGCGTGTGTACATATGTGTATATACATATATATGTATATATGTGTAGGTATGTATATATACATATATATATATATATATGTGTGTGTGTGTGTGTGTGTGTGTGTGTGTGTGTGTGTGTGTGTGTGTGTGTGAGTGTGTATGTGTGTGTGAGTGTGTGTGTTGTGTGTTGTGTGTGTGTGTGTGTGTGTTTCGTGTGTGTCTTTGTGTGTGTGAGTGGGCGGGGCTGAGTGTGTGTGTGCAGATGTGTATATATGTATATGTGTGTATGCAGATATACATATATATGTGTGTATGATGTGGTGATGTGTATATATGTGTATGTGTGTATAGTATATATATTATGTATATGTGTGTGTGTATACGTATCATGTAATAAGTAGGGTGTGTGTGTTGTGTGTGTGTGTGTGTGTGTGTGTGTGTGTGTGTGTGTGTGTTGTGTGAGTGGTGGTGTGGTGTTGGTACTATTGTGGAGTAGAGGTGGTGGCTATGTGTGTGTGTTGCATATGTGTGTGTGTCATGTATATGTGTGTGCGTGTGTACATAGAGTTATACATATATTGTATATTGTGTAGGTATGTATAGTATACATACATATTATATGTGTGTGTGTGTGTGTGTGGTGTGTGTGTGTGGTGATGTGTTGTGTGTGTTGTGGGTGGTGTGAGTGTGTGTGTGTGTGTGTGTGAGTTGTGGTGTGTAGTTGTGTGTGTGTGTAGTGTGAGTGTGTGTGTCTTTGTGTGTGTGAGTGGGCGGGGCTGAGTGTGTGTGTGCAGATGTGTATGTATGTATATGTGTGTGCGTGTGTATATATGTGCATGTATATATACATATATACATATATATATATATATATATATGATATGCTGTATACGTATACATGTATATACATATATATATATTATGTGTTGTTGTAGTGTGTGTTTGTTTGTGTGTTTTGTGTGTGTTGTTTGTGTGTGTGTGTGTGTGTTGTGTTGTGTGTGTATTGTGAGTTTGTTGTGTGTGTGTGAGTTTTTGTTTTCTTTCGTTTCTGATTTCTGTTCTCTTTGCATTCTTCTTTTTTGTTTGTGTTCGTCGATTTTGTCTTTTCGCAATTTTCTTTTCGTTTTCGTTTCTTTTTTTCTTGCATTTTCTTCTTCTTCTTCTTCTTCTTCTTCTTTCTTTTCTTCTTCGATTCTTCTTCTCTTCTTTCTTCTTCGCAATTCTTCTTCTTCTTCTTTCTTCATTCTTTCTTCAATTCTTCTTCTCTTCCAATTTCTTACTTCTTCTTCTTCTTCTTTCGCAATTCTTCTTCTTCGCAATTCTTCTTCTTCTTCATTCTTCTTCTTGCAATTCTTCTTCCATTCTTCTTCTTCTTCGCAATTCTTCTTCGCATTCTTCTTCTTCTGCAATTCTTCTTCTTCGCAATTCTTTCTTTTCGCAATTCTTCTTCTTCGCATTCTTCTTCTTCGCAATTCTTTCTCTCTTCTTCTTCGCTTCTTTCTTCTTCGAATTCTTCTTCTTGCAATTCTTCTTTTCTTCGCAGTTCTTCTTCTTCGCATTTTCTTCTTCGCATTCTTCTTCTTCTTCGCATTCTTCTTCTTCGCAATTTTCTTCTTGCTTTTCTTCGCAATTTCTTCTTCTTCTTTCGCAATTCTTTCTTCTTCTTCTTCGCATTCTTCTTCTTCGCATTCTTCTTCTTCGCAATTCTTCTTCTTCGCAGTTCTTCTTCTTCGCATTCTTCTTCTTCGCAATTCTTCTTCTTCGCAGTTCTTTCTTCTTCTTCTTGCAATTTTCTTTTCTTCTTCGCAATTCTTCTTCTCTTTCCTTTTCTTCTTCTTCGCAATTCTTCTTCTTCGCAGTTCTTCTTCTTTTCGCATTTCTTCTTCGCAATTCTTCTTCTTCGCATTCTTCTTTCTTCGCAATTTTCTTCTTCTTCTTCGCAATTTCTTCTTCTTGCATTTCTTCTTTTCTTTCGCAGTTCTTTCTTCTTCTTGCAGTTCTTCTTCTTCGCAGTTCTTCTCTCGCATTCTTTCTTCTTCGCAATTCTTCTTCTTCGCATTTTCTTCTTTCTCTTCGCATTCTTCTTCTTCTTCGCAATTCTTCTTCTTCGCAGTTCTTCTTCTTCTTCGCAATTTCTTCTTCTTCGCAATTCTTTCTTCTTCTTCGCAGTTCTTCTTCTTCTTCGCAGTTCTTCTTCTTCGCAGTTCTTCTTCTTCTTCGCAATTCTTCTTTCTTCGCAGTTTTCTTCTTCTTCGCAATCTTCTTCTTCTTCGCAATTCTTCTTCTTCGCAGTTCTTCTTCTTCTTCGCAGTTCTTCTTCTTCGCATTCTTCTTCTTCTTCGCATTTCTTCTTCTTCGCAGTTCTTCTTCTTCGCATTCTTCTTCTTCGCATTTCTTCTTCTTCTTCGCAGTTTCTTCTTCTTCGCATTCTTCTTCTTCTTCGCAGTTCTTCTTCTTCTTCGCAGTTTCTTCTTCTTCTTCGCAGTTCTTCTTCTTCTTCGCAATCTTCTTCTTCTTCTTCGCAATTCTTCTTTTCTTCGCAGTTCTTCTTCTTCTTCGCAGTTTTCTTCTTCTTCTTCGCAGTTCTTCTTCTTCGCATTCTTCTTCTTCTTTCGCATTCTTCTTCTTCGCATTCTTCTTCTTCGCATTCTTCTTCTTTTCGCAGTTCTTCTTCTTCTTTTCGCTCAATTCTTCTTCTTCTTCGCAGTTCTTCTTTCTTCGTTCTTTCTCGCATTCTTCTTCTCTTCGCAGTTCTTCTTCTTCTTCGCAGTTCTTTCTTTTCTTCGCAGTTCTTCTTCTTCGTTCTTCGCAATTCTTCTTCTTCTTCGCAGTTCTTCTTCTTCGCAATTCTTCTTCTTCTTCGCAGTTCTTCTTCTTCGCATTCTTCTTCTTCGCAATTCTTTCTTCTTCTTCGCAGTTCTTCTTCTTCTTCTTCGCAGATTCTTCTTCTTCTTCGCAGTTCTTCTTCTTCGCAGTTCTTCTTCTTCTTCGCAATTCTTCCTTCTTCGCATTCTTCTTTCCAGTTCTTCTTCTTCCGCATTCTTCTTCTTCGCAGTTCTTCTTCTTCTTTCGCATTCTTCGTTCTTCTCTTCTTCGCAGTTCTTCTTCTTCTTCGCAGTTCTTCTTCTTCTTCGCAGTTCTTCTTCTTCGCAGTTCTTCTTCTTCGCAGTTTCTTCTTCTTCGCAGTTCTTCTTCTTCGCAGTTCTTCATTCTTCTTCTTTCGCAATTCTTCTTCTTCTTCGCAATTCTTCTTCTTCTTCGCAGTTCTTCTTCTTCTTCGCAGTTCTTCTTCTTCGCAATTCTTCTTCTTCTTCGCAGTTCTTCTTCTTCTTCGCAGTTCTTCTTCTTCGCAGTTCTTCTTCTTCTTCGCAGTTCTTCTTCTTCGCAGTTCTTCTTCTTCGCAGTTCTTCTTCTTCGCAGTTCTTCTTCTTCGCAGTTCTTCTTCTTCTTCTTCGCAATTCTTCTTCTTCTTCGCAATTCTTCTTCTTCTTCTTTCGCAGTTCTTCTTCTTCTTCGCAGTTCTTCTTCTTCGCAGTTCTTTTTCTTCTTCGCAATTCTTCTTCTTCGCAATTCTTCTTCGCCTTCTTCTTCTTCGCAATTCTTCTTCTTCTTCGCTTTCTTCTTCTTCTTCGCAATTCTTCTTCTTCGCAGTTCTTCTTCGCAATTCTTCTTCTTCTTCTTCTTCTTCTTCTTTTTCTTCGCAATTCTTCTTCGCAATTCTTCTTCTTCGCAATTCTTCGCAATTCTTCTTTGCCTTCTTCTTCTTCGCAATTCTTCTTCTTCTTCGCAGTTCTTCTTCTTCGCAGTTCTTCTTCTTCTTCGCAGTTCTTCTTCTTCGCAATTCTTCTCCTTCTTCTCTTCCTCCTCCTCCATCTTCCTCCTCCTTTTTTTTATTTTGTTCTTCTTTTCTTTTTTCTTCTTTTTTACTTTTAATAAATGCATTTCACACTCTTTGCCTTTAAACTCATAATAGATATTATGGAGAGTCACAAAGAGTAGCTACACAATAGGTCGAGCGGGACCTAATGCTACTACTGCTATGCTTGAGAATAATGTTTTCAAGTTTCAAGTTTCACATTTCCTATTCGTTCTCATTCTCCTCTTCCTCCGCTTCTTCTTCTTTCATACATTATTTTATTATGTATATATTTTTGTTGTTGTTGTTTTTTTGTTGTTGTTGTTGTTGTTGTTGTTGTTATTGATGACGTTGCAGTTGTTGTTGTTGTTGCTGCTGCTGTTTTGTTGTTGTTGTTGTCGATCATTTTGGATGAAACAAAAACATTGGTGTGCATATCACTTACGACCGTTTCGCTAAGAATTCTCTCTTTCTCTGTCTCTCTGTCTCTCTGTCTCTCTCTCTCTCTCTCCTTCTCTCCCTCCCTCTCTGTCTGTCTGTCTGTTTCTGTCTTTGTCTGTTTGTCTGTCACTCTGTCTCTCTGTCTCTGTCTGTCTCTCTCTCTTTCTCTCTTTCTCTCTCTGTCTGTATCTCTCCCTCTCTGTCTTTCTGTCTGTCTGTTACTCTGTCTCTCTCTCTGTCTCTGTCTCTCTCTTTCAATCTGTCTCTCTCTGTCTGTCTGTCTCTGTCTCTGTCTGTCTGTCTGTCTCTCTCTCTCTCTCTCTGTTGTCTGTCTGTCTGTCTCTGTCTCTCTGTCTCTCTATCTCTCTGTCTCTCTGTCTCTGTCTGTCTGTGTGTCTCTCTCTCTCTCTCTCTCTCTCTCTATCACACACGTCCTGTTCCCTCTTATAATCCAGGAAAGCTTATTAGCGTTCCCGTTGGCTGCCCTGTCTGCGTGATGGTCGGTGCATCATGGTAGATGTGGCCCTGCTGAAAACATGCCCCCGGTAAATACAAGTTTCCCACACATGGCACTAAATTTGATACGTTTTGTGCACAACAGGTTAAGCTAGATCAGGCGAAAAATGGGTCACAAGCGAAACAATCTCTCACAAGTCCCCGGAAGCAACGAAGACTGTGCATCGTGGGCCTTCTGATGAGTAGACTATATCATTATTAAATGACCCTTGGAGGACAAAAATTTCTACCTGTGGAATGGATTCTTTGTGGGGGAGCTGTCAGCGAGACCAGACGTGACTTGATCAGAAAAAAAACCAAGATCAAAGAAATGGTGGAAACTACAACAGCAAGCCTACCATCATATTCAGTGGCGCCTTCTCTCTTGTATGTGTGTGTGTGTGTGTGTGCGTGTGTGTGTGTGTGTGTGTGTGTGTGTGTGTGTGTGTGTGTGTGTGTATGTGTGTGCGTGTATGTGTGTGTGTGCGTGTATGTGTATGTGTGCGTGTGTGTGTGTGTGTGTGTGTGTGTGTTGTGTGCATGTGTGCGTGAGTGCTGCTTGCATATGTGTGTGTACGTGGGTGTGTGCGTGTGTACGTACATGGGTGCACGCGCACGCGCGCGCGCGCGTATGTGTGTGTGTGTATGTGCGCTCGCGCGCTTGTGCGCTTAAAGATAAGTCAGCAAGAAACTCGCCTCGTCATAATGTTACGTATGCACACAGAGTCTCGTCCAAGCCAATTTGATGCAAATGTAGGAAATAAGACTCGATTAAGAGAGTATTTTTCTGTCTGTCTATCTGTCTGTCTATCTGTCTATCTATCTGTCTGTCTGTCGGGTGTCATAGTCCTTGTATACTAGACATGCCAACGCTCTCAGTAACAAGTAAATGTATAAACTGATATTGATCAGTGGAATAAATAAGCAAAAAAACTAATGAATAAGCAAATAGCTAATAAATACACTGAATAAAGACAATGAATAAATGAATAAATAAAAGGCTAGGGGCAGATCCATAATGAACAAAAATAACGCAGAGCGAGCAACAGGCCAGGTATTCGCAAACTTCTGATACGACAACACGGAGTCTCCATGGCAAGGTTGATACCACACAAACTATGAGACAGACAGACTGACAGACAGACAGACAGGCTGGCAGATAAACAGGCAGATAGACAGACAGACAGACAGATAGATAGATTGATAGATAGATAGATAGATAGATAGATAGATAGATGGATAGATAGATAGATGGATAGATAGATAGACAGAAATAGATAGATAGATAGATTAGATTAGATAGATAGATAGATAGATAGATAGATAGATAGACAGATACATACATACAAACATACATAGGTAGGTAGGTAGGTAGGTGGGTGGGTAGGTAGATTATCTAGGTAGGTAGATGAATAGATAGATAAAGAGAGAGAGACAGGGACAGACAAACAAACAGACAGAGAGAGAGAGAAAGAAAGAGACAGAGACAGAGATACAGAGAGAGACAGAGATACACAGAGAGAGGCAGATAGACAAACAGCTGCAACACACAGACGGACTGGCAGGTAGATAGATGTACAGATAGCTACCAACAGACAGACAGGCAGGTATACAGATAGCTACCAACAGACAGACAGGCAGGTATATAGATAGCTACCAACAGACAGACAGGCAGGTAGATAGAGAGACAGGCAGCTACCGACAGGCAGGCAGACTCACAGAGAAGCACAGAGACAAGAAGGTAAAAAGCAATGGTCAATAGGATTAACATTGTGCTGATTCTGTGGCCGCCACCGTTGCTACTACTGTCGCTGGTGTTGTAGGTGCTGATGTTATTGATGGGTGTTGATGCTGTTGTTGCTGTTGTTGTTGTTGTTGCTGTTGCTGTTGCTGTTGTTGTTACTGTTGCTGTTGCTGCTGTTGTTGCTGTTGCTGCTGTTGTTGCTGTTGCTGTTGTTGTTGCTGTTGCTGCTTTTGTTTAGAAAAACAATAACCACATACGAGAACATTACCAGCGAAATATTTTCTTTTCCAAAAGTATTTTCGATCATCATCATCATAGCTGCCGTCGATCTTGATGTTGTTGTGTTGTTGGTGTTGTTGTTACTGCTTCTTGTGTGGTTGTTATTATGCTTTTGTTGTTTTGACTGTTGTTGTTGTTGTTAGAATACTTGCTTTCATCTCGCTATATTTCTATCACTGCTCTATAGTATAACATTGTAACACAGATGGTCTCAGTTTTGTTTCTATTGTGGGAAAGCAAATCATACAGTCTAATTCTAACAAATCAACAAACATAGTGACCCTCGTCGGCCTCTTTACATCTCAGGAGATGATAGTCTGCACCAGGAGGCGTTGTGGTCATGATGTGCACTTTCTGCTGTGGCTGTGCAGGCCGATTCTTGAGTGGCAATCTCTGTCACATCTGCCACATACAAATTGAGTCGCTGTTGTCTGGTTTCTGGAACGTTGCTTGCGAAGAGCCCTTTTCTCATCTGCGCTTTCTGCTCTCCTCCTCTCCGCATTCACAACGCCTTGCTGAACGGCTGTCCTCCACGCTGCCCTGTCTTCCGCCAGAGTCTCCCAAGAGCCTGGGTCAATCCCTGAGCTTCTAAGGTCCCTTTTGCATGCGTCTACAAAGCGTAGCTGTGGGCGTCCTGGAGTTCGCTTCCGGTTTGCCAGTTCGCCGTAGAGAACGTCTTTTCGCCAAAAAAGCCTAGGCTTAAAACCGGTAACTGCTACTCTCCGTGTTGTGTCGATGCTGTGTTACCAGCGAAGCTGGAGTGACCTCTCCAGGTGCAGGCCTGGGCAAGTGAATATGGAGGACGAGCTGTTGCCCATGCAGCAGATCCTCCCGCTCCTCGCCACTAGTAGAATCCAGGGGAAAGACAGACCCTAATATAGTATAGTGACCTTAATACTACAGAAACACTCTGACCTTACTTCACGTCCAGTGTGCCTCTGTCATGCAATACAGCAATGATGTGACACGCAGACGAAAGATGTATACGCGTGATGTGTGCACTTCTTAACATGGATCAGCCAACAGAAGCAAGGGCACAACATAACTATAAGCCCCCCACCCCCCTCTCTCCCGTGCGGATGTCGGGGGCTCTTTCAGTGTAAAAAGTATCCCCACCTTCTGGAAATTCTGTGCTAAAAATTTCCTCTTTTCTGTCACTCTCTTTGTTATTACCTTGTTCTTTTGCTTTCTGTCATTTCTTCCTATCATTTTCAGCCTTACTGGTCCATTCATCTGTATATGTTCGATAAAGTCTCACGTACTTTCTCATAGGATTGATAACTGGGTATATGTATTTCGTGCATTTTTTGGCTCTAGGGAAATGAGATATGCGGCGCAATTTTAGGTAAATTAGGCTCTTTTGCGCATTTGTTTTAGTGTCCTTAGTTACGTTTAAATTTATATTCAGGTACGTTTTTTTTAAATCCCCTGTGTGATAAATTGGACGGAATGGTCAACGCCAGGGGCATCTCCTTAGATTATGTGCAGGAACGCACTGATATGTATGCTTAATTTTCTTTTCCATTGTATTTTTTTCTGTTTAAGTGTTGCATATGTTTTGAAATAGTTATAGCCCTGATATAGCTCTACGCAGTCGGCTGGGCTTTAAACAAAAATAACAATAACAAGAACCATAAGTGGGCGGGACGATTTCAGTTTACCCTTGTATGTGTCTATATGTGAGTTTGACGGCTTGTGTGTCTGTCTGTCTGTCTGTGCTTAAATGTCTGTCTGTTTACGTCCTGAATGATAAGCAGTGTTTCCTGGACAATCATCATCATCATCATCAGATGCCCTGCCGCATGGCGTTGGCGACCATGGACTTCCAACCATCTCTATCTCTCGTTGCCCCCAGCATCTTTCCCACCATCCTCATCCCCAGCCACTCTGCAAGTCCGTCCAGCATTCTCTCCCTGGGTCTACCTGGTGCCCTCTTTCCCTCCAGCTTTCCCGTTGTGACCAGGTGCTCCAAATCCCCCTTCCTCATAAAATGGCCTATAAATGTTGCCTGTCTTTTTCTAATCTTCCTTATGAGTGATCTACTTGTGTCTGCCTCCTTCAAGACTGTCTCGTTTGTTTTCTTTGCTCTCCATGGAGCCCTCAACATTCTTCTTAGAAACCACATCTCGGCTGCCTCAATCTTGCTCTGGCTTTGCTTGCTGACTGTCCACGCCTCGCATCCGTACAACAGTATTGGTTCTATATAACATTCCTGGACAACGGATGGGTGGAATTATGGATGGGGGGAATTTTACCTGTATATTTGGACTATAGATCCAGTGCAATAGAAAGATTCAAATTCGAAAATTCAAAGTGAGCTATTGTTTGGATCATATCAACTAACAGTTGTTTGTTTGTTTGTTTGTTTGTTTGTTTGTTTCTTTGCTTGCTTGCTTGCTTGCTTGCTTGTTTGTTTATTTGATTGTTTGTTTGACTGGGTTGATTGTTGGTTGATTGGTTGGTTGTTTGGTTGTTTGGTTGATTGGTTGGTTGGCCGGTTGGTTGGCTGGCTGCTTGCTTGCTTACTTGCTTTGTTTTTGTTTGTTTTGATTTGCTTTTGTTTTTCTTTTTTTGTGTCTGTTTTTTTTTTTTTTGGTTTATGTTTTGTTTTGGTTGGTTTGTTTGCTTGTACGTTTGTTTGTTTGTTTCTTTCTTTCTTTTTACGTAATTATGTACATATATTTGTATTCAGATTTGTTTCTTTGATTTCCCTAAGTGGCCCTGTGCCAGGGCATATCCTGGGATTATTTATGTGATGCAATGATAGGTGTACCTAGTTTTCTTTTGCAAGTTTTCTTGTTTCCAGGTCACCCACGTGATTAGGTGTGTGCTTTGTTTCTGGTGATTACAGCCCTGATGTGGCTTTGAGCCGTCTGCTAGGCTACAATGATGATAATGATGGTGGTGTGGTGGTGGTGGTGGTGGTGGTGGTGGTGGTGGTGGTGGTGTGGTGGTGGTGGTGATGATGATGATGATGATGATGATGATGATGATATTATACTAATAACAATAACAACAACAACAACAAAAAAAAAATAATAATGGTGACGATGACGATGATGATGATGATGACGACGACGATGATGAAGATGATAACTATAATAATAACAATAGTAATGATGATAATAGTAATAATAATATAATGATAATAATAATAATAATAATAATAATAATAATCACAACAATAATAATAATAACATCATCATCATCATCAGGTGCCCTGCCGCATGGCGTTGGCGATCATGGACTTCCATCTGTCTCTATCTCTCGTTGCCCCCAGCATCTCCCCCACCCTCCTCGTCCCCAGCCACTCTGCAAGTCCGTCCAGCATTTCTCCCTGGGTCTACCTGGTGCCCTCTTTCCCTCCAGCTTTCCCGTTGTGACCAGGTGCTCCAAATCCCCCTTCCTCATAAAATGGCCTATAAATGTTGCTTGTCTTTTCCTAATCTTCCTTATAAGTGATCTACTTGTGTCTGCCTCCATCAAGACTGTCTCGTTTGTTTTCTTTGCTGTCCATGGAACTCTCAACATTCTTCTGAGAAACCACATCTCGGCTGCCTCAATCTTGTTCTGGCTTTGCTTGTTGACTGTCCACGCCTCACATCCGTACAACAGTTTTGGTTCTATATAACATTCAAGGACTCTCTTCCTGATGTTAATTGATAGGCATTTGTTGGTAAGAATGCTTGTCATCTTCTTGAATGCTGTTTTGGCTTGGCCGATTCTGCCGGCTATTTCTGAGGTGCATCTGCCGTCTGATGGAATGATCGTTCCCAGGTATTTAAATCTATCAACCTGTGTTAAGATTGTGCCATTTGCTGTTATTTGCATGAGGGGATTTCATGTTTTTTACTGATCACCATGACTTCAGTCTTCCTGCTGTTTAGTTCCAACCCTTTACCTTTGCTTTCTATTTCTAGTATATTCACAAGGTTTTGTAGGTCCCTTTCATTTTCTGCAATTAGCACGGTGTCATCTGCGTATCGAATGTTGTTTATCATTTTCCCTCCAACCTTTAATCCAGGGTCTTCTTCTAGGTTTCTCATGATGTTTTCGCTATATAGTGAAAACAGATCTGGTGACAAAACACAACCCTATGTGACTCCTCTTTTGATGTTATGGAAAGAGCTTATATTGTTTTCTATTCTCATTGCAGCTGTTTGTTCCCAGTACATATTTCTGATTATTCGTAGATCTTTTCCATCAACATTGAGTCTCTCCAGTTGGTTGATCAATTCATCATGTCTTACCCGATCGAAAGCCTTGGTGTAGTCAACAAAGCATAAATACAAATCCTTATTCATCTCAATTGACCTCTCTATGATAGTTCTTAGGATGTATATGGCATTAATAGTTCCTTTCCCTTAACCTTCCACAAATCCACACTGTTTTTCTGCTATTTCTCTTTTGATTCTATTCCTTGTCCTCATCATGATTATTCTTAACAGGGGTTTTGTTACATGACTCATCAAACTGATTGTGCGATGGAGTTCTCATTCTATAGCCCCTGTCTTCTTTGGAAGGGCAATGAAAATTGATTTTTACATATATTTGGGGATTTTTCCTGTGTCGTAAATTTCATTTAGGAGGACTGTTTTTTTTTCTATGCCAAATTCTTCCAGGGCTTCAATCATCTCTGTTGTAATGTTGTCTGGTCCTGGGGCTTTTCCTGGTTTCATCTTTTCCAGTGTTGCTCTAACTTCATCTTTCATTATGGGTGGTCCTTCAAAGTTCTTTTTTATAATGTGTTCTTCGTTTCTGTCATCCGCAAAAAGGTCTTTAATGTACTCTCTCCATCTGTCTAATATTTGGTCCTTTTCCATCGGAAATTTACCCTTCTGCAACAGTGTTCTTATATTCCATGT
>CM060312.1:15475565-15480565 GCA_030674185.1 Monoplex corrugatus
CATAATTGAGCCTATGTTTATGTGATAGTTCTTGTAAATCGCTTTTATGCACCGCTATTCTCAAAGTCATTCGGACTCACTGCGCATTACACATTCTCAAATCTCAGGTGTTCGCTGAGAACTCAAGCTGTTAGAAAAGTTTACCATATTCCACTATGTTGTCACACGGGGAGTGGGGGTGTTTGCTAGGTGTTTTTACGTTTCCATAAGCCAGCCACTGACAAGACTTACAGGATCTTAAATGTGGATATTTGATATCCTACATACATGTATACACGAAGGGAGTTTAGGCACCGGTAGTTCTGTACATATGTTCACCTGGAATATCGAAATATGTCTCTATCTAGGGAGTTTAGGCACCGGTAGTTCTGTACATATGTTCACCTGGAATATCGAAATACACTATGCACAAAAAGTTAAGGATCACTTGCACAAAAATTCATAACTTTCAAAATAAGAAAGCCAATGCGTTGAAGTTTGGCAAACATTTAATTCCATGCTTTAGTGATAACGATACACAATTGCCTTCAATTTCGAGCAATCGTTTGGTGTGTACATTTGATCAAAGTGGGTACGTATCGAAATTTGATTTCCCAAAGTCATTGAAATCACAAGACAGGGCATTCTGATGCTCCCAAAAGTTCAGTAATGCGTGTAACCGCCATGGCTGTTCTGGCACTCGACGCAGCGAGTCCTCATCGAGTTGACCAGGTTGGTGAAGATCCTCTGTGGAAGCGCCTGCCACTCAGCCTGCAGCATCTGGTAGAGGTGTTGGGCATCCCTGGGAGGGGGGTGGTTGCTCCTCACTTTGCGATCCAGCTCATCCCAGAGGTTCTCAATCAGGTTGAGATCGGGACTGCATGCTGGCCACTCCATTCTGTTGACTCCAGACTGCTGCAGGAAGTCGTTGACCACCCTTGCCCTGTGGGGGCAAGCGTTGTCATCCTGGTAGACAGCCGTCGGTCCTATCTGCTGCAGTGTAGGCACAGCCAGCGGTCGAAGGATCTCATCCCGGTATCGGAGGCCAGTCAGGTTACCCTGTACATGATACAAGGGTGTTCTGTGGTGAAGGCTGAAGGCCCCCCAGACCATTACAGAACCTCCACCAAAGGCCACCTTTTCTTGGACAGTGGTGTCAATAAAGCGTTGCCCTGGGCGCCTCCAGACCCTCAGTCGGCCGTCGTTGTGGTTCATGGTGAAGCGTGATTCATCACTGAACAGGACCTGGGACCATTGCTGACGTGTCCACCTCACGTGACGTCTGCAAAGGCGCGGCGTGCTGCCCTATGGGCTGGAGTTAAGCGTGGCCGTACAGCTGGGCGACGAGAACGGAGGTTAAACCCATGAAGGCGGTTCCGTATGGTCTGCTGGCTGATGTTGATGTTAGTAGCCACCCTCAGCTGCCTTCGAATGATGCTGGAAGAGGCTGTTCTTGTCTGCAGGGCTTGTCGTTCAATGAGACGATCTTCACGTGGGTTTGTCTTCTTCGGTAGACCAGATCTGCGTCTTTCATGGACCCTCCCAGTGGCTGTGAAGCGTTGAATCAGTCTGACAATGATCGAGATGGACACCTGAAGTCGCCTGGCCACTTCTCGCTTGGGAACACCATCTTGGAACCATGCAACAGCTTTTTCCCTCTCAAACTCGCTCACTTTTCGTCGTGGAGGCATTGTCAGATCAGGCCTACTACTGGTGGAATGTCTTCTTATAAAGCCAAGCAAGAGACAGCATCTCACACATAAACAGCAGTGCTTGCACGTACGTAATGGTTTTTCCATCTGGCTTGTGCAATGTGTTCAGGCAGAACGGTCCAAAACAAGGTCCTTTTTCGCAAGTTTCCGCTTTTCCGTTTGCGGCCAAGCTCAGTAGTAGAGAATCCCGTGCAATTTTCGCACTAACACAACATCGCCCACTTACAGCTGAACAAGAATTCATAACAATTTGGCTGGACTGACAAATAAATAACAGTAGCGAACTGAGTTTATTACGCACCTGTTTTCTCATAGTGATCCTTAACTTTTTGTGCGTAGCTTATGTCTCTATCTTTCACCCATTAGGTAGAGGTGTCTAGGTGGATTGAACTCAGGATCTTCTGACTAAACGTTCAACATGTCAGTGGCAGCTTGTGTGGTATAAAGCATGTGCCTGTGACATTAGCAACATAAAACATATTTGCTGCATATAATCTAATACCTATGTACATGTGACATATTTAAACATCATGTTTGAGTATATTTTGGGTTTTCTTTGGCTGTTTGTACCTGTTTGTTTTCATTTAATTGTTTGCTTCTTCGTTTGTTTTGCTTGTTTCTTTATCTGTTGGTTGGTTGGTTGGTTGGTTGGTTGGTTGGTTGGTTGGTTGGTTGGTTGGTTGGTTGGTTGGTTGGTTGGTTGTTGGTTGGTTTGCTGGTTAGTGCGTAAAATGTTTAAAAGACAATTTGTGAGCTTTTTTTTATGCAAAGAAAATTTCAAAAAAACAATTTTCAGATTTTTTTAAAAAAATATCCACCACAAGGATAAAAAAAAAGAAGTGGGGGGGGGGGGGATTGACAAACATGAAACACTGTCCCAGTGAAAATATATGAAGCAATCTCCATTTAACCCTTTGACTCCCGCACCCTGTCCACCAGCATATATCCTGCATTGTCAACCATGCTAGCAAAGCAAAAACTTAACCCTTTGATTCCCTCACCTTATCCACCAGCTTCCTGCAAGAAACTGGTGGACAGGCTAGGCGAATCAAATGGTTAAGTTTTTGCAAGTTGGTGGATAGGATGCGGTAGCTAGCAAAGCAAAAACTTAACCCTTTGGTTCTTTCACCTTATCCACCAGCTTCCTGCAAGAAACTGGTGGATAGGCTAAGCGAATCAAAGGGTTAAGTCTTTGCAAGTTAGTGAATAGGATGCGGTAGTCAGAGAGTTAAAATAAAGGGGGTGACGGGTGGGGGTGGGGGTGGTCGTAAGCGTGGGGAAAATTGAAAAACGCGAAACACCTAAGGATGATAATGAAGCTGTATGCTATAGGAAAAGCTGGCACAGTATGGAGAAGCAGGTGTCTGCTTGGAGTGGAAACAAAGGTCTTGTGTCAGCTGCTGATCTCAAGAGGAGGATGTGGCTCTAATGAAGTACACCTTACAGATCAGGAACTCTCTCTCTCTCTCTCTCTCTCTTTCTCTCTCTTTCTCTGTCGCTTTGTCTGTCTCTCTCTCTCTCTCTCTCTCTCTTTCTCTGTTGCTCACTCTGTCTCTCTGTCTGTCTCTCTCTCTTTCTCTGTTTCTCTCTCTCTCTTTCTCTGTCGCTTTGTCTGTCTGTCTCTCTCTCTCTCTCTCTTTCTCTGTTGCTCTCTCTGTCTGTCTGTCTCTCTCTTTCTCTCTTTCTCTGTCTCTCTCTCTCTTTCTCTGTCGCTCTCTCTCTCTCTGTCTGTCTGTCTCTCTTTCTCTGTCGCTCTCTCTCTCTCTCTGCCTGTCTGTCTCTCTCTCTCTTTCTCTCTGTCTGTCTCTCTCTCTCTCTTTCTCTGTTGCTCTCTCTCTGTCTCTCTTTCTCTGTCTCTCTCTTTCTCTGTCCGTCGGTCTGTCTGTCTCTCTCTGTCTCTCTGTCTCTCTGTCTCACTGTCTCTCTCTCTCTGTCTGTCTGTCTCTCTCTCTCTGTCCGTCGGTCTGTCTGTCTCTCTCTCTCTCTCTGTCTCTATCTCTCTCTCTCTCTCTGTCTCTATCTCTCTCTCTCTGTCCGTATCTCTCTCTCTCTCTCTCTGTTTCTTTTTCTCTGTGTCTCTCTGTCTTGTCTCTCTTCCACCTGCGGGAAGCTGGTGGATACGGTAAGGGAGTCAAAGGGTTAAGTTTTTGCAGTTGGTGGATGGAGTGCGGGAATTAAAGAGTTAATTGATATATTCTGCACATAATGACATCATAACTTCGTAGGGGTGGGGGGGGGGGGGTGTTCAAACTCCAATTGTGAAATCTGGTATGTTACTTGTGACTGACTATCTGTACCTGGATTACTGACATCAGCCATGTCCATTGCCTTGATGTTCAGAATATTGTTGTGCGTCTGACTTTTATCTAGATTTGTATTCAGATGTGCATATGTATATGTAGCTCGATAAACAAGCCTGTTTCTGGGCATATATTGGCATCAGACATTTGTGCAGGCGGCCATTGCATCATTAACTACTATACCACGTCTCCCTCTGTTTGTTTCTTCACTCTTTGTTTGCTTGTTTCTTTCTTTGTTTCAGTGCACGTTTATCTTTTCATCTTTTCTGCATTTGTATATTTGCAATGCTTTTATCATTTGTTTATATTTTCTTTTTTTTTTTTTTTTTCTTTTTTTTATCGTCGCATGTTACTGTTTTGTTTCTACGCTTTTAATTTACTATACGTCAGGGCTTAAAACAGGAGGAGGAAAAAAACACTGAAACTAGGGGGGTCCGGGGACAAATCAGGGGCCATAACTTGCGCGCCGTTGCTATGAACGCTTGCAAGCCGATCACGGATGCCTTGCTCATTTCGTTTGTTTGTTTGATTGTTTTTGTTTGTTTGTTTGGTTTTTTTTGTGGTTTTTTTTGTTTTTTGTTTTTTTGACAAACCGAAATCGCGGAATTTCGCCCAGACGTGGAACGTTTTAAGCCCTGATACGTGTATTATCTCTGTAAGATTGGTCCACTGGAATCTAAAGCTAATCTCCTTGGATAATCATGTGGTAGTTTCTCTTTTCAAGTTTTCAAGTTCTAAACTTTCAGAATCAAAACATGTGGATCTTCTTTACCTGGGACAATTTCTGACGAAGTTTTTTTCTGGTTTTTTTTTTTTATAGGATCATTGCACACCTTTTTTTTGTTGTTTTTTTTTTTTTTTTGTTCCATTTTCTACGCCACTTTAATGGCCACAGAAGCTGGAACAGTTTTTATTATGCGATGATGATGATGTCGATGTGGATGATAATCATGATGCTGTGGAGTTCCATCTAGGATTGAGACTGCGTGACAGGGTTGTACTCTACGCT
>CM060312.1:15500565-15513065 GCA_030674185.1 Monoplex corrugatus
TTTTGTTTTATTTCTAATAAATGACTTCGTTAACATTTCCGTTACTCTGAATGTATCCATTAGGACGGACAAAATGCCAGAAAGTCAGTCATAGCAGACAGTCTTCACAAGTTTCTCTACAAGCCAGGGTTAATAAGACACGATCCTTGTGTGAAGTTTGTGGAAAAGACCTGTTTTTATTGCCAGCCTACGTTTTGAAGTGAGGCAGGATTTTCTTTTTCTTTTTTTTTTTTTTTTCTTTTTTTTTCATATTTGTGAAAAGACGTTATTATTTTATAATATTTTGACGTAAGGTACGATGCTTTTTTTTTTTATAAATGATATTTGTGAGGTACACTTCTTACCACACGCTTGTACTATTACTGCTTATCAGTACATACAAGTAACGAATTTTACATTTCTGTGTGATAATAGTGGTTAGACTCCCTCCTCCTCTTCTTTCTTCTTCTTTTCCTCTTCCTTCTTCTTCTTCTTCTTCTTCGCATTCTTCGCATTCTCCTTCTTCGTTCTTCGCATTCTTCTGCATTCTTCTTCATTCGCATTCTTCCATTCTTCGCATTCTTCTTCTTGCATTCTTTCGCATTCTTCTTCTTCGCATTCTTCTTCGCATTCTTCTTCGCATTCTTCTTTGCATTCTTCTCTTCGCATTCTTCTTCTTCTTCGCATTCTCTTCTTCTTCTTCGCATTCTTCGCATTCTTCTTCTTCGCATTCTTCTTCTTCGCATTCTTCGCATTCTTCTTTTTCGCATTCTTCTTCTTCGCATTCTTCGCATTCTTCTTCTTCTTCGCAATTCTTCTTCTTCTTCGCAATTCTTCTTCTTCTTCTTCTTCTTCGCAATTCTTCTTCTTCTTCGCAATTTCTTCTTCTTCGCAATTCTTCTTCTCTTCTTCTTCGCAATCTTCTTCTCTTCGCATTCTTCGCAATTCTTCGCATTCTTCGCAATTCTTCGCATTCTTGCATTCTTCGCATTCTTCTTCGCATTCTTCTTCGCATTCTTCTTCTTCGTCTCTTCCTTCTTCTCTTCCTTCTACTTCTTCTCCTCCTCCAGTCTCCTTCTCTTCGTTCTTCTCCTTCCCCTCCTCCTTCTTCCTCTCTTCTCCTCTTCCTTTTCTTCTTTTCCTCTCGTCCTCCTCCTCCTCCTCCTACGTCTAATGTTTATGACAATCCCGAGTTTCTCAGTGGATTATATCAGCTCCTTCTTTCTGGTTTTGTTTTTTTTTTTTTTTTTTTTTTTTTTTTTTTTTTAAACAAAAGCATTGATTCGGATTCAAATTAATAGTGAATCTCGTCTGTTCATTTCATTTCGGGCTGAGTTTTGTTTTGAACTGCTCAAAAATGACAGTACAGCAGTAGCTCCACTGACATCAAATGTGTGTGTATGAATCATAAAAGGACTTTCACACACAGTTACACACACACACACACACGCGTGTGAACACACATGCACCATTATCATATTTGTTGTCAGATGAACATGAATGTAGTACTGACAAATTTTAAAGATATATAAGTTAACTTGGAAAGAATTTAAAAAAACACACATAGTGAACTACCCAGTAGAAATTTGTTTCAATTTGTTAGCATGCAGCAGACATTCACTCGCACATACACAGTGCATAACACACACCAACCCAAGATTTCTTGAAAACATGAAGGAGTAACATAGAAATAACGAAGCAAGTATTACACTTTTGGGGTAGACACACACACAACACATCACACACAACACACACACACACACAGCGCGCGCACCACACACACGCACACACACACACACACACACACACACACAACACACGCACGCACGCACACACACACACACACACACACACACGTAAACACAAGTGAATATATTATATATGTATACATATATATATATACATATATATATATATATATATATGATGTGTATGTATGTATGAAATACATGTGTAGTTTTGTGTGTGTGTGTGAGTTTTGTGTTGTGTGTGTGTGTGTTTGTGTGTGTGTATGTACACGCACACAAGCACGCAGACACGCACACACACAGAGGTAGTCCTATAGCCCAGTCATGGAGCCTAGTGACTAATGACTGAGTCATGAGATCAGGGCTCTTTATACGCCCACACAAGATTTCTTTTTCTTTTAACAGCGCGTAGGAAATAACGATACAGACAAACTTCAGTTTTCTTGTGAATACTCACCTTTGATATTCACACAGCTATGAACTGCAATAAAACAAAAGTTTTACTGTTTCCTGTGGAACTCGACCGTTAACATTTTTGAAGTTATGAATCATAGCCAAAAAAATGTGCTGGCATATTCAAGTCTATGTCGGCCTTATGTACTGTACAGAAGATACGTACTTAAAAAGTACAGACCGGGGTGAAACAGGGATGTGTTCTGACGCCCACACTCTTTTCCGATCTCTTTTGCGGCAAGGCCGATTGATACATTCACAGTCTTTGACAGGGATATGTACAGTTAGTTCTGCTATAATGGAACACTCTTTAATATGCAGAGACTCCAAGCTAAAAGCCAAGTGTTCAAAGCCATCCTGCAGGGATTTTTCTTCACAGATGGTTGTCCACTGGCTGCTCACTCACACGTGGACATCCAGCGTTCCACTGACCGATTCTCTGCCGCTTGCAAACGTTTCGGCTGTAGAATTATCCTCAGTAAGACAGAGGACGTTACAGCTAACATCATGTCAGTCTTGTGACCCTTCACCATCCCGATTATTGTGAACAAGGCGATTAAGAATGTAGGCAAATTCTGCTGCTTTGGCAATAGGAGGTGGTACTGTGCATCTTTAAGATTAGCTCTGCTTTTAAAAGGTTGACCAAGAGATTGTGGCAAGGATCTAGCATCAGGCTGGCCACAAAGATTGGAATGTGGAGAGCAGGAGTCTTGACGACTACACTGTGCTATTATGAGACCTGGATTACCTACAGACAGCACATTCAACAGCCGATACAGTTCCACCAAAGACGTCAGTGTAAGATCGGCAACATCATGTGGCAAGATCGAATGTCTTACCTTCAGGTTCTGAAGAAGCGTGGCATGACAAGTAAAGTTTCTACTCGCCAATTGTCAGCTTCGTTTGACAGGACGTGTCTGTATGGAAGACAAAGGCTTCTATAGATACTTCTGTATTGAGAACTGAAGCAAGGATACCGTGACTAAGGAAGATCGGTAAAGCGATACAAGAATTTACTAGAAACCAACCTCATCAGCTGTGGCATCTCACTCACCTGTCTCACCTGTCGGCGTCACCGGGTTCAGTGTTGGCCGCTGCACTTTTTGACACTGCCACTCTCATCCATGCCTCTCTGTCCTGACTTTTGTGGACAACTTAAATATTCAGGCCACCGATATTGGTTATGTTCTCGATGTATGAGATTGGAGGTCTGCCTTTCTTCTTATTTGCCTTTGTTTTTCCATGAAAAATGATTCCCATCAGGTCGGTGTTCTTGCTACGTGACACATGGCCAATGTATTTTAGTCTTCTCTTGTTGAAGTCTGCAAATAATTTTCTGGTGGCATCAAGTTCTTCCAGGACACTTTCGTTAGTTCTTCTCTCTGTCCATTTGACACGTAGCAGTCTCTTATAAAACCATATTTCTGCTGCCTCAATTCTTTCGCAATCAGCGTTTCTGCGAGTCGAGGCTTCTCAGCCGTAAATCATGATTGGCCAGATCAAACATTTTAAGGTTTAATTTTCAGGCCATTTGGTATGCCTCTGTTTTTCTAAATATTGTTGAGTGGGATCATTTTTTGCTTTGCCATTCCTATTGTCATTTTGATGTATTTGGAGCAGATTCTGTCATCAGTATTTACAGAAACAAGATGTTTAAAGTCTTTAATATTTTCTGGAGGAACTTTATTAATTAAGATGTCATGATTGTTTTCAGTGTCTTTGTCTTTAATATGTAGCACTTTTGTTTTCTTGGCATTCACGTTTAGGCCAGCCTTTTTGACGCTGCATCCACCATGTATAGAATTCTTTTCGTATGGGTAATGTAGTCTGCTCATAGCGCAGTATCATCGGCACAGCGCACCAAATGGAGAGACATTACCAGCAATAGAGCAAGCTGGCGAGAGCAATGTGCACAAGGCACAATCACATTTGAACAGTGCATGACAGCTTGTTATTCAACAAAAAAGGATTTCACGAAAGCAGAACCCATACCACAAGGCCCCTTACAATGCAGCACTTGAGGAAGAACACATGCTTCCAGGTTCAGCCTTGTATCCCACATGAAGACCCCCATACCTGGCAATAAAGGACCAGTATGCCTACTGATGGTCACAACGGGAAAGCTGGAGGGAAAGAGAGCACCAGGTAGACCCAGGGAGAGAATGCTGGACGGACTTACAGAGTGGCTGGGGATGAGGAGGGTGGGGGAGATGCTGGGCGCAACGAGAGATAGAGATGGTTGGAAGTCCATGGTCGCCAACGCCATGCGGCAGGGCACCTGATGATGATGATGCAGATGCCTACTGATCCGTCGTATCGACGTTCAAATCCTTCATCAGTTCCTTGTAAGAAAATGGGAAATGAAGTTGTGGAAAGGGGAAAAAAATAAAGCCACAGAAGTCTGCCAGAAATAATAACAATAACGATAAGTTCTTTCATTTGTGGTCAGCAACTTCCACGTACAATTGAATATACGAGTGGACTTTTATGTGCGTGGCCTTTTTTTTAAACCACCATCGAATGAAGGAGGTTTACGGTTTGGTGCAGCTTACTAAGTCTCTACGTTGGTTGTCTCTTTCTTTACTTACTGGGAGAATGTCATTTGGTTTGAGTCGCGATTGAGTTATCATTGTTGTCAGTATGTGTTCAGCAACGGTGCAGCATCTCTCCTGCTGGGTGGCCGCATAGCAAGCTTCGACATTCCTGGTTCCAGTGGACTTTCCGGCACTCGAACTTCAACTGAATGAAGCTGGGGGTGGTGGATTGTGGTTGTTACATTCCAAAAAGAGAAACTCAATGTGAAAGTGGGAAGGCGGATAAGAGAAGTGTGACGTCAAAATGTGTCTGTCGATTCAGATATTCTCCGCTGTTCGTTCTTGAAGATTGGTTTGTGTTTCACTCAATAATGAATCGAGAATGTTTGTTTTGGTTTATGCTAACACTGAAAATATATGTTTAAGTTTGATTTCGCTGTATGGAAATATGTAGAATCCTTTGGAACAATATAGAAATGACAAGAAAAATGTAGAATACCTTAGACCTTTCTAGAATGTTCCGGAAATCGTAAACAAATTTAACCTGTACAGTGATTGGCTAGAACTATAGAACATTCCAGAAAGGGAAGGTTCGAGAATGTGACTATGATTGGCTGAAAATCTAGGGTAAAGCCGAGAATATTGTCGAATTTTCCATGATGTTATAAATGAAGCGTGACTGTGGGCAGAGAGAGGGAGAGTGATCAGAAGAGTTGAAGTGTAAATCTGCTGTCAGAGATAGAGAAGTTGCTGTAGATTCGTGGAGTTGCTGTGTGTAGATTTGAGGGCTGAAGAAGAATAATTCTGCAAACTAGGAGTGGTGCATTGGATGTGTGAAGTTTTACCCAGTTCCTGTTATATTTTCTACGTTCTTCAATAAAGGATTATTTTCGTTTAACCTGTACTGGAGTATTTTGTCTCTGAGAAGAATGATCAACTGCTAGATCTTCACGAACCTGCATAAACTGCAAGACACTGCCAGTCACCTACATTCTTTTCATGTGACTGGTGGAGTCAGAAAAAGCCGCGTGGGTTCAATGCCACTGAGGCGGGGGTAGAAGCTGAGACAGAAAAGAAAAGAGTCTGTGTTACAGTGAATCGTTAGTAGACCAGCGAGTTGCCCCCATACGTGATCCCAGCAAGAGGTTGTACCGCAGTCAGTAATCCATCCCCACAGGAAACTGGAGAACGAACGAAGGGAGAGAAGCAGGTGTCTGTTGGAATGGAAACGAAGTAGTCATGTCAATTGTTGATCTCAAGAGAGCGCAGTTCTAATGAATTGCCAGATCTGGATAGTGATACTTTCCTCTCTTCTCTCTCCTCTCTCTCTCTCTCTCTCTCTCTCTCTCTCTCTCTCTCTCTCTCTCTCTCTCTCCCCTCTCTCTCCCCCTCTCTCCCTCTCTCTCTCTCTCTCTCTTTCTCTCTGTCTCTCTCTCTTTTTTCTGTGTGTGTGTGTCTCTCTCTGCCTCTCTCTCTGTCTCTCTGTCTTTCTCTCTCTCTATCTATCTATCTGTCTATCTATCTAGCTAGCTAGCTAGCTAGCTGTCTGTCTCTCTCTGTCTCTGTCTCTGTCTCTCTTTTTCTCTCTCTCTCTCTCTTCCTTCTCTTTCTATCCCTCTCTCTCTCTGTCTTTTTCTCTGTCTTTCTCTCTGTCTGTGTGTGTGTGTGTGTGTGTGTCTCTCTCTCTCTCATCCTCTCTCTTCCTCTCTCTCTTCCTCCCTCCCCCCTCTCTCTCTCTCTCTCTCTTCATTATTATCAAGCTTCGGTAGGCCATGTACTAATTTTTTGTCATGTGACAAATCTCTTTTGAATAACTTTTGAAACAGTAAACCTCCGGATAAAATGAAATAACGAGAATGACTCTTTGCACTCATGCAGATAACACAAATTTTGTATTTAAAAAAATCCATGAATAAACTATCATAAGCTCCTTGCTTACACATCTTAGATACAGACAGAAACAGACGAATACGAAAGAGGTACAGATAAGCCATGAGTCAATATGAACCCATCTTCCGTTTTGAAAAATAAATAAACAGAGAAAGAAAGAAAGAAAGAAAGAAAGAAAGAAAGAAAGAAAGAAAAGAAAGAAAGATAGAAAGAGAGAAAGAAAGAAAGAAAGAAAGAAAGAAAGAAAGAAAGAAAGAAAGAAAGAATTAAATAAATGATTAAATGATTAAATGAATAAATGAACAGGTATGCTTAAAGAGGTTTTCATATTTTGTGATAAGACGTGGTTTAACACTTTCTATGACGGATTATTACCGCTGAGATTTTAACATCTTGGCTATGAAGTGCTCTACCCTCAAGACTTAAGTGGAGAGGATAAGTGTGTTTTCATATCCACGAAGAACAAGGTGACACTAGGTGGAAAGGTGAAGGTCGTTCCATGACCCCAAGGTCATAGGGTTAAGAGATGGTCAAGACTTGAAACTTTCTTGTGGTCCAGCATTATGAGGACGATGAGAGCCTCCTCTTCTTCACTGCTTTACTTTTCCCAACCATGAGCAAGGCCAAGTGCTCATTCACAGGTAGTTTAGCCTGGAGGTCGCACACACAATGGTGAAGGTATAGGTGTTGCTGTCTAATCTGACAGCATGAGTTCGAATCTGACACTGTAAAAAGAGGTAAAAATAACAAAAATTAAAGATGTTTTTTTCTGATGAGACCCCTCTTCTGCACCGCTCCTATGTCATCGCTCCTGTGTAACTCTAAACATTTTTTCCCCAACCAGTACAGAAGTCTTTATCTTTCGTGCTTGGAGAAGATGATGTCAAAAGAGTGCAGAAGGCAGTCCAGCAAGGTCAACAGGGGCAATGGACAACATGGGACAGTGCACTCCAAAGAAGTCTCAGCTGGAACGATATGTGGCACATGGCTCCTCTAAGGATAAGCTTCCTCCTCAGATCTGTATATGACCTGCTCCCCTCGAATGCAAACTTAGTGAAATGGGGGAAATCAGATGACCCAGCATGTCCGCTCTGTCAGAAGAAACAAACAGTGGAACATGTCCTAAGCTCTTGCAAAGTAGTGCTAGCCCAAAGAAGGTATACATGGAGGCACAACCAAGTTCTGAAAGTGATCACAGATGTGGTTAGCGAAAAAACCATGACCCCAAACGCACCAATTGCTATGACAACGTTCTACAAAGCAGGAGGGAAACAGGTCTGGCCCGAAATTGCTATGACAACCAGCACATTGCCAAAGGATCTTCTGGATGGAGCAGTCGACTGGGAGTGTACAGCAGACCTCCCAGAGTAGAAAAATTACCCAGATGTCATCAGCAAGACAGGCATGAGATCAGACATCGCTCTCCACTCTGACTCCTCGAAACAAGTGATTCTGATAGAACTCACTGTGCCATACGAAAGCAGAATGGAAGAAGCACATATCTACAAGACCGAAAAATACGCCGGTCTTGCCAGCACCCTGAAGAAAGCAGGTCTGCGGGTCAAAATCTTCGCCATAGAGGTCGGGGCAAGAGGGTTTGTGGGCACCTCCGCTTATGATCTCATGAAACAAATCGCCATTTCTGGGAAGAAGAGGACTAGAGCCCTTAAAGCGATGGCAGAGGCAGCAGAAAGGAGCTCAAGCTGGATCTGGGCAAGGAGGAACCAAAAGTGAACTTCATAAGGATTAAATTCCCTACAGATGATGTGTGCCCCGTTAGCACATTGGTAAAACCGCGTACCGCAGTTCTGAAGCGCAGAATCGCCCAGGTTCGCTCCCCGGCGTGGGGAAAAAAAATAGACAACAGCAGAAGGGCATCCAGGAGTCATGACCTGGATGTGGCCCGGCCCTCCGAGAGTGTAAGGAGTTCAGGGCCGAAACACTTGTCTAAAGGGGGTTACTTCTCTGAAGACCTTCTGTTGTCTAGCTCTCCCAAGAGTTTCTTTCTACCTGTGGAGTATCATGTAGGAGATTGTGTAACTGGGCTGTACTCTACTCTTTCTTTAATAATACAGGGGGGTGCAAAAGTAGGTATACAGTTATGAAAAAAGAAAACACGTACAATATTCATTGCATTTATTATACAAACAAATGAATATTGCATATACATGTAATAACAAGCACAGCCTTAAATCCCTCAGATACTCAAACTGCTTGCCGCCGGTATTCACACACTCCTCTAATTGAGAGCGGACACTCATGCACACTCTAGCACAAAGATCTTTATCAGCATCAATTTCTTGACAAGCCTGCAAGATGAACTGAATCATGTCATTAACAGTGCGCGGCTTGCGTGCAAAACCCTTCCTTTACATATCCCCCAAAAAAGAAGTCCATCTGTCTTCCAGTATTGTTTTAAAATCCATTTGCGCTCCTAGTCTGTCAAATTACCAGCCATGGTTAAATCAAATTGCCGCTTAGATCTAAATTAAATTGCCGCTTTGCCTGCAATAAAATGAAAAAACTAAAAGCTAGGACAAAAGTACATGCATGTTATTAGTTACGATAAAATATAATTAATGACACTAAAAATATCGAAAATAAGGCCAACTAACTTAATGCGCTAATAATTTTAATGAATTAAGCATTATAATAATGATGTGATACTTACTGTATACCTACTTTTGCACCCCCCTGTATATCCTTGCTCAACCAAACCCGAAAGATAGAGACTTCAGTACTGGTCGGGAAAAAAGGTTTTGAGTTACACTTGAAAAGAGCTCCGTACAATGGGCGAGACTCGACCTGTGGTGTCAGTCTTCCCAGTGAACCCGCTTTACCCTGGATAGAAGCCCATTGGGGTTGAGAAAGGTTCCACAATATTTGGAGCAGGGGGAACAAATAGGGAGATTTTTCCCCGTCTCTCTGGGTACTTCCTGTCTGGTGGGTAAAGTATGAAGATTTTTCCCCGTCTCTCTGGGTATTTCCTGTCTGGTGGGTAAAGTATGGAGATTTTTCCCCGTCTCTCTGGGTATTTCCTGTCTGGTGGGTAAAGTATGGAGATTTTTCCCCGTCTCTCTGGGTATTTCCTGTCTGGTGGGTAAAGGATGGAGATTTTTCCCCGTCTCTCTGGGTATTTCCTGTCTGGTGGGTAAAGTATGGAGATTTTTCCCCGTCTCTCTGGGTATTTCCTGTCTGGTGGGTAAAGTATGGAGATTTTTCCCCGTCTCTCTGGGTATTTCCTGTCTGGTGGGTAAAGTATGGAGATTTTTTCCCCGTCTCTCTGGGTATTTCCTGTCTGGTGGGTAAAGTATGGAGATTTTTTCCCCGTCTGTCTGGGTACGTCCTCTCTGGTGGGTAAAGGGTGGAGATTTCTCCCCATCTCTCTGGGTACGTCCTGTCTGGTGGGTAAAGTATGGAGACTTTTTCCCGTTTCTCTGGGTATTTCCTGTCTGGTGGGTAAAGTATGGAGACTTTTTCCCGTCTCTCTGGGTATTTCCTGTCTGGTGGGTAAAGTATGGAGATTTTTCCCCGTCTCTCTGGGTATTTCCTGTCTGGTGGGTAAAGGGTGGAGATTTTTCCCCGTCTGTCTGGGTACGTCCTGTCTAGTGGGTAAAGGGCGAAGATTTTTCCCCGTCTGTCTGGGTACGTCCTGTCTAGTGGGTAAAGGGCGAAGATTTTTCCCCGTCTCTCTGGGTACGTCCTGTCTGGTGGGTAAAGGGCGAAGATTTTTCCCCGTCTCTCTGGGTTTCTCCTGTCTAGTGATTAAAGGGGGAAGATTTTTCTCTCTCTGGGTTTCTCCTGTCTGGTGGGTAAGGGATGAGATTTTCCCCCGTCTCTCTGGGTACCTCCTGTCTGGTGGGTAAAAGGTGGAGACTTTTTCCCGTCTCTCTGGGTTTCTCCTGTCTGGTGGGTAAGGGATGAGATTTTTCCCCGTCTCTCTGGGTACATGTATTTCCTATATGGGTGGGTAAAGGGGGAAGATTTTCCTCTCTCTGGGTACCTGCTGTCTGGTGGGTAAGGGGTGAAGACTTTTTCCCGTCTCTCTGGGTTTCTCCTGTCTGGTGGGTAAGGGATGAGATTTTTCCCCGTCTCTCTGGGTACATGTATTTCCTATATGGGTGGGTAAAGGGGGAAGATTTTCCTCTCTCTGGGTACCTGCTGTCTGGTGGGTAAGGGGTGAAGACTTTTTCCCGTCTCTCTGGGTACCTCCTGTCTGGTGGGTAAAGTATGGAGACTTTTTCCCGTCTTTCAAGTCAGTATGTATGCAGACTTATTAGTAACTAAATCCCCTTCGTGTTTACACGCGCGCAGAAAATGGAATATCCACGTTAAAGATCATGTAAAGATCGTGTTGGTATCCGATGGCATATGGAAACAAACAACATGAAATATGCACGTTAAAGATCCTGCAAAGTCGTGTCAGTGTGCAATGGCAACGTGGAAACAAGAAAACACCTAGCATGCAAACCCACCAAAGTCAGAGTGTGCAGAGTGTGCAGCGACACATCGTCTGCACAGAGTGGGCAAAAGCAATGTACACTCACGCATTCGATGAAAAAAAATGGAATTCGACAAATTATTTTCAAGTCTGTTGTGTCAAGACCTTTTGCATGTTGACTGGTAGTAGTAGTAGGCCTCCTTCGGTCATGACTGACCATGGACAAAGTACATCCGTTCTAATGTCTAGATGGGCTGTCTGCTTGGTCCAAGCAGCGTCGCCTGTGACTGTACAGACCAATGCGAGAGAGGCAGTCTCTGTCGCAGCGGTCGCATGTGTATGCTGATGCTGGTCTGTTGGCTGTCATCCCTTTTCTGCGAACTCGCTTTTCTGCTGCTGCAGCTGACAGTTTGTCCTCACCAATCCGCAGCTGTTTCTTGAGAGTAGTTCTCCAGCTGTTGCGGTCGTCTGCGAGGTCCTCCCAGGACTCAGTGTTGATCTCAAGCGCCTTCATGTCACGCTTGCAAACGTCTTTGTATCTCAGCTGTGGGCGGCCAATGTTTCTCTGCCCTGTGGCAAGCTCACCATAAAGGATGTCTTTTGGGATGCGACCATCTTCCATGCGGCGAACATGGCCCAACCAGCGCAGCCGACGCTGTCTCAGCATGGTATGCATGGTTGGGAGGCCAGCGCAGGTTAGGACTTCGGTGTTGGTCACCTTGTCTTGCCAGGAAATGCCAAGTATGCGCCGTAGGCTTCTCAGGTGGAAGGTATTGAGCCTTTTCTCCTGATGAGCATGCGTGGTCCACGCCTCGCTGCCATACAGCGAGGTGCTGAGGACACAGGCGTTGTATACAGCCATCTTTTTCTTTGTGGTCAGCTTGGGATTTGTCCACACCCTTTGTGTGAGGCGGACTAGTGTTGTGGCTGCTTTCCCGATCCTCTTGTCGACCTCTGTGTCAAGGGAGAGGTTATCGGTGATGGTGGACCCAAGATATGTGAATTGATGGATGGCTTCAAGCTCGTAGTCATCAATGGTATGGCTGGTGGAGATGGCGTGTCTTGGCCCAGGACGTTTGTCTTCTTAAGACTGATGGTCAGACCAAAATCTTTGCAGGCCTGGGAGAAGCGGTCCATTAGTGACTGCACGTCCCGCTGAGTATGGGTCACAACTGCGGCATCGTCGGCAAATAGCATGTCTCTGATGAGGGCTTCACGGACCTTTGTCCTTGCTCTGAGGCGGGCGAGGTTGAAGAGCCTGCCATCTGATCTGGTCCGCAGGTGGATCCCTTCTTGCGCTGTGCTGAACGCATGCCTCAGGAGGAGAGCGAAGAAGATTCCAAAGAGGATTGGGGCCAGGACGCAGCCTTGTTTCACACCGCTGCGTACGTCGAAGGGCTTGGAGAGGTTTCCGTTGAACTGCACCATCCCTTTCATGTTTGAGTGGAAGGACTC
>CM060312.1:15523065-15528065 GCA_030674185.1 Monoplex corrugatus
ATTTGATACAGCTTTCAATCTAAATTTGTTACAGCCTTCAATCTAAATTTGTTACAGCTTTCAATCCAAATTTGATGCAGCTTTCAATCTAAATTTGTTACAGCCTTCAATCTAAATTTGATACAGCTTTCAATCTAAATTTGTTACAGCTTTCAATCTAAATTTGTTACAGCCTTCAATCCAAATTTGATACAGTCGTCAATCTAAATTTGTTACAGCCTTCAGTCTAAATATGTTACAGCTTTCAATCCAAATTTGTTACAGCCTTCAGTCTAAATTTGTTACAGCCTTCAATCTAAATTTGTTACAGTCTTCAATCTAAATTTGTTACAGCTTTCAATCTAAATTTGATACAGCTTTAATCTAAATTTGATACAGCTTTCAATCTAAATTTGTTACAGCTTTCAATCTAAATTTGATACAGCTTTCAATCTAAATATGTTACAGCCTTCAATCTAAATATGTTACAGTCTTCAATCCAAATTTGTTACAGCCTTCAGTCTAAATTTGTTACAGCCTTCAATCCAAATTTGATACAGTCGTCAATCTAAATTTGTTACAGCCTTCAGTCTAAATATGTTACAGCTTTCAATCTAAATATGTTACAGCCTTCAGTCTAAATTTGTTACAGCCTTCAATCTAAATTTGATACAGCTTTCAATCTAAATTTGTTACAGCCTTCAATCTAAATTTGTTACAGCCTTCAATCCAAATTTGATACAGCCTTCAATCTAAATTTGTTACAGCCTTCAATCTAAATATGTTACAGCCTTCAGTCTAAATATGTTACAGCCTTCAGTCTAAATATGTTACAGCCTTCAGTCTAAATATGTTACAGCCTTCAATCTAAATATGTTACAGCCTTCAGTCTAAATATGTTACAGCCTTCAATCTAAATTTGTTACAGCTTTCAATCTAAATTTGTTACAGCCTTCAGTCTAAATATGTTACAGCCTTCAGTCTAAATATGTTACAGCCTTCAATCTAAATTTGTTACAGTCTTCAGTCTAAATATGTTACAGCCTTCAATCTAAATATGTTACAGCCTTTAATCTAAATTTGTTACAGCCTTCAGTCTAAATTTGTTACAGCCTTCAATCTAAATATGTTACAGCCTTCAGTCTAAATTTGTTACAGCCTTCAATCTAAATATGTTACAGCCTTCAATCTAAATTTGTTACAGCCTTCAGTCTAAATTTGTTACAGCCTTCAATCTAAATTTGTTACAGCCTTCAGTCTAAATATGTTACAGCCTTCAATCTAAATTTGTTACAGTGTTCAGTCTAAATTTGTTACAGCCTTCAATCTAAATTTGTTACAGTCTTCAATCTAAATTTGTTACAGTCTTCAATCCAAATTTGTTACAGTCTTCAATCTAAATATGTTACAGCCTTCAATCTAAATTTGTTACAGTCTTCAATCCAAATTTGTTACAGTCTTCAATCTAAATATGTTACAGCCTTCAATCTAAATTTGTTACAGCCTTCAATCTAAATTTGTTACAGATCCAGATCCATCCGGAAGCAGCTGAGAAAATATTGTTGGTGCATTTTGGTCATACTTAAGACACACGCGCGCGCGCGCGCACACACACACACACACACACACACACACACACGCACACACATACATACACATACATACACACAGATACACATTCACTCACTCACACACGCACGCGCTCATGCACACACACACACACACACACACACACAATCACACTCACTCACTCACATACACGCATACACGCATACACACACACACACACACACACACACACACACACACACACACACACACACACACACACACACACACACACACACACACACACACACACACACAGGTTCCGTTATTTATGAAATGAAAAAAGCAATACCCCATTGAAACATGAGTTACAATAATACTTGCTTGTAATGCAATGATATTCAAATGTTGTATACATTCATCATCATCAGGTGCCCTGCCGAATGGCGTTGGCGATCATGGACTTCCATCTGTCTCTGTCTCTCGTTGCCCCTAGCATCTCCCCCACCCTCCTCGTCCTCAGCCACTCTGCAAGTCCGTCCAGCATTTTCTCCCTGGATCTACCTGGTGCTCTCTTTCCCTCCAGCTTTCCCATTGTGACCAGGTGCTCCAAATCCCCCTTCCTCATAAAATGGCCTATCAATGTTGCCTGTCTTTTCCTAATCTTCCTTATGAGTGATCTACTTGTGTCTGCCTCCATCAAAACTGTCTCGTTTGTTTTCTTTCTGTCCATGGAACTCTAACATTCTTCTTAGAAACCACATTTCGGCTGCCTCAATCTTGTTCTGGCTTTGCTTGTTGACTGTCCACGCCTCACATCCATACAACAGTATTGGTTCTATATAACATTCAAGAACTCTCTTCCTAATGTTAATTGATAGGCATTTGTCGGTAAGAATGCTTGTCATCTTCTTGAATGTTGTTTTGGTTGGCCTATTCTGCAGCTATTTCTGACGTGCATCTGCCGTCTGATGAAATGACCGTTCTCAGGTATTTAGACTTATCAACCTGTGTCAAGGTTGTGCCATTTGCTGTTATTTTGCATGAGGGAATTTCATGTTTTTTACTGATCACCATGATTTCAGTCTTCCTGCTGTTTAGTTCCAGCCCCTTATGTTTGCTTTCTATTTCTAGTATATTCACAAGGTTTTGTAGGTCCCTTTCATTTTCTGCAATTAGCACGGTGTCATCTGCGTATCGAATGTTGTTTATCATTTTCCCTCCAACCTTTAATCCAGGGTCTTTTTTAGGTTTCTTATGATGTTTTTGCAATACCCTATTGAGACATGAGTTGCAATAACACTTGCTTGTGTTGCAATAATATTCAAATGTTGTATACTTTGCTTTGTCTTAACTTCCAAAAAGATGAGGAAAACGAGCATCTTCAGAATTATTGTTTGCAGTCGTAGACTTACGCTTTAGGAAAAGACAAGGCACTCGGCTGACTGGTAAACGCACATTATGAGGGATGACTCCGCCATGGATGCCAGATTTACTGAAAACTGTTCAAAGTGCTTTTCTTCAAGCAATCAGAGAATTCTGATGGAAATACAGGGAGTCTGACACCACAAAATCTGATATGAAAAAAAATGTTAATATGAAATGACGGCATTCCTTGGTGCTTCAGTCAAACCATCATATATGTTTTCAATAGATTCAAATCGTTCCAAATTCAGTTAAAACGAATCCGCAATGATCAGATCAATCAGCTCTTACGAATCGAATCTCAAGTTCCCTCTAAACAACAAAGCCTGAATGTTGAGTGACATCATATCCTGTTGGCCAGGTGAAAAACGTCACATCCTGACAAGCGTACCCACACTTTCATGACGTCATGTTGACAAGCCTCGCTTTCACTGCCTTCTCACCTTCACACCAGTGTCATAGCGCGTGTCTTCGATCTCCTCGGGCCAGCCAGACGATTGATGATGTGGCGCGGATGCGCGGACAAGTGAAAAGAAGTCGAGCATATAAAGTGTTTGTATTGATATTGAATTTCTTTCCCTGCTGACACCCTAGCTTTCAGTCCGTGAGACGTTTTGCTGTATACAGACTGCCTCTTTGCTTTGCTTGTTATTTCCGTTCAAAAGGAGATGGACGGGTTAGGAGAAGTGAAAAATGTGTGCTTCCCTTCCCGCCCGCACGATCCTAAACTCCTCCATATTCCCAGTCTTGACGCCGCCGCCCCCCCCCCCCCCCCCCCCGAACAGAAATAATAAACATGGTAAAAAGTAGTTAAACTGAGCTAAGTTTCACCCTTCTTTCCCATTTCTGTATGGCATATAAACTGAGTGTACCTGATGGTGTGTAACTTATAAATTTACAACTGGTGAAAGCACATATAATGAAAGGATGATATAATATGTTGTTTTTTGTTTAAAGAAAGCAAAGAATACTGGACCTCCAACACTGCATTGTGTAACGTGTTGTTATGGGCACCTTTTTTCAATTGTTACACTACAGAAATTGAACTGACACGAATACACTGATACGCACACACATATGTACACACATATACTCACACACACACACACTCACAAACACACACACACATACACACACACACACTCACAAACACACACACTCACACACACGCGGACACACACACATACACACACGCGCGATGCGCTCGCGGGCACATACACACACACTCACTCACTCACACACATGCACACGCACACATACACACTCGCGCACGCACACGCACGTGCACAAACACACACAACATTTACACACTTACACATACACACACACACAACAACACACACACACACACACACACACACACACACACACACACACACACACAACACAAACACAAACACACACACACACAACACACACTCATACACTCTCTGTCTCTCTCTGTCTCTCTCTCATTCTCTCTCATATCTGGTTATTTAGATTGAATATGTTAGTCCCCTTTTGACATCAGGAAGAGAGTTCTTTAGTGTTACATAGAACCGACATTGTTATATTGTTGTATGGCGTTGTATGTTGTTGTGTGTGTGTGTGTGTGTGTTGTGTGGTGGTGCGCGCGGGTGTGCGCGCGCGTGTATGTGTGTGTGTATGTGCATGTGTGCGTGCGTGCGCGCGCACGTGTGAGTTAAAAATCTAGTGCTCTTTGAACTACATGCTTGCCGTCTTTACAGTACCACTCACTATCTCTGCAGTTATGGAATGCATATATATATAGAGAGGTAACCTTTAATGGGTCTGAGTTTTATTTGTTGTGTGTGTGTGGGTGTCTGTATGTGTATGCGTGCGTGTTTGCGCGTGTGTGGGTATTTGTTGTCTGTGTGTTGGGTGTCTGTATGTGTATGCGTGCGTGTTTGCGCGTGTGTGGTATTTGTTGTCTGTGTGTGGGTGTCTGTATGTGTATGCGTGCGTGTTTGCGCGTGTGTGGGTATTTGTTGTCTGTGTGTGGGGGTGTCTATGTGTATGCGTGCGTGTTTTGCGCGTGTGTGGGTATG